>JAWMAG010000010.1:8212500-8645000 GCA_037013455.1 Ceratitis rosa | reverse complement strand
ACATTTGCTTGCAAGTGGCAAAAGGTAGCATAAAGTGTTTTAACTATGTAAAGATATGTATCTGCTGAAATGGCGAAATATTCATCAAGAAAATGCAGGCCAATGGTAAAGAGCTTTGTAATCAGGTCAATGTTGTTGATTTGTTCAAAATTGATAACAATATAAAATGGAAAAATACGAAAACATAAGTAGCAAAATTGTGTAATATTAAGTAAACAGACTTGTGAACAAAAAAAGATGTTTATCATTAATTAAAATTTTAAAGTTTTATGCTCGTCTTTTGATATAATAAACAATTCATTTGAAAGTATTTATATCAAAAGTAACTAAGCAATATACATTCATATATATGTTGTGGTAAAAAACTCAACATAAAAGTAGTGTATGTATATATATATATGCTCGCGTAACCTTACCTAGACGTTCGAGGAATGACAAAAAACGGTAAACAAACTTAGGGAGCATAAAAATTCTTATCCTTTTTATTACCATATTTTGGACAGTTATGATCAACGAACCGAAAAATAACACTTGTAGCAAATTGATTAAATTATTATATATGTATATTATATTATTATATTATATTATCACTCTGTTTGACCAATTAGCCCAAACACATGCTTCTACATGCATGCGCAAATATTGAGAGAAAATACTGTATATACTGTATAGATAGAGATGTCATTTAAGAAAACTCGCTTCGTTGTTATTGTTTTTCACAGGCAAAATTTGAATTTATTACCAAAGTGTGCTTTCGCATTGAAACATTGCAAACAAGATTTATCAAATTTATAGTTTGTGTTTTATGTGCATATATGTCGGTATTTGTACACAGTTCAATACATATATATGTTTTTAACAAATTTAAAGCTTTAGTGAAAAATCGGATAATTTCATTTTATCGCTTGCAAAATATGTACACGTTTGCGTAGCTTAAATAAATCAGTTTAAGCTGAAAAATATAATATATACGTATACACTCGTATATAAATGTTGCGTATACGTCACGTTGAATGCCTATTTATTGTAACTTTAAAGTACGTGGGCAGATCATAATCGGAATAGTACTTACCTTAAAAAGAAAAGTATAAGGCATTAGGATTGAGATATTGGACTTCCAAGGTTTAACTTTTTAAAAATGATACTTTTGTCAGGCGCTTGTGAGAGCTCTGGCCATTTAGTATTGTATGCATTTCGCAGAAGAAAAGCATGCGGGACATTAAAGTTAATAAGGGTTAGGTGAGGTAGAAGTAATCATAGACACAAAGCGTTAGTACCCATAAGTGCAAGGTCAAATGCTTACCTATATGCTTTCAAATCTGAAATAATTTCATACTACAGAGATGACAAGCATTCCTTCCCGGTTTTGAAGCTCACCATGAATGAGCCCAAGATCGAAAAAGCCAAATATTTTAGTAAATGCTGTTTCAGCACCTTCCTGGACGGTATTTTCGCCACTTTCTTGATAGCAGCAACGCCCGCTAAGTACCTTCCTTAGTGAAAGAAGCAGGAAAAGTCCAAAAAATATATAGAGTGCCTTCTAAGAGCGAAAAATGGGAACTTGGATGCAGGTGGTGCGATGTATCAGTAAGTCACACTATGAGAAAAAAAGGAACGTCACCATGAAGTAATGCGAAAGAGGTCCCAGAGTAGATGATGGAGTTAATTAAATTCCTTTTGAAAGAATCAAAACCTCACCTTCTCCAACAGGTTATTAAGCTTTGATCTTTTGAAGTGGAATTTTCATACTCTACGAGTCTTTAAACTGTTATAGTCGATACGATTTTGATTTGAAACGGCTGAGTCAGTTGAAATGGATTTTAGTCAGATTCAGAGTTGGCTAGGTATGCAGCTTGTCAATCCGTGATACTTCAGATAATGCTTACAGAAATTTAAAGAAACGTTTTCGCTAAATGGCTATTCTTATTCAAGAATTAGCATTATTGAACTAAGTTTGAAAAATATAATTTATTAAAAAAAATTAGATCAAGAAAATCTATCTTTACCTTTGAGTATTGGAGCTTTTTATTATGGTATTTTTGAGTATTTTCTTTTTTTTTTAAATTATTTTTTATTGTTAAAGTCCCATTCGTCTAAGGCATTTAATTTATCAATGTAGCTTAAAATTTCCACGAAAATATCTCTGCAAATCAAAGAAATCACATTGAAAGCATAACCAAAACTCAATAGAAGATTTGCAAAATCCCTTTCTAAGCTCTTTCATGCACATTCAATTTGTTCAAGATTACAAAAAAAAAACAGTAGCAATGAAAACCCAAGTACAAACGAGTAACAGAGAGAATGGAGCAACCGAATTTCGACGCCAAACCACTACCAAAATTAGAAAAAAAAAACGAAACGTCCAGACAACAAAGCTTGATAGCACAACACTCTTTGGAGGTTGCCAAGTGTAAAGTTTAGATCTAAGCACGCAAACATATTCGCCATGGCACAATGGCTCGGAACCTAAACACGCAATACAACTAAGGTTGGTAGTGTTTGAAAATGTGTGCGTGCGTGTGTATGCATATATGTATCGATGTGCGTGTTTGTTTGTTTTACTTAATGGGGTGTGTCGGTTTTGTCTCATTGCTTGCACACAACGTGGGAGACGTGAATGTCCTTGAATTGAAATGCGAAAGCCAAGGACAAATAAAACTACATACTACACTACACAAATGGCACCATAATGTGCTTACAATGGTAAGATGCCGAAACTAGTTCGAATTTCGCCAATGGACATATTTGCTTTTTATTGCCAGCAGTTATTTGAGTGAGAACATAGGTGGGTGTGGTAGCGGTGATGGTGAGGTAGTGTTGTTTTGGTAAAAGCGCAAATTTTTGGACTTAGTTGGCGTCACAGAATAGGGAAGTAAATTTCTAAACATGAAAAATGCAAAGACTGCAAATATTTTGGGGGAGAAAGCAGTGCCACATTGACAGCACTTGGTGCATTTATTGACTTTAACCTATTGTTTGGCATTAAATTCTTTGAAAACATGTTAGGCATTTACGTGCTTAGTCATTGTTTGTTAACGTCACAATTTCCGTTTCCACTATCGATAAGCTTTACGAATGCCATGAAAACAGACATAATATTGTATGTTCGTATGAAATATGCAATTGCGCAAACACGCAAAGCAGTTATTTTATAAATGAGGATAAATATATTGTTTAACATACTTTAAGGCGTGCAAAGGCATTTGTCACGCATTGTACGTAGCGATTTATTATATTAATGAGAATGTGTATTTATGGCACGATAGTGCGTTCATGGCAGGTCTCATTATACATCGCTTTCACCAAAAAATTATTTATAAAAAATAAAAAAATATACTTATACGTTGATTTGCCAAATTTTATTACACACTTTATACCTTTTATTGCTGTTTGAATAGTAAATTTTAAAAGTAATGTCAACTTTGTAGTATTTTAATAGTACAAGTTTTTAAGGATATTCACATAAGGATTTTTAAAGTTTTATTTACTAGTGCAATGTCGTGTAATCAAAACTTCTTGGATTTTTAAGACTTGAACTCGGAAAAATTTTAATTTTAAAGGCAAGATATTTCATTTGTTCTTGAAAATACTTTAAAAGAAATTTTGTAAAATTGTCTTTAGAATATTAAACATTATATTGTTTTTGGAATAAAGATTACTAAGCGTTTTAGCAAAATATTTTGCATAAAAAATTTTAATTTTACTACAAAACAAATATTATATGAATCCCAATATGTTAGCTTTCGAGTTATGCGAAATTTCTATAGATTGAATAATTATTATTCAAAGTTTTAAATATTGTACTGATCCACGACTTCTCAAAATTCATTCTGATTTTGCCTGCCTTTCAAATCTAGGAAAAAATCTTTAACTTAATTTAAATAGATTTCTGTCAGTTATAGCATGAAATTAAATGCGTCTTATTGTAATATGGTATGACTTTGGAAGAAAAATAAATATATAAAAAAATAATATATAATTATATAACTTTTTTTCGCTTTCATGAAAATTATGGTAAAAGTAAGAGATTGTAATTTTTTGTTTTTGAAATTATTTATGTTTTAGAGACTTACTTTTAATTTTCGAAAAATCCCATTTTTTCGCATATGTTGAATTTACATGTATATAAGTATGAAGAGAATGTATGTCTGTATGCACATATCTTTGCCGCAGAAGTTTGGATTTTTTTAAAGAGTTGCCACCTATCAAAACAGTAAATAAATGGACCTGGGACCGATTTATCCTGTTGAAATTAAGATACGGACCACTTTTTGTTCCGGGAAGTGTTCCTGGAACCGATCTTTTTGAAAAAATTTGGCTTATGTTTCAATTTACTTAAAATTTTACGAAGTGGACCTAATAGAAAACTTATACGGTTGTATAAACTTACGCTGAACAATACCAGAAGATCAGTTGAGTTCGATACCAAACGAAGCTTCAGACGTGAATATCTCTTTATCGTGCGATTTCTTCAATTTGATGTTAAAAGCTGTAGAGCTAAATGCACAAGCCACATTCTTTTACAAAAGTGTACAATTGCAAGCGTTCGATGATGACATTGATTTCATAGGCTTTAACAACTGTGACGTTTGTTCTGCCTTCTCCAAACTTGACAAAGTAGAGGAGCTAATGGAACTGGGTATTTGTGGTTTGGCTCCCACGACACTGTTGACAGCCATAACTTCGAGATCGTAGACAATTTCGTCTATCTAGGGACCAGCTTTAACATCAATGATAATATCAGTCATGAAATCCAGCGTAGAAGAACTCTTGTCAACAGATATTATTGGATGAGTACATGAGTTCGTGCCCGATTCCGCTGGATGCCGTACGAAACGTTTGAGAGTAGCGCTCGTGAAAGAAATATATACATATTATATATCGTTGGAAAGGTGACAGTCTGAACTGTAAATCAAGCATAAAATAACTTCATTTTGATTTGAGTTGCTTAGTGAAAAGACGCATGGAAGATGAACAACGAAAAAGATCATATGCGTCATATTATGTTATACGAATTCCGCAAAGGAAAAACAGTGGGCGCTGCAACTAAAGATATTAGCGAAGTTTATTTGGACTGTGCTCCAGCACTCCGCACAGTAAAGAAATGGTTCGCGAAATTTCGTTCTGGAGATTTTAACCTCGAAGATCAACCTCGCAGTGGACGGCCTTCTGAGCTTGATGACGATGTTCTAAGGACTTTAGTTGCGAATAACTCACGTATTTCGACGGAAGAGGTTGCCAGTGAATTGAACGTCAACAAATCAACTGCGTTTCGCCGTTTAAAAAAGGTTGGGTACACTTTGAAGCTCGATACATGGGTGCCACATCAGTTGAGTGAAAAGAACAAAGTGGACCGTATGTCAACAGCAATTTCTTTGCTTCGACGGGTCAAAAACGAACCTTTTTTGGATCGGCTCGTGACTGGTGATGAAAAATGGGTCCTGTACAACAATGTTCAACGCAAAAGAACATGGAAACAGGCACACGAAGGGGCGGAACCGATGTCGAAAGGTGGATTGCATCCGATGAAGGTACTGCTGTGCATTTGGTGAGATATCCGAGGCGTGATCTATTTTGAGCTCTTGCCAGCTGGAGAAACGATCACTGCCAACAAGTATTGTAAGCAATTGGTCGAATTGAAGAAAGCAATTGATGAAAAACGTCCGATTTTGGCCAATCGCAAAGGAGTTCTTTTCCATCATGACAACGCCAGGCCACATGTTGCAAAACCGACCCTGGCCAAACTGAAGGAGATGAATTGGGAAATCATGCCGCATCCCCCATATTCACCCGACATTGCACCTTCTGATTATCATTTGTTTCGATCGCTGCAGAACAATTTGAATGGAAAAAAATTTAAAAATGTGGAAGACGTCAAAAACCACCTTGACACCTTTTTCAACGAGAAACCGCGCGATTTCTATGAATTAGGCATCCGTAAATTGGTTGAACGTTGAGAGTGGATTGCCGAACATGATGGCGAATACATAACTTATTAATAAAAGCGCTTTCTTCAAAAAATTTCAATTTTAGTTTGCACTTGAAATCGGGCACGAACTTATGCACTCATCCAATACTTTGAACTAAGTAGGCAAAATGTAAAAGTAAAGTCCTCTCTCCACAAACAAAAACCAAACTCTATATGGTGCGTGGACGATGTCGACATCCGATGTGGCGGTCCTGGGAGTTTGCGAACGAATATTTGCGTTATACGTGTTATACCATGGCATTGACATAGTTCAGCGAATGAAGAGACAGCGGCTACGGTGATAGACCACCTTTGAAATTGTTCGATGTGGTATCCGCCGGTGGAGGAAGGGAAAGACCTTTAATCCTTTGCAATCAGCAGGTGGTGAGCCAACATCTGGCACCAAACAGCGAAGGAAAGAACCGAATGGCGCATTATTTTTGATTCGGCTTTAATCACGTAATCCAATCTTATTGAGACAAATATTTCACTGACTAAATCTAACGTGCACATCCTCAAGTATGTAAAAATAACTCAACCGCTATGATATTCAGACGCCAAACATTTTATGCACTTTTATACATACAAAAACTTTTCTATATCAATAATATAATAAAAAATTCAATATTTTGGTTTTTTTGTGGAGGTGCTCTAGGGGACTTACCACGTAAACAATGTAAGTCAATATTTTTCTATATACTATATGAATTCTTAAAATACATTATATATGTAAGTGTAAGTATTTATTTAATGAAAAGCCTCTTCACAAAAAATTCACCAAAAACACTTTTTTTTTTCTTCCAAGTGGATATAAACCCTTAACAGTATTAGCTTTCTGTAGGGAATGAAATAAACAAATGCCCAAGGTTTCATAGAATAGTAAGAGGACTTACATAGTCGTATAAGCATCAGCATTTTTACTTACCAATTTTGGCTATACTCGCCGATAATATCCAAATACCGATTATAAATGGTGTCTTCACTCTATCGAAATCGACCTGAGAGAGCGGATAACGCTCCGGTCTGTGCGCATATGGATCCTCATCGTCATGTGCGGATATCATTATCGGTGGTCTATGTGTATCGATTTCTTTTGGCTTATCGCTTGGCGTGGGTTCCGGTGCTATGGCATTTGTTTGTAAGGCAACTTTATTGCCATCACTATCACTAGATGCCACCTGCAGAAAAGGGAGGAATAATTAATATTTTTGCCATTATTTATATTAACCAAAAAAATATTGTATATTAAAATACTTTCTAAAAAATTAATGAAATGGTCTAAGAAATTAAAAAAATATATTATTTCCTTCGCAATAGTGTAATTTCATTTCATTTGGCATTTAAGTTTAATTGACAACAAAAACCACAATATAAATGATATGTTTGTGGTTTTGTCAATAGTAGTGCTAAGCTACACATATACATAAGTAGAAAGAAATCAATGAATGTAGTGATGAATGAATTTGCACCTTACAAGTTGTAACGTAACACCCCTGATTTAAACACGTATCATTAAATGATTAAACGCCAACAACGTCAGGTAACATTTAGCAGTCAAATGAGTAGTAATCTGTACGGATAAGTACATATATAAAAATGAATCATTCGTCCCGACCAGACCGTCCTTGCTGCTTGTATATATGTATATGCTTATACAACTCGAAAAAATTTTCACCGTGTCTTGCGAAATTTTGACAGTACATTCGAAATATCGTTCTCCAGAGACGTACGTAGAATTTTTTTAATCAACAATTTTATGTCATTTTTTATAGTGAAAATTTTAACTTTTTGTTCAAATATGCACCATTTCGCGTAACTAAAAAAGTTTCAAAAATTAAGGAGTTTACGTCTTCGGCCATGGACCCATTAGAAAAAAAGGTGTCTTCGGAGAAATTAATTCACAAGAAAAATTTGGTGTTTGTGCTATGAAACCTATTGTTGAGTCAAAATAAATTCATAAAAAATGCACATTTTTTTTTTTGCGCTCTAGACCAGCCTTAAGCACGTATGTGTGTACATTAGGGATTTATCACAATAAACATTTTTTTTTTTGTAAAATATTTATGAAACTTAAAAATCGTAAAACGGCACAAAAAACTTTTAAACTGGAAATAGTAAATAGTCTTTTGTTAAACAAAAAACAATGCTGATCACTTATTGTAGTAAATTTTAGTACTCTAGAAACCATCAATTGTTAAATGTGCTAAATGCTTATTACAAATTTAAATGTATACTAAGCTAAACGGTTTGCTTAATCTCGAAATTTAAACACTAAAGTATATATGTGCCTTATTTACATACATATGTATGTATGAAGTAAACAGAAAATTCCAAGGTGACTTCCCAACCAGGTGATAGCACTAGCAAACAACAAAAAATGTAATTGTAATTTTTTTGTTGTTCTTATTTTAGATTGTCAAAAATGGCTATGTGATTTCACAGTCGAAGTTGCGGTTTGCCTTAAAAAAATAAAATCATTTGAGCTAGTGTACAACCTGGTAGTTATTAAATCATTAAATCAAACGTACAAGTTTTTTGGACAGCAACCCAAGTTGATAGAATAATCACAGAGTAATGCCTGTGATTGTAAATATATAATGCGTATATTCTTTATGATGGTATCAAAAATGAATGATAAATATTTACCAATTTATTTACGTATTTATTTATTGTGTCTACCGAAAATCTCAACTACTTCATCAGCCAATTATTTATGTACGTACATACATACATATGTACATATCTTCTCTTGACATTTAAATTAAAGTGAATAATAATTTGTTCTGTATTTTTTGCAAGCAAAGCTAGCGGTCGAATGTTAAGTCTTGAAGTTGATTAAAATTGAAATTAAAGACAAACAAGATTTTTATGTCGCTCCGAACTTAAGCTATATATGAGTACATATGTACGTATGCACATACATAAGAACATTCATATGCTTGCATGCATGTGATATCACCCAGCCAAACTTTATTTATATATGTACTCCGCTGCAACCGATTGGCCTCATTTGCGCCAAATTCTAGTTAACACTGGAAGTTGGCTGCCAAACCAAATATAACCAACTCAAACTGAATTAAACAACTCCATAAAAAAAATTTATATTTTAAAAATATTACTTGGCTATTAATAACATATGTACGTAAGTACATAGGTACATGCAATCCTATTAACAAATATAGGTATGTATAGTGAATACACGTATGTGCATAATGTACATTGTTGTAAACAGGTTGAACTTTTGTTGTAATTGCGTGCATATTTTACATTGAAATGAATTATGTCTCTGTCAGAATAAAAAAACAAAAGTATTGATAAAAAAGAATCATTTGGTGATTTGCTTATTTTATGTTCGTGCGATGAATACCCATGACTGAAAGCATAATTACAAGTTGCGATTATTATTACTTTTTTAATTGCCTAACACTTATTCAAATGGTACCCTGAAAGCGATAATGACAATGAAATGAAATATTGACTTTTAATGCAACTCTATCAGTTATTTAAAAATCTTTAATATCAAATAAACATTTTTTTTCGTCAATCGGTTAGTTTCTCTGCATTGCTCGCGATTTTCATTTTAAACAACTACAGTCGTAAGGGTGTTTTTTAAAGACATGTTATTTTAATGTTGTACATAATAAATAATTTAGCTTTATTATAAAGTCAAGGGCTTGCCATTATGTTTAAAAATGACTTCGGGCAACGCCTAATTTTCTTCTAAAACGTCAGACGTCTGGCTCTGCGTAAACAAAAAATTGGCTACCGGCACTATTTTGTAGGACATACTAAAGGCTCTCGAAATCAAAAGTTTCCTTCAATAAATTGATTGTTTCATTGGCTGCATGACATGAAGCGCCGTCATGTTGGAACCACATCAACAACCTCCAATTCAGCCACGAAAAGTCATTAATCATTATCTGTAGCGATCCCCATTGATTATAACAATATGGCGGTCTACTTTTTTGAAGAAATATAAACCATTGATAAGCTCTGCCCATACAGCACACCAAACAGTAGCCTTTTGAGGATGTAACGGCGTATCAACAATGGCTTCAATTATTCAACCAAAAGTGAGCTTCATCGCTGAACAAAATTTTCTTGTGGAATTCGTTTACGATATCCAGATATTTTTACACCTCGTTTCGACTTTTGACTTTTACAAGTCTTTGCATCGTTTGTGTCTTGATTTCAACTTTGTGACTGTGCAGATGGGCGGGAGGACGGAAACTACCACTGTCTGGAAGATAAGAGGAAAATACCTATTAATTTCTTTCTAAACTATCCTACGTTTACTTAACTGAAACTAAAAATTTTCGGTTTGCACACGCTTATCAACTCGGTAGAATTGGCAGATATTAACTTAAGCCGTATTTGCAGATTTGAGATACCTATGTACTAAACAGTCTACTGAATAAAAAGTGTTCTCCCTTTCATAATGGACATACATTATTTGTCTCTGTAGGATGTCCTCGGAATCAGCTACAATAACCCATCCTAAACTAGCTATGTCTCTGATTCCAAAACACAATATTCCGTAAGTATGATTTGATTACAGATATGTAACTCACGGGAGCTGAAATCCCTATCGTTTATACTAGTGTTCTATACAAAAACATCCTGTTTTGTTCAAGATAACGTATTCAAATTTCTACAAATTCTTTCAATTCACAAACAAATTTCAAATTCAATCACAATCATCAAGAAAGAATTTTAGAAGTCTTAATAAACGTGACCACCAAAGTGAATGAATCATTTTTGAGTATTTTTCGAGAAACCGAAATAATTCTGGGTAAAGATTAGTGATGTGTAGGTTTGTAACTTGACAGTTCAATGCTCTCGAAGTTTCTCAATAAATTACACAGAAGGGTTATTGTACTTGCGTCAAAATAGAATAAGCATGGCTCCGTAATCAACTTGCCCAGTTATAGTTACTTCATACTCCTATTACAATGGAATTGTATACAAATTTTAGTTCTGTAATATGTACATATGTATGTATGTGTAATGTGCATAGTCAATATGAAGGGTAATTTCGCTAATTTCTGACAATTATCGGCGAAATGTCAGTTTTCACCAAACAATACAATTGCAATATGAGCCGCCGATCAAATTACTCATATACCTATATACATACTCGTATATTGTCATTTGATTTGCTTATAAATACACACATAAATATTTCTAGTGTATCCATTTAAATAACTATCCATTATTTGTAACGGATAAATAACAATGACATTGACAATGGAGAATCGCATATTTTTTTATTTTCAAATTCAATTGAAATCGTTCGAATTATTACGACTTCTGGTACATTACAACTGTTATGTACAATATAAATGTTAAGGTGATCAATATATCATGGTTTTCGATTTTATATAAAAAGTTTACTGCGAAGCTTCAATTATGGACGCTAAAATGTATTTGAGAAAATCCAATAAACTATCTTAGATAAATGAATAAGAAGCACTACCCTAATATATTTAGCGACTAGTGAATGTGCATGGGTATACCTATATAAAATATATGTACATATGGATAATCAGCATTTAATTTTTTAAACGGAAATTACGAACACAATCACTAAAATGCAAATAAAACTTCTGATCAGTTATAATTGTTAAATACTAGTAAGATCATTACTCATACTTAGTACTCGTAGTATGATATAAAAAGTGTAAATAATTATCAGAAAAATATGCAAATAATTTTAAAATGAAAGTTATATAATGGTTGATTTATGAACACGGGTTGTTTTTAAAACAAAAGCCAATTGTCAGAAGCATTTTATTTTGAAGTAGTTAAATTAATATGTGAACATAATCTATGTATCTCAAAGGAGGTTAAGGTTCATCTTCTTGTCTGCAACTTGTGCAGAACTCATTAGATGGTACTTTTAACCTCTCTACGTGACTTCCAAGTAGAAAATGCCTTTGAAGATGACCTATAATTGTAGATACCTATTTTTTTATTAGCGCGTTAAGGTCTAGTGACCTTCTTTTATACCATGCTGACCATATTATCCTGGATGTTTTCCGCGCATTGAGACTGTCTTCGTTAACCTACTGCTCATATAGGCGTGTTGGTTTTTCGAGAGAATGTGATCTACACTAGAATTAATATGAACCTTCATCAACCGTTCCGCTGCTATAAGCAGAAAACATGTTAGGCTTATTGATTTGAAATACTTTTCTTTACTACGAGGTACCTTTCTACATTTGGGAATTTTCGATTCCCTCCATAATTTAGGTGTGTAGTTTGGACTATTTTCGATTCCCTCCATAATTTAGGTATATATAATAGCATACAGCCTTCTGGCGCTGCTAACCAAGGACTGATGTAGTTGTCTTGTAGCGATTTCGTCGGGTCTTGAACTTTTGTAAACGTATTAATTGCTTTTTTTTTTCAAAGGATATATTACGGTGGGCACTGAATTACTCCATATTAGTTTCCAATGAACTTCTTGTTGATGCATCATGGGTATTTTTGAGAAGGGAGGAGCTCATAATATACACAAAACTATTCTCAAAGAAATTATTCAAAAAATATATAAACTATGGAATTAAAAATCTAGAAAGCATTTTCAAAGTACCCTTTCTTTAATTCTCTACCACAATTTTACTTGTGTTTCTTTCAGTATTTTCCACTTCATATACATTTAAACATACATATGTACGTACTTACAAAAAAAAGCATACTACAATAGCTTTCAATTTTTATATATCTTTTTTAAGACGCCATGATGAGTATAATAAAATAAAGTTTAAGTATTAAAGCAAACACCTAAATATCTTATGGAACTGTATGCGTGTGTAATTGTCAAAGTTGAAAAGCAATAAAAGAAAGAAAATATGTATGGGAATATGTGCAAGTGCATTGGCATATAAACGAAATATCTTATGTCATACCATATTTTATATAGCGCATATGTGTGTTCACAAAAAGGGTAGATCTTAAGCTTCTTGCTAAAAAAATTGTATGATAACATTTTTCATATTTTACGTGGAGTGCTATTTAACACGTAAGAGGGTCTAATAATATTATAAAATTCGAGATTTCTTAATAAAGTAAGTAAATAATTTTAGTAGTTTGGCCAGCCTCTGTCATACCTCGCATCTACCATATACCTACCGACAGTAAAAGGAAAACTTGTCAAAAGGTATGCCCGTAGCTCGATATGCTGCCAAATGCACGCCATACTCTTGATAGATTTAAAAATTTCGTTAACAAATTGTATGCTTATACATATACCTATATTCGAATCTAAACTTCAATCCGTGAACTATATGGTAATCTTATAATAGGTCTGAAAAAACTAATCTATTATTTTTGCATTAAATTGAAGACTTTATTTATTTACCATAATTAGAAAATCATTCGATTTATGTCAAATAAGCATCGTTTTGCTCTATAATTTTTTTGACGTTTTGAAGGTGTCATTATGCCTCTCTAACAGAAATCCTCGTCTCTGTTGACAAAAAAAGATTTTCACAGGCTTGCCTTGAGGCCCATTCTTCACCAGCTAATTATTCGCCATAAATAGGATCAGATGGTAATAAATAGACAGGAACTACTCAACTAAATCCCAGAGCTTCTGGCGAGTCCCCATCGATGGGTATGGTCTGGCGATGTACTGCTGAAAGACAATTTCCCAACTGTTTGCCAAAGCTGGGCGAGTGCCTCCTTCAGACGGTCCAGTACTGACAGTACAGGTCCGAATTAAGAATTCGGCCGTAGAGGAGCTGCTCAGAGATATGCAAATCTAGTCTGCTCCTCATCTTCTTGAATACGATTTAAGCTTTGGTGTGCGAGTCTCCTCCCCTTCTGATACTTTCTTACAATTTACCAATGTTGTAATGTAACAACCATGAAAGGCATAATAATGCGATGAAGTCCGCTATCTGGGTTAGAAAATACAATATAATACGGGATTTTTGAACGTTTAAACATTAAAAAAAAAAAAATTCTCCAAAAAAAATTTAATTTAAAAATGGTAGATTTTTTTTTAAGTGGCACTACTACTACTACCATAAGTTTCATGTCAAATAGCTATGAAGCCGACTGCGAGGAGAAAATGAAACTACCTTTAAATTATTGTGTCATGGTTCAAGTGTGATATGAGCGTAGCAATCTTTGTTTCAGTAGCTGCAGCGTGTAGGAATCTAAAGAACAATTTGCGCAGTCAGGATTTTATGCTGGATAATTGAAGAGTAGTGTGATTGGTTCCCTGACATCTTCGAACACTTCTCTTTAAGAACACTTTCAAATGAGTAGAAACGTATATTAATGGGAGAAGCGGAGCCAGGAAAGCAAAAGTCAATTGTTTCACCAAAACGTAAAAAAAAATCACATCCCATCCTTTACAAAGTAACATCTTTAGGGATGTGAATAAGTTTTATACCCAAATCATGCGCTAAAATTGTATGGCTTCGCTCAACTAACTGGGAAGTGTAACAAATATACAAAGCTTTGTCATCAACTATAACATTATTTACCTATCTCCAAGTACACACAGAGGCACAGACATAATTTCCGAATACTGCCGCTGAGATAAAATCATAGTATGGCAGAGAATAAACTAATCTACTATGTATACGGATATATGTACATACCATAACTATAAATTGCAATAACATCTAAAGGAGGTAATGAAAATGTTACTCATACTTCTAGTTGTAATATACACGTATGTACGTTCGTATCTATAAATTTGCATACAAAGATGTTTAAATGTTTTGTCGTTTGATGCTTCATTGCATCTGCAGTAAGCTCGCACATATGTACATATTTACGACTATCTTACATACATATTTATTTACACATCATATAGTTTCTAATAAAGTCAGTCAAGTGTGTTTGAGTAGCATTTGCCTGGCGGATAGTAAGATGCATTAGTAAATATGTACGAGTACATACAGATATGAATATGTGGCTGCAGGTTTGTAAGCTGTCTATCCGTATATTATGGACACGTTCAAGTTCAAGGCTACACTATTATAGAAAGGAAAGGAAATTCCATTTGAAAATGGTTGTATAAAACCCATTACGATTTCAGTACGAAACCAAATATCTGACGTATTTCAGTGATTGGTAGATATGTATGAATGTACTCTTATGTGAATAGCAAAACTGGATTTATGAATAATAAAATGGTGAGGGATGGTGTTGCTATCTATTCAATAGTAAAAAAAAAGAAGAAAACAATCAGACAGCTACTGCAGTCGTTCAATTGAGTACGATTTAATTCAAAAATATATGTGCACTTACCGTTAAACGTGCAGGTGTTACGCCATTGCTGCCTTGCTCTGAAATTTTTGGCGTTGTAGCAGCAACAACTGGCACTGCAGTTGGCACAGTCACCGAATCGCCGCTCATAATCGCATTTTGTCCTACCAAAGTATTCGGACGTCCTTCGATGCGATTTAAGCAGGAGAAGAACACGCAAACGATGAAGAGGAATATTAGTTTACGATTTGTTAATAACTTTAAGTGCCGAGAAGGCTTTGCCGACGTTGTTGTATCTTTATCACTGCCGTGCAACGAATGCGACTCTGCGGTTTTCTTTTCCTGTTCTTTTCTCAACCTCTCCTCCTCGGCGCGTTTCCGTGCCGCAGCGAAACGTGGATGATCATGTTTAATGGTGACTGCATCACAAAAGGCAATAAATGCCAACCACAAGTTGAGGAGTTGCGCACGCGCCAAGGAAAAAAAATCACTTTGTGCGCCTGCGTCAGTATTAGCATCCAACACTTCTTTACCTGTAGCTGATGCAATTGTTTTTCTAGCTTGAATTTTAGTTTTATTTACTGTATTGCGTTCAATTAAATTACTATCACTACTATTACTATTACTATTTTGGCTTAAATTTATAGTTGCGAGTTTTGGACTACAACCACTAATTACTACCCTATTACATTTATTGTTATTTTCATTATTATCAATAACAGTTTTTACATAGTCCTTATTAACAGCAGCACTTGCAAAAGTTTCTTTGCAATTTTTCGAATCACTAGCATTATTATTTTTATTATTATTAAAAATATTTGTATTATGAATATTTTTCACTATTTCACTAAAAGTAGCACCATTCAAAACCGTTGTCACTTCGTTAACGTTAAAAACATTTTCCCGTACTGTCTCGCTATCATTGGCCGATCTGGCATCACCTTCATTGTCCGTATAATTATCTACATCAACTGCATCGGAATCACAATTCGAATCAGTACAATCACCTTCGTCATCACCAACGTCATTATCACTTTCAATCACATCTTCTGTGTTGCCACCTGCTGTCACTCGGGTGGTCATCGTCGTACTTGTCGCCATAGTTGTTGCTGTTGCTGCTGCTGCCGCTGCTCTTTGACAATTTACACACTTCAGTTGACGTTCTTGTTGTAGTAGGTGACACCAGCAAGTATTTTGTGTGGAGAGAAATCTTTCACCCGCATGGCAACCCGCAGAAGTAGTCTCTTTCATTTTATTCGCCATTCGGTACTGTTCGCTGATACTGCCACAATCATGTGAGCGTTCAGTTAGATCGATTTTCACTTTTCTATTTTTCACGTTTAATTCACTTGGTTCATCAGCATCTCGAAAACGGGCAGCATCTTCATTGGAACTTGTATTGATTAACATAGTAGCGGTTAGGAAGTATTAGTGGTAGGAAACACTGTTGCGCTGTATGAAATGGAGATGGTTTTGAAATGCGGCGGCTTACGACGTTGGGGGTATTCGGTATATGTAAAAACATTTAGCATTAGATTTTATACATTTTTATGTTGAACCGGCTAATTCTGTTAAACATACATATATCATATCTTAGTTGCTTTACAAATTTACAGAATTGGAATTTTTTTTATGATTTAATCAATTAGTAAAATTTTAATTACGGCACATCTCCAAGACTTCAGTTGTTAAGTACGTTTTAAAACTGCAAAGAAATAGAGCAATAAATTTATATTAGAAAAAACTTTACGAGGTAATAACAAGACAAATTAAACATATTTAGAGTTATTCATATTGTCATATGATATTAAAATATAAGAGCTTTAAGTCAAGTTTGGATAGCTGAATGGGAGGTAGCAGTAAGCGTACCCATCATTGAATAAAGTTTGTATTCCCCTGAATATCCCAATTATGTGTTGGTGAACAGTTCGCTCGATTTGATAAACTGTCTTAGTTTCTTCAACCCATGTGTGACTTCCGCTGTGGCGATGTTATATCTATAAGAGTACTTAGTTCTGTTTTGCTTAGTGCAAGTAAATTCTTAAACTGCTCTCAACCCACGCTGCTTCACAGTAATTTAGTAGCAAATGGAAATTCTTCGGGATCCCCCGAGTGTCCCAGTATCCACTGCTTTAGAAATTTCGAACTTTTTAGTTTTTGATGGCAATGCACAAGCTCCCCAAACACAACAACAGTGAAAATAAACAGCTCTAGAGCATAAGTAATGCACTTCGAGTGTTTTTCTGGGTAGGACATTCAATAATGTCATCAAGGAAATAATCATGAATTGTCTGGAAGCAGCCCGAACTCCTACCATAATATGGAACCAAGAACGAATGAGGCGTTAGAACACCTCTTCTGTTTATATCCTGCCTAATATTGGTGTGTAAAAAGAGATCCATTATATTTCCAATAGATGACGTTATTTATCCGTTCCTGGCGTTGTATAAGCCCGATCGGGTTCCGCTAGATAGCGTTAGAAAGATGATATTTTGTACTAAAAAAGCTTTTCTGACAGTTTTGTGATTGGTTAATTCTGTTTTGTTTGAGCGTGCGTCAAAGATGTATACTAGCAAAGAGAAAATACGCTATATTTTACAGTTTTTCTTCGATAATGGTGAAAATACAATTTTTTGCGAAAATAATGAATTTCTTTTTACTACACCTAATATGTGTTCAGAGCCCTAGAAAAAGTTGCAAAACTCGATGTCAATGTTTTCCAAAGCTTTGCGAAATGCGTTGATGTCCTACGCGATGAATACTTTATTTCGAATTAACCACGAGGGATCACAGGCCTATGTTAGATGAGGCAGTCAGACAGCGTACTGACTTTATGTCAGTATACTTTCGAAACCACGGTATTCTGACACCCACTACAGAGGTATGATATCCATGGCATCATCGTCGGCTAAACATTGCGTACTCCCAAAGACAGAGAAGTCGACATCGATCCTCTAGAATTTTACCCACAATCAGTATAAAAATTATTATTAGAGACTATAAAAAGGGAAAAACTACTACTCTATACTAAAAATATAAATCTGTACTCGGTAATATTCAAAATCTATTTTAGCAACAATTACTGTTAAATGCCACCGAAACTGTTCCACATAAGTATGAGAAAAAATATTGGCAAATTGTTCTAAATGACTCAATTAAAAACATAAATTTCATTACATTTTCAAAGCGAAGATTCAAAATGGAAAAAGCACATAAGTTTCACAGTTTGACACTTGTGATTGCTGTTGACACCACTTAATAAATTAATAAACGCGCGTAAACGCAATTGAATTAGAAAACAATGCACCCATATACAATTACACACACGCAAAATCGAAAATAATGTAAATAATCAACTACAGACAATACAAAATCACCAACTGACCTGTCGCAATAACCACTTTAAACTGGTTAATATCATTTTCGACAACTGGTATTTAACGTTTTGTTCGTACACAAAAATTCATAACGCCAGACGAAATTTTCACACCATTTCGGCAATTAACAAACATCATATACCTACTATACATAGGTACATAGGAACGATGGGTTAATTGATGTTTATGTGAGATTAAATGCAACAATGTGTGAACAAAAACCTTAATGACGTATTTAGAAGAAGTCAAAATCTGGACTCAATTAATCGCTTCGTTTATTGAAATAGAGTGCCGATTTATTTGCTGGTTGCTTATTAAATTGAAAATTCCGAAATTAATATTGTGCGAATTGACCGCTAACTAGCTATCTTCTCAAATTCGATAACTTTTTTTCTACATACGTATGTATGTATATTTATATATATACACGTACGTATGGCAAAAATAAAAAAAAGAAAAAATTTTTGGCTAATTTTCAAAATAAATAGTCATGCTTCATTTATATTAGTAATAATTCACACTATAAAAGCCGCACGCATTTTTGGCATTTTTGAATTCAAAAACCATTATCATACCATTAGTTAATGTTATTTGATAAAATACAAAAGTGGAGATTTGTGCAAACAGCTGATCGAGAATTAAATTTTTATAAGGGAGGGTAGGGAAGTTTATAAGATTTAAAAAAATGTACATATTTATTTTAAATCTGCAAATCGTTTCAGGGCACAAGGAGATGCGGCGTAACGGTGAGGTAGTTAAATTAGCTAGATTAGGCACCGCTTTCTGAATAGATCCAAGTAAAGAGCCAATATATATATCTCTGGCTACTTCTAAATATATAATTTAAAAACAAACAAGGAAAAAGCTGAATACCGCTGGAAATAGACACTCACTTGCTCAATAAGCAAACAGGCGCAGCCAAGATTTAATGTGGGTCGCACATGCCGAATTTTAAAAATTAAATAGAAATGTCCTAAGAACTCTAATAGGAGTGCTAGCGGTTCACTGTCTTATTGGTTGACACGCCGGTAGATTAGGAGTACCATAAAACGACTATTGCAGAAATTGTCAGGAGGTCGAAGAAGAAGAAATGTTCGAACATCTTATATGCTGGTGCAAAGCATTGTACTGGAAAATTTTTCTTGACGATATCTTGGAAGTTGTATATAGACATCCTTTTTACCTACAAGTTGTTTACTTTATACTTTGACATTATGACAGATAAAATATTATGCTAAAATCCTTGAATACTTGTAAAATATAATGTTTTCGATCCAAATGTTAATCAAATCGAGCCATTAATACACTCGAAATACTTTTTTTGTGTGTCTAGTATCCAGAACATTGTTGTTCTCTTCACAATTTGAAGTAGTCATTTTGGCTACTGTAGGTCCCTCCAAAACCACAAATTGGAGAAAGAGCTCGACCGAAAATCGCTTCATAGTTTGACTTTCTTATATCTAGTTGGGCCCACTCCTTTGTCCATTTCAGAACCATCTGACAAAATATGAAGAGTTTTAGAAATGTTTATAATTTCTAATAATGTTATTATTTGACCTCTCACAAGGTTTTTGAACATCTGTTTTCCCCAAATGAAACGTCTCTGTTTTCCATTATCACCTTATAATGTGCCAAATAATTGGTCATTTCCAAATACATTAAAACAAACAAACAGACATATTTATTTTTAAGCATTCTCATTTATTGCAGATAACACATAAATACAAACCTATGCACATACATACATACTAGCACTCTTTTCGCACAATTTATTAACCTATTCATTTTAAGTGGTAAAGCAAATCCGCATATAAAGTAATGATATTTGCAAATATTTGATTATTTGAACTAAAGCTCTGGAAAAAACCAGTTTAAAATAAACACGTGCAAGTAGATTGATAATTTTTACACGGTTATGGTGTTAGGAAGAAGGGGACGTACGAGTACATACATACATATGTATGCAGCTATGTAAACGAATATGTTTACATATTAATTGAACTTCGAATGATATGATTGTTTTTATTGCAAAAATAGAGCTTAATTTAAAAGTCAACTAACAAATGAGTGACTAATTTTAATTAATATACAGTTATCGTAAAGCGACTTTCGCAACTTTTAAACAGTTCGCGTCAATAGTGAAGTGTTAAGTAAATATTTAGATACATAGATGTAACTTAACAAATGCTCTGACAATGCTCGTTCTTTTTAGACATGGCTCTATAGCGTTCCCCATTGACTGCAATATTATGGCTATATTTTTTGTGGAGTATGAACCAATGATACCATCTGCCCACAAAATACAGCAAACAGTGACTTTTTGAGGATGTAATGGCGTCTCAACAATGTCTTGTGGATTATCATCACTCCACATGCGAAAATCTAGTTTGTCAACGTAATCATCATCTTGTTTTAGGCTAAGGCGACGCGCTTGATGGCCGCCTGGCTTCAATTCTGGCACGAGTTTGAATTTGTAAGCCTTAAACCAAGACAGCTCCAATGGTTCCGCCTTTTGACGTATGGACACATTCGGGTTTTCTTTTTTACTTTTCTCCATAGCAGCAATAGTGTCTTCGGTGTGCACTGTAACTTGTTGAGCGATTGTGTCGACCAAATATTATTTAGGTAATAATTTTAAATGAAATGTAAACGGTCTTCTGGAGTAAGTCTGTTCATTATGAAAAAGGCAACTAAACTGAGTGTAAATGAAGTAACAGTTGTCAAAAAAACCAACTCCGAAAAAAGTATTATTTTAATAGCTCTGTTCGGTGAGAAATTTCATTAATAATTACCAGTAACATATTGTCAAAATCGTGCTCTCTCAGTACAAATTTTACTGACGCTTTGCCTCAGTAAAACACACTCCTCGCAGGACACACTAAATGTAAATTTCCACAAAGCTTCGCTGAGTTAAATTTTAAACACTACAGCCAAATATTGCTTTGCCTCAGTAAAACACACTCCTCGCAGGACACACTAAATGTAAATTTCTACAAAGCTTCGCTGCGCTACAGCCAAATATTGGATTGAAAATTAACTTCAAACAATATACCCGTATGCCATGGAGCGCTTGGCGGATCAAGCAACCTGTGGATGAGAGTCTTTGCATGGTTACACGAAAGATGAAACATTAGACACAGCCACTATATAATAAAGTGTAGAAGATAATATCGGTAATCGGTCTTCTGTCATTCAAGCACGTGTACGAAGTTGGCTGTGGTTGCACTATGTAAAGACACGATGAAAAGTTGAGCATCGAAGGCAGTGCGATAGCTGATGAACCAACTAAAGGGAGACCTACCAATCTTTGCATACAAACAAAGATTTTACTAGGAAAATAGAGGCCGAACTCAAGGCTATTAGTAGTAAAACTGTTAATAGGGCATTGACTTTGTGAGTGTGCAACGTTCGGCAGGCAGAGGCTATGATTAATTGGTGCAGAAAAGCTCCAGAACCTTCAGTCAGCAATGGATAAAGGGCCAAAATGACTTCTTTAATTCGTGAACAACAATGTTCTTCACACTTGAGACCTAATAAAGAGCGTACACCTTGGTCTTATGTAGTGTATCTGGCGACACTATAGACGTCATATCGTCAAAATGAGACTCGTTGGAGTCACCAGTTCAACCGAATCTAACCTAATACATTCATAAATTTTGCAGTACATTAATTTTACTATTTTATTTTTTAAATTATCTTAAATTGGCGCCGCAGAAGTTAAATAAACAATTTTATCTCATAAATAATATTAGTAATTAATCGCAATCACATTATGGGCATCTAGTAGCATTAACTATATAGATAAAAACTAAAGCAGAAATTTCCCAACTCATAGATATCAGTTTTATTTATCTTATCAGTATTTAAAAATGTTTGCAGAATAATAAATACTACTGTTAATGAATGAAAGAACACTTTAAGTAGATAATATTTATTAACATTTGTTGGTAAATACTACCATTTATTTTACAACACATAATAGAGTGAGCATGATTAAAAAACTCAAACTCTTTCCATAAATCACACCAACAACATATTTAAGTACTTACTAAAGTATTAAATGACATCAAATTGTAATTTGACGTTATGGCTACTGAAGGTTTAAAGCTTTATTGTTGATAAGAAATTCTTTCGAAATTTGCGTCTTTGAATTTTTACAACATTTTAAAAACAAGAATTACTTCTTTATACAAAGAAAAAGAAATAATGTAATCTTAAAAACATTTAACTAAATAATTACAACAGTATTTATAAAGAATATCTAAAAGAACATTTAAATTTAAAATATATTAACCGCACCGACCGCTGAACAGCAACAATTTGTGGCAAACTGGAGGCGGTAGTTGCTTTAATTTTTATGAAAATCGTATTGTTATATAGTACACATGTATAAGAAAAAGAACATGCAGACATTAGCGAATTTGTGTGGTTTAAAAATAGGCAGAACATGTAATTTTGCCAGCAAATGGGCTTGTTTGTGTGTAATATTCCTCTATATGTACATATGAAAATATATACTAATAGAGACTTATTTATATGTTTGTATGTAGACACAATATTTATACATTTCTAAGTACACAAACACTTAAGTGAGAGCTCTTTGAACTGTAAACAAAATTTAAAAAGAAATTTAATTATTTATGTACACAAATACATATGTACATTCTTTTATTTATTACGAAAATGTTCAAGTGCAGATGTCTGTACGTAAATATACATACTGATACCCTTCAACAACTCCATGCGGACAACGGAATAGCCCAAAACTAACTACAACCCATATTATTTTATTTTATTTTATTTTATTTTATTTTATTTTATTTTATTTTATTTTATTTTATTTTATTTTATTTTGCTATATTTTATTTTAATTTATTTTATTTTATTTTATTTTATTTTATTTTATTTTATTTTATTTTATTTTGCTATATTTTATTTTAATTTATTTTATTTTATTTTATTTTATTTTATTTTATTTTATTTTATTTTATTTTATTTTATTTTATTTTATTTTATTTTATTTTATTTTATTTTATTTTATTTTATTTTATTTTATTTTATTTTATTTTATTTTATTTTATTTTATTTTATTTTATTTTATTTTATTTTATTTTATTTTATTTTATTTTATTTTATTTTATTTTATTTTATTTTATTTTATTTTATTTTATTTTATTTTATTTTATTTTATTTTATTTTATTTTATTTTATTTTATTTTATTTTATTTTATTTTATTTTATTTTATTTTATTTTATTTTATTTTATTTTATTTTATTTTATTTTATTTTATTTTATTTTATTTTATTTTATTTTATTTTATTTTATTTTATTTTATTTTATTTTATTTTATTTTATTTTATTTTATTTTATTTTATTTTATTTTATTTTATTTTATTTTATTTTATTTTATTTTATTTTATTTTATTTTATTTTATTTTATTTTATTTTATTTTATTTTATTTTATTTTATTTTATTTTATTTTATTTTATTTTATTTTATTTTATTTTATTTTATTTTATTTTATTTTATTTTATTTTATTTTATTTTATTTTATTTTATTTTATTTTATTTTATTTTATTTTATTTTATTTTATTTTATTTTATTTTATTTTATTTTATTTTATTTTATTTTATTTTATTTTATTTTATTTTATTTTATTTTATTTTATTTTATTTTATTTTATTTTATTTTATTTTATTTTATTTTATTTTATTTTATTTTATTTTATTTTATTTTATTTTATTTTATTTTATTTTATTTTATTTTATTTTATTTTATTTTATTTTATTTTATTTTATTTTATTTTATTTTATTTTATTTTATTTTATTTTATTTTATTTTATTTTATTTTATTTTATTTTATTTTATTTTATTTTATTTTATTTTATTTTATTTTATTTTATTTTATTTTATGTTATTTTATTTTATTTTATTTTATTTTATTTTATTTTATTTTATTTTATTTTATTTTATTTTATTTTATTTTATTTTATTTTATTTTATTTTATTTTATTTTATTTTATTTTATTTTATTTTATTTTATTTTATTTTATTTTATTTTATTTTATTTTATTTTATTTTATTTTATTTTATTTTATTTTATTTTATTTTATTTTATATTATTTTTTTAATTTTATTTCTTTTTTCATTTGTATTTTGCAAGATTGTCCCGTGCGTAACACATCCTTAAGTATTTCTCGCATATAATATATTTTATTTGAAGGATTATTCTATTTAAACGCTTTTACTTTCTGGTGTCTCTTTAAGGCTTTTAATAACTTTATTCGCTGCCAATAAATGGCTTCTGTTGTAGATTTCTTCTTCTTTTTTTGTATTTCAATCATCTGTTGGTGTCAGTTTGCCCACTGTTTTGCAACAGTTTTGCTGCAATGTGTGCCCAGTAGTAAGCTTCATCCGGTTCCGAGCAGAACAAGAGCATAATAAAGTACTACTATTAGAAGTTTTCGCAATACACTCTGCCGTTTAGTGATAAATCGCTTTGATGATGGGCTTTGTTAGCGGAGTGCACCATCCGATTAAAGTGGTAATTGTTGGCGTCAGCCAGTTGGTTCGGTGCCTGTGGCCACATACTTACGTATATAAAATCAGTGCACGGCTATTTGATTTTAATTGATGCCAATTTACAATATAGCATGTGTGCATTCATATGTTATTACATATAATTGCTTTTACATACACATAGACAAACATATGGGTTTGAATCCGTACAGTGCTCATCTTGTTGAATGTAGTAATTCAGATTAGAAATAACGTATACGTCGTGTGGTACATAGGTTTTGGTCTATCGCTGGTAACATAGTTAATCCACATTAAACTTTTTACATATCGACATACTCGTTTACATAAAATTTTTTATTTATATTATCATCATGATCTTAAATTTTGCATGAATTAAATGATGATCTTTACAAATGGCAAGTAATAGGAATATTTTGGTACAAATACTCTTTATTATTTTTATTACTCAAAAATATTTTATTTGTAATGATTTGACTTACGATTTTATAGCACTTTAACTCTATTTTTCATAGCAATTTTCTTCCGAATAAAGAGGTCATAGTTGCATATTTCGAGGCAAAAGTGGTATTGAAATGTAAGAGCGGCACTGGGGTATGGCTCGTGATAGAGATTATAAAGTCAATGAGTAAAACTAGTCAATGAGTAAATCTAGTATATAATTGGCACTTTGTAACCGCTGAGGCGATTTTCGGCCCAGCTCCTCCTCCAATTTGTGGTTTTTTGAGTCTTGACGTTTTTCCAACAAATGGAGGGACTTACAGTTTATATCAAGCCACATCCGAACGTCCGAAGGTTTATTTCAGCTAACATTTCCTGTAGAGGAGGAGAGCGCAATTAGAAAATTTAGCTTAATTTATTTAAATTAATTTTCTATAACTTTTGGATGTTACTACCACACCAGGATTTGAACCCAAGCCTTCCGAATGGCAGTACGCAAAGCTAACCACTCGGCTACTGCGGCCGCCAACTCTGTATAACTTACCCTTTAAGTGAACTTAGTTTTCTTTCCTTGTTTAGCGTGAAACAGCTAAACTTATTTTTTTTTTGTTTTTTTTTTCACATTGAAAACAGTCATCACTGCACTCACCTCAGTGCATAAACATATTTCCATTATTTACGTTGACGTAAATGCACAAATGTTGTTGCGCAAGTTTTTCATTCACTATAGAATATATATGTATGTAAAAACAATTCCCTCTATGATATGATTGCATTGATTGCATTTATGTAGATGGTTCTGCCAAATTTGTTTACGACATTGAACTTGGCATTAGATATTTCATGCATTTGCTGAACTTTTCAGCTTTTCGAAATTTTTGGTTTTTACTATATGCATATGTCTTTAATTGTAGTATTTTTATTGATTTTAAAACTGGCAGCGAAAATAAACAACTGCCCAACAGTTTATAGAAATCAAAATTTGGAAAAGAAAAAAAGATATATTGCTCTATTGCACATATTTTTGTTATAAATATGTATGTATGTGCATTTGTATATCAGCACATACAAATACAAAATAATTGGCAATTTTCCAGAAAAAATGTAGCATGTGCAAAAGTTATCTTTGGATAATAATGCATTATTTTTAAATATGTATATGCATAGTATTTTTATTAGTTAATATTATTCCCAAAATACTGTCTGGAAGCTAAAGCTTAAATGCGTTCTGCAAACCAATGACACTGATTATACTCGAATAGTGCATACCTATGTATATATATTATGTGATTTTGTTGTCTTGTACATATGTACATGCTTTTAATTGCAAAAGTATACAAATTCAAGTAAACCTCTGGACCCGAGCAGATTAAAACGATTCTAAACAATTTTTGATCGGCTAAAACCAAATATTAAGTCAAGTAACAAGTCATCCATAATTTTTGCATTAAATTGAAGCCTTTCTTTAGCATAGATAAAATAATCCAATCAATGTCAAACATGCACCGCACCGTTTTGCTCGATATCTTTTTGCTATTTTGAGAGCACAGATGGTGATTACTTGTTGAACCTCGCAACCAAGCTCTCGGAGCTTCTGGCGAGTCTCCATTGATATGTGTGGTCTGGCGTTGCTCTGATGAAACACAAGTTTAGCTATATGGGAGTAGCTCATGGTGGATAATTTATTCTCAATCCCATCAAACACACAACGAAACCTTCTTAGCGGTCATTCCTGCTTTGTAGACTATTTGTGCCGGCTTACTGCCCTTCGACCACGGCCGGTCTCGTTTGACGACGCTATAAGTGATCCACATTTCATTATCAATCACTATCAGTATGACGGCCAGAATCGACGATTTCCATTATTTTATCGACATAAACACTTTTCACATTTTCATCAGCGAGAGATTCAGAGTAATTTTCGAACGCTATATGGGGAAAACCAAAGAAATCATGCCATTTAGTTTGATGAACGTTAAATGCAAGAAAATTATTAACGCAATGTAAATTTCCATATGTATCGGCAATGATCCACTGCCAGTTTTTACAGGTACAATATAATAAATAAATAATTAAATATCCTGATACTTCATTACATTGGAACAATGAATGTAATTTCGTCGTGGAAGAGAAAAATTTAATTTCATAAAGGGACCTAAACACAATTATTCGTAACTGATTTGAATTTGTCCAAGTTAGTGCAGACAGAAATCACCAAATTTTGGACAGAAATCACCAAATTTTGCTGCTTTTATGCTTGTGGAACAGCCGCGCACTCGTACTCAATATGAGCCTGCATAACAAAACGTCTCCGCTTCACCACTTATAAATCCACAAGACATTTTCTCCCCACCTATTCACATCAAACTGGGCTACATCAAGAACTTCGTCAAAGCACTCAACCGTGAAGGAACGACTTTGCCGTATTTAATCAAGTTGTTTCCCAAATTATTATATAATAAACAAAAAATAAAAAGAAGAAATATTTGTCGACCCCGATGTTAGGAGTTTAATGGTCGACAGAAATTTTACAAAAAGTTTAACGTGCTATGAAGCAGCAGAATGGGCATCTTTTCAAAATGTTACAAAGCCTCGAATTTTAAGCAAATTATTGGCAATTCGTTGAAAAGTAATCGGAAATATTGGAGTTAAATTGCCTCGAAAGAGACATTATCTGTATTCTCACATGAATCTTTTCCCCGAAAACTTTGGTGATGTGAGCGACGAGTAAGGGAGAGGATAAAAAGAGCTAGTTAGCACCGAAAAACGATACCAAGGTTTTTAGGCCAAATTCGTGAAGAGTACTACTGTTGAACTCTTGTATGTGAAAAAGATCGCCAAAAATGCAAAGTATTCAGTTTCATCTAATTTGTTACTTTTAATTTAACAAAATTATCATTAAATTATCAAAAAACAAAAAAAAAAAAAGAAATCTAGTTTTTGACTATATCAAAAATGAAAATAAACCTTAAAAATCGCAGTGAAGATTCGGATTTAACATCATAAATGGCCACAGAAACAGCTTTTGATTGTCTAGGGCCGAAACCGCGTATACTTACATTATAGTTAAAGTCTACATTTGTTTATAATAAGAAGAAAATGTATTGCATATTCATATGTCTAAATTTTTTAATAATGTGCTGCGTTATCAAATCCTTACAGCTTAAGTGCTATTTTAATAATTTAAAAAAAAATTTAATAAATTATCTTAATGCTTTCTATATATGTAAAAACATTGTATTATTTGTGTTAATTTTTTATCGAAAATCTCGCACCCACATTTTTATACATACATACTGCAAACATAGAAATATTTAAGTATATTCTCAAGCGCCTCAATTTTTTTTATAAAAAAATGTTAATTTAGCTACTTAACAGATGGCCTTGAAATAAACAAATTTCCTAATCTGATAGCGGCAAAAAATAATAAATAAATTTTCCTTTACTTGTATTATGTGTTTATAAAAAATGTTGCATGTTTGTGTGTGCTACGTATTTGAAATAAAAAGAACAAAAATTGTAATAATTTGTCTTAAATGAAATGAAATAAATTTATATATTATTTAATAACACTTTCGCCTGCCAATAAGTTCTAATTGTATATATTTGTTTTTTTTTTTTTTATTAATACATATTAACTAACGTATTCATTAATGAGCATTCGTAATAGTTGCATAGGAGTAGAACATAGGAATAGAAATTTAATTATAAAATTGGTTACAATTTGGTTTCATGGCACAAAGCTTATGAATATAACTACATATAGATATGTAAGTGTGTAAATATATACATATTTACATATAAAATAATAAAAAATAAAAATTATACTCTTGGTCTCCCCACATACATATTTATAACGGAATAACTGGCAAACACTGTTGTTCAATGAAAATTTAAATTAGAAAGAAATACTATATATTTGACAAACATACTTATTTTTAGTAAATTTGTATAAAAGGAAAATAATATTATTTGGTTGTAGAAAAATATGCTAATAAATTTTTAGGTGTGCTTAATATACATTACTGTACGGAGTAAGTTTTTACTGTCAAAATGTGGGCCAAGAGAGGTATTCCATGTTCCATATATCTATATACATACATATATCTTTTGTTGTGTATATATATGTAAGTATGTATGACTTGAAAAGCAAATATAAATAGTGTAAATTATTTATCAACACTTTTTGTATGTATTTATGTATGTTACAATGTTTATATAATAAATTAAGTTTTTAATGCTTAAAGCCCATCAATCAAAGTACATAAAAGAACTTACAAAAATACGCCGTTATGCGAAAAACTATAATGAAACAACCATTTCCTAGAGCTTTGGCACACAATTCAGAAGTTATTTACACTATTAGATTCACACATATTTTCGTATTTATATAATGATAAAATGCATAGGTGTTAATTTACACTATATTAATTTTCCATTTATTACATTATATAGCCGCCCACATATATACATATGTACTTTTATGGTTCAATCGCAATAAATGTAAAAATATGGTGATATTCAACTAAACATACAAATGCCTCGTACAGGCAAAGCAAAATATATATTACATAAAAGAATTATCAGATTGGATTAAAAATGTCATAATTGAGTTTTTTTTAGCCCGAAGAAGTATATATTCGTAGGTCTGAGTAGAGAAGTTAGATTTGTTTATTATAGCCGATTCAACAATATCGCGCCAGTCACTTCTTTTTTTCGCTGCTTGGCGTCAATTTGGAAAAAAAACACATTTAACCAGTTCGCTCTCCACCTGATCATTCCAACGGAGTGGAGTGCTTCCTCTTCCAATCCTACTACCGGCAGATACTGCATCGTTTTTTTCGACGTGTGGTTTTCAGTGAGGCAATACTTTCTTCGACAACTGTTACTTGATTTATACTAATAAACACACTTACTCCGGAGCAACGTTTGCAGATCCTATAAATTTATTATCAAAATAATCGTTCGCACAAAGCATCGCACCCTACGTCCAATATTCGGTCGACATAATCGCCCAGTAGAGAAGAGTAACTCGAGCAGCCATAGATCGGTTTCGTACCATGTGTACTTTAGTGGGTAATACGCATCCTCAGAGACGCCGTACAGTGCGCACAGAAGACGCTTTGCCTGCTGTGGAGTAGAGCATGCGCCATCGCGCGCAATAATTGGAATTAAGTCCATTCACTTTATGGAAAATTCTGCGAAAGGATCTTTGTTTGCAAAAATTTAAGCCGACCGACCATTAAGTCCTTCGCTCGTTCAGTGAGCTGATCGAAACGAGATGACAGATCCCGGTTTTCACAAGAAAATTTTCTGGTGATAATCCACAAGCCATTGTTGAAACGTCGGTACAACCGCAAATAGTTACTGCTTTATCGGCAGAGGGAATCATTGCTTCTTATTTCTTCAAAAATGACCGAGACGAGTGACGCCTTGGAAGGGAATATTCGACGCATTACTGTTGACATTCGGCCGCAATTGCTACAAAAAGTGGTAGAAAATTGGGCATCTCAGCTGGAGCAAATCATAACATTGAATTGTACGCGATTTATTTCTTGCTGAAGAACACATGTCTAAAAAACCCCTTAAAGCTAATCCTTCCCTTGTCTGAAGTATTCGTCGTTGCAAATGCACAAAGGACATCAAAATCTTTCACAAACCCTTTCTCTAGAAAACTCCTAATGCCCACCCTACGCTCAATTTCAAATTGTGCTTGACTAAAGTTCTACCAAAAGTGGCTAACATATTCAGGTAAATAAATAGACTTAGCTTCCATTTAACATAAATATGTATGTAATCGCTGCAACAATTTCTATTTGCGGTGAGCGTAATGTTTTTCCACCAGATGAAGGGACCTATAGTTTATTTTAAGCCGCCTCCGAACGAAACACGGGACCTCTGCAGTACGCACTGCCAACCTCTCGGCTATTGCAGCTTACAAAAAAAAGACCTTTTGTTTTTGACCAAGCTTGGATTTAATACAAATAGGGATGAATTTCTAATTTCTACTCATTTTTTATTGCAAAAGTTTTTTCTTAAGAATATAATTTATTTTGTAGAGCCATAAAAATATAATTAAATGCATACAACAACTTTTATTTAAAACTATGACTCAACACAATGTTATATGCAGATATGCACATTTGTGCATACCACTTTTATAGCCGGCATTTTTACATACATATATACATTTGTATGTAGTATATGGTCGTGTAATAAGTGCCTTTCCGTTTATGCATTTAAAGACAGAATGAATAGATATGTACATAAGCATGTATTTATTTGTAGATTTTTGAAATAATCTTTGCCGTATGTAGCAATATTAAAAATAACTCGGCGGTTCCTTATCAACTCAGAGCATACGATTTAATACATACTCGTACAAACTGAGTATGTTTTGTATAATCCATTTCTCTGTAAATTATGTGGAAACATTGCGCTGTAGTATGTGCTACTCACGCGCAAGTTCACGGGTTCGGCATTTAGCTATCTTCAAGTACATTTTTGTAATCCAAAAAATATATCAGGCGACTCAACACTTCAGTTACTGCTATTTGTGGTTAAAGAATTAAGTAAAACAACACAAATCGGCAGAGAAGTTTGGGCAAAAATCGCCTAAGTGGTTATAAAGTGTTAATTACCTATGTGTTAATAAATTATAACAAATATAATAATATATAATATTATAATAAATTATAATTCACACACGGAAGGCCAGAGTCCCAGACCTGATGCGAATAACATCCTAAAATTATAGAAAGTCATTGGGTCCCTCCATTTGTTGGAAAAACATCAAGACGCTACAAAAGTTGGAGGGGGAGATCGGCCTAAAATTTATTCAGAGGTTATGTGCATATTTGCATAAGAACTATTATTTCACTATCACACGACCATGGATTTTAATGTACAAATATTGGAGATTTTCAACGTATGTAAAAATTTGCGTTGAATATTTTTATTATGAAGGGAATTTCAGAAAATGTGAAGCCAAACAAAAACAAGAAAGAAGAACTGTGGTTAAGCCCTTCATGACTATGTGACAATGTGTGTAGAATTCCAAATTTCATGCTCTTGTATGCTTTTTTGACGAATTTATGACCCAAAATCTCAAATCACATTCTTTTGAAAAACATAACTATATTTAATATTCTAAATCCAACATGGAGAGCCTGAAATAAAGCAGTATTTAATTTTAACCATTCGCTTTCTATGAACAGATAACAAGTTATACCATATTTTTTTTTAATTTTTACGTATGTATCTATGTAACTTCACTTTGAGACTCCACCGCGAAAAGGTATTAATTTTAAAGATAATTAATTAATTTTTTTTATTTTAATATGGTTTGGTCAAAAAACTGCTGTGCATCGGATTTTTTGATTATTTTTTATGAAAATTTTTAAATTAGATGCACATTTTCTTAAGACCCTTAACTATTAATCAACTTATGGCCTATTTTATAGGGCTACCTACACGATTTCCGCTGTTTTTGTCTTTCTCTTAGCTGCGAGGAAAATTTTTTTTTAAATTATTTCAATTTGATTTCTGTCTATTTTGGCATGCAAGTAAAGCATTTGCTGAATTTTAGCTAAATCGAATGTCATCGTGCAGAAGTCTTATATGTTTAATATGGAATGTATGTATGTACATGTACACATACATATGCATATCTTCACCAAATTATAATGAATAAGACAGATAAATTTTTTATTTTCTAATTGGCGCCGCAGTAAAAATTTTGCTGCATTTAGTATTTTGTTTGTATGTATGTACATATGTATGTATGTAATAATATGTTTTTATATTTACGTTCACCCAAAATTTTACACCGTGTGCACAAAATTCACCTATGCACACACCTACATTACACATACTCGTACATATGTATGAACATATGTACTTCTTTGGCTTAGACACCGCATACATACATATGTACATAACTTAAAAAAATCCAATAGAATTTGTTAATTGTCACGTTAATGCTTTCTGAAATGTTTTCAAATTCTGCCAAATATTGTTTTGAAATTATTCTAGTAAAGTTTCAGCGCCTTTTAAAATTTACATAATTTAGCATTTTAAAATATTCCACAATAGCGCACTAGTGAAATATCAACACGTGTTTGAATTTTAAGTATATTGGTATTGAAATGTTCACCGAGCAATGTGTATTACATGGCTACATAGTAAACTTTGCCTATCAGCAGAAAATATAAACAAACCGGCTTACAGACATATGTATGTACGTATATACTCGTACTGTACACCCATGCATGTATGGTAGATACCGATGCATGAAAATATCTATGAAACACAAGGTACATACATAAATATATGTATGTATTATGTATATACATACATACATACATAGCTACGCGGTAGAAGACAGAAGAAATAAAAGCGCTACGGAGTCAGTTTTATGTAGCCAAATGTTAATAATTTGTACATATGCTCATATGAATATGTATATATATGTACATACATTCATACATATGCATATGTATATTGATATGCAATGTATGTATGTATGTACACGTAGTACAGTATAATACTGGTTAAATGTTTTCACTTGAAAAACCTTTAGAATTGTAGAATTAAAACCTTATACTCGTACATACGAGTAAATATATTACATTTCAACTATAATAATCCTGTTTATTTTTTTTAAATAAATTTCGAAAAGTGCTACTTTTGTGTTAATAAAAAATAAATAATTCATCAATTTTGGTAATATCAGCATAACGAACTTTATCATAACTACTCAACATACATACTCGTATGTACATATATAATATTTTTAAATGTTGTTTAATTATCACCAACCAAATATTAGCTTCTCAATCAATGCATTTTCATAATTGCAGCTGATAAATATTTCAGCGCTAGAACAATGCAATAAGCAACCACCAATCGCTGCTTAACTTTGTGACAGCTGTCTGCTGGCTTCCCTTTCCTTTCTTATTTAAAAGTAAAGAAATACAAATCACCTTTTCTTGTTGCTTGCATGAATTTCCCAATGGCAATCGCAGAGCAGAAATAATTTGAATAAATTTTTTTTTCTTCATAAATTTCAACACTTTGCACGCAATTAAAAATTTATTAATTCAGCTTATTGTTGTTATTTGCTATACTCGTATATGTATGTATGTATAAGCGAAATTCATTTTACCACCTTTGCCACCAACAACAGCATATAAATGCGCGCGTATTTTGCACTACACTGCAATTGACAATTAGACAAACAACAGCAACAAAAACTGTATGCTTTCTCACGACACCTTTAAATATGTACAAACATATGTACAAGACATAAATATGACGATATGTATAATTGTATGTATGTATATATGTATATTTTATGCACAATAGTATATTTTTAATTTTTTAAATTTTTTTGGAAACACTTTGCACACGTCTTAATTTATGTACATTTAAATACATACGTATAGTATGTAAAGCATGTCTGTATGTACATATATTTTAAAGTATTTTCTAATATTACAAAAATCCGCGCCACGAAATAAAAACACGACCGACCGATTCACTGGAAAAAGCAAAATGAGTTGTCTTATTATAAACAGAGAATGTTTCTAAAAATGTGAACTCAACAAATTTCCGATTCTGCTTTGCTCTACACGTTTACCAACAAACAGGGGGAAAAACAAACTGGCAAGTGACACAGTGCCGCTGCATACAAAATTATTTTGTATACACATGTATATGTAGGTATGTATGTATGTATAACTTTAATTTTGCCTATTTGAAAACGCTACGTTGCGATAGTGAACAATGTTGCATTGTGGTTGTGGATTTTTAGTTTTACCCCCTTTTTTAAGGAGATCACGAAAGTTTTCTTAATTTTATTACAAAATTATTATTAAATAAAATTTTTACTTTTTATTGATATATTTAAGTAAAATTATTATTTACAAGTTCATAAAATTAATCTGTTATAATTACTCGGCATTAATTCCTTCCAATATGGCAACATGCAAATTGACAATTCACCATACCGGTATTTTTTGCAAGAAGAAGAAATTTTGTGACAACCGGAAAGATCATTTGCTTTCGAATATAATTTTAATTTAAGCAGATATTAATATTTTATTAAGTTATTATTATTCAACTATATTTGATCTATTAATAAGAAAAATATGAATGAAAAAGTGTAAAACCAATTTCAATTGTGCAAACGTTCAAATGCATTTATGTTTGTACATATGTGTTATAAAAATATTGGCATAAATATGCATATTTCAGTAAGCACTTAATTCGCGCGTGTGATAAATTGACAGGAAATTTTATAAAAAAGTTGTGTGTTTATCTCATTTTGCTCGCAATTTTTACCAATTTTTTTTTTATATAACTCATTGGTAATAACGCAAACGTTATTCAACGAAGAAGTTTCTTAAATATTATATTTAATTAATTATTTAAGTAAAATATTTTAAACTTTAAATTGCATAAACGAAGAAATTCCAACTAATTGCGGATAATTATTTTTACCGAACTGCGCTTATTGATTTTAAAACCAGACTGTTGCCAACATTGAACTTGACTACGGGCCTCGGCAGCGAAATTTAAACTTCGCATGCATATACATACATACATACATACATGTATATCAGCTGAATAGCTGCATACTTATTTTGCACATAACAAACAATAAAACCACAACAAAACAACAACAAAAACGCCAGTAAATATGCAATGGACTTAATGACTTTGGTTACAGCCCATTGCCTTTGCACATCGCGATGAAGGCAGGGAGGCAGGAAATAGGGCAAGGAAAGGACCAAACACAAAATGCAAACAAGTTCAGCTGATTGGCAATCGTTGACTTTATAATTACGTTGGACTTTCGTGGACCGACGTTTCGTTATTTCGACGTTTATGTGTTTATGTGGATATATGTATGTGAAGTTCTCTTCACTGACGCTAGCAGCAACTAGTTCGTGGCATAATACATTTTTCAGTATTGATTTATTTTGTTAATAGTATTTAAGCGTTGTTGTTGTTGTTAGCATGCATTTTTAAATGGACAGGCATACCATGTATACATACATACGTACTAACATATGTATGTATATGCATGACATATATTGTTAGTTACCTAGCCATTGACGTGAAATCCTTGAAGTTTATAATTCGTTTATACAATATATGTATGTATGTATGTCATATACCTATAATCGATTGGTCATTTAAAAAATTGGTATGTTTTCATGTATGTATGTTTCAAATTGAAAAACATTATTTCTGTGCAACAAAATCCCTACGCAAGCAGTTTTAGTAGTTATTACGAAATATTCGTTGACACTATGTACGCTCGTTAAATCCTTGAATTTATAGTCTCATTCGTATGTATGGTATGTAAGTGCCAACGACCAATTGCCAACTGCTGTTGATGGCGTAAAGGCGCCTTGAAAGGGAATGTCCTTGTACTTGAATTTTTGCACATTCTATCAGCCGGTCGCATGGTTGCACATTTGTCGGAAAATATATGTATGTATGTATGTATGTACTGCCGAATATTGACTCTTGCATATTTACTGATAGTGGAACGCAAGTAGGGTGAGTGTTGGTGCATTTGTTGCGTAATGAAGGTTTTTTCTTAATTTTTTTTCGTTTAACTGTCGGAAGTGAAATGAAATGAAAAGGTCAATTAAATTGAATTTAATTGAATTGAATAATCTTTGCCAATAATGTACAAATGTAAATGCGAAGGTAAGTGTTTTTTTTTCTTTCTTTTATATTTATTACCCTTTCACTACGTGCGTAACATTGTAAAAATACATATTTAAATAAAAGATATAAGGAAAAATGTTGGAATGCTAGTAAATTTCTAAACTTTTCGAACTGATTTCCAACTATAGATATTTTATCGCAATAGCCGAGTGGTTAGCAGTGCACACTATTATTCGGAAGGTCAGGGTTTGAGTCCTGGTCCGACCAACATTCAAAATTAAAGAAAGTTTATTTTTCTAATTGCGATCGCCCTTCAACAGGAAATTTCGAGGTCTTCGAGTGTATTCCTGACATGAAAACCTCCTCATAAAAATCCATCGACCGTGCAGTGGCGACTAAAATAAACTGTAGGTCCAATCATTGGTTGGAAAAACATCAACATCGCTTCAGCGGCTATAATGCGCCAATGTTTGGTCTTATCAGAAAAACTAAAGATAGTGCTGCCGAGTCGAATGAAATGGTTCATCTGAAGTATTAGTTAAGGTTCTTGACTTGGAAAACTCAAGACCTCCTTTCGTATGCCCAACGTCTAACAGCTCATCCACCAACGCGATAAATCTCTCCATATTTGAAAAAGTTCCAATAAGACGAACTTTAGAGCTCCTAAAAAATAAATATAAACAAAAACCTCTCCTAGAAGTATGCAATACTTTTTATTTTAAATAATCTAAGATTTAGTTTTTTCTAGTCCTCAAGGGCGTTCCGAAATTGTTTTTCGAAGGAAGTCTTCAAGTAAATGTTCAAATACCTTCCTCAGGTGGTAGCGAAATCGTTGAACTTTCTATGAAATTGTTTTTCGTAAAAGCTTATTATACAACTCTTAAATTTTTATTTCACTGACTTATGTATGTATTTAAAAATTTTCCACTTGTATAGGAAACGCCACACACTAGGCCACGAAACCTTTAGCAGTTCATACAACAGAGCCCGAACTAATTTTTGATATGTGCGCTTTCAGAAAATATTAACAAAGTCTAAGCGGAATAAAAATGTCCTAAATTTGTCACATAGCGGTAATTTAATTGAACAATTTCTTTTTTAATTGCTCACACAACTGATAATCTTTACCAAAATGTTATTCAACATTTTTCTTTTCGGCATGTACACAACTACAACAACAATATTGGCAACAAAAATTTCATAACAACACAAACAATTGTACACACCAGCGAGGAGGCGTGTATTCATAGTGTATTCATACAAACATACATATGCACACGCATACATATGCATTTTGAATTGCATTATATGCAAAACACATGCCACATAACAATGTTTTTGTTAGGATAGGATAGACGGCAGCGTCAGCAAAAGCAGAGAAGTACCAGCAATAACGGTTAATGGCTGCAGCTACGATTATTACACCTTTATATACATTTTGCGAGTAAATAACTCGGCTTGTGAGCAAAACAACAATTACGTGCTCTTGCAGAAATTCAACTAAACAGAATTCTATTGGAGCCAACAGCAGGCAGCGTCCGCCCGGCTCAATCCTCTTTGCAGACAAAACATCTGATTTTATAATTTTGACAACTGCACAAAAGCTTTCAACGCCGAACAAAACAACCGTGTATACTTCAGACAAGTCAAGTACTGTGGTAAATGTTGAAATGTCAAAATGGGAAAGGAAACGAGTACTGCATGCAAGGCGTGCACAACTGTTAGATGATGTTTGCTGCAAAGGAGACTGCAAAGGAGACGGCAAACTCGTTTCCTCTACATCTATATACACACATGCACATCTTTTTACACGCGCATTCATGACAGTGGTTGCTGTTTTGTGCCAAGAATAAAAAAAGGTGTTTGGTTACTTGCCGAACAGGCAAAATTATATGCCAATTTCTACTTCTTCTTCTTCTTCTTAAGGTTGTACATACGTACTTATGTACGTATGTATATGTGTTTGTATTTTTGTGCTTATAAATGCTTCCGATTTGTGGGTGTAGATATATGATTTAATGCGTTCCCAAGGGCTCACTTGAAGCATAAAAAAATTGTACAAAGCAAAATTATTTTACGTCAAACGATATCTGCAGCTTCCCATACACTTTGTCACACTGGCAGAACATTTACCATCTAATATGTACATATATAATATTTATGTAAATGCATGTGCTTTTAACTCTGCACACGCTTGCTTTTCTACAGACATATCCATACATATTCACTAATAGCTTGCAAAATAGTTGCACCATTAAAACATTATATAATAATTTTGTGCAACGTCTGCCGCAAGCACACTCACACACGCACACACAAATACAAAGGCGTACACTTCATATCAGACAGAAAATTTTTTCTTATCCTGCAGCTGTATATAAAACAAGATTTGTGGATTCCTCAGACAAAGAGAAGCATACTTTTAGGCAACAATTTTTACGTACATTTTTTCGTTAAAAAATACATTTCCAAATACTTTTGGTTCATAGCAGCAAATTAAATTGAATTTTTCAGTGCTTATTTAACATTTTTAAACCGATTTTCGTTTGCACTTTTCTATTAAAACGGAAAAAGTACTCGTTAGCACATATTTCATTGAAAATTCACAATGCCTTTCTTTTACTGGATGTATATTAAAGCCGCTCAGAATATATGTATATGTATGCACGTATGTATGTATTATTTGTATTCTTTTCCTACAATTTCATTTGAATTTTATTAATTGCACGCTTAAAGAGATCGTTTGAGTACATTGGAGTTTTGCATTAAATTTGCTGTTTTCATATAAACAGCAAATAGTTTTATATGATTTTTATGAAAATTTGTAAATCTGTTTTCGTAGAATTGATTGGCTGCCATTTCTTTAGACGACTCGAACGATGACTGAATTTTTATGTACTGACTGAAAATTTTCTTGGACCACCTCGGTCTAGGCACTTACATAGCAGACGTCAGAAGCAGCAGATGTTTGACATTTGTGTGCTGCTGCATGGAGAAGCGTATGAAAGCTTTGACGGTTAGGCTGCAAAAAGATGCGCGTATACATGCATAAAGAGAAACGGATATTAAAAGGAAAAAACAAACTTGTTTTTTACCCATTTCCGTCTATTTTTACAAATTTAACTTTTAATATATATCATAAGCAATGAAATATTTTCACTACAGTAAATGCCGAGACTTAAGTGTCTCTTACGGAGACCTAAAGTTTTCCGTTGTTTTTAGACTTTATTTATGGTATATGCAAGTCTTTTTGCCGAAATTTCCGAAGAAATTCTATTTTTGTCGTTTTTGACACCTCCACCTTAAATTTTGAAAATAAAATGTTTCATTACATACTTTTAGTAAGAGTTTTAGTGCGCTATTTAAAACATTTCGCCCGTAAAGCTTATATACTTTGAGTTGGAGTATGAATCACTTATACTTTTAATATTTTACTGCCATTTTTTTAAAAGCAGATGCTCATACAAATATATTTGCACTTAAATTTACTTCTCTTTTTATTAAGTATCTTCCTTTAATGATAATCAGGTGAAGTTATTGTATTTTTATTTTGCTATTCCCCACAGTTAATACCCGTTTTCCCGTTACTGTAAATTCCCATAGTCTGACTTTGAATTAAAGTTGTCATTAATTTTGTTGTGAAGTAAATACATTGGAAGTTTCTCTAGAACGTCTAAAAGTCTGAATATTATTAAAAAAAAAAACTGCTTCAATTCTTATTAGAAGTTTTCCTTTAATAAAAAAAGAAACAAACTATTTATTTATATTTAAATATTATTCAAACGAAATGGCCGTTGTCTTATTCATAATTACCATACCGACAGAGGGGGAGGAATTGCAGTTGAGGAGTGAATTTCGTAGAAGAAAATTTGATGTTGGTGCCGATTCAGTGCCAGACGAAAAAATGATACACACACCAATCACAACAACAACTACTGCCACCTTATCCAATATATCGAATGCAACAACTGCCACAACTGCTGCTGCTGCCTTCATTAATTTAAATGAACAAATGACTGGGAATGCTACTAAGGAAATCGATGTTGTTAGTCTTGGCGCCAAAACGGATAATGCAATAAATTCTCAAAATTTGGATCAACAGCAATACAGTACTTTTCCGAAACGGCGGAAGTCCGAGGGGTATAAATACATATTTAATGATGCTGGACATCTACTCAAAACTTCAGCCTTTAGAGATAGCAGTACAGGCAGTGTATCCGACAGTGCAAAAGATATCAACATAGAGAATGTTGTAAGTTTTTCTAATTAAAACATTCTTTATTTGCTCTAAATGAGTTTTTATGATGATTAGGATGGTCCTCCTTTTATACGAAAATCATGGGAAGGTTTACGTGATATTCTTTCATCTACCAGCCGGAAGAGAAAGAGAGATTCATCACGTTTAAATATACCAAGTGACGCTTGCATGGAGACGGTGTTGCGCGAAATTTTGAAAAGATCTCAAATATGCAATGCAGTTTGGACGAAGGACACAGAGGGACGTATGCATCAAGTGGGTATATGTTATATACCTAGATACACATATTTATATATATATATATATTCAGAACTAAAAAAAAGTTTCTTAGTAATAAATCTTGTAATAAATTTACTTAAAAATTACATTAAAACATTCGTTATTTTTTTTTAAGATTATATTTACAGTGGAGTTTAATGAGACTTGTGAAAAATTGTTAGACAAACTTCACGAGTGGGGTATTGGCGATCGAGTTGGCTCGACTGTATCTGTTATGAATTGTTTGGTTTCAAAAACGTTTCGGCCTGACATCGGTAATGAATTTCCAGAACAAAACGACGATGTGTAAGTAGAAGTTGTGTAGCTCAAATAAGAAAACGCTAATATTATTATACTTATTTTATTTGCATGTTTTTTCAAAGCAATTTTAATGAAAAAAAACAAAGTGTTTGGAATAGTTTCATGAACTCGGTGAGGAGTCGATTGAATGTGGCGCAAATTGTACGTGATGTACGACAGGATGCCGCTATTACATTTGATTTTATCATATTGCTAATATCCGCCACGTAAGTTCTTACTTTACCGATACAAACTATCATTTGTAGATGATTTTTCTCAGCAGAATTCTAGCAGCCATTGGTTTGGCTGAGAATAGTACAATTTTTCTGGCAGCAAGTATGCTTGTTTCCCCCTTAATGGGTCCAATTATTGCTGCGATTTTCGGAACTGCCATCAGAGATCCTACACTGCGTACTTTGGGTTTGAGGAATGAATTGATTGGCATATTAATAGCAACAATTGTTGGTTTCATTTTCGGCATTGTTATCTGTTCCATCGACGAGCGGTATGGCAATGGTGAAGGTTTGACGGCAGAAATGCTTTCGCGCAGTGAACTACACTCATTGTTGGTTGGCCTCTTTACCGCAATACCGTCCGGTGCTGCAGCCGCTGTAGCAATTTTGGGTGGAAATATTGGTTCGTTGGTGGGTGTGGCGATATCGGCATCGCTCTTACCTCCGGCCATCAATGCAGTGAGTGAAATATACCATATTTTGAAACATTTATATTTTATTTTTATTTATTTCTATTGAATATTTTTAGGGCGTCCTCTGGGCTTTAGCACTCATTTATACACTTTTTGAAAAGGACGATTCACGTTTTAACATCGTTGTGAAGTCACACACCTTCTCCAACAACCAAGCTGCTGAATTATTATTTTTAGGTGTGATTAGTATGTTAGTGACCATATCGAATATAATATGTGTATATATAATGGGCGTGTTGGTATTGAAAATTAAGGAAATTGCACCTGTAATTTCTAGAAATCATCGAGAATTTTGGAAACATGATATAAAAATTGCGCGAGGACTACCCAAAAATGGTATTGATACTAATACGGCACTAATCGATGAGTTTGCTAACCTGCCGCAAGAAGATCAAAAAACTTTGGGAATAGATTATGATTTATTACGGACAATACGCTTAGACGATGCCTCATACCAAAACACTTGGTCGCCCATTGGAAATAGACAATTATTCGATCGATCTGCGCTAAATGTTATAAGAGATAACTATTCGACTGTACATCAAATCGAACGTCTATATTCCACTATAAACCAGCAGCAAACTTTTCAATATAGGAGGTAACAAGTTGTTATGAAAATAAATTTAAAGAATAAGAATTACATACATATGTGTTCTGTTTTAGACCCCGTTGTAGTTTAAAACGCCATCCTACTACACTTTGCAACGATTACAACAAAACTTATGATATATTCCCAACTTCTGTAATTATAAATACATTATTTTATTTCTAATAATATATGCATATAAATATTATTTCATTTAAAAGATATCACGCTCTGCAACAATGCCTACTCAAGCTAATTGTCCTACTATAAGTATTTTAAATGCAGTGGGTGAAACTGGCTCTTCTACAGCTAATCCATCTTCGCAATCTTCAATGACTAATACCCCTACTACTACTATCGACGAACGTAAACGACGCAAATTTATCGTAACACCTGCAGAGGATCCAATAAGGATTTCCATTAACTATGACGAAATGGATGCTTAGCGGACTCGAGAAACATACAATGGAATAGTGTTCATGTAACAGTGTTCATACATTCAAACATATATTTCAAATCAAATTTACATACGTAGTACATAATTTATTAATTATTGTTTATTTGTATTGTTTTTCTTCATATTTAAAACAGTTTACAATTACTTAAATAACCACTTGCATTATTTTATTTTTTTTACAAATCTGTAATATTTGGACCTTGTCTCGATGATTTAGTTAGGGATCTTTGTCGCTTTACTAACAGTCGCTCACGCGCAGCTCTTTCATGTCTGTGCAAAACCAATTTAAAATTTAGAAAATAAATACTTTTGAATTTATTTATTTGAAGCTTACCGACGGCGCAACTTTTCAAGTGTTTCCTCTGTCGGGGCGACCTTTTCGACTTCGTATTGACGTATAAGGTTGCGCAGTTTTTCCAAGGCATCAGCCAAATTCAATTGTTGTGATCGCGTCATGTCGCTTTTAATGACAAAGTAACCATCTTTGGTGAGTTTATTCTGCAACTAATGTAGACAAGATTTACAATAAAAATTATGAAAATACATATGTATATACTCGTATAATAAATTTCTCCCAACATATGAAACCACATTAATTAAAGGTGTTAATAATTAAATTCATATTATTATTTTAATTTAATTATGTACATACGTACATATTAAAGCATATATATAAATAACCAAACTTTCAAGAAGATATCGGTTGGAACTAAATATACACAGATAGCTAGCTATTTGACTTACACCTTGTAACAGTTTTTGCCTCGTCTTCTCTGGGATCCAGTCAGCACTGGCCAATTTAAAACGTAAATCTACTTTCGTGTTTACGCAATTCACGTGCTGCCCGCCAGGTCCAGAGCTGCGGCTATATGTGATTTCCAATTGATTGATGGGTATGTAACCGGAAAACTTTTCACCTGTATTTTGGGGCTGTAAATTTCAATATATAAGTCACCAATATTAGAAAAATGTTTTCGTTGTATTTACTTACTGGAGGAGGTGTAAAAAGTTTCAGACGGCTATTAGGGTATATTTTATCCAGCGATAAATCGCTTTTGAATGACAATCGACGTCCAAGAACTACTGAAGATGTGTAAGCTTTTTCGGTGCTGGCATAACGTAGAACAGATATAAAACTGCCGCAAATTTTATTCATTTTTATTAAATAACAAATTTTATCAACTCAAGAAATTATGATTATTATTAGACCTACTTTTTTCAATTTCTGGCTAACAGCTGATAGTTTTGGCAGTAATGCCAATAAATTAAAATTATAACTGCTCAGTGTTGGTGTTTTAGTAACAACAAACCAGACTTCTCTTGCTTAATATCAAACTTATAGACTTTATGATTATGCTCATAAGAACAACCGCATACCGTAACCGACCTACTGTCTCCAGTTCAAGGTGTGATCGGGACATCACGCATGTCGGATTAGCAAGCTGAAATAGAGTGGGGTTTTTGGCTTTCTCCGAATTTCGTGATTAGAATGAAGGGTGCGAATTAAATGCAATACAAAAGTGAATTTACTCAAGTTCTAATCATCCGAAAGTGGCAGCATCAATTACACCCTCACCAAAAGCAGCTGATTATTAAAACGTGTGTGCGAAACAAATTGTAAAAATTATGGAGGTAGCATCAAAATCTCGCACAAAAGTGTGCATTATAAATAACATAAAAATGTAGTAATATAAATTTTATTTAAGGACACAATTGGCCAACCAGTAACAAGTATTGGCGCACCTGAACGCGTAATTAAGGAACGTAGTGCTGAGATAATTGCTGGAGGTAGCGTCTTTTACAACCCGGTACAGGAATTCAATCGAGATCTAAGCATATCTGTGCTTAATGTTTTTGCAAGAAGATTCTTAAAAGAACGGGCGCAATCTCAGAATATAGAAATTGACGACAGCACGCTTGTGGCCGGAGAAAAGTTCGAGAATGGTTTAAGGATATTAGAAGCACTTTCAGCAACAGGTTTGCGAAGCATACGTTATGCTAAAGAAATTGCTGGAGTACGAGAAATTATTGCTAATGATCTGTCAAAGGCTGCTGTAGCTTCCATTAGTGAAAATGTCCGCCACAATGCTGTTGAAAATTTAATTGTGCCAAGCCAATCAGATGCAATGTAAGTTAGAAGTTATTTAAAAAAATGAAACTAAAAATAGCTTAACATTTATCTAGGACACTCATGTATCTTTCTACCTCTAATGAGAAACGCTTTGATGTCATTGATTTGGATCCGTATGGCTGTCCAAATCGCTTTTTAGATGGTGCATTACAATCTATCGCCAATGGTGGTTTATTACTTGTCACAGCTACAGATATGGCTGTGCTAGCAGGAAACACACCGGAGGCATGTTATGCCAAATATGGATGTGTGCCACTGCGGATGAAATGCTGTCATGAAATGGCTTTACGTATTCTGCTACATAGTATAGAAACGCATGCAAATCGCTATGGGAAATACATTGAACCCCTTTTAAGTATATCAGCAGATTTTTATATACGAGTTTTCGTAAGAATACACACTGGTCAAGCAAAGTGTAAATACAGTATGAGGTGGGTAATGGTTAATATTAATTTTCATAAGCATTTATTCGCAAATAACTAATTTCATTAAAGCAAACAGTCGATGATATTTCAATGCACCGGTTGCGAAACGTTTACATTGCAACCTTTAGGCAATGTCAAAATCAGCACAACAGACAAAGGCAAATCACAAACCAAATTTGGTATACCAACTGGACCAATTGTTGGTACGAACTGTGAGCATTGCGGTCACAAACATCATGTAAGATATATGTAAATGAAGAAATATGCCAATTATTAATTTGCTGAAATATGTTTTAAATTTCAGATGGGTGGCCCAATATGGTCGAATCCGATTCACGATCATAGTTTCGTTAAAGAATTGTTACAAGCAATAGAGGAGAGACCACTCTGTGAATTAGGCACGCAACGACGTCTACAAGGTGTGCTATCGGTGGTGCTGGAAGAACTGCTCGATGTACCATTGTACTATGTACTGGATAAACTTTGTTGTGTCCTTAAATTGGAGAATGTGCCGGTATTAAAGTTTCGCTCCGCGCTACTGCATGCAGGCTATCGAGTTTCTTTCTCACATGCCAGTAAAAATTCAATTAAAACCGATGCGCCTGCAAGTGTATTATGGGATATACTACGATGTTGGGCCAAACGACATCCAGTGAAAGAGAATCGTATGTTGGACGGGACACCAGTGAAGACAATTTTGCAGCTACCACCAACAAAAGATTACGTTTTTGACGATATTCATCCCGAAGCAAATCCGTACAGCCGACGAAATGCATTGACACGTTTTCAGGAAAATCCTACCGCACATTGGGGTCCCGGTACAAGAGCAACCATAATGTAAAAAACTTATTTAAAATAACACTGTTCAAGTTACACATATTATATTTTTTCAGGATCGGTCAAGACAAAGTGGCAAAGAGTTTCCGAAACCAGAATAAGAAACAAAAACAGAAGAATATAGATAAGGATAACACTACTAAAGAAAATAGCGATGATGAACAGAGTAAATGCAAACAACCAAAATTAGAAACGTGATTCTTATTAGATTAATAATGATATATTTCTTATTAATCAATTCTTAATAAAAGTTAAAACATTTTTTTACAAATTTTGAATATCTACATGTGAAATAGTGAGTAGGGTATAATCCATTAACATATCTTAATTAAAATCCTTCCATCGCACTCTCGAGTGTAGTAAATACAACTAATAACGGAAGAAGTTCCCATCGCCTGTTTGCCGTGAAAAGCCATTATTAACTAACTGATTGTGCACACCGCTGTTAATCAGTTTAACGCTATGGGGTGAAATTTTCTCCTTTATACCACCGATTTTCAGTGGGTGCTTGTGCTTATCGCCAGCCGAAACCTGGACCGTTTTGACATTTTTCAGTACACGGAAAGTAGTCAATTCCATTATATCACCGGTCCCATCATCAGTTGGTTGACAAGGACAAGTCTCTTTTTGCAATAGTGTGTCCACACGTTCTGGAAATATTTCGCGTGAATGATCATATCGCGATTGCAACTGAAAATCCAAAGAATCATGGGGGATTTCAGGCGTTGCAAGAAAGCGTTTACTTTTCCGAACAGAGTTTAAGGTCTGGTGATAGAAGAGACGTTCATGTGGTTTTAAGTTTGCAAACCATAATCCACCTGCAGAAACTTGGGGAGGTTGTGGCATTGGACAAAGATAAATACCCTCAGTACTCAAGTCAGGTTCAAACCAGACATTTCGTACACGCACTTTCACTTTCGACATTTGATTGTTCTTACAATTCATTCTTATTTGGAATTTATTTAAAATACAAGATTACCGAATATACAACACATGCGTTTGAACTTTATAATAAAATATAAAAAAATGCAGTTGGCACCAAATCCTACGCCTACTCGGAATTAAATCGAATACATGGCAATGCCATGGTAATGTACAAATAAACAGCTCTTAACTATGGTATTATCAGAATTCAATCAAAGGAACATCAAACATCAAAGGAAAGGACTGTGACAGTCGAAGTAATGACGTTAATTTTGTTTAGCCCATAGCCCATTCAGTCTTTCCAATTATTTTTGTTTCTTTTTTGGCAATGTGTATGAATAAAACACGAATTTTTCAGAGTTATGTAAAATTTATTAATGTTCGTTTTGTAGAAATATAAATAACTCGTAAAATGGTAGGTCTGTAAGAAAATTGTGTTATAAAAGAAACTCACGGTTACCTACCTATACTTGTTTAATATTCCACTCATCTATGGCCAGCCATCATCTAAATGTAGTTGACATCGGATATTCGCCAATAATTTGGTTTATTACCTGTGCTGCAAACTTGAAATAAAATTTTTCGGAGAAACGGCAACAATGAGAACTCGAAACGCCAGACCACCAACTAACTACCACCCAAACGAAGTTGAATAACGTACGAGGAAGCGTACTGAAGTGAATAGCAGCAACATACAGCCACCGGACTACAGCTGGCGCAGGAAAGCATGTATACTGGCATTATCTGCCAGTTCACCAAACGCATTTATATATGTATGTCTGTCGTTTAACATAAACTGGACTGGACTGCTTTCACATATATCACCGATATCTGAGATTTCGTTGAATTTTGGTCTAATACGGGTATTGAGATTTATGTACGTATTATAACTTCCTATCCGTACACCGCTCCACTGCTGCGCACATGCACACTCAAACCGCCGACTGCCCCTATCAGATATGAGAATTAATTGACTGGTCTCTGCAAACTAATAATCATATCAATATCTCTTTTTTTTTTTTAAATACGTTACACCGTTATTAAGACTGGATTGACGCAGCAACTTTGGTCAGTAAACAGCAATAATTATGTTAGCTTTAATGATGTAAACTCGAATAAATTAACGCTTATCACTTGGATTAATACGTTTCTCTAAGCGTTGTTCGAGAAATAAATCAAAGTGTTAAACATAATTGGCAGCAAATTTGTTAAGTTCAGCGGCTAAACAGTTGTTAAAAATATTACGCTGGAACAACTGCAAACTGCGGATGTGGCAGCAACAAGAGTAGCAGGAGAACGGTTATACTAAATTCGCTACGCAGCTACCATCAACGAATTTATCAATCTGCCTCCTGCGCCTTGCACATTTCGCCCCAAAATTTTTATACACATTTCTTTCTTAATGTCTGCCTCAATCTTTTTCGCACTTTAACAGCAGCCCTTACAGCAATCTTTGTTTGCCTGCATTATATAGAAGTGTAAAAAATATATTACCGCCATGTAATTACAAGTGATTCATATTAGTGTAAACTACATAAAAATTACACAAAAGTTTAGCAAATCAATAATGCAAACATTGAATGATGTGTTGTGTAATTCATATGTAGGCCAGTATAAGATTTTTAAGTTGAATCGACAACTTTTTTTGTGTAAATTAGTGAATAATCGAGTTGAATTGTTAAAATTAACTCTTGCCTGCTATTATAGTGGTATGTAAGCTTACTAAATTGAATTATTTTTAATACATTTATTTCATTTTTTTTATAAAACTTACAATAGGTTCTGATTACTTTCAGTTTACATACATGAGTAAATAATTTTGCAAAAAAAAAAAAAAAAAAATAAGTATCTAAACTATATTGGCCCCTTACACTCCTTAGTGGATGTTATATAAAACTATACTTTAACTTCCAATTTATGGATAATAAACAAATAAAAATTGTTTTCTAAACTAAATTTAATCTTCCTTCATTCTTTTACAAATTTGTAACATTGAATTCTTCCAATAATTATGTAAATATATTTCATATATTCAACGTTTTAGTCTGAATAATCGACAAATTTTTGCATTTCTATGTAGTATGTAATGTAACATTAAGTGGAAATGTGAATGTAAGTGCTTTATGCGAGCAAAAAACACCAAAATTATGAAAGTTGAAAGGGCAAGGTTGTTTTTTCTTGATTTTCATTTAATTTTTTTTTTTTTTGATTTGATGGACTACTTTTGATATATTTATAAGTTATACCTGTTGAGTTAGCAGCTCTAAACTCATATATGTATGCACCACTAATCAACGTTTCAAAGTATTTTAATGCATACTGGTCGCTATTTTGGGAATTCTATAAAATATTCAAATTAATGTACAGCATTTAATTAATGCAACAAACAAATTTACCTGATTTATTAAATCATTATTTTTTCGACAATATTTATGAACGGCTTCGACTGCGCGAGATGCTACGTCCTGGCGCACCATTACGACTTTGGCTACGACTCAAAGATTTACGACCAACTGGACTTCGTGAGAATTTACTGCGACGCACTGGTGATCGACTACCTGCAGAACGTGACCTTGATCTAGGCGAATACGAGCGACGACGTGGACTACGAGAGCGCCTGCGTACAGGTGAACGAGAACGTCGTCTACCACCACCACCGCCACGTCTGTTATTGGTTCGTCGTGTTGGTGAAGTTGGACGACCATAACGAGCCATCTGTACGCGGAGCTCCCTGCCGTCTAACATACGACCATCCATAGCCTCTAGTGCGTCCTCTGCATCGCGTTTATCATAAAACCTAAAATTATAAAACAAAAAAATTCTTTTTATCACAATAGAACAGGGTTATCTGCTAAATAATTTTCTAAAACAAAATTGTTGAATTCGTACGTAAACTGACTAGGATATATTCGTAGACAGTAGTTGCAAAGTGAATACATTTTATATATGCCTCTCCTTTAAAGATTATCTTATTGGATCATATAATGATTATCTTTACGTAAGCGAAAGGCAATAACATTTATTTCAGAGGTGGGTGAAATTACTTTATATAGCACTTTTGGCCGGAAACCCTCTTGTTTTTATATTCCTTCAAACATTTATTTATAAATTTGTAAATTTCGTACGTAAGTTGACTAGGACACATTCGTAGACAACAGTTGCAAAGTGAAAGTATTACTATTTGCACTACAACAAAGCACGCTTTCAAGAGAAATAAAAGACGGCATAAAATGTCGAGTGCAGACTAAACAATTGAGGTTAGGAGTGATACACGAGGGCCTATTCATACATCATTTTAACGCGGTATAATCTGAAACCAAACGCTATTTATAACTATTGAGAGTTAAGCTTACCTAACAAATGCAAAACCACGACTTTCTCGGGTATATCGATCGCGGGGTATGTAGATGTCACCAACCTCGCCACATCTCTCAAATACACGTCTCAAATCCTCAGGTGTAGTGCGGTATGTTAAATTATCCACCTATGAAATTTGGAAAAAGAACCATTTTATAAAATTTCAAAAGGACTTCGTTTTAATATTTATAAATATTCAATAAATTACGGACCGGATATTATGTAGTACACTTTTCATTTTGATATATACACTAACCTTAAGGGATATCATCCCATCAATTCTCGGCGGAGGCCTTGCAGAATTATTTCCACCTCCACTCATTTTTGTCTTTTTGTTTAGATAGAATAATATTTATCTCAAATGTGTACAAAATTATATTAATTGTTTAAAATTTACACTCCACACTTGAAAGAACAAATATAAAATGGCGTCGTGAAAATGCTACGAATGCATGTCCGTTTCAAACATTTGACGAAAGAATTTAACGAACTTGTGAGACACCTGTCGTCAATATAGAGTGGATGCCACTTTTTCATTCCATTTCTTATCGAAGACAAAGAACGTATATTCATAAACGATCTTTGTCAATGTTCATTGCTTGGGATCTATTACCAGCGATCAACTGTAAAATTCACACTATAACAACTAAAATTTAATTTGCATGAAAACTTGCTGGTGGCTGCATCATTAAGTAATACAATTAATGAAAATTGTTCCATTTCTTTTCACCAAGTTATATTAGAATTCTAAATGTATAATACTTGTTTGATTGATATCATTTTGTAAGTGATTATGTTATGTAATCAAAGTGCCCACATATAAAATCTAGCAATCAAATTTGCTACCAATTATCTTTCGAAATGACAGGTGGAAAACAGTCCCTGATTGCCTGTGGATAACTTGATTTCAGTTGTAATTTAGTAAGTGAAAACACTTCGAAGGCCCACGACGAATTTAAGTTACAACTTCCTTCTTTAACACGGATTAATCCCGATTCCTAAATTTTGTCACAACAACCATCTCTTTCCAATACTTTCAATCACCCTGTAAATTCGTTACCATCCTATTCTCAAAAAGTTGTTACATCCTTCAGGTGAATTTTTCATATATGCGTGGCCATTTTAACTGATTTCGTGTTACCGCAGAGGTTTGTGATTTTTACATCCCTAAATTGTAATGCGAGTAATTCATAAAAGTCGTTGGCACAATATTTATTAGAATCTACTTCACTTTACTTTGTTTTAATTAATGCTTTCGAGAAGTTTGTCATATAAAAAAGCATTAAACTAGAGAACGTTTCGCCGAAGTGACGAAGAAAAACGTGATTTGTTGAGGTGAAAGAAGTGAACGCAAAGAAATAGTGGAACGCTGTGAAAGAGTAACCAGACCTCGAGGAGAGCAAATAAGTTAATAATCATAGTGAACAAACAAAGGAAAGAAAGAAAACGTGTACTGGTACGAGATTCTTCTGAGTGTATTTGCATTAAACATCGTGATAAACGTGGTGGAGGCGATAGGTTTTCAGTAACAAAATAAAATAAATATCCCTGTCGTCGTCATCGAACAAAATTTATATATACTAACGTGGATTCATCAATTGTAGACTATTGTGAGATAAGAAACGAAAATACAGTTACAAACATGGCTCAGGATAATACGGAGATGGCAACCAAATTTTCCACACTTAATGTAAACGCTGTTGAATTTGTGCCTAGTTATGGCTACAGTAGCGTTGCTGCTAGTGCAGCTGCAGCGGCGGCAGCTGCTGTAACAACAGCAGGTTCCACACCGAATGTTGTCCCAATGGATGCTTCATCTCTGCCGGCGTCAGGTAGTGCAACACCCGCCACAACCCCAGATTCTGCAGGCTCTGGTGGATCTACAAATGCACTAAACGCAACTGCCGCAGCTGCTGCTTTAGCAGCGGTACCGCCCGGTGTAGCAAGCGAAACTCCAGCTGATTCTCCAATGCAAACATCGCCAGTCACAACGCCATCAACGGCAGCGCCTATTGAAAATATAAACACCGCGGATAAAATTGCTGCTAACAATGGTAAAGTACTACATCGGCTTCGCATACATGAATAATTAAGACTTAAAATATGTACACTTCTGTGCTATATAATGTGTAAAAACCTATAGTATTTCTGCTAATTAAAATGACGTTAAAAACGTTATTACAATAAATCCCTTATAAAACGAATTTGCTCAATTCTCTTGCCAATACTAAACATTGCAAAGTGTTCGGCAACGATGTAGAAATTCAGTTTCACTTTTTCATCGGAGCGATTCTTTTTAACTCCAAGAGCGTACCAGTTGCAAGCAGTTTTTGCTACAACCAACTCGTTTATTTTTATTTTGTTTTCTGTTTTGTCATAGCAGCCTTTATGAAAGTTGAATTAATGTGCTGGCATATTTTGTTTTACTTAAACATAACCTCTCAACAGTCTAGCGAATTTCATACATAGTGCAAAGTTGTTTAAACTTTTTTTTTGCAATATTATTAATAGTGCATTGCAGTATTGTGTGTAAAAAAATTTCTCCATCTATTTTTAATATTAAATACAAAACCGTAGTTTGTCTTTCTTTCACTTGGTCGATTTTATAAGTGCTAATTTCTCTCCCAACTGCCGTTGACTCTTTCTTTCATAATTTTGCGATAAAATTCTCTATTTTCTATTTCCGACGTGTTAACTTTTAGCTACTTGACCAAGTCAGTATGCACCCACAAGTTATTCAAGTCAGATAGTGCTCTCTATGAAAGAGGTAGTTTCCCCGTATACACATGTTTATCTTTTAATTTGATAAATTTCCGCAAATTTAACGTTGCATTGAAACTCCCAAATTTATTACTTATTGCCCGGTATATACAATTATATACCGTTCTTTGATTTCTTTTCTTACCAAATTCGCGATACTGCTCTTTTTAGTTTCAACCGCTTCTAACCTGTTAACGCTGGTTGGCTAGGTGTTAGCAACTCGAAATTGCGAGCGAGTGTTAGTCAGCGGGCAGTTGCATGTGGCCCATAATCACATAAATACAATTTAGTTCAAGGAAATCTGTTACATATTTTATTTAAATTTTAATTGTATTATATGCAAATATATCTTGAGTAAAATTACTATACGTAATATTTTTTTTTACAAACAATTATAAAAAAATGCCTCGTACGGTAAGAAAAAGTAAGTTTTGCATGAATTCATATTTAATACAATATTTCAATACTTATACATCTTATTTTTAACACGTGGAATTGCAAAAATAAAAAACGTAAAATGTACAATTGTGTACATACATATATATGTACGTAAGCATGTTTGTGTTTATGTTTCTAAATGAAATTTTTTTTATTTGCTTAGAAAATGATCCAGCCGATAGTTGGGACGTTGAGGATGATCCTGTCATAACACCCGATGATGAGGAACCTGACGAAGCTATTGAGGATGTCGAGAATGACATAGCGCCCAAGGTCTCAAAGAAGAAAACACCTAAGGTTGAAGAGTCCCGTAGTAAAAAAGAGCACGTTAATGTTGTCTTCATCGGGCATGTTGGTATGTGTTGGGGGTATTTGAAGTAGTAAACTTTCTTTAATTTTTTTTTTGTGTTACAGATGCTGGTAAATCAACAATTGGTGGCCAGATAATGTACCTAACGGGTATGGTCGACAAGCGTACACTTGAAAAATATGAACGTGAAGCACGTGAAAAGTCGCGCGAAAGCTGGTATCTTTCGTGGGCGTTGGATACCAATCAGGAAGAACGTGACAAGGGTAAAACTGTAGAGGTTGGCAGAGCATTCTTTGAGACCGAACGTAAACATTTCACCATATTAGACGCACCTGGTCATAAGAGTTTTGTGCCCAATATGATTGGTGGGGCCGCTCAAGCTGATTTGGCTGTTTTGGTTATTTCGGCACGAAAAGGTGAATTCGAAACTGGTTTTGATCGTGGTGGACAGACGCGTGAACATGCTATGTTGGCAAAGACAGCTGGCGTTAAGCATTTGGTTGTTTTGGTTAATAAAATGGACGATCCAACTGTAAATTGGGATGAAGGACGTTACAACGAATGTAGGGATAAAATTTTACCATACCTCAAAAAACTGGGTTTCAACCCTTCAAAGGATTTGACCTTTATGCCTTGTTCTGGTTTGGGCGGCGCCGGGTTACGGGATGCTGTACCAGCCGATATTTGTCCATGGTACAGAGGGTCGGCGTTCATACCATTCATTGATCAGTTGCCTTCGCTAAATCGTAATGCCGAAGGTCCATTCATAATGCCTATTGTTGACAAATATAAGGATATGGGTACAGTGGTAATGGGGAAAGTGGAATCAGGAACAGCGCGAAAGGGTCAAAATTTACTGGTTATGCCAAACCGGGTAAGTTGAGTTTTATGTGCTAGTAGTTAATACTTTTTTTTTATCTGTAAATACGTGTTTAATTGCGTTTTTGTTTCGCAGACACAAGTTTCAGTAGATCAACTATTCTCCGATGACGATGAAGTGAACACTGTGGGTCCTGGCGAGAACATCAAAGTTAAGCTGAAGGTGAGTCCTAAACTATACATCTTCAATGCTTTATTCTCATTAATATATCATTAATTAAACTTTATTGTGCGCTGCAGGGCATTGAAGAGGAAGATGTGTCACCCGGTTTTGTTTTATGCGACGCCACCAACCCTATTAAAACTGGAAAAGTTTTTGATGCGCAAGTCGTTATCTTGGAACACAAATCCATTATTTGCGCTGGCTACTCAGCGGTTATGCACATCCACTGTGCGGCTGAGGAGATAACGGTGAAAGTAAGTCTAATCATCATATACACTGTTTCTACAAATTGTAGAAATTATTAATCATATTTTTCAGGCCTTAATTTGTTTGGTTGACAAAAAGACAGGAGAAAAATCAAAAACACGTCCAAGATTTGTTAAACAAGATCAAGTGGCAATTATGCGTATTGAATGTTCCGGAATGATATGCCTTGAACAATTTAAACTATTCCCACAAATGGGTAGATTTACACTTCGTGACGAGAGTAAGTATATTATAGAGAGAGTTGAATGAATACTTAACAATATATATACCATCATTTCAGATAAAACTATTGCTATTGGCAAGGTGTTGAAGGTGATCGAATAAATTTATGCACAGCAAAATTCAACTAAACGCCTTGTTTCTAAATAAGAAGCAAAATATAAGTTAAACGAACATGATCGGATTCGTTAAACATAAATCATTAACGCCATTTCACATTAAACTGAATATGAAACTGAAGTGAAGCATAAATTGGTGAAACAAAATGAAAAGAACGCAAACACACTTAAATATAACATTATAAAACGAACGAAAACAAAAAACTGAAAAAGTAAACATATAAATATATAATTATATTATTGCTATAATTAAATATGAGAAAACTTATATACAATACAATTATTGATTTTATTATTTCGGTTGAAGTTGAAACAAATTCCGATAAGCCGTAAATGATAATTAACACATGCAAATAAATATTTAAATAACTGCTGCTAAAAGTAAGCATTAAGTAATTTTGAATTGATTTTTTTATATATACATATAAAAATCGATAGCATTTTAAGATCGAGATATTAAAAAATAAAAATAAAAACAATAAATAAAAATTAAATACAATTTAGCGCAGTTCCCTTCAGTAAAAATTAATTACCCAAGCTAACATAATATGTATTGCAGATCACTAATCGAAATGTAGAACATACATATATACAAACACATTTACACAATAAATCACGCTCTTACATACATATATCACAGAAAATATACTATTTTAGCAATATTAAAAACAAAACAAAAATATTTTTGGCTGCCGACTGTAGAAACAATTACCAGAATTATCACTAGTTACAGACTGATCGACGATGTCTTTTTATTTAACTTTGTGTTGAATGTGTAATCTTGCATAAATACATACATACGTATACACACAAAGTTACCTAACTCTAAAATAAATGCTGAAAGGGATTTTCTACATAAAATGTTGCCTCGTTATTTCAACTAATTAACTATGTTAGTAGGTTTATGAAAATACATATACATATACATATGTTTATTTATTAATAATACAAGAAATCGGTAATTTTCGTTTTACTCTCTCGATAATTTATCGGCAGCATGTGCGTTCAACAAGTTTTCGTTTTTTTTTTTATATGCTTTCGAATCAGTTTCAGTTTCTCAAAGAATATGCGACTATATATAATATATACGTGTATATACGAGTATGTAGTTAACAATAATTAAAAAATACAAAATCACTATTACCAAGTATTTTCGTTAATTTGCAAAGAGGCTTTGCATTACACTGAATTGGTAGTAATTTATTTAATTTTGAGCGGAAATGATTGCAACGAATTTTTTTTTTTTTTGTTTATAAATGCAATTTTTATTTTGAAGGTTTTTGTTTGTATTCTTTTTTAACTGTGTTGAACTGCTAACAAATCATTTTATTAACGCATTATAACTATTTCTATATTATTGGAATTAGAAACATAGTCAATGAAACGAAAAGCAATTCAGCTGAAAAACACTAAAGCAAAATAGAATCAGGAAAAATGTATTTCTATGCACTACCTAAGTACAGCTTATAGCGATAACACAAATTACTTTTTTTTTTTGCAATTTAGCTTTAAGCTACACATGTGCTTTTACTGAGATTTTAGTTTTGAATCATATATTTTTAAATGCAAAACAAAAAATGTTTGATTTATTTTTTTTTCACAAAAGTTTAATTTTACTCTATACATATTTATTATTATATGTAAGAATTTTGACTACATTTAAAAAGTAAAAATTAAAGAATAACATTATTAATCAATGGAAAAATGACATGAATTGCTTTAAACATTGTAAACGTGTAAACTCAAACGAAAAAAATACATACACATTTTCCTCTTATTTAATGGAAAAGAATTTATTATAAAAACATAAATGAACACCAATAATAAAGCTAAAAGAGAAGAAAGACAAAAACGCATATTAAATGTCGGTAAAATGTCAATAAAGCGTAAAAATGCTAAAATAAACAACCTTTTCCACTATAAAATTTGGGTAGGCAACTGCTACGTTTGAGTATGTTTATCATTCAGAAATTTTATATTTGAGTTAAAGGGTTTATTCTTCTTCTTCTTTTTTTATTTAACTTACAAATATCATGTAGTAATGTTTGTCTGTTGCTATGGGTATGTCCTTATAAACTCAATGCAATGGAACCGATTGGCAATGATTTTCATTGTTCATAAGGCAAAGCAGAAACGATCTCCAATAGATGGCGCTGTGATCAAAATATCTCGAAAAAAATGCATTTACATGCCACACAGCTACATTTATATTTACCTATTATTTCATAAATAAAAAAAACCTTTCAAACGCATGTTCGGAGTACTAAAACTTAGTAGAGACATGAACTGAATACTCGCGTGGATAGGCATTGCACCTTCCAAGCAAACTAATTTTGGTTAATACGCGCCTGGTGGTTTACAATTTTAATTACAACTTTATTCATTCTTTCTTTAGTGGCCATTTTCTTGTAAAGGTAAGTAAACCAATATTTTGAATAGTGAAATTATAACAAAATAGAAAATAGTATAAAAAAGATACCCTCCTGAAGGACCACCTTTTTTTGTTGTCACTACAGAGTTTGGCTAGCAAAACTTAGTCGTTGCTGTGTTTGCTACCATGGTACCACAAAAAAGTTGTTATAATAACGCGAAAGAGCTTTTTTTTTTCTTGCACTGTTAGACTGCGCCTGTTGACCTAAACAGGGATAGATCGTCGAAGAGGTGATAGCCCTTGGCCGGGACAACTCTGGTGTGTAGAACCGGCTATTGTGAGAGTTTGCGTTAAAATTCTGACTACAAACAACCCAAAGTTACTGGGAGTCTCAGTCGACAACCTGCACTCCTTCACTCCGCATACGACCGTAAATGTAGCAAAACTCCAGAGCCGCAATAAAATCCTCAAACCGCTAATCGGCAGCACCGGAGGAATTGGCCGGCCTGTCGTAAACTACGCTGCACCGATCTGGACACCAGGGACAAACGCGACACAGTTGAAAATCGCGACAGGAAACTTTCTAATGTCGCCTGAGCACCCCAACAGACATCGACTAGAGGCTGAACCTACACCAAATCACATCAGAAGGGGAGTACTAGACTTGAAGGATTCAAACCAGCAGCATGTGTTACAACCGCTGGACAGGATGTCGTATAGACGGGCACTAAACGCCATTCACCAAGAGTCAGCCAACATCTCCCAGTGAATGGCGTCCTCGGAGCCAAACCACCACCCATAGCAGATGAAGAGCTCGTGCTGCCTCGAGAGTCCAGCGTAATACTGCTAAACTTCTGCTTACCAGACTCGACTCCGATATACCTAACGCACGACACTAACCAGCTCTTTACATGCCCCCTAAAACAATGCTAGACGGTAAAAAATGTTTTCTCTTTATCTTAAAAATACGACGAAACTGCATCAGAACAACATCGGTTATAAGTTTTGTACCTCTTAGTTGTTTTTTCATTTTGGAAATAGGTAGTAATTACTTGGGGCGCCTGGTCTAGCCTGTGGGGTGGATGATTCAAAATATCGAGGCCTACTTTATCCAGTGCAGCCAAGGCAACACGGCTGTTGATTTTGCGGAAGCGTGAGCATTCTCGGCATCCATGGATTTTTTATGCTTGGCAAGGAACTTAATATCCGGATGATATTAGATTTTCTATATTTTACTTTTCGCTCCCGGTTATGTTGCTTGGTTGACGATAGCTCAAAGACTAATGGTCTAATAAAAAAGTCACCTCTTATACCAATTATAAGTCACTGCACACGTTACGATTCTAATGAGCCTAATCACCCAACTACCATTCCGCGAACATGAAAACTCTCCCTCGGATATTCACTATTATCGGTAGCTTTACCCTAGAAGCCTTTTTTGCCTTTCATTTTTCGCATCTCGAGTTTTATTATAACCAAGTTTTGTAGGACTTCATGGCGGCTAGACATTACGGCTCAACAATCGCACCATTAGTTTTGCTTTTTCCAGTTTGGATAAGGTAGAAAGGCGAATGGGTCTGTTAGTGAGCGAGGAGATGACAAAATATCTCTTGTCATCAAACAAAGAGTTCCACATCACTTATCATTCCCATTTTACCATCTATCGTCATTAAACAGGTACGTTGTGCTTGGTCTAGAAGTGCAACGCGGCACTTCTTCCCACATAAGTTACGCTCAATGTAAGTATGGATCTTCATTAGTCATTAGCAATTTATGAATTGAATAGAAGTTCCCCACACTTAAAAAATATATATATATAGAAATAAAATAAAAAGTTTTAAGATTTGAAAAATTATGTACATTTATTATTAACAAACAAATCTTAAACTTATAGAAAGCAAAATAATTTATGTATTATTTCTAATAAGTAATAAAAATAATAAATTTGCTTTTAGAAAAAATACATACATACATATATGTACGTACATATGTGATATATGTTTCGAAGTAATTACATAATTTATTACATGGTAAGAGGAAGACTATTTTTTACATTACAAATTCGATATTGTACAATTTTGGTCCATTGAATAATATCATTTATGTAGGTCCGTAATATGAGCTGCTTTCGATCTTCGACTGTAATCGAAAGTGGCGATCGAACGAATTTTCATTGGTAATCGATGCGCTTTCGATGCAAAAAATATTCTATGAATTTCGCTCCTGTGAACTGTTCACAATGATGTAGTTTTGTCAGTTGATAGTGTTCGTTTCCGAATTAAGTAAATTAAAATAAAAGAAAAATAATAGTACTGAGTGAAAAGTGAAATCAGATATAGTTTTTTAAAAATTTATACTTTAAAAAGAAAAGTAGTTACAATAAAATTAGTGGCACAATTATTCACTATAAGGTACTTAGATTAGTCCTGTTCGTTACCAATTTTTACTCATCCGCTTTCGCTGAGGGAAAAAGCCGAGAGACCGCTGTTTTAACATTTCTTACTGGATAATTCTTACTGACATTTCTTTCCGAACAGAGCTTTGTAAACTCTACTCACTTTATTGTCGTCTGAACCTCTGAATAAAACTCTATGAGGATTTTCGTTATCAATTAAGACAGCTTTTTATCACACACTATTGAAGGCAAAATTCGTTCCTCGTTCATCGACTTTTGACAGCCTGTGAAGATCGAAAATCGAATGCAGCTCATAATAAGTGCCACTTACATCTATTAATTGAAAAAACATCCTAATGCACATCACCAATAGGAGTAAGCGCTCAGCTGAAAATCACATCAGCGGCAATAAAACTCCAATTATATATAGTTATGTATGTATATACCTACATCTACCCAGACAGCAAATGAGCACCTCAAGATTACTTAACCAAAATAAAATTTAATATTAATGTATGTAGTATGTATGTACAATCATTATGATTTATGTGCCAAAAGGGGAGTTATTGGTTTATCTCTACGACGTCGTTCCTCCAGTTGCTGGGCCTCCTTATCACCATACAGATCAAGATGTCTGCCATGATACCAGACCAAAATGTCAAAGACTACACCTATAGATGTTAGTGCTGTAGGGGAAAAAATATATATAGAGATTATATAAAACAGCAAGAGAAGAGGTCTCGTGAGCTCCTCAGTATCACACACTTACATAAAGCCAATATATTGACATAATATCTGAATTTCGTCTGATCATACAGCTGACAATTCCCTCTACCATTACAAGTTTCCGTCCACACAAGACAAGTTGAATCGATTATGCGTCCGAAAATGATTGGACCAGGTATGAGAGCAAATAAACTGACCATCATCAAAGAAAGACCCTGTGCGAATGATTTATCTTTCGCTGAAACGGCGCGATAATTTACCAAAAGATTACCAATACGGCCGGAAGATCCAAACCAATTTACGATCATCGATGCTATAGTGAAACTATAGAAAGCTATAGCACAACCTTTTAGACATACACCTGGTGTGAGGACTTCGGAGAGTGTATCCACCGAACGGCTTGCGCGTGTGAGGAGTTCATCAGTTGTTGCTGTTGGTGTTATGGAATTACTTAGGTTTAGTATTGGTTTCGGCGTGACCTTAAATACTTCTTGGCTATTTTGTTGTTGCTTAGTTTGTGAATTCATCTTTAGCGCCGTCGGTAACTGAGTTGTTGTTTGTGGAATAGACTTTTCAGTGTCTTCCACTACCACATGTACTGATTCCGGTTGAGACTTTATATTTATGATTTTTTGACTCTCTTCTTCTTGTGGTAGAGTTTTAACGGTGCTAAGAAAGCTGGGTGTCGACGGTGTGAAAGTAGTTGTAGAAGTAAATTCGGGTGCGGTAATACAGGTACAATTCGAAAATGTCTGAAACCAGAAGAATATTGAAAGAGGTTCAAAACATATTTGAGTTTCTTTCGATCGAAGATATAACATTAAATTTACCTTCAAATTCGGATCCCATGTTCTACAACCCGCATGGCACGCTGAGAAAAATGTTGTATCACTGTCTTCATGGCACACTGGCGAGTATGCTACATTTGTGCAGCTACAATTGTTGTTGCATTGCGTGGTGAAGTTATAACTAAAAGAAAAAAAATACAAAAACATAATTTTAGTTAAAAATTTGTGTAAAAACTGCGCGCACTTACATTTCACCATTTTGCAAGGATATCGAGTCACCACAGTACATAAAGATATATGATGTCTGTCCCAAAATATACACGCAACCAACAATAACATTCCATAGGAGGACTTTGCTAGGCGAGGGTCGCTTCTTTGATATTACCACACCAGAACCAATCAAACCAATTACCATACCAATTATGGAGATTGGTCCCACTACAACGGTGGCCGTTTGTGCAGTCTTATGAAATTGTACTTCCATGTACTTCGATAAGAATGTCATATAACCAGCAGCGCCCAGTATATAGAATATACCCGATATGATATTATAAATTAGTAATTTATTACGTAGCAGACGCATCAAGGCCTTTGGAAAATCTATAGTGCGTATAAAGAAAAAAAAGTTATATTGAAACATGCATTGGTTAATTATAAAGAAACATACCTTTCAATTTCGGAAAATCAGTATCAACTGGCGCTGCTGCATTCGCATCCAAAGCTGCATTGAGTGAGAGTGTACTGCCCAACGGTATGCCATCTTCCTTTTTCAACTCCTCCAAACGCATCATACGTGGTAGATGTGAGTTGTAGTGCTCTGGTTTCTTTTTGGGTAACTGCTTTGGGAACAGACCGATGAGTCCAGAGAAAAGCACCATCAATGTGCCCAATATCATCCAACCAAACCACCAAGCGCCCAACCAGCGTGGATCTTTATTATCTATTAGTGGCTGTTTTGAGGGATCGATGTACATGTTCAGAGAGACGTAGCCTGAAATTGAGGGCGACGAAAATTGGGACGATGAAAATTTGGGGAAAATAGTCTATATAAAAATGAATAAGTCACACCATGCCCATTTCTAGATTAATTTCGGTAAGAGCTTGACGCAGAACAATTACAAAAGTAAGGCTCTGGGAGAAGTAAATGTCCTTAAGCTCATTAAAAACGTAAAACTTAAATATAATTTTTGTGGTTTAGCGTCTTGATGTTTTTCCAATAAATGCAGGGACCTACAGTTTATACTAAGCCACCTCCGCCGCCTCCGAACAAGTTTGGTTGGTTTTTTATGAAGTGCGCTTTTATTTCATGTCAGAAATAGGTTCGGAGGGGTTGGCATTCTCTGCAGAGGGGCGACCGCACTCGGCTACCTCGGCCGCCGTTATGTACATATTCAAAGAGAAAATAGTGGTATGGCAGATACAAAATTTATATAGAAAAAATTTTGATGGAGATAATTATAGGAGCAGTAGAGCTGAATAGAGAAGGTATAATCTCCTATAAGAGTGTACAGCTGCTGGCGTACTATTGACATTATTGGCCTCAACAACCACGCCATGACAGTTATAACTTTGAATTAGTAGATAATTTCGTCTATTTTGGAACCAGAATTAAAAACAACTGCAATGCCAGTCTTGAAACCCAACGCAGAAACTGTTTTCACAGCTGATGGAACTATGAGTTGTACGAGTTATAACCACATAGACATAGTTCAAGAGATAGCGGCTACTCTGGATAGGTCATATGGTCCGGATGGATTAGAATGCTCCAGCTTAAAAAGTTGTCGATGCAGTACCCGCCGGTGGAAACAGAGAAAGAGTAAAACCTCCACTCCGTTGGATAGATCAGGTGGATAAGGATCTGACTGTATTGGGTTTTCCAATTGGCGCCAAACTGCGAAAAGAAGAAATAAATGGCGCTCTGCTGTTAACTTGGTCATAATCGCGTAAGCGGTGTCTGCGTCAGTAAGGAAAAAGAAGATTTGCAGAGCGATAGTATTTACAAGCTTTTAAGATCAGATGATGATCCATACAGTAAATTGACGCTCACCAGGTTGAATGGTCGTTAATAGGGTAGGCACGAACTATTGTGAACAAACATCACTTTGTCATTTGAGTTGGGGACTACCCTATTGGGTCTTTTGATGAAATCGAAGAATGGCTCAATGATTGGATCAAAGACAGAAAGAACTCATTTTGAACACAAAAAAAGGAGACCAAACCACTTTGTACTTCCAATATAATCTCTACTTACCCAAAAAGAAACCAACAATTGGTCCGATCATTCTCAGCGCCATAGCAACAGACAACATCAGCGGCGTGTTTGTCTTCTTTGTGTTATCATCCAAATATGTTTGACCCAATGAATAGTATAGTGTATTACCAATGCCGAGCACGAATTGTGAGAGGAAAATCAAGATCAACGGTACAATTAATAGTAAGGATTCGCATTCTTGTGCTGAATTCTTTAAACCACATAATTCTTGTGAATTTTCTAAAGAAACGTTCTGAAACAGAAAATAATTTATAAATTAGTAAACAATTGACCACTAGTTACTTACAAGTAAAAATGGCATAACAAATATGCATTAGCATTCATATCTAAGTAAGTAAGTAAGTATGTATTTGTACGGGTATAATGTGTTTCATAACTATAGCAGAGGGATTCATTTTCAAAGTTTTTTTATTTAAAAAAATATATAATCTTTTAAAGCAGTCAGAATAGAAAAATTTTTAGTAAAAAGTTTAATTGAATTTATTGTTAGTGGACTTTTTGTATTTATATTAAAACTTTTACTATTTTTAAAAGCTTTATATAAAATTTTATTCTAAAAAGGAGTATAAAAGTTTGATTGAAAAACTTAAAATTTGTATGAATTTTTTTTATAATTCTTAGTTTTAAGCTACGTGTACACAATAAAGCATATTTTCAAAGAAATATATATACATATATATGTATACATATGTACATTGGTCTACTAAAAAGGAATCTTTTTATTTATTTATTTAATTATTTGAAATATAATTATAAATATTTAATTACATGACAAGATTAAGGCAACTAGCAACGGAGATTATCGGCCTGAAAAAGGAATCTATTATGACTTTAGTGGCCTGTAACTCGCGCTCTATAAGTGTGATTGGATTGTTCTAGATGCCGTTAGAAAGACAATATTGATGAAAAACGGTATCTGAGGCAGATTTTGAGTGGTATGAGAAGAGAAGCCTGTAAAAATCGATTGCCCAATTTTTTGCCAATAGAGAGAATGGTTTCTCTGAGAGAATCAATACGGTATTACTTTCAAAATAGCAAAACGGTGCATATTTGACATAAATCGGATAATTTTAAATATGTTAAACAAAGCCTTTAATTTAATGCAAAAATAATGGATTTCTTTTTACTGTACTAATATATAATGTACTAATATAAATTTTCGCACCACGTTCTTTTTTTATAAGTAGTTGTGAAACACAGTATAAAAAATCATATTTTTGAGCTAACCGCGCAGCTAACTATAATTTGGACAACTTAAATTGAACTCAATTATAGCGCTTTGTAAACATATTTGTACATATGTACATACATACATACGTAATAATCTACAAAAAGAACTCAATCTAAGCTCATATGACGTTCATGCACACAATTTGTCATAATAATATGATATACTCATACATATGTACATATTATATACACGTATGTATGTAAATATAAATCTACTAATTCTGTTCACCTACAACCAATGAGTATGAACTTGTAACATTTTCCATTTGTACAGACGAATGTTGCTCTTGTAAATATTCCACAGTGAGATGTAGTGCATCATCACCGGCGCCATATATGAAATGTGGTAATGCTAGTATATAACAGGATAGACCGCAAAATACAATGCCCCATGCAATCCAACGTGGTCGATTTCGTTGACCTCCAATGTAGCTGAGTATGAGCGAAAGCAGGATTTGTGATATTTCATTGCCGCTCAATATAATACCTAAAGCGTATGACATTAGAGGGAGAGAGAAGAGGGGAATATATATAAAATAATTTGAATGTGTATACAAAAAAAAAAAAAAGATGAAAAAGAGCAATGCTAAAAACGTGTTATTATGATGGGTAGAATGAGAGTTAGTATGTTCTTTTTTTTTGCATTTTTATTCTAAAAATAAAATAATTAATTATAGACTAAATAAGAGTAAAATAGTCGAAGCCAAAAGATTATATGTAAGACAAGGTAATTTTTATGCATTTATTTTAATAAAAACTGTGCTTAAAATGTCTTTGAAGAATTTAAATATATTTTAAGCTCTAAAACAATGTGCGCACATTGAAAATCAATTTTAACTATGCGCTTGCCCCATTAACTCAATAAAGTTGCTCATACGCCCTGTACTTCATGATGAAAAAGTTTTCTTATTGGCTGTTAATTTAACTCAACAAAGTATTTGATTTTGCGAAAAATAATTTTATATAATAACTAATGGTTTTAATAAATGTTTGTGTTCTTTAATTTTGAAATTAATATTAAATTTACCTGTTGTTTGACTTGGAATTTTAAAGCGTTTCTCAATAGTTGTTAGTGTAACGACAAAATACATATAGGACATCGCTTGTATGGTGCCCAACAATCCATAGACGGCCATAAATGATTTGGTTGTTGCAAAACGTTGCATCCACGCCGGATGCCATTTTGCTAAACCACATAAGTATTCACCTGGACGTTGACGCAATTGCGTTTCCGGCATTTTGGAGGCCTAGGCATGCACTTTTTTTTGTTGCAGTTAATGAAACTGTAAAAATTATAAAATGAAAGCAAATGAAAGCACTGACAACGTAGGCATCTTAGCTAAACAAGAAATCATCTTAAAATAAATAAAGCACTTTTATTTAGAATTCATTCATAAATACAGTTCCGTTTCTCAGTGAGACAGAAAAAAAATGTACTTTTAATATGCTCGGACCATTTGTTTGTAAGTTCTTTGTTATGTGGCACATTTTGATAACACTGTGTTCGGCCGATCACTCGATCATATCGATATCTCTTTAGCGGATAGTATCCACTTCGATAGTTATCGAAAATTATCTTGACACCTTATAAAAATAACCGACGAAAACAGTTCCTATATATCCGGCTAAAAGTAAAGTCTTCGAGTAGTAGTTAGCATGTAGCAAAAAGCATGCAGATGCGTTTTTTGTCGGGAAAAATCTGTTTGGTCGTGCCTACCCTGGCAGGTTCGTCTACCTTCCAATTTCCCCCTATAAGTCTATGACTTTTAATCAAATCAGAGAATCAAATTAAAGATATCCTTGTTCGAGAGTTCGATTTCAATGTAGTTTGTTGCCTCCATAATGACGAAAATTTCAGTCTGAAATGATCGGATAGCCTGAAAGAGAGCTCGAGTCTCTTAAGAAGACAACTCCTCCAGCTCTTCCATAAAGTTTCGATCCAATAGTTTATATCTCAATACCGTGGATTGCTCCCTTTAGGAATATGCGTTATATAATTGTAGCTGGCAGGAAGTTGAGCAGTAGCGGTCTCTTCTACTTGGTATAAAATTGTATCTTTCTAGGATTGTTGAGCTACGCTCAAAAATATTGCCTTGGTTCCGAGGCTTATATCAACCCCATTTAAAGATGGCGGATTTATTATCGGTACCTCTACCTCTTAGCAAATAGAAAAAGTTCCACCTTATTTGGATCGACTTAAAGTTAGACCAGTTAGATAATCTCTGAAGCCCCCAGGATAAAGTGGCGCAGAGTTTGTGGAAATTTATCTCCATAGGCTGTCTCAATATAATCGGCGTGTCACACACGAGCTAACCATTAAATTCCATAGCATAAAATTAGTACGCCTCTTTGAGACCTCCCTCTGCTGAGTCAGCGGATAGCTGATATTCTCCCAGGATCGCGTTAACAGTTCTATATACAATAGAAGAGGTTAATTTACGAAAACGAATAGATCCTAGGTATTAGGTAGAATTAACAACATCCGGTGAAATATTGTTGAAAGCTTTACATCCAGGTTTCTGTTCACTATACTTTCCAAAATGAATGCTGATCGTTCGAAATTAGCCTTTTTTGAATAGCTTGAGAGAACCTTTCTAGTGATTTAAAAACAAAATATGATAGGATTATGATCCTAAAGTTCTTAAGGCTGCTATGTGTGGCCTTACCAACTTTGGTAATGAAGGCTCCTGATACCTTTCTTCATGCCATTGAAACGTAGTTATATTTTAGACTAGAGCCAGCATGAAGATAATTCTAAACTATTCTGTAATTGGATAGAGGTACGAGTAATACCATCTCGCCCAGGAGCTTAGTACGGGTTGAAAGTATCTATTCAGTGCGACACTTCAGCCTCTTGGCTTTGTTGAAATGCCTTCTGCCAGACCAACACCAGTGTGGCTTTCGTTTTTTTCGTAGCATTTGAACAGAACACTTCCGATCCAGGACTGGAAACGCTCGAGTTATATATATAATTGGCGCTTTGTAACGGCTGAAGCGATTTTCGGCCGGGCTCCTCCTCCAATTTGTGGTTTTGTGTCTTGATGTTTTTCCAACAGTTTATACTAAGCCGTCGTCGAACTGCTGATGATTTTTGTGAGGAGCTTACTTTATCTTATAACACCGACTATAAGTTCTCAATATTTCATCCCTGCTCTCTTCAAAAATATTCGAAAATCTGAACTGATATTTATTATTGTGAGTTTGCATAAAATACACTGGCCGAAAATAACAATAAAGAGTTTTATATTGTTTACTAGGCTATTGTTTTACGATGCAATAGTTGAATGAGTTTGCATATACGGAGGCGGCCAATAAATAATTTTTTATTATCGTTATCGATTTGTATATATTTATATAATATATATATACGATTGGCACTTTTTAACCGCTGAAGCGATTTTCGGCCGAGTTCCTCCTCCAATTTGTGATGTGCGTTTTGATGTGATTTCAACAAAATGGAAGGACTTACATTTTATACTAAGCTGCCTCCGAACGACTGATGGATTTTTATGAGGAGCTATTTATTTCATATCAGAAATACACTCGAAAGGGTTGACATTTCCTGCCGAAGGGCGACCACAATTGGAAAAATTAACTTAATTTTTCATTTAAATTAAATTTCTATAATTTTTTAGATGTTGGTCGGATCATGGCTCGAACCCTGACCTTCCGAGTAGCAGTACGCAATGCTAACCACTTGGCTACCGCGGCCGTTATATTTATTTGCTATTAATAAATGTATTTAAAAAGATGACTCTCCCAAAATTACTATTAAAAACAAAGCAACACCTGACATCTTACCATAAGTTTTTTCCTGCCTGCGGAATGTTCATATAGAAACACTTATCAGCTGCTAATGAATTTAGTTTACAAATATGTATGTGTTTTACAATCATAGTCGTATCTGCAAGGTACTACCTTTATACAAGGTTGTAAGACGTGTGTATTTGTGATAGACAAGAATTTTATCTGCTTTAGCCTGTCGATCAATATCAATTTGTTTGCTTGCTGTATTTTCATTTGATATTTTTTTATATACCTACTCAATAATCTTGTAATTTTTTATTTGTATGCTTTCTCCCGAGAAGTAGTTAAGTTAAATGGTGGTGATTAATTTGCTTAGGTGTTTAATATTATATAAATAAAGCGAATAGCTTTGTAAATATTGAAAGCCTTGAACAAACCTTCGCATTCTTAGGAATAAATTATTAATCACTGATTTTTTAATTAATTAATCGCTAATCATATTAATCCAATTATTTTATGTACTCAAAATAAAAAAATATATTTAACATAAAAATTTGTGGTTTTGCGTCTTGATGTTTTCCAACAAATGAATAACCTACAGTTCAATCTGAGCCGCCTTTGAACGGCCGATGAGGTGCTTTCATTTCATGTCAGAAGTACACTCAGAGGGCTTGACATTTCTGCACAGTGGTGCCCCTTTAATTTTTATAATTTTGGATGTTGGTCGAACAATGACTCGAATCTTGGTCTTCCGAATGGCTGTACGCAATGCTAGCTATTACGGCAGTCGATTTATGAATTAAAATACTACATACATTCATATTTTGCTTATCAAGTATATATTTGCAGAGCTCGAAAAAGAGTCCTTATATGTTAAAGAGTACATACGGTGGGCGGGTAAATTTGTTCTATGATAGAATTTTTCTTCGTGGAATCTGTGGAAATAAATATATGTGTGTACACAGGTTTGTGTAAAGGATATTTTTCCTATCATAACATACAAAGCTTTGTTTTTGCGCCGTTGTATGGATAGAAATACCGTACAAACTTCCAAAAAAAATCATTACATATAATATTTCTCTTTCTCTCATTAAAAATTACTTCAATTTTATAAAAAAAAAAAACCTTTTTTAAATACTTCTAAAATTTTAAATATTGAATATACATATCGTATATTTTATGTTTATATGTAAAATTATTGAATTATTATTTAAAACAATAATTATTTCCCACTGCAACCGATTCCAATAATCTTTAGTAAGTCAATGCATAAGTCGTCTATCATTTATGACCCACATTTTTTCTTATTATTCATATCACAAAAAATTACGCGATATTTTCGATGGTGCATTTCTCAAACCATTTTCATATGAAAGATTTAAAAAAGAGCACATGCATAAGTACATATATTTCCTTTCCATTATGTATGTATAAGTTTTCACAATTAATTATTTTAGTTATTTTATTTTATTTATGGTATTATCACACACATATTATTATTATTATAAAAAAGTCTTAAGAACTGCTGGCGAGGGCTAATGTCCCTCATATAAGGATTTTATTGTGTTCATTTTCATTAAAAAAAATTTCTAAATTTTCCACTTTCACACCTTTTCTCGATTAATCAGCCGGTGTCTCCCGTATAACGAAGGCTAATAATTTTCGTAACTTTCGTACACGTTCTCCGCCAACGACATTCACTCATTTACTAACTGATTAAGGCTAATTTTTTTTGATTCAACACGAAAAATAACACAGTAGACATAAACACATACATACCAACATACATATGTATAGGTTCTGTAATTCGTGCTCAATACATATTTTACGTTTATTATCAATAATTTATTGGCTTTTATCGCCAATTTTTAATCTTATCAACAAATTGGGTTTTAACTCATATTTTGGAGAGCTCCAGCGAAATTTATAAGTAAACCCGCACACATGAAAATTCACTTTCGTAAATGTTTTTTTTTACTGAAATAAATTTTTTCCGGTATAATTTAAGGATAATTAAGCGCAATTTATTTTTGGAAGAAAGTACCTCTTGAAGTGTGCTATTCGTTTTATTCATTTAATTGTTTTATTTTTGGCTACGCTCCATATTATTTTACAGTTTGTAGCCACCACAAATTAGTAGAAATCTCGTTGATGTCTGCTTGAGGCGCGAAACTACACTGATTTCCACAACTGGACTGCATTTAAATCTGTGCTTCATATGATATACAAACATACAATTAATCATAATCAATTTAATAATGAGAAGAAGCCTGATTATTACGATGACGAAAAGAATGATGAGTACGAATGGTACTTTGATGTGCTTGCATATACTCGTATGTACCTATATCAGGATGAGCGACTGCTTTGTTATCATTTGCAAAATTCAGTCATTCTGCAATTGAGTTTTTGATATCAGCTTGGCTACGTCACAATTCTCTGCACTTGCCGACAAAACGGAAGAGAAGAAAGTCGCTGTGATTATGATTACGCCATATACATATGTACATACATATGTATGTATGCAAAGGTATATCCCAGAAAGCATAAAACTATTGCATAGCAATAGCTGGTTAGTGGTTAGCATTGTTTACTACTATTCAAGTCCTGGTCCGACCTACATCCAAGATAAGATAATGGATATTTCTCTTTGTTCTCGCCCATCAGCAGGAAAGTGAAGCTCTCCCAATTTCTGCCGATAATGGCCTTAGTGGTTTCAAAGCGACAATTATATATAATACGAGTATATATAGTACATAATGCATGTAATGTATTTACAAACTACACCTGCTACAACAGGTTCTTTTTGAGTTTTGTAAAATGCGTATATTTGCTTGCCTTTAAAAATTTAAATGTTGTTAAATGAGTGTGGGTTGTAGTTTAATTAATATAGATTATGATCCATTTCACAAGGCCCTGTAGGAAATACTTCCATAAAATGTCTGGCTGCTTTGCTGAAGTAGTTGTTCTTTAGAACTAGTATTCATTGTAGCTTTCTAAAATGTTTGGTCTTCCTCTTCCTCTGTGTTTGGTCTTCCTCTTCCTCTGCTTCCACTAGCGGGTACTGCTGGAGTATTCTTGTCCATTCGGACTACAGCCGCTGTTTCTTAATGCTGAACTATGTCAATGTCGCCGTATATCTGACACAGACGCCAGCAGCTGTTCACTCTTATAGAAGATTGCACCTTCTCTATTCAGCTTTGCAGCTGTTATTATGTTCTCCAGTAATAAATTAAATAAGTCACACGATAAAGAATCACCCTGTCTGAAACCACGTTTGGTATCGAACGGCTCGGCGATGTCCCTTTTAATCCTGGCGGAGCTTTCAGTGTTGTTTAATGTCAGTTACATAGTCGTGTAAGTTTTGCGGGGTACCAAATTCAGATATAGCGGAAAAGGTGGGGTGTGTCGATCCTCTTTACGTGAGTCTTTTCCAAGATTTGACGTAAGGGGAATACCTGGTCAATGGTTGATTTATCAGGTCTAAAGCCACACTGATAAGTTCCAATCAGTTTGTTGATTGTGGACTTTAGTCTTTCACATCAAAAGCTAATTGGCGCAAACTGTGGGGTCCACTTTTTTATGGATTGGGCAGAGCACACTTAAATTTCAATCGTCGGGCATGCTTTCATCCGACCATGTTGTTCTTTAGGCGGGCACTCGTTACCCGAACCTCGTCCTAATCAGGTAGTGGAACGCGTAATAGTTAAAACTACATAACGGGGCTTCAACATTTATGTTCAAGAAGAGATTATTTATTCTGATAGAATTAAGGAGGCCATAAGTAGTTCAACATCAACGTGCCATTCAAGTTTTTAGCTGCAGACCTGAATAGAGAAACGTTACGATGGCGGGGTCCAAATCCAACTAATGTATGGTTTTATTCTAAGCCGACGGATGACAGATTTTTATTAGGAGCTTTTATTCCCCGTCAAAAATATATCAATTTTCTATAATCTTGGATGACAGTCTAGCCAGGGTTCGAACCCTTTCACAGGAGAAGACGAATTGCGCTGAACAAGTAAATAAATAAACTTTAATTTTAAAGTTCTAGTGTTTATTACAGTCCATTTACCATGGATATTTTTAATTGCATCAATATTTCGTAAGTATTATACAAATGTAATATTGCATTACCGTATTTGTGTAAATTTTAATGCGCGAGATTAATCAGTTACATTAATGTGGAGTCCTGGACCGATTGGATTATCATACTTCGTCGGGGCCTGCACATTCATCAACATGCCAATGCCAAGAAACAATATACCCAAAAGTATGGCAGTGACAAAAAGACCCGAAATTCTGGCGGGCGAAGTGAAACCCTCACATGTCCAAGCATCCTTAAACATGAAATCACCATGTCTTTCTTGGTCAAATTGAATTTGCAATCTTTTTAATATAAGCATGCCCTTATCCTTATTGCGGAGTACTATTTTGCCACATGAATACGAGTTAGTTTGTGGGGCATATAAATCGGAAACGTAATAAGCTGTATCGTTATAATAAAATGTCCTTATCTCAAAATATCCAGTGCTAAGTAGTACATTGAAGGACAACGATGTATCTGTATTATTCGATTTGAGTTCAACGGATAGCGTTGGATCAGTGCCGGACACGTTCATTTTAAGCAATATTATATCTTCTATGAAATCGGCATTTTGCATTTGAATTTGTGTGAAATAAAACGAAATTTGGTTATGCTGATAGAGACGGCCGCTTGGTTCAACAACTACATCCTCTTTTCCCATGAACAAATAGGCAGCATCCGGACAATTTACGGATTCTGTAATTTTTTTCATTGTCTCATCTGTAAGAAAGCGTTCGAAAAAAAAAATTTGTTGGTAGAAATAATGTATAAAATTCGAAATGTTCTAAAACGATAAATGTGTATGCCTGAATATATATTATTTTTATGAGATACTGCCAATCGGTTTCAGCGTCTATTTCATAGGCCCCTCCCAAAGATACCAAAACGGACCAAGTTCGCCCGAGTTCATTAACTCTTCACTTCCATTCGGTGTTCTTGTTAACTTACCACATCTCTTCAATGGATTGCTGGCTTTACTTAAGGCATCTAATGATATTATATACAATTTGCCTGCGCCACATGTCAGTGTTGAGTTTAATTTTCCATCGATATCAATACTTAATTGCGCTTTGGGTTTAAGGCTCAATAAACTTTTGTCGGCTTTCTCAACATTGGCATAGAGCACTGCGGGCGACTGTTGACTTAGGAATGGGAAACACTCCTCGCAACGAAAACTGCTCAATGATAACTATAAAAATAATGCATATTTAGTTTTGATTTAATAATATATATTAACAAATAATTAATACAATTAAAAATTTACGAATAATGTGGTCTAGAGCCTACCTTATCGTATGTAAAGACAGCAACCATGCGTGTTTCCAATAATGGTTTCAGTTCTTCAAGGAATTCGTGTTGTTTTACTTGTGGAAACACTGTTTTCTGATTGCTTTTCGTAAAAGGATGGAAAGCTTCAATAATTAAATTTTGATAATAATATGATACATATAAACTTACACTTGGGCGCGCCAAATGAACACAGGCGTACAATGCCCTGTTGATACAAGCGCAAAAAACAAAAGTGTAATTATAGAATTCTTCGCCATTTGATAAAGTGTAATCTCGTAATTAATGTGAAAGTGTTAAAAAAATTAATAGATTTCCAAAAACAATCTTTGACAGCTAAAATTGAAAACAAGTTTCCAAAAGCAACCGATAAAATTATAAGGGATGGAAGGTGAATTTTTACACTTTCTATTTCTTTAAGTTTTTTATTTTAAAAATAACGAATTTTACGATTTTCAAAAATTAAAGTGAATTTTTCATTATTTTTATAATTCATATAATCCATTTAATAATATCAAATTTCTTCAAATTATATCATGGTCCTTAAAATCATATATTGGCCCGTTAAATCACATAATCCCCTATGAAATTATGTAGCATGATATCACTATATAATTACATCACCATTTCTCAATTTATTTTCACATTACCACCTACCAAGTTTCATGGGCTCATATCAAATAATTCGTATATATACCTGATCACATCATCAACCATCCAATTGTAAAGCATTATAAGCCCATCAATATCATATCATTCCATACCAAATTGCATATTATCAAATCGCATCATCACCTATCAAATTATATAACATTTAATCATAAAAGAGTACAAATCACATAAGCACCTACCAAATTTCATGGAATTCTATCAAATTGTGCAAACTAAATCATAAATTATCAAATGATATAATATTATATCACGTCATTGCAAATGCATGACAACAAAACACATTATGATCCAGCAACTTCCAATCCATTATATCATATCAAAGAGCATAAAATTATAGCATTTCAAAACTTTGCACAAATTACATAGTATCAAACCACAGTGCACATATTATGATCTATGAAATTGCAAAGTATCACATAGCATCACATAATATCATAACCCATGAATCACATAATTACATGACATCGTAATTCATCACGTAGTCAACTATCATATGATATAGTATCACATGACATAGCAGTTCATCACGTAGTCAACTATCATATGATATAGTATCACATCACATCAGCATTGCATGTTTTAGTTTTACAATACATAATCAAATATCAAAGGATTTGTCTCATATGACAACGTATCCCTTCAAATCACATAACCACTTATTAGAATTGTATCATGTCACATCATATTCCATAAAATCACAACATTACCTACCTTGTATACATAGATTTATATCACATCATAATCCATCAAATCACATCATTACCTACCAAACTCAAATATAATATACCACGCATCACGTTATATTTTACATATCATAATCATCACAATCATTTTTTAAATGAAACACAAAAGTATAAAAAAAATATGTCTCTAATGCAACATGTTGGGAGCGTTAGTATTTTGATTATGCCAACCAGTTTTGCAGCGAAATATCGATGAAACATTTCGGGACCGTTGGGGAGGTGGTATTGCTTATCAGCCACTGATAAACTGCATATACTCGTATGCTTGGAAACTTATCTAAAAAATTGCTTTGTACCGATAAGAAATGAAACCTGAGTGCGTAGAATGACGGCGGATTCCACCTGTAAGAGAGACGTTGTATTAGTCACTTGCCTGCTTCGAATAACGACGAAAGTATAAAAATAAACGCTTAGATGTTTTAATATCGTAAATTCTTATATTAATAATAAATTTGTAAAATTAAAAATAAGGTGTATTCAATATATAAAAATTTAAATGCTTACGATTTGTTTAAAATGTAAATTTTAAACAAAATTTGAAATTAACGAAAATTAGCAGTGTAAATGAACAGAATCGAAAAATCGTTTTTACCTCATGCTTTATATTATATACGACCAATCGTGGATGCCTTCAAAATGACGGCGGGTACTCGCAGTTCTGACTTATCACAAATAGCCGTGAATGCCAATAATATACCAAATGGTTAGCATTAACTGAAAATATAAAGTGATGAATAATACGAGTTTTTTTGTGGTTACAAACTTATACGCATGATATACCGTATTTGTGATATACATATGTACATAAAGTGTAATAAAATTAAGTGTTATCAATTTAATTTTCTTTTCGCAGATAGTGTCGATTGTGGTGTAAAATTATTTGGTTGGTGTAATGGCCCACAATGCTTGAAATTGGCAAGATTACGCACGTTTGTTGCTGTTTTGACCTGTGCCGGTGTAGTGCAGGGTGCTTGCGAAACCTACTTTCGCATTTCAGCTAAAGAAGCTGCTTTGGAAAATGATTATAATCCAATAATTATCGGTAAGTGTGAGATTTTGTGTGGTTCCAGATTTATTGAGGTCTAGTAGGAAGAAATGTGAGATTAAGTAAAATGTAATCAAAACATCAAAATTTAATTCTAAATACTTATGTAAATATACGAAAAAAATGTATATCTTAAGTTATATCTTATCAGAGTTGCTTTACAGTGCATTGAGTAAGGTCAAACCATTTCTCTTTGAGTGTGACTTTAAAATTTTAGCAGTGCCATATTTTTTTAAGCAAATTCTGCTGGTCAATCTTAACAAAGTTTTATGTTGATAACGAGTTCATTCGGAACATATACTAATACCACTTGTTGAACGTCTATGGTTACTTTAAACCAATACAAATTTCAAAAAACTTATTAACCGCTGTTAAACCTCAAATTCGCGTAAAATCCTTATCATATCTAGTCCAGTTTTTATTATCAATGAATGCAACACAGTCATCGATTTGTTTTACGATAGCTTTTGCTGAATTTACAAGCATGCATATATGGTATGTATATATGTACAAAGTTATTTATTTATTTATAGAATAATACTGGCGATGCGTAATCGTAATATCTACTTCCGCCACACATATTGAAATTAAATTTTAATTAAATGAAGAGCTGTACTACATATATATATATATATGTATAAACAATTGGCGCTTTGTAACCGCTGAATCTATTTTAGGCCGAGCTCCTCCTCCAATTTGTGGTTTTGCGTCTTGATGTTTTTCCAAAAGTTTATACTAAGCCGCCTCCGAACGACTATTGGATTTTTATGAGGAGCTATTTATCTCATGTCAGAAATTCACTCGCAGAGGTTGACATTCCCTGCCGAGGGGCGGCCGCAATAAGAAAATTTAGCTTTTTGAATATTAGTACGACACCAGGATTGGAACCAGAGCCTTCCAAATGGCAGTACGAAATGCTAACCACTCGGCTACCGCGGCCGCCACTACATACATATGTATTATTCTATTTTTTTCTTCTTCTTGGAGTAGTCGGATGGGAAAATAACCCTCGCAATACTCGCCGTACTCGCTCGTGTTGTGTGGTATGTTGCACCATATTCTTAGAACCACATATTGTTCTGGTCGTCTTCTTCAATTGTAGGCTAAAAATAAAGTCGGTCTTCATACGATTATAACGGTCCGAATTGACAGTGATAGTCTCGTCGTTGTCGTTTTCAAAGAAATAAGGTCCAATCACATTTCCGGACCAAAGAGTGCACCAGACAGAAAGTGTTTTGGGGTGTAATGGCCTCTCTTACCCGCGAGTGAGAAATGTATTTCATCGCTGAAGAAAAATCGCCTTCCACCGGAGAACTTATAACAACGAGAAGGACGCAATTGACTTTTGGTTCGATGCTCGATTGAAGTTTGCACAGAGCTAGAAAATTTCGGGATATGTGTTGTAATAAGTTCTCTGATCCACTGCTTGTTGTTCAAGCACCCAGTGCACGTATGTAAAGCGTTGTGAGCTGGACTTAATATAGATGTAGGTGTAACCATAATCTCCTCTTAAACCACGAAGCTGACCACGTATGTATCACCATTTTTACAGTAGGTTTTAACAATTTTAACCCGTTTTGCGATTGTTAAGGGATTCATTTTCAAAAATTCATGACTTTTACTAAAACAAAACAAATGAAGGGATCTAATCTAAGTCGCCTCCGAACATTCAAATAGATTTTCATGAGAAGCTTTTATTTCATGTCATACACTAGGAAGGGTTGAAATTACTAAAGAGAGGCGACAGGTCTCGAACTCATTACCTTCTTCATGGTAGTGAAAACTGCCAACTGCTCGTTGATTACTTTCTTTAAGGGGTTAGGGGTAGTCAGGATTTTCAATTTTTCGCATTTTCGTTAAGTATAATATCTTAAAAATAATCTCTGAAAATTTCAAGTTAATCCGATAATTCGTTTTTAAGTTATTCGACAAATAACAAAGAGAGCTCGGGCCTTTCAAAGCGCTAGTGTGAAACTTTAAACGCGTTTTTCTCAAAACTATGTTTTTTGAACTGGTGACAACTGTAACTCGAAAACCGCTTAGTTGATTTTAATGAAATTTATGCAGCTTGTAGAATACATAATAAACTCGGGCCTGATCGAAGGATTTTTATTTTTTGAGAAATTTCGATTTTTTAAGACCAATTAACTGTTGATTTTTTCCCAAAAATCTAGAAAAAAATTTCCTGAGGCCGCCATTTTGTTAATTTTTGAAAAAAAATAAAATCCTTCGATCAGGCCCAGGATTATTTATTTATAAAACTATTTTTTTTTATCCGATTGATTTCAGATGAATCTCCAAGGACTTATGATTGTCACCGCAAGGACTTTTTTTTGGAACTGGGTTAACACAGACAGCTGTAACTTCGGAAAAATTTTTTTTTTTTCGAAATTTTCGCGACTTCAATTCAAAACATTGTTTAATAATACCATATCACTACTTTTGTAAAATAAAATTATTTAATAGCAAAAAAAAAATACTGAAAATTCTCATTTTTTCGTGCCTCTGACTACCCCTAACCCCTTAATTTAATTCGACGAAGGGCTGCGGTTGCAGCTGTCTCATAGCCCACTAAGTCCAGTTGCAAGTCGTTTGAGTCGTGGTATCATTTATTATGATCAGAGCGAATCATTATAATTTGTAGCGTTGTTTATCGCAGGTTATCACACAATTTAATGTAGCGCTATAGAATATTACTAGAGTATTGTGGTTCTGCTCGTTCTTCTCTTTTCTGCTCTCATCGTTTCCCCACCAGAACGGATGATAGTTTCCTCGAACGGAGCGACCGAGTTTTTACTTCTTTACGAATATAGCGCCAAGCTCAGTAAGAACCGCAGCAGATATCTTATTTAACTCTGTTTTTGCCTGAAGAAGATGGGCTGTGTTTCCTTAATTTCACACCGCCATGTATAAAAGACACTTGGCGGTAATGATATTTCCTGTCAAACATTTTGGAACTATTTTTTCAATAAATTTATAGATTTCGCATTGTCTTTAGCTCGAAACTAAGTCTTTCTAAGAGTATCCTGCATTAATTGGGTGCGCATATATGTACGAGCAGCTCTACGGTGGCTTCAACGTATGAAAGCATCTATATGTAAAACTTTTATTCACAATATGATCCTCAAATATTATTATTTTTTATTTATTTGTTATTATATTTATTTCTTTCCACATTTTGTACTTAACTTTCTCGAAATTTTCATATTTCAGAATGGCTCCTCGTGAGTAGTGGCATATTTCAAGCTTTATTCGCCTTAATATTCGCGCATTGGGCTTTTAAAACACATCCAATAAAATGGTTATCTGGTACCATAATCGTACAATCGCTGATCTGTGTGGTAGCCGTCATACCCCCCATAATTGGTTTGTGAGTAGAAATTGTCTCTAATCAAGTTTTCTGATTTATTCAAATAATCACTTATCTAAATGCATTTTCAGCTCAGATGGCGTCGTAGCACCGATCAGCACAATAACCACAGGTCTTTGCTCCATCACACCATATCAAAAAAGCACCCTCACCGTACAACAGACACAGATTAGCACACTTATTCTACTCTTCGTTCTGCAATTTGCGTTGGGTTTTGCCAATTTAGCTTTCTACACCATCGGCACCACATATTTAGACGATAACTCACCGTCCATTGATAGTCCAGCAGTGATAGCCACAGCGTTAGCGGGACGTATTTTCGGTTTACAAGTCGGTTCATTTGTTGTGATCGGCGTTGGTGTCACCACTTTGGGTTGGTGGTTGGGTTGGATTATACTGGCACCACTAGTGTTAGTGAGCGGCATCGCACTGGGTCTATTTCCGAAGCGTCTGCCCAAAACGGTTATACATCAGGCCGCACAGCGTATTATTGAAGAAACGCATACACGTACATTTGGCAGTCAATTTTCCACGTACATTGACGATGTTGGCCTTGGGCCATCGCTAAAAAGGATATTCACAAATAAACTGCTTATGTGTAATCTGCTCGGCCTAATGTTCATTATGTCGGCTTATGTGAATTTTGAATTGCAAGAGGAGTCTTACTTGCAATCGCGTTTCTTTCTGCCCTACAGTGAAGAGGATGGACTGCTGCAGGAGTGGGAGGCACGCTTTGTTGCTTACTTTTTGCGACCGCCAGTTGCTGCTGTGGGCATACTGGTACTGGGTCTGATTATTTCCAAACTCAGATTGTCGGGAAGGTGTGTGAGATATAATTTTAGAGTTTATTTTCACGTAATAATTTTATTCACTTGCAGAACTATAACTGGCATAAATATCAGCTTCGGTCTCCATTTATTAGCTATTTTTATTGCTAATATTTTCATCAAATGTGAGGTTGGTGGTATTGCTGGTGTTACAAATGGCAAAGTGCTGCAGCCCTTCTGTTCCAGACAGTGCACTGGCGTTTGCAATGCGAACACCTTCCAGCCTGTTTGCCCGGAGAATTCGACGGTCACATACTTTTCCGCCTGTTACGCGGGCTGCTCTCTTACCACAAATATCAATAATGTGCAGGTGGGAATGAAAGAGAAATCTAACAAACCCTAAATATTATATGTTAATGTATCTTTCGCTCTTTCTCCTTAGCTTTATGAAGGCTGCACCTGCGCTTCAAATTCTAATGCTGAACCACAAGGAAATCTGCGCGCAACGGAAGGCGCCTGTAGTTTCGCGAATTGCCAACGCATGCTGATCGGTTTTCAAGTAACGAGTTTAGTGGCAGCGGCCGTTTTGGGCGCCAGTACTATAGGAAAAGTGATAATCACATTGCGTAGTGTCCTGCCACAGGATAAGGCGCTGGCATTGGCCGCGCAGTTAACGCTCTGCGGCTTATTCGCTTACATACCAGTACATATTGGTTATGATATGATCACAAGTAAGTATTAAGCCACGAAAGCTAAAAACAAATTCTAAGTAATTATATCTGCCTAGCACTGCTTTGGGAGTTCTGCAATATGCCGAAAGGTTTTGAAATACAATTTTCTCTAATAATTTGCATTACTTTCCTTCCAGCATCTACTTGCCTCTATTGGACGCCCGAATACAAACGTTGCCTGCTACGCGAAACACCGAAACAAGGCAACATTTTAAATATTCTCTCAGCCTGCCTCATTTTACTTGGTATTATCTTCGATATTCTAGTTTTTATTTTCGTCAAAGGTCTCAATCTATACAATTGCAAAGTAACCGATCCGAATTACTCGCCATCACTCTACTCGCCCATACCACATGAGGATTCACATGCAGCAGCAGCAACAGCATCCGTACAACAAGCTGTTGGCGGCAGTCCTGCCACAACAGTTACAGATGCTTCGCCAATGCAACGTCGTGATGCACAATCCATACGGTCGGCTCCAAAATCTCAAGGCATCACCGTTTTTCGTAATCCTAGCACACTCACCGATTCCTCGGTGGGCGAGAATAGCCTATCAGAGCACAACAATAATAATAACACAGGCATTACGTATGCACAAGTCATCTTTCCACCGGATAAACACAAACCGGATGACGGCACCACTAGTCCCAAACGTATGGCGGTGCGTGCGGATGTACCGTTGCATCATTTGTCAGCGCATGATGTGCGTGCACAATTGGGTAATTTGAAATCATTTAATCAGGATAACAAGGAGGATAGTGACGCTATTCAACAATTGGAGTCGGAAACTGAGGAAGAGAAGCCGTTAAAAATAGATGTTGCTGCCGCGAATGAGGTCGCTGCGCCTACGCAGGCTATTACACCGAAAACTGGCGTTAAAGTTCTACCACCCATCGCGCCGAAGCCGAAAAAAGTACCACCAACGCCCGCATCGACACCTATAGAAACAGATCTGGACAATATTGAACAGTTGCCCGCAAGGTCATTAAGTCCAGAGACGGATTTTTAATTTATGTGCAATAATCAACAAAATTTTTTTTTAAATATTTCCCAATTTTAGTATTATGTTTATAAACATTTTTTGTAAGAAAATATACGAATAAAAATGTACGAATACGCAAGTAAGATTTATATTAATATTAAAATCGAAGCCAGTCTTTCACTGCCTTGAAGTCTTAAAAAAATATTTAAGATATTTTAGTTAGAATGGAGGCCGAGCGACTATCAAGCGCTTAGAGCCATGATTAATGAAAGACCCTTTCGTGCCTGATTTGGAGGATGTTGATGTGGACGATCTTAGGTTTTAATAAGGCGACGCTACTTGCCATTTAGACAACGTAACTATCAATTGATTAAAGGAAGCTTTTAGGGAGCGTATCATCTCGCGTGGTGGACTGTTTTTTTATGGCGTTATGTGAAGTCACTTATCGGCGCAGATAAGTCCGATACGATCGACGCCTTAGAGAGGAAAATTTGGCGCGTTATTACTCACATACGGCCTAAATCGCTGCAATAGGTGGTCGAGAACTGTAAGAATCTATTCGATTAACTTATCCGAAATCATTTTTAAAACATAATGACAAAGCTTCATTTTTATAACGAAGCTACATGTCTAAAAAACACCCTTTATGCATTACATATTTTTATATGTATATACATATTTTATATATATTTTTTATCATGCATGTGGGACTCAATGCTCAACCATAGAACTTATAATTATTATAAGTTCTCTGCTCAGCGCATAATATTGAGCCGCGAAGTAGGCAACAAAACTCTTTCAGCGACACATTTCCGTCATTACTTGTTCTTATTTCCGGCGCTACCTGTATGTGAGTGACTAAGCAGAGAATCTATAATAGATTCTCTGACTAAGTACGTAACGAATTTCGGTGAAATGACAGTTTGTGTTTGCAATGGGCGAAAGAAAAATGTGCTGATATATAAAAGACACCAAAATTTATGATTTTGTAGCAAAATGGGAATGAAATGTAGCACCACCCACACTGCATTGCAAAAGGTTTGTATAAATACTTTAATGCCTTATTGCCTTTTAGCTTTTTTCCAGGTTTGGTTCTTTTTTTAGCTTCTTTCATAAAAAATTTCACTTGGCAACATAATAAGAGTGGATTTAATACACTCTACAGCTCTTTATGAAGAAAAAGGATCCACTATGCAAAGCTTCTTATCATTAAAAACTATCTTTTGCGGGTTTCAATCCGTTTAAATTTTTCGATCTCTAGCAACCCTGCTTTAATGGGTTCCCTTCAATATTGAACCGACATTATCAAAGTGTGTCTAAGGCAATGATGATGTTGAGTGATGCCTTTAACCGTTTGGCTCTTAGTTAGAGGCTGAGCTAAACGTGTTAGGTTTACGGTATGAGCATTCTCATTTACATTGTGAATTTATCGGGTGGAGCTCGCGGGTGTGCTACGGGTGAAAAATTGGAAGTGGTGCGGGGTGGCTTTTCCCGCAGTGGTTTTAGTAGGAAAAGCTTTTAGTACTCAGAAACTGGCGTCTTTCAGACGTTACTAATGGTGTTAAGAGAAGCAAACATTCAAGCTTTCGAGTGTCTTACTAAGCACATCAAGTCTAGCGATTATTAGACACTTTAAGTTCAAGTGGGGATATTGAGTGTGTGCTGCAAGAATTTCTGTTTTTAGTAGACCATATTTGGTATAATATTTTGCGACTGAATTTAGTAAAGCATTTACATTAGTATGTTACATGGGAGATAAACATTTTGAAATCGGAAAAAAATAGGGATGTGATTTGTGGGCAAAAAAGACAGAGCTATAGAAGCTGGCCGACACAGGTAATGCTCGAAAATTCTATGGGAGGAAAATACTTATGTAGCGGTGGCCATCCATTCTCGAATAACCAGAGCATACAGGAAGGAACAGATATTCTATAGCGGTATTCAAAAAGAATATCGGCACCCGGATATAATGGCTTACCAAATTAGTTAGTCATATTTGATGGCGAAGAACAGATAAGGCGCATTGGGCTTTGCCCAACTCAGAAATCCACAGACCGTGTCATATGATAAGCCTCCTCAAATGATAGCCTTTAATGCATGATGTCAAAGTACACCTTCAACATATTGATCGGACTTTATTGATGTGCCAACAGATCTGGTAAGCCTTTGGAGAATGTCTTCGAGTGAGGAATCGATACCAACAAATTTTTTTAAAAACTTTAAGGTCACCTTCGCCAAGAGAGAAATAAGCTGCCTATACGTTTCTATGACTATTCACTTTCAACAAGCTAGATAAAAAATCGAAGGGAAAGAGTCTGCTAGTGAATGAGAGCGAAACGGAATATCTCCTGCCATCAAACAAGCAGTCAGCACATTCGGGTCTTGGCGCCCACGCCCCTGTCGTAACATTGAAGTTGTAGAACCTGGGAATCACCTTTCACACCAACAAAAATGACAGTCTTTAAACGCACACTCACTTTTACCACTTAATGAAAATAACAAAAAAGCTCAGCAAGTTATTCTACGACAATATTCTCTGAGTTGGTAATACGAGTTTTCCAGATAAAGTTTTTGCTAACGATTTATGGACCTTTTGCGCATTGACAACGGCGGATGATGGAACGATGAGCTGTGCGAGAATGAAGAGACGGCTACATTGGTTAGGTCATGCCTTTTGTATGGCAAAAACTCTCTGTCTTTAGTTGGTGTTTCCACTTGACGATGAACGGCGAATATAAGAAACGACTGGCATGTTGACTCCGCAGTAACTCTGTGAGCGAAGATTAAAAAGAATAATAATTCGACCAAAATCTAAATTACCACTTAATGGTTCTTCTTCCTTCCCATATATTTACAAACTTAAATGAAAATGCAGCTGAAATGTCGTATACCCTTTACTCACCTATGTATGCCTTTTATTTATGCACAATAAATTTTCTAAATAATTAACAACTTTATTTATGGTTTTAAAGAAGCATATTTTCATACTTTATTTTATTTAAATGTTTTGTTCATATCTCTTTACACTATCATTTATCATCATTTCATTTCTTAAATCATCATCATCACTATCATATCTTTATCATACTCTTTATCATCACTATTATTCGCTTCACTGAACAATGCAGCAAACAATTTGCTGCCTACACTACTATTCTCACATATAGTACATTTATGTATAGTAATTATTAAATATTTTAGATATACAACTAATTTTATTCATCAATAAACAATTACAAATATCATTTAAGCATTAGAAGTCACTTTCTTAGTAGATTAATTAATTAGGTTTTTATTTTGCAATCTGGTTTTTGCTTCATTTTTCGATTATTCATTTATTAAATATTAACATAGTTCAAAATTTATGCATTTTTTTACATTTATCATTCATACAATGTGTGTTTTTTGTTTATAATAAAAAATATATATATTATTTATGCTTTAATACCTATAAGTATTTAAAATATATATGTATATAACTTACATACATATGTCTAACTAAATAAAAAGCGCTAACTTAAACATTTGACTTTTATTTATTAAAATTATACATACAAAATATTTTATTAATATTATTATTTTTTAGTTTAAAATTAGTTTATTTAAACGACATTTATTAGGAAAAAAGGAGTACCATAAATATTTATTACAATTTAAAAAAAAAAAGAAAACAAAAATAAAGTAACAAAGAGACTAGTTAAGAGTTTGTTTGGATGTTTTTATTTTGTTGAAATTCGTTCATACTTTTACTTTCGTTTCACTCCAACACTGCTTGCTTTACTCCACTGGCTTTATTTATATTTCGACACACTTTATGTATTGTACAAGTAGTTAGCTGATTTTGTTGGCTACTACTTCCCTAGTTTATTTAATATATATGTCTGCTTTTTAGTATGTATATATAGCTTATGTGTCGTTTTTTGCTTTTAATTCAACTTAATGCTGAATTTACAAGAATTTTTGGGCTTTTCTTACGTACAGTTGTCTATTTACAATTGCGATATTTTGTTGCTAAATGTTTGCTCTAATGCAGCTAAAATAACTATTTGTTCATGGTTTGAACAAGTGCTGAAACATATGTATGTAGGTATATGTTTACATATTATATATGTATGTATATAATTGTAAGAATTATTTTTTAATAATTTTTTTTTGTTTGCTGTCATATGCATATGTATATACATATATATTTGTGTATAAGCTACTATTTTTTTTGCTTTTGAAAGTTTTTTATTATTTAAGGTTCTAATCTACTTATAGATTTTTTTGCGGCGTAAATTGTTTTTAATTTTTGTTGTACATATTGATTTTTTTTTTGTCCTATATGTATACACAAGAAAAATTTTTGTAACTACATCTTTCTGTTTTAATTTACAAAAAGTGTTGTTATTATTTTTTTTTTGTAAAGTATCAAATAAATTTTTTTTCATATCAAATTTAAATAGATTTGAAAGAAAATGGACTGAGATTATGCTGATTAAAGAAATATTTATTTATTTAAATTGTTTTTTTTTTACATAACTGCTGCGGTCTGCTTCAATAAATAAGTAATATAAATAAATAAAAAACCAAAATTATAGAAGAAAATTGAGCAAAAAACGGCTATAACAAAACAAGTGGATAGAAGAAATTAAAATGTAACAAAAAAAAAAAAAAAACTCTTCTGGCAATGCGACACACTTCAAAACTACAACACATCAAAATTTTAATATTCTTGCTCCACCAACTCGCTGTTGCTACATATAAATTTTCACTCCTGCTCTGGCTAGATTAACACCTTTTAAAAACTCTCTCCACACTATTTAATAACACTCAGTGTCATTTATTTGTATATTTACTTTATTTATTTTTATTTTATTAGTTTTTCGTTTTTGTGTGTGTTTTCATACGTACAAACTATGCAATAAATTATTATTTAAACTTATAAAATAGAAATAAAGCGAAAATACTAAAATATACAACAATCTTTTAATAAGGTAAAATGTATATATGTATGTATATGCAACTAACGAGGTTTAAAAATTTCTTTTAACGTATGTATGTATTGATGTGTGTTTACAATAAGCAGCCTTCTTTTTACACATACAAACACAAGAAAGTTGAAAGTTGAATTGAAAGTGTTATTTTTATTGCATTTTTAGCTACAATTTATATGATCATCAAATTAAATATTTAATTTTTATTATTTTATATGCATTTAATGTAACAAACATTTGCTTGTCTTAAGCAAAATCAGCTTATGCTTATATAATACTATATTATTTGTGTATATTTTATATATTTTATAATCTTTATGTATGTCTGTGTTGTAAAAACTGATTTAACTTAATTCATGCGCCTGTTTGTACACACTTACACATATGGAAGCGAATCCTTAGACAATTAGAGTCTCCGCAGGATTCTAGGCGCTGTCTTGCAGTCGCTTTTTTATATATTATATATTATCGTATATTTTCACTTTTTTATATTACAATTAAAATATATATTTTCATTATACAAAATTCATATAAATTGTAGCTTTAGAATACAGAAGAAAAGTTGAGTTATTTACACATTTGCCTACAGATTTTATTTGTGTGTGTGCTTCTAAGCGAAAATTCTTGAGTTGTATGCATAGAAAGCTAGTTGCTAGCGAGTTGAGTAGTCAAAAATCTTATAACAGATTTTTCTTTACAATAAAATAGTATAAGCTATAATTAAAAATTGTTTTTCTTTTCTATGTATGCGTAAATAGAGATGAACTACAATACGAAATGTAATTATAATTTAGAGAAAAAAAGTGTGTAATGTAAAAAATTAATATATAATAATATTTAATCAACAGACCACAGCAAGTTTAAAAAATGGCTTAAAAATGAAGTATTACAAAATTGCAATTTTTTCAATACAATGCGAAGTTTAGTGTCAAACTTTCAGTTAATAAAAAAAAATAAAAATGAAATACAAAAACGATTTGCAATACAAAAATTGGTTAACAATCAGTGCTATGCGCTGTAAGTGAGGGTCTACAGCGGGTTTTTTTTTATCATTTTGCGTATTTTGTATGTAGATTGCATTGTTCAAATGTGTTTTTAATATCTTACAGCTTTTGTTATTATTTCTTATTTGTTTCATATTTTTTACTCGTTCTAAATTTTAATTAACTATTTACATTTGCGAAAAATATTTTAGAAAAATTGTATTAATTAGAAAAATATAAATGGTTTGTTTATAATTTTTTTTAAATTTAATTTTTTTTATTTAATCAATGGAAATGTAAAATGTGGACAGTTATACTGTAACGCGAATGATTTGCTGTTTCAAGTGCAAAGCACTCAAGACAAAGCATTTCACATACACACACACATACCACTGGGCACGAAGTATACATTGAAAATTTAATTTACGAAAGATTTTAAATTTAACTAAATGCAAATAACACTTAATTTCAAAGCGCTTGAACTATTCAATTATTCTGTGCATGTTGGAAAGTCCAACAATTACAAACAAATGTATTAGCTCTTAATTTTAAAAATTTCATCTCCAAGTCGCAAATTTTAAATTTCAATTAAAATTTTACAACTGCAAAAAAAAAACTTAAAAAAAAAATAATTATAAACTATCTTTTGTGTGTGTGTATGCTTTGCCAGCTATTTTTCTTACTTTCTTGCAAATTACTATTATCACTGCTGCACAGTTTTGCTGTAATTTATCACATTCTTTTGTTTAAAACATATTTTTTTTATTATTATTTCGCGTTATTTTGCGTTTGTGTGTGTTAGTCTTTCATATTTAATTTCAAATTTAAAACATAATTTTATGCTTGACATTACTTTAACTGAAATTTACTTAATTAAGTCTTTGCCCTTTTTCTGCTTTGTATATGAAATTTTTGCGCTTTTAGTTTAATTTTTTTTTGTGTTTTTGCAATTTTTAACGCTTCATTTTTAAATTTTTCTTTAATAAATTCTCTTTTCAAAATAGAAATTTTTATGCCGCAACTTTTTATATTTCTTTAGGAGTTTATAATTTCAACTTTTTTAGTATTTAATTTAATACACTCTTTGTAATGTTCAAATTGCTTTTCCTCTGTGTGTGTATACAGAGTTATTTTTTGAAAATAAAAATTTTACAAACTTTTGAAATACTAAGCACAAATTTCTACTCGCTTAGATACAAGTATTTTTTTGCGCAAATTTTTATTTTTTCTTTTACATATATTTTTTGCAGATTTTACATATGTTCATTTCCCTGATGATTTTTTTTGTTTGCTTTAACATTTGCTCGCCTTTTTATATTTTTTTGGTTACAGAGTTTTATTAGATTTTCTTTTTTAAACAATTTTACTTATATTTTACTAGGTGTTTGTTACAGATTTTTCCAATACATACATATACATGCAATTAGCTTTGTTGGTTGTTGTTTTGTAATATTATAATACAGTTATGATTTACACTTGGTTTGTAATCATATTAAAATAAATCATATGGTTCGAAAAGAAAAACAGTAAAGTGGTAAAAACTTAAAATTAAAATCAACTTCAAATGTTATCAAAGATAAACGTTTATGAGTTCCAAAAACTTTTTCCTAATCTGCTTATACATATCGCTTGTATTTGTTGGCCATATTGCTATATGAGCTATATTTTTCTGCGCTTTTCAAGTGTCAGTGAAAAGTTAAAAATTAATTAAATAAAAAAAAAACAACAACAATTGAATATGGTATGACAAATGTAGAAAGAAAATTTGCAAAATTATTTAAAATAATTATCGTTTTTTTTATTTACAATTGCTGCAAAGAATGGCGCTTAGTTGTTGTTTTTGTGTTTTAGGCGCTTGCAGTTTCAAATTTTCTTTACATTTTCTTGCTCTACTCTTTGTGTCATTTTTTTCTTTTTACTTCTGTTGCAAGTCCATTATTGTATGTATTATACAGTTTTACTATTGCCATATTTGTTATTTTAGTTGCACTGTAGTTGTTGTTCTTGTATTATTTTATTTCGCATTTCTTTTTCTTATTTTCAACGTCTCAACTTTAGTTAATACCTCTTCTTTTCTTGTAAGTATGTATGTATGTATGCATGTTTGAAATATTAAATAAAAAAAAATTGAGTTATATCACATTTAACATGATTATTCATCCATATCTTCATTCATTCTCTCTGGTCCCGGTTTGCCGTTTGTGCGTGTTGTGTCAACATGTTGCACAGAGTATTTTAAGTTGTATCTATTCACATTAGCAACATGTTGCCGCTACAAGGCAAACGTATTGCCGTCCATTGTTCGAGTGAGTTTGTGTACATGAGTGTGTGTATGTGTACGCTACACAGCAAATTCAACATGTTGCCAGCAACATGTGCCGCAGCGGGTGTTATGCGCAACTGTTTGAAGTTTAAGCCGCACAAAGCTCTTCTGACTATGACTTATAGCATGCATTTATGTGTGTTTTCAAGTTGTTGGTTGTTGTTTTTTTCGTTGTTGCATTGTGTTTTCGTAGGCAGCGCGCTCTAAGCATGGATGGCATACAAATGTTGTTGGCGCTCATTTAAAATTTCTTAAAGCAATATTATTCAAAATGTTTGCAGTTTTCTGAGAAATTATGCCGATATCGATTTATAAAATTGATTTTTTTGTATGTAAAAATAAATATAGATGGTAATGTATATATAAAATATGTCAATTTTAATGCTGTTGTTTGTTATCTTACAACGCATATTTCTCTAAAGCTGCAAACATTTTTTAGCGCTTTTTTTTTGCTTTCTAATAAACTTATTTGTTTATTTATTACAATATTTAATTACTTGTGGCAATAAAAATCTCTTTTTGTACATTAAACAATACTCTTATGCCGTTACACAGTCTTTCCAATCAACATACTTGCTTACAAAAAAAATAACAACAACAAAGAAAAAAAAGATTTTCACTTGCCAAGAATCTTCTCAACGAGCACTGTTTGCGCCAACACATAACCACATAACCACAAAACAACAACGCAATTAATTTATGCTTTCAGTACAGCTTCACACAATACGCACACACACACACACACACACGCGCAGCATTTTCAACACTTATCTCCGCCTCCTCTTCAGCCTGCTCCTTCTCAGCCATCAACAACAACAACATCACATCATCATTCTCATCAACATCAATTATGTAACTCCACATTCAACTATCCAAAAACTGGTGTTGCTTCGAGAAAGTATGGTTTTGTTTTGTTTTTTTTACAATATAATGCTACGCCTCGCTTCAACTAAGCTTGTTTTTTATTTGTTTGTTTGTGAATTTGTTTCCAATTTCATTAAACGCTTCATTTGTTACGTTGATGCGTTTAGGAGGACGGCAATGGACCATTTGTTGTGGCTGCTGAATTTTCTGTTTCGGCTGTTGTTGTTGTTGCGGCGACTGCTGCGCTTGCTGTTGTTGTTGTTGTCTCAGTCGCTGGACTGGCATCATTGCTCTCATTATTAACCACTGCTGCTGTGGTTGGAGTGCCAGCTTGCTGCTGCTGCTGTTGCTGTTGCTGTTGCTGTTGCTGCTGTGGTGCTGCTGCAATCATATTATTAGTCGACGCATTTGTGGCATTTGTATTGCCCGCCGTAATTGCTGGTGTGCCAGTACTGCTGCCATTGCTGCTGCTATTGCTGCCAGCGATCTGCAATTGTGCTTGCATTTGCAATTGTTGCAACATCTCCTGTGACATATTCGACTTCAGGATGGTATTCTCAACTTCTAGTTGATTAATCTTATCCATAAGCTCGGAAATTTTCTCCTTGAGTACTTCAACTTCCTCGCGAACAGCTATCATAAGATGGGATTTAACCAGATCCTGGAGAAGAGATAGAGAGAAAGAGAGAGAGGGATTAGGTAATAGCTTAAATTGGTAAATGAAAAGTAGTATACATCTGTATATCTATATATTGATAAATAGTATGTATGTATTTTGAAATATGCGAATTAAAAAATTCTATTGACTTTAAATATTTACGCTTATACATATTAATAAATAAATAAATAAATAAAGATACGCCGTACATAATGATATCTCTGCACATAAACTGTAGTTGTTGAACAAAATCTCATATTTATTCTTTTATTTTTATTGGTCTTTAATTGTGAAGACATGGCTGATTCTTCTTTTTCTCCTTCTTCTACAATACAACTAACACGTGCTTCAAAATTTTTTAAATCAATATTTTTGTTTGCGGCGCGTGTAAACACACAGCGACAATGTCTCAACCTGGCGGCTTAATAAATATGTAGGTGTGTATGTGTGTATAAACATATGCAAGCATACGTAGCTTAGCTTTAATATATAGAAAAAAATATGTATGTACACATCTGCACATATCAAGTCAAAAAATAAAATAAAATGTACTGTGTATGTACTACATACATGTGTATCTGCACTACCTGCCTGCATGACTTTTTGTTTATTGCTGGTAAAATGAGACTTTTGCAAGTTTCTTGCTGCTAAAAAAATGTAAATATTTGTCTACACGGCAAATTTTATAAGCCCATATACATACATATTTATATACACAAGTTGTGTTGTGTGTTGAAATGAAAAAAGTAATAAAAAATAATAAAATAATGAAAAAAATTGCAGACTGTAAATTTTTTGTGATTTTGTGATTTTTCGAGATAATTTTTGGACTGTTGAGGTAAGTAAATAAATTTGTCTGTGTTTTTATAATTGATATCATAATGATAAACAATTTTTTATTAACTTGAAATTATATAAGCGTTAAAAAAGTGGCACAAGAGCGACAAAAGAAATACGAAATCAATATTTGGAATAATTAAATTAGCAGTTTTTTATATGCAATTTTCTCATAATATTTTCACACTTGTAGTTTTACTATTTTTAACTATTCTTTTGTGCAATTCTTCTTCTTATTCCAAATTACTACTCAATATTATTGCCTACAAAAGGCTGACAAGACACAATATGCATTTAATAAGAGAAGCTCATAAGCTATTGTTATAAATTTACTGCAACAAACAAACAAAACTGCAACAAAAGAATATATAAATAATTGCAGACAGATAGCTTTTGTTATATTTAAAAATATATATAATATATTTAAACAAAAAATAAATGAAATGCAATATATAAAATAAAAATTAAGTTAATAAAAATAATATCCTAACATAAACGAAAATGGGATACAAAATAATATGAAAAATAAAATAAAGACCAATTTAACAAAAAAAAAAAAAAAATTAATAAAAAATGAAACTAAAAAGATATAAAATAAGGCCACATAAAAAAAATAAAAATAAAAAATTTAAATTTAAAACAATAATGCAAAATCAAATAAAAAAGTTTCAGTAAAAAATTAATTAAAATAAAAACAGAACTGAAATAGAATTAATAATTAAATTAATATTGTATAATATAAAAAAGCAAAAAACAAAAAAAAAAAGAAAAAATAACAGAAAATAAAAATAGAAAAAAATAAACAGAAATAAAATTAAATTAAAATAACAAATATAATAAAATAATATCAAATGAAGTAAATTTAAAAAATAAAATAAATTTAAAAGAACTAAAAAAATAGAATGAAGTATAGTATAATAAAACATGGCAATTTTAAATCAATATTTTCCTAGAAATATGCCAGAAAATTGCATGCAATCAACATTTCTGCTGAAAAATGTTACAGAATATTTTTTAAAAGGGCTATATACGACAAGAAAAAAAGCAAAATTGCAACAACAAAATGAGCATTGCGACACGAACGCGAAATGGAAATTGATTATATTGACGTGATTTGAAAAAATTCTTAACATAGGCAAATTAAAAAAAAACCCAAAAACTTTCTAAAGACCACAAAAGTGAGATTTTTTTAACAGGAAGTTGGCATGTCCTGCCTGACTCAACTGTAAAGTTCAATTATCTGGTTAATTGAGTTTGAAGAAAAAGCAAAACTGTTTTCAAAGAATTCTTTTTTATTTATTTTTGTTGTTTTTGCACAGCAGGTAAAACTCACAACACACTACCATGCCGTTAAAGAAAAATAGCGCTAATAATCATATAAAAATTTGCACGTCACGTCACGCAAATATGATTCATTTTCATTGCTGTGATTGCAGTGGCACACCACGGTCGCTCTCCATTCATTCATTCACTAGCGGTAAGGCAAATGAGAAGACAACAATACTGCGCCGCGCACACCTACAATCAATCACACCATAAAAATAAATGCAACATACCAACGCACAAAAAACGCTGACAGCAACAACACGCCAGCCAACGTCAACACTTGAAAAAATATACGCAAGCAGCAAATTGCTGTCAAAGCATGTGGCATGTATCATTCAAACTTGGCTTCAGGCAAATGCAAATGCAAAAAAAAAACAAAAAAAAAAAAACAGCAACGAAATGAAAGTAGAACATGAAAAATTCATGGTTTCATATTATTCTACTGAATAATATTCTAACATTTCTGTGCCCAAAGGCACTAAAAATCAATTTTTTACGTATTTTCCAAAGTATTTCAGCTGTGTGTGTGGCGTTGAATGAATGTTTGGTATTGGTATGAGCGCACAAAGCGGACTAGTGGGACACTTGAAAGAAATTGACAAGCAAAACTACAAGCGCGATAAGAGAAAGGCGAGTGTGAGAAACAGGTAATGTGGTTGTTGGTGGGTGTTAAAATGAGGCAAGTGTGCTTATGGAAATAACAGCTGTGCTGTCACTTTCCACCAATGGCATGTTATTCATATTTGCACATGTGCCGATAATTATGTGAAAAATTGCATGACAGTTTTTTGGGTGGTTGCCATACATACCTACATACTTAGTTATATGACAAAAGCTAGTTGCAATCGTTGCCAGCAGTGCCAGGGTGGGGAGTATATGTCACATGTGAAAAAATCAATTAGATAATATCAGTAAATGACTCGGAGCAAGCGAGAGAGAAATAGAAATTACATACAAAATGACAACAAAAAAAACAATAGCAAACAAAAAAAAAATGGAACCGGATTTTCCAACTAAATATCTATGTAATTACTTTTACTGCTAGTAAAAAGGAAAATATTCTAAAAATATATGTTTATAAATTGATAGACTTCTCTCCAAGAAAGTGTGTCAATTTGGCAAAAAAAAAAAAAAAAAAAAAAAAAAAAAAAAAAAAAATGGTGAATGCGCGGCCTTGCTATCCGCTGATGAAAAAATCAGCAAACTGAAAAATTATGCCACTTTAGCACACACCCAGTCAAATAGCTAGGTAAAACTAAAAAACAAAAAAAAAATAGTGCTAAGTAGTTAACCCAATTTTTCATGCGATGGCAGATAAGACAAAGCTCAAATGAGTAAAAAAAAAATGTAAAAGTGATAGTTTCGTATTGAGGCATAAAAAGATGAAAATAAAGCTGACAGATATTAAGGCAATTAATTATGTATATAAAAAAAATTATAACAATAGAATTAAAAGATATATATGTATATTTGGAAAAGGTAATAACAAAAGAAAGAATTATATAAGAATAATATATGATAATTTTACGAACAAGAAAATATTAATAGAAAAATATTACAGAAAAAAAACCAAAAATTTAAAATATTATTTAGCAAAAAATAATTATAATAGCAGTTGTCTATCAGAAAAGAGTAGCATTAGCAAAATTATATATAAAACAAAAAAATAAATAAAAAACGGAAAAATATATTTAGCAAAAATATAACAATAGAGAAAATTATATATTATACGAGAAAATAATAATAATCAAAAAAAGGTATACAAAAAATTTAAAAACAGAAATATATAATAATAGTGGAAAAAGTTATAAATGAAAAAATAATAATAATATTAATAACAATTTTATACGTAATTTTTCCTTTTTAACAATTCAAATACAAATTGCACGTGAAAAAAATATATTTTTGCATTCTTGTCGCAACCAAAAGTCATTGTGCGCCTACGAATTTGTCGCTTACATGCAGTCATACACACATAGATAATGTTTATAAATACATTTGTTTATATGTAAAACTCTATGAGACAAAAAAGCGCAAAACATAAGAAAACAATCCAATTTTTCCATTGCTTTTCATACAACTTTGAAAAGTATTTGCTTAAAGGCAAATGACCAATCATCATTGCAGAAATACTTTTTCAACACGTGCTAAATATTTTTGCCTATTTTTTCGGTATTTATTATTATTTTTTTGTGTTTGTTGTTGATGAAATACAAAAGCTTTTTTAATGAAATGCCAGACAAATAAAGATAAATTAGTCAAATAAAAATAAATTAACGAAATGTGTGTCATATTTTACTAAATGAGTGCAGCAGCAAACATTTAGGTAATTAAAAATTAATTTGGATTTTTTTTGCTGTAAAAGAAATTATTTTATTTTACATTGAAAGCGTTTCGGTCTTTCGTAAACGAAAAATCAGCTGTTGAGCAAAAGATAGTCGTTTTTGTGAAATCTTATGTGAAATAATTTTCTGCTTTGACGTTGAACCCGAAAGTTTTGGCTTATTGCCTAAAAAAAATTATTAATAACTCAATTTTCATACCCAATAATTGGACGGATTTGCAAATTTTTATAAACATTATGACATTTAGCAAACTACGCATGAAAAAATGCTTTGAAAAAATGAGCAAGTCTTTTATTTAGAGCACCAAACAGCCGTTGAAAGAGTGAAAAACACCGTCAGTCGAAGGTGCGCTAGAGACAAGTGACTAATTTAATTTAATTTTTTGCTATAATACCGAAAGCATTAGTCAAATTATCAAAACAAGCGCAAAAATTATATTAAAAACCCCTCTGTTGGCTATAAATTTAAAAAAATAAGCTGTAAAGATTTTTATAAGTATTTTTAAACCCCACGCTATCTCATTTTCGGCTTTTGGTATATCAAGATCTTCATCAAACTTAATTTTTATGGGTAGACAAACAATAGAGTATAGTTATTAAAAAAAAAAAATTAAAGGAACGCACAAAATTTGATAAAAACACGGCAGGTGTTCACAGATTATAATGACGTGGCAAGGCCGAATAGCCGTGTTGAGTGCAAATTTCTATTATTGAACAAAGAAAAAGAAATAATAATAATATTGATAAACAGTAGATCAATTATTTAATTTTTGGCTTTCAATAACAAAACAGTGCACAAATTCAGTGAATTTGAACAATTTCGCTTACTGAATACCTAAAACAATCTTTCAAATAGTAAACTACAACTCAGTAGATATTTTATGATTATTTCGTCTCGCCAAGCTTTGTTAACTATGCTAAATATGGCGCCAATGAGACGTAGAGAGTATAATATCAAACAAAAATAAATTAGCACGCGCCAAAAATGGCCTAAAACCGGTTTTATTGGAAGATAAATAACAAATGAAGAATAAAATGAAGAAGAAAATAAAATAAAAGGTAATAAGGAGCAAAAATAAATGAAAAGGTAATAAGAAAAAATTAAAAATTATTAAGTTTCAACAAAAAAGAAAAAAAATAAATTCAATGCGGTGTGGCGCTGCTCACTTTTTTACATTTCCTTTTCCACCAATAACCAAACCATACAAACAAAATAAATTTGTTTAAAAATAATTTGTATGCGTCAGGCGTTCAAGAAAAAAAAAATAAGTTAAATGCGCTAAATTGAAGGAAACTAAATAAACAACTAAAAAACTGGTCTTTAACGATAAAAAATTAATAATAGACTGAGTTCGAAAAAAGAAGAGGCAATAAAAAGAGGTTTATGACAAAAAATCAGCTTAAATGACATATGTACATGTATTAAAGCATACAAATTACTATTTGGGAGACAGAAATAAAATAAAAATGAAAAAATATTAAAAAAATTAAAAATTTAATACCAAAACCGAAATTAAAAGGAAATAAGGAAAATATTAAATAAAAATAACACAAAAATGTGCTAGCGTACACATAAATATGTACTATTTTTTAATGTATTAATATACATTGAATGATATTAATAATAATAAATAAATAAAAAAAAGTGTGAAGAAAACAAAATAGTGAAATATGATACACAAAAATGTGCTTTGTTTGCCAGGCAGGTAGTAAAAACGTGTCAAATAAAGAGCAATTGGTAATTGAAAAAAGTGTGGAATGAATATAAGTATATGTGTACATATGAATATACAATATACGCAGGCAATAAAAAATTAAATAAAAAAATATAACAAAAAAAATTTATTTATAAAATCTTTTTTTTCGGTTAAAAAATTTTTTTTCTTGACAAAAAATTAAATAAAAGTATATATTTACTTAAATGTCCATTTTCCTTTGATTTACAACTAAAATATGTTTTGTATTTAGTTACTAATTTGTTTGCGAAACAAATGACCACAAAATAATATGAATTCAAGCAATCATTTGAAGATCCCGAAAGACATTTAAAAATTCATTGATTTCGGCGACGAAAAACATTAAATAGATTAGCGAGAAAAATTTTCGCCAAAGTCTAGACGAATTAGTGTCGCCATAGATAATTTCTTCTCAAAAATATAACAAAGGTGGCAGTTACAAACTGTAAGAAGCTGCTCAGAAAGGCAGGTAATTCAGTTGGAAATTTCAGGTGGAAGAAACTACTAGAAACCTTATACGTATGTATGTAAGCATGCACTTGCAAATGCAGTGAAATGGGAATAGCTTAACGAAACATAGTCGACGACATTTTAAATTCACTTTGACCTTCGATTCAATTCATTTTTCTTTTTTTTTTTTAGCATCTGTGGTGTTATTGATATGCGCGTGAACACCGTACAGTTGCAGGCAAATTTTAATTTCTATTTTTTTTTTTTTTGCATTACGTCCGTTCTTGCTGCGAGATTATCGGCGGCATAAATGACGACGACGAGAGTCGAATGCAATGAAAATTGAGGACAAAGCCGTGGCGATATTTATATACATTTTACATTATTGCCATTCACCCAAAGCGAATCGGCTGATTTTTATAATGAATCTTTTGTAATAGCACGCATATAAAACTGTCAACTGTCAGCGATATCGGGCTGTATATGGCTACCTAGCTGGGGCTACGTAATGATTTCTTGGTAGCTTGAGGAATGACATTTAAATCATGACGTCGCCACCCTCCGCCACTGCTCTTATAATGATTAGTTTTGCATTTTGGCGTAATTGCAGTGTGAATTGCGATAGCAAATAAGCAGAAGATAAAACAAAAAGTATATTGAAGAAAGTAAAGCATGTTAGAATAAGGTAATGCGCTGCTTAGTGTTGCGCATATGCATTTTCTATGCATGTACAATATGTACGTACATATGCATCTACAATATGTACTTACTTAAATGACATAAGCGCCACCACCCGCTATTGATGTCACAACATTCATTTGGCATCTAATTCAAGCCCTTTTTTATTTAAATATTTGCTTGTGGAGGCATAAAGAGCACACTACATACTACATAAATATTTTTAAACGCACACAGCTTATTGTATTTTTTTTATCTCTCTTTGCGTGCATTCATACTCGCATATTTATGCTAAAATGCTATTGAAATGCAAATTAATGCCCTGCGTGGCGAGACAATTTGCCTTGCATATTTTATTAAAAACAATAAAAAAAAAAAAAATTAAATAAAATACAATTATTTCAGAAACTCGAGAGACTGCTTTAAACAAAAACGCATATTTATAAGAAAAAAGAGAGAACAAAAAATAATAATAAATAATTAAAAAAAAATATAAAAAATTAAAAAAAAAATATAAAAAATTGAAAAACTTAAATAACAAATATAATGCAAACATATTAGAAATCCGAAAAATACTACACACACAACATACAAGTATTTGAAGCGTTTAGAAAATTTCACAATTTTTTTTTTTATCAAATTAAACTAAAAAAAATTAAGTCTTTTTTATCAACTTTTACGCATTGTATTAGCTTTTCAGGTATATAATTTTGCTCTTTTCACAATGCATGCATTCGGTGAAAAGTCAGTATGACTCAGTTATCGCCCGATCGATCGGGTGAGTGTACTATAATCGATTGGTATTATGGCAGGGCAGGGATATTTTTACATTTTTAATTAATTTATTTAAAAGCTCAGCAGCTAACATGGTTTTCAAGAAATTTTTATTATTTAAAAATTAAAAAAAAAATTATTCAATATATATTTTAAATAACTTACATATTTATTACTAATTAAACAATATTTTATTATTATTATTATTTTTAAATAGCTATTCATTTCAAAGCCCAAATTAATTTTTGATATAAAAACTTTTTAGTAATATTTATTTTGTAGCAATTATTTGGAAATTAGAAATTTTTAAACAAAAATTATGGCAAGAAATTTTCGTTATGCAGCGAAATTGTTGAATGTTTTTTATCTTAATTTCTTGCGTTTTATTTGTGTGAAAATAATATGGAAAAATTAAAAATTATTTTTATATTTTTTGAAATTAAAATGGTTAATTCGAAATTTATGCGAATTTCGTCATACAACATACGAGGGTGAGTGTCCTTTATTCTAGCTGCGCATTCTTTGTTCTGTCATACTTATTTTCAAAAATTGTGCATTAATTTATAGAAATTAAATTTTTCTCAGTTTTCAGGCTTATATCATTACAATTTAGGGGAAAAAAAGTTCTCAACCCTTAAGTACACAAAAAATATATATACATTTTCTCAAATTTAACTCTCACATAGCAAATTTTTTTCGGTACTTTTTCACGCACACACATATGTATTGAAATTGAACTTACTTTTGCATTGGGTACCATGACATAGCAGGGACTAGCTTGCCCCTTCTGCCAGATTTCATATAACCAATTTTCAGGTTGACGCATCGACATTGTGCCCATCATATTTTCGTAGGTACGCGTTTTGCTGGTTTATTTAATGCAAGTTTTAATTTAATAAATTTTTTTCTTTTCTTTTTATGTTGCTCTGTAGTGACGTACTCTGTTTGTTTAACACTTTTTTATGTTGCTTGATTGAATTTGGTGTGTGATATGTGTGTGTTTGAGTGTTTGTAGTCGCTTTTTTATGAGCGTTTGATAGTTTCAAATTTTGAAATTATATAACAATTTCACTGATTTCAAATTTTCTCGTCTTACTGTAATGTAAGAGGTTGCACGAACCGTTGTTTTTTTTTTCTCACTTTTAAACGTAAAAAATATATATTTTTTTTATTGTATCACGTTTAGCAAATTGATTTTTGCTGCAAAGTTATATGCTTTATTTAAAACTTTTGTAATTTTTTGTGCTTAATTACTTTATAATTTTCCTTTCTCTTTTTGCAGAAAAAAGGCACAGTCTCTTTTTAATTAGCTTCTCTAAATTTCTTCTTTTGTGTGTGTGTGTAATGTAATAATTTTCTTTATTTCTTTGTTAAAATTTTATGTTCAGTTTTCTTGACTTGGCAATTGGATTTTAGCTTCTTGTTGGTTTTACAAAAGTTCAGCAATAACTGAATTTTATTTCAATGTTCAATAAACTGTATCTCTGCTTTTCTTCACTCGGCTGTCTGGGCCAGGCAAGCAATACATACACGATGTTGCTTCGGCACGTTAAGATAACGAGTTGTACTTAATTGAACGCGTTGGAAATCGCGCGATTGGTAAAGCTTTGGCGCAGCTTTTTGTGTGTGTCTATGTATTGGTGTATGAAGTTAAGCTTTTTTGAGTATAAATTGAATTTTCACTTTGAGTCTGTGAGTCTTACTTGCTGTATTTGCTCTTGGAAGTTTTTGTGCAAAATTTACAATTGTTAGCTTAAAACTGTACTTAGAAAGCACTTTGAAGTTTGTATTAAGCTATTATTTAAGAATTAATATAATTCAAAAATTCCGTTGTAAGCAAAAATTTATATTTTTGTTTTTAAGAAAGAAATTTCAATTTGTATCTTTTATAAAATTCACTTTTTCTCAATTTGGTGTACAAGCGTACAAGCTTTTATATATTGACTTTGAATATGTATGGATTGTTTTTGGTAACAAGTTTATTTGGCGACTGAACGTCTGCCGGCTAAAGTCGACACCTTTATATCGAATGGCCATACAAACGCCGATTGGGAACTCAAACTCAATTGTGCTGCTCATACTCGAAACACTCACTACATTCGTGCTTGCTGCCGCAGCGTAATTTGAGTGTGTAGTCGATATGAGTGTGTAAACTCAAATTTCTAACTTGCGGTGGCAACATGTGAACAACGGATGTCAAGCCAGCGTAGCAGAACAATCCCCCCGTTGTGTTGAGAGACGACCAATATATCTGTGAGATACATACAAACCTGTAGATACTTTTTGCGTATCTATATGTAGATAATGCAGGCATTTTTGTATCTATAATTTCATTTCTCACATTAGTATTTGTAGTGAGTGGTAATTTTTGCACACTCAAATTTATTGAGTATTTACTCAAAGCTGTTTTCGAGTGCTTCAGATGGAAGCAAGCAAATCAGACGAGTAGAAATAGGGTGAATACGTTGAATACATACAGAATTGGAATAAATTGAAAAGTATCTGCAAATATTTAACGCGACTCTGTCTACATACACCTATGTATGTATGCATGTCTATAGTTAAATGTTGAATTAAGATTCTGTTGTTTGCTATATGTTCTGACAATTATTTATTATGATTATTTACAAACACACATTTAAGTTATTATTGTGTGAATGTTTTTGTTTTGATAATTTGCTGATGAACGATCAAAAAATGAGGAAGAAAAGGGACTCCTGGTTTTTGTGTGTATATTTATTTTGCCGTAATCAATAAATATATTAAGAAAAAATTTATTTTAAAAAATGAATAAAGAAATGGAAACATGAATTGAAAAAATAATTAAATAAAAAAAATTAAAATAAAAAAAAGAAAAAACATTAAAGGAAAAAAATAATATTGTATGTATATGAAATAAAAAGATAAACAACACTTTGTGGAAGAAGATAATTTTCAAATGGGAAATCGGCCAATAAAACTACATTATAGTGGACAAATAATTTTACGAAGGCCGTTTTGATAAGATGCTCATATGTACATACATACGTATGTAGGTATGTAAGCACGAAACTAATTAAAGCATCTGAGTAATATGGAAAAACTTATCAAATTACTATTATTTTTTTTTAAATATTCCCATTTAATTGAGGAAAACAGTTAAAAAAGAACTAAGATAAAACTCGAAATCAGCGTATTTATGCAATGGCTTTCTGCTTATAAATGCCTTTCTATCTTCTGAGTTTCTTTCCATTTCCAGGTATTATAAATTTTGTATTTTTCATCGTTCAGATCGTTTCATGTGGAAAAATGAATGCCAGGTAAGACTGGTCTATAAAAGCGAAAAAAAAAACATTAAAAAATTAAATGACGACATAAAAAAAGTGATCATAAATCAACGAAATGACATAAAGATACATACGATTAATTACACGTACATATGTACATACATGTATACACATTTATGTATGAACTATAAAATTATATAGCTCTCAGACAAAGCAAAGCCAAAAGCATTAAAGTATAACAAACAAAAGCGAAAAAATAAGAAAAGTGAAATATTACAGTTTAGCACTTAAGGCACCCATTGCAAAATAATTATGGCGTCATAAGTGTTGTCCAAGTTGAAATGATGACGAGATTTGCAAAAATGTCGAAACAAATTTTAAAACCACATCGATGATGTAATCGATTAATTTGATTGGCTAGCGAGAAAAGGTACACTCGAAAAAGAGGGTTGAAGCACGTTAGGTGGAGAAAAAAAATATAACATATAAAAAAAAAATAAATTAAATAAAGTAAAATAAATGAATAAGTTAAGATAAAATTACAACAAGACGAAACAAAATAAATGAAGTTAAATTAAAATAAAGTAAACATAAACTAAACTAAATAAACTACATTGAAAACAATTTAAATAAAATAAAATAAAACAAATGAAATACATAAATACAATAAATAAAATAAGATAAAAAATTAATATAAAATTAAATTAAATTAGTATTGAATAAAATAAAATTAAATAGAAATATTTAAAATAAATTAAAATAGAGTAAAATGTGTATAACAAGATGGTATAAAAAAATTTAGTTGAATTAAAGCAAACTACGAAAAAGAGCAGTTTGAGAAAAATAAAATTTAATAAAATAATAATATAGAAAAGAGTAAAATAAATTAAAATGTGTTAAAAAATTTAAGCAAGATAAAATATAAAAAAAATGAATTAAAAAAAACCAAAGTAAAACAAATAAAATACAAAAAAATACAATTTAAATAAAATAAAAATAACTAAACAAAATACTATAAATAAAACAGGATTAAAATAATAAAAATAAAATAAAAAAAAATCAAAAACTTCCTTTTTATATAAAAAAAAATGGCGATTCGAAATATTTTAATTAATTACAATTCATTCGATCAGCAATATATAATTGCAAGATTATAAAAAGAAAAAAAAAAATTATTTATGAAATTTAAGTACATGTGATAAACGGAAATCCAAAAAAAAGCTTTTGAATTGCCTGTCTTTTATCTATGGCTCCCAATTATTATTTATCTTTTTTGTTTTTCTGCTTTTGTAATATAAAAATTATATCAATTTAAATATCAAGAACGTGGTAATTCTTACAACAATAGAATTGACGCAATATTTAATTTGCGACGTAAAAATTTATTTAATTTTCTCTTTTTAGTTCTTTGCCCCTGCTGTGGCTTGCCATGGCAGTTTTTTTTTGGTAAACTTTTTCAGTAATTCTCTTTTTTGGTGGCGATACTAATGATAATTAGCTTGCGGCATGCAACACACGACAGTCGCGTTTCTACGCATTACCAATTGAGTTCAAAGGTTAAAGGCAAACAAATTATGCATATAGAGCGGGTGGCCGACTTTGGGCATACCCGTAAAAAAAAGAGTCGCACAATAAACTAAGAATAGTGAACTGAAGTCATCATTATCGCTGCAATGAGTCATAAAAACGCACATATTGTCATATCATGCTTAAAGCGAAATATTTGTAACATTCTTAGGTGCGTTTGTATGTACATACAAATGACCAAAGTGAACTTGGCTGAACATTTTACGCGCAATTCGCAAGTTATTGCAAAAAAAAAAAAACATTCATATATACTCGTGAAGAGAGTGGCGTGATTTATGATGAGTAATAAAAGTAATACAAAAGTATTTTCTTTTGGTTTTATCATAAAAAAAAAATAAAAAATATAGTAAAAAGTCTTTATCAAAAATAGTTAGCTTTAATTGATTTATGGTGGAGTATGAAGGAAAAATTTGCATCAGTTATAAAACCCATTACAAGTTGAAAAGCAAAATATTTACGAAACTAACAACTGACTGTTAAAGTTAAGTGAAAAACATTTATACTTGCACAAAAATTGTTTATAAAAATTTATAAATGTAAACATAAACTGCAGCCCACCTTGAAAATTTGCATTATAATACATTTGAAAATATGTATATGTATAACAGTAAATATTTTAAACATTATCGGTATAAACAGTCTAGTTCATTTGAAAAAAAATGCAACTAAAATTATTAATTCTAATCATGAAAAAGGTAAATATTAAAAACCGCACAGTTGAAAACTAATCTAATGTTTACATAAAAAATCAAAACATAATTAGCAGTGACAAAAAAAAAAATCCAAAATCTTTGTAACCCTCAGAACAAAGCGCGAGGTCACCTGTGAAACGAGGAAGAAATCATTAAAACAATAAAAGATTTACATTTTGCCAGTCGCCGCTGCTAATACGCGTAACAAAATTGATTTGCTCGAGAATAACAGAAGTCAGACAACGACGCGCCCCTTCCGATACGACTCATCTGTCACATTGTATTTGAATATCAAACAATTTTTCACGCTTTGGCCGTTCATTATGGAAAGAAAGAAAGAATTAGGATTTTTTTTGTTGCACTTGCAGTTCAATGCAGCGGAATCCAGTGACTATAGTGACAACAGTACCTCCCAAACAAGGAAGAATAATTCACCAGACGAACAGCCACACAAAGTCTCACGCCTACAAACTATAATATGTATGTAGTACGTATGTTTATATGTTTATGGGCGCGTCGTTTGTTAAAATCGGTATGCATAATGTGTAAATACAAAATAATGGGCATAATTATTATGAAAAATATGACACAAAGAAGGAAGAAAAACAACCGCGTTTACCCATAGACAAGAAACAAACATATGTAGATACTAAAAATTCTCAAACAAACAAATAAATGTACTTAAAGCAAACAAACAATTCGCATGACAAGTACATACATACATACATACTTATGTGTATAGAGACATAAGGAAGACTGTCAGTTGAAGCTGATAAACCCAAGTCAGTCAGGCGAACAACAAATCAATCATCAATGAGTAAACGAGAAAAATTTACTTAAATGTTTAGAAATTAAATTCAAATGAGTACTAAAACTTTTCTACCGCAATGCATATTTATTTATTACGAATGTTTGTAGAAAACTGCAGCGAAATCTCAAACTAGTCAGAATAATACCACGTCACTTCCAGAATTTTATGCCACTAGTCGAAAAAGTACCTAACTGGTAACTAGTATAAAGTAAAACAACACCGGTTAATGCCTTATTTCAATTAATTTAAAAATTTTGTTTATAATAATTTTTAAACTACCATTTGGATCAAAAACTGAACAATAGCCGAGTGGTTCGCAGTGTGTACTCTCATGCGAAAGGTCCAAAATTATAGAAAATTAATTGAAAGAAAAAAGATGAAATCAATTTTTCCCATAAAAATTCTTCAACTGCTCTGTGGCGGCTTTGAACAAACTGTAGATTAGACCATTTGTTGGAAAATAATCCAGATGAACACCACAAATTAGAGGAAGAGCTCCAACAAAAATCGCTTAAGCGTTCACAAAGCGTCAATTTCATACATACCTTCTGCTCAAATATAAACGAGACTTTATCCATAACTCGACAAGGACAAGGCATATGGCCATAAAAAAACGAAGAAAACGTCGAAAAAGTAAAGAAAATTGTGTTGGAAAATCGTCGTGTGACTGAAAGAGAGATAGCTAGTGAGCTCAACAAATCAAATGGATCCGCTCATAGCATTATTCACGATGTTTTAGGCATGAGACGTGTGTCTGCTTGACTTGTTCCAAAATTGTTGCTCATACGTCTCGTCTTGTACGCGATTATTTGACCAAAAACAATGTAAATATTGTTCTGCAAGCACCGTATTCACCCGACATGGCACCGTGTGACTTTTTTCTTTTCCCTAAACTCAAATTGCCGCTTCGTGGAAAGCATTTTCAGTCGATTGAAGTCATAAAAGAGAATTCGAAGAAGGAACTGAAAGCCATACCTAAAGCGGCCTACCAGAAGTGTTATGAAGATTGGAAAAAAGGTGGCATATGTGTATCGGCTCTAATGGTGATTATTTTGAAGGGGATAATATAAATATTGAAGAATAATTAACCGTTTTTGTTTTATTGAGCCAGTCTCGATTATATTTGAGCAGAAGCTACATATGTATATATATATTATATTTTAACTAGTATGAGACTAATTTATTTCTGGTTTTGGTATGTTTTTTCCTTTGATTGAAAATTGAGTTACAAATTATTTTACTCTGTTTAACTAGTATAAGACTGGTATGTTTCTAACCGAAAACTGGCAATTGCCAACTCGTAGGACATCTACATATTATAAATACCAGCTTCTAGTATAAAAAAACGCTGTTTGCAGACTAGTTGAGCCTGCTTGGCATACTAGTTTCAAAGTAGTTTTGAACTAGTTTATTTGACTGCAGAACTGCATTATACACACTCATTACGCATACGCATATTGTTGCATATTATTGCATAAAATATTGTTGTTAATATTTGAAAAATGCGGCTGATGGATGGTTGATAAATAGTACCACGCAAAAATGACAACTACGGAAGACATTTTAATTTCGATAATTATAACAAGAGGCACACATTCAGTGCTATTAATTATGTGAAGGCTGACTTTTATGTTTTGTGTTTAGGAAATAATTTTTGCTATTGGTGATAAATGATAGACACACATTTGTGAAAAAATACTCAAATCCAAAAATTTTTATAATTTGGACTTATTTCCATCACTTTAGAATGTCCCTTTGTCAAATATATGTTGGACAGTGATATAACTCGGTTTTTGTTTTTGGTAATTTCGGCAAGAAAACTCATAGTTCGTTATCCTTATTTTATAGAAAAATTAACAAGGAAATAATAGAATCACGATGGCTGGCCTCGATTCCTTTGTTGATATTCAAGTAGAGAAAAATTAGCCAAAAATAGAAAAATGGAAGAGGCAAAGATAGAAGACAAAATTTTATAATTCAAGGCAAGATTTGATCGAATTGAAAAAAGTTTATTTTTTATTAAATTTAATTAAAATTATTTACAATTTCTGAGATAAAATCACCAGCAAGAATCACTACCTATAATTATCTCAATTCAACTGGCTGCCTGTGACCAGAAAATCTGCTTGCAAGCGACTCAAATAACTCGTCCTATCTAGTGAAAAAGTAGTTTGTTGCAAAACTACCTGCATAAATGAATACATACTATGTACTTATGAAGAAATTGTATATGAAATGTATATACGAATGTAAATATGTACATATGTATGTATATATGTATGTACGGCGACTTATTATTGACACGCCAGGGGACAATTTGATAAGCGAATTTGATAGACAACCAATTGGCTAATATTATGGCGTGCCAACGTATCATTTATGTACATACATACATACATACATGCAAATGCACAATGCATATACAGTTTGTAACTGTTAATGATTGTAAGTGGTGAATACCAGAAATGATATGCGTCCACTATAATAATTATTAAAATGTAAAATCATGCATTTGATGAAGTCAACAAATAGTTAAATGCATGTAGGTAAATATGTATTGTATATTACAAAATTTAAAATTATAAAAAAAATTGAGTAAAGCAAAGCAATGCATTAAAGCCATATGTTTACTTATAATAACAAAAAAGTGCGCTTTGGAAAAATAAAAAACAATAAAATTTGCAATAAAATAATAAAAATTCAAATTGATTAGAATTTAAATGATTATTGCTTGTATTTAGTATATGTACATACGTGTATGCATTTGCAATTGCCAACAACACCCACCACAATTATTTAGTTTGACAGCTATGGCTGCGCAGTTAAATGAACTAAGCTGGACCTACTTGTAGCAATATATATATATATATATAATTGGCGCTTTGTAACCGCTGAAGCGATTTTCGGCCGAGCTCCTCCTCCAATTTGTGGTTTTGCGTCTTGATGTTTTTCCAACAAATGGAGGGACCTACAGTTTATACTAAGCCGCCTCCGAACGGCTGACGGTTTTTTTACGAGGAGCTTTATTTCATGTCCGAAATACACTCGGAGGGATGGACATTCCCTGCCGAGGGGCGACCGCAATTAGAAAATTTAATTTAATTTTTTTTTATTTAAATTAATTTTCCATAACTTTTGGATGTTGGTGGCACCGGGATATGAACCCGAGCCTTCCGAATGGCAGGACGCAATGCTAACCACTCGGCTACCGCGGCCGCCAATACCGACTGGAAAGTAATTGATTACTCCTTTTTAATACAAGCAACTGATATTTTTATCACGAAAAGTGCTTCAAAATGGCAATCGTCAGATTTCAAACAGTAATATACTAGTCCGATGGTTAGTTCCAAAAAATTTAACTAGTTTACTTTTGAGTCAAAAACATTAATTTTGTTAAAATGTGGATTAGAGAATCGAATGAATAATTCAAGTGAAATGTGTTTCGTATGATTATGATTTTTTTTGTTGCTGCCAAAAAACAAGAAAAGCTGAAAAATCAGAAAAAATATTCGCTAGGTGACGCTGCAGTTGGGATATTTCTTAAGATCTCAAGTCCTTTTAGCTCATTTTTAAAGCAGAGTCTAATTTGGATTAAAAACCGACACAATAGGTCTGTGTTCGACATAACCTCATTTGCTACACTGGAAGCGAGTAGAGTATAGAGATAAAGCGAGGATGGTATAGAGACCAAGAGAAAAGAGTAATAAAAATTATATATATATTTAAAATATTAAAATATGGAGACTAAGTAGGATTATAAAGAAAAATATTTTTGAAAAGGGTTGCCACATTTTTTATATTTTTAATTGGCAAGATAAGTTAAAAATTACTCTATAGGCTTTAATCTGAAGACAGCCACGCGGAAGATATTCCTTTATAGGACTCCAATTTGCAAATATTTATGCATAGGGTTGCCAATAATTTAAAAAAAATTAATTTTATAATAAAAGTATATTTTTTTATTTAAATGTTGGATAATAAGAAATTCGAAAAAATGTGTTCAACATCATTTTTTAAGTAGAGTTGCCAACTATTTGAAAATTTAAGTGCAATTAAATATTAAAAATTAAGTTTGATGTTTTCAAGACTAGTTTGATTTTAGGAAGAAAAATGTACATATGTATATGTAAGTAAACTAGTACTTTTTTCAGCCATTTTACTACCAACATATGTACATATATATGCATGCATCATACACAATATTATACATTATATCATATCAGAATTGTCATATTTATTTATCTAACAGTATTACAATAATATTATTAAAACGAATATTTTAAATTACAAATAGAAATGTATATATGTATGTATGTAAATGAGGAATGAAGTGTTCGCACATTAACAAAATGAGTAAAGGAAAAAATATAATAAAATACAAACGACAAAACAACAAACGAAAACAAACAAAAAATGCGATCAAAACAAAACAAAAAAGGAAAACATTACACAAAACACTCGGGCCAGGTGATTGGAGAGGGATGAAAATGTAACCGCAAAAGTCATAGGGTGGCATATACACAAACATACTGGCGGAGGAATGGAAAATTACAGCGTATTTTCAATCACCAGCAGCGTGATACGCTATACATATAGAGTAGTTTAAGTACTTCGATGAAGTGCAGGGAGAGTATCCGAACACACATTTGTAAATACATACATACATACATCTGTATGTATGTATGTTGGAGCGTCAAGTGGCGCGAGCCAAGTGTGTTTGAGTAAAACAAGGGAAGAGAGTGCACAGAAATTTTCACGCAGACGCCACATGTTCTGGGCAATACAACCGGCAAATTCATACATATGTATGTATGTACATAAAACTACACACATAATTACAAAAATATTAGATACAAAAAGAAAAGCACAGCACGTAAACAAATATTCTGTAAATGCGAAATAATATGCATACATATATAACATACATACATACGTGTATGTATGTATATTTGCTTGTAATTTAGCTGCTCTAACTGGTTCAAAGGCTCGTCACTCGTTGAGTCTTCCGCGTATCTTTATCAGCAAGCGAAGCTGAAGTCGCCGCTAAATATTGCTCATTTTTTATATATGTACATATGTATGTGTGCACGATTTATAAGTAAATAAATCAGTAAGTATATGTATAGGCATGCAAATAAATATGTTTGTATGTTGCTGACGATGATGACTCCGGCCTCCCACTAGCGATATATGGTACATACACACACATACACGTATGTATGTATGCGCAATGAGACGCAAATACAGATGCGGATATGAAAATAAATGACAAAACATACTTATAAGTAAATTATGTATGTATGTATGTAAAATCGCTTTTCGACATTTATAAGTCGAAACATTGTTATGGCATTAGGGGGCATAAGCAACAGCAAAAAGAAGAAAAAGAGTTCACAAAAACAAAACACAGTCAATATTGTTTGTAAACAAAGTTTTAAAGGCGCTTAAGCGCGCTTATGGGTGAGTGGTTGATTAGGACAAAAAACATAAAAAGGAGGAAAAAGTCTAAGTGAAAGACAGAAAGTCGCAGCGAAGAAAAACAAAATTAAAAAAAAAAAAAAAAAAAAAATTTCGAAAAAAAGAATGCAAAGAAGTCGCCGAAAAATAATTCAGCAATCTAAAAGGCAAGTCTTGGCAGCCTGTTGAATAGAGATATTTATGAATATAGCTAGCTCACGCGTAAATATGTACATATGTACTACATACAAACATATGCGTATAAATATTTGTATTTCTACACACTCATTTATGGAAAATTTTCCCATTTCCAAAAAACCACTCAATCTTCACCACTACGAGTAGCACAGCTGGTGGTTGGTTGTTTGTTTGGTTGGTTGGATGGCTTTGAAATTATTTCAAGTTGGTCCAATTGCTTTCTTAAGGCAAATAGGCCTAAGTGGATAAATAAATTGAATGCGAAGATCAATATTTCAATTGCTTTATACATTCATACATACATCTTATTTGAAAGTAAATAGATTCGTCACGTTGCAAACTAAACTATAACAGTGAGCCAGTGGAAAATTACAAGTGGTTTGCTGGTTTTGCCGCTTGACTAGCCGGCTGGCTAGTTGGTTGGCTAGTGAACGCGGAAAGATACGGAGGAAGTGTTGACGTTGTAGGCGACGAAATGGTATTAAGAATACAAATATACAGATATGTAATGCATGTACATATTATATATATGTATATATGGCTATAAACGCTCAGTTTTTTATACTTTTTTGTTTACCAACTTGACTAACTGATTGCCTAAGACTAGACTATCTTGGCTCGTAAGCAAATATGTATGTAATTCGACAAACACTTTTATTGTCAAAGCAATTTATTTATTTGTTTTGTTTGTTAAGTGTAAGCAGCGTTAGATCGAGAGAATTATTCGCAAAAATAAAATCATATGCAGGCAGGAGTAAGCATTTAAATTTCTAAATACGCAGATTCGCGATGAGCCAAGTAATCAAGTCAACTAGCCCAGTAGGAAATCGAGCTATAGGTATATGCATGCATGTAAGGACTTTATAATAAAAAGTGACGATATATTTTTCAGTAACTTTAAATTTTTTATTTTATACTTTTTTCTTTATTGTAATCTTTTTGTTTTGTTTATTTTTTAATATTTTTATAATTTTTTTTATCAATTTTTTATATATTTTTTCTATTTGTTTATATTTTAAATTTTTCCTTATATTTTTAGTGTTTCAATTTTTTTTCATTTGTTATTACATTTATTGTTACATTTATTATTATTATTTTTAATTTTAATATTTTTTTATTTTATTTATTTTTTTATTTTATTTATTTTTTTATTCTATTTATTAATTCTTTTTATTTATTTTATTTATTAATTCTTTTTATTTATTTTATTTATTAATTTTTTTATTATTTATTTATTTATTCTACCACATATTAATTTCGAATTTACCTATATTTTTTATTTATGGATTATTATTACTTATTTTACAGACACTTCGAAACATTAGAAAACTTTCTACATTTTGAAGTATTACAAATAGATACTAGTTGTACAAGAACAATAAATACCATAATGCCCCAATGTCAGCAATTAAAGAGATGACTCAGTTGTAAGCCGCAAAAAGGCGAAGAAATATCCCACTACCCTACATGTGGTAATTTTTAATTAGCAAAAAAGTGTATGAGGAGTATGTGGTAGCTTTTCATATTAAAATTCACTTTTTTCAAAATAAAAAAATAATTAAAAAATTAATATAATTAAAAAAAAAAAATAATATAATTAAAAAGTTTTAAAATAGTGACAAAAATAAAAAAAAATTAAAATTATTGAAAGTTTAAAAGTTTTAAATTCTTTTTTCCTAATTATTAACATTTCAACACGTTTTACTTGGTTTCTTACAAAAAAATTTAAACTTCTAAAACTTAATAAATAGCAAATCGATGTAGAAAAATTCCCAAAAAAAGCCGAGAAAAAGGTGCAAGCGAACGAATAAAAAATAAAAAAAATATTCCATATTAATTAAAATTATTATAATTTAATTAATCGATAGTCACTATTTCAATAGCCACAACTGTTTCTGCATTTGCAAATCGTTGAAAATTTTCCACTGCAAAATGAAAATTACAACACACACATACTACGTATAAAAGTTCTTTCCTATAAGAAATAAGAAAAAAAAATAAACTATTTTACTTAATGAAATTCTTGACACTTTGTCTAGTTTATATTTATGACTTTGTTTTCGTCGCTTTTAAGCACTAAAAATTGCATTCGATTTGGTGAGATGTTATGTGAAATTTTCAAATTTATATGGCATATTATTGTGTTTATTTGTGCCTAATATATTTTTATATGAAAATATTATATAAATACAAAATTTTTGCGGCAAACAAACAAATATATTTAATTTCAGAGAGTTACAGAAAATTTTTGGGAAATAGTACTTGTACTTCTGATTCATAGTATAATTTTAGCTTTTATATTATTCGAAAGAAAAACTTTTTAGAACTATTTGCGTTGTGAATAAAAAATAATTGTAAAAATTAGTTGAAAATTGTTTAAAAAATTATGTTGCAGCGCATATTGAACTGAGTCATTTTTGACAGCTTTTGTTACAGTTATTTACCTTTCCCATAGCTCATCAATAATGCATATCTGTATATACATACATAGCCCGTTTAGGTTGTTACGTTGGGAATAACAAAATGCAATTTCGTGCAAGCAAAAAACAAGTAGGCGCCACCAAAAAAAAAACCAGCAAAAAATAAAAATTCAGCTATAAATACCAAACAGGCGCCACATACGCTAAGTAATTTTTTTCTTTTGCAGAGCTTATCATTGGCCAAAGGCAATTATCACGCTCTGCAAGTGTGATAAAAAGTAAACAAATATTTAGCAAAATAAGACACACATTAAAACCACAAAAGGTTAAAAAAAACAATTGTTTAGATATGATTGATTAACGCCCCGGCAAGGCACGTTTTGGCACACAAATTCAATTCAAGCAAAGAAAATTTAAATACAACAAATATATGGAACAAACAATGTGGGATGCTCCTGTAAGACAAATACCTCTATATATTTATTTACAATCAAAATAAACTAGAGTACACACACGTGGCCACGTGGCTTTGAAATGTCAATTATTTTATGGTGAAAATATCTTTACTTAGTGTCTAGAAAAGCGTGTGTTTGCGGCTTTTTCTATTGTGGCATACTTATGAATGCATGTATGTATGTATAAATATACATATATAGCATATTTATAGCTATGTATTTCGCTTGTACACTTGAATTGAGTTATTCAAAACCAATTGTGTGGGTGAGGATGAAGATTAATGACTGCAATTTTTAGCCACGTTTGAGTAGCAAAGTGCATATATTAAGGTTGAGACGCGAGCACGAGAAAACTAATGTTTTTGTGTCTTATTTAAATGGGCAACTTTTGATGCTCACCGACACCATTTGAACTTCGGTCTAACTTGCAGGGACAATTTTTCTCAGTAAATGTATACATGAAAAAGGCTAGTTTTTTTGGCTCATCCTAATGTATGTATGTTGCTGTTATACATGCAAATGTGATATTTAGTAAAACACACATGTGTAAAAAAAAACTATTACAAAAAAACTTGTTCACAAAGGTTTAAAATTACAACATACTGACTGTTTAACGTGATGAGCTAAATGAATGAAAAAAAGCTATTCGACAGCTGATATGTTAGGGTTACTAAAAATGGAGCGTTACACAATAGGACAATGTATCTTCATCAAGAAGAATAACTGAAAAATACCTTAAAAACAGTTTAAATACTGACTTTGGAACAAAATCATCATAAGCGTTGAAGTCCATGAAGAGAGGTAAAAACCTTTATAGCTTTGTTATTCGCCAGAAATGTCATTCTTTGGGGTCCACAGAACCCTTATATGATGATTGTTGAAATGCAAATTTATCAAAAGCGTGGAACTGTTTGGTGCTGATTTCGGGCTGGAGGCATCACTGGACCATAATTTGCTGAAAATGAGCCAAATTTTGATAAAACTGTGTGTATCGCAAGCAAAACCACAGACCATAAACCAGCTCATTTATGAATTTAATATAAAAAAAACAACATCAAAATTTCAAGTGTGTTTTCAAACTTTACGGTAATTTAGGACAGCCTTTATTAATAGATCTAAAGTAGTGATTCCAAATTATATTTTACTTTTCGGACTGAACTATCAAGCAGCTGATGACAGTTAACAAAATCAAAAATTTTATTGTAGCAAACTACGAATGCTATTTAATATATGTTTTATTTAAATAAAATTGAAAAATTAAAATGAAAACGAAAATAAAATTAAAAAAACCAAATAAATTTATCGATACCATCTAGTTGAAACAAGAAAGTTGTAATTTCCATAGATAAACCATAGGGAGATTAGTTTTAGATGAGTTGGTCAAAGAGGACATACGTTGGGTATGACCCTCATGACTGCCTCTGTAGGGCTTTACCAAATCTAAATAGACTTGTGTGGAATAAAACATTATGGAAAACTTTGTCCAAAGGAAATTGAAAAGAATTGTGTATTAGTATTTTTTTGTGTAATTATTTTCATTCTACTTTTACTCGAAAGTGAAATGCAGAATATGCCTGATATATACAAACTCAATTTAAATGAGTTCTAAATAATTTTACGGCAAAAGCAAACAACAAGTGGTAATCAGGCACAATATATAGACATATGGCATGGCATTGACAAGTTCAAACACTTGGTACATTTCCGTGAAAATATTTATGCATTTTTAGGTTCAAAATTATCATACGAACCTTAGAATATAGTGCTATTAATAAGAATAAAACTGAGCTCAGCTGATTGCGCTGATTATCATACGAATATATTTATAGCAAAGTGTATATACTATATGTGGTTTATACTTAGTGTAAGCCATAATTTTTGTAAGCCTTGAAAAAAATTAAAACAGAATTTCAAGAAATAAAATTATTAACAAAATGTATAACGTTTGCGCGTAAACTTTACTGTTAAAATGCATAAAAAAATATCGCACAAAACTAACAACAATTAATTTTACCTCCTTCAAAAAGCCACACTGTTGACCCAGAAAAACGAGTTATTTCTGTTAGTGTAGGTGGTAAGAGAAATGATTTTTCAGTCAACGAGAAAGTAAACAGCCTATTGACAGCAATAGGCGCTAAAACATACAAACGTAGGCCGAACCATTCAGACATTCAATCGGCGCATTGCATTGATAAGTCATAAGTCATCGAAAATATGCAGCCAAAAAAAAATATTTTTATGTGTAAAGCAAAATCAGTTCGAATGTAAAAGCAAAAATAATAAGGCAACAAAAGCTCCCTCTAAGCAATAGCAGCATGTTAAAAATTTTTCAAAAGCTGTCAAACTAGCTGTCAAGTTGTCATATTTAGCCGAATTTTACGTTGCAAGAAAGGCAAACATTTTTTTGAGTTATATTTTTTTCATATTATTCATAGCTCTTTTGCTATTTTAAAATAATGATGTGAGCTCATCATGTTATACAACACCTAACATTTAACACATTTTCAGGGGTCAAAAAGTTGTGTTTCAATTATAAGTGAAGTCAACTGACTGACTGACACGAGTAAATTGTGCACAGCAAAATTGCGGGTACACGCCCACTAGGCCTTCAAAAGCATAATTGCAAATTGCGATTGAATCAATCAAACACACCTATATATATATAAGAAAATATAAATATTTTATATTTATGAAGGCTTGTATGTGCTTTTAGCAGCTGACATTTGCTAACCTTAACCCAAAAAAAAATTTTTTTTTGCATAAAACATATGCACGTATGTTTGTATGTTGAGCAATATTTGTCAACAACCTGAATTCACGGTTATTTGAAAATCTTGATTTCAACAAAAAAAAAAAAAAAAAGATTTTTCGCCACAAATTAATAAATAATATTAGTCTTTAGAATAATTGTCCAAGATTTCACGGCGATAATGTGTTACAAGGACATTCATTTAAGTGAATTATAAAACGAAAGCAATGACGTGCAAATATAAACATATTTGCGAAAAAATATATGGGAAAAAATTAAAAATAATAGAACAGCCGTCTAAATGATTAATTTAAAGATTTTTTAGATGAGGCATTTTTTGGTATTTAAACAGATAAAAATTGCAGAATGAGTTTTTTAAGAAAAGTCTAAAAAATATAGTAGAATAGCTATGTAGTTTGCTAATAAATATAAAGGCAAACCAAAAATTAATGGATTTTTTTCTTTTTTTTTTTTTTGATATTTCAAAGAACATAAAAAATTGTATCCTTCAAAAGCTCACCCAAAAATTTTTATTTGATTAATTAATTGCTTTTGGAGAGTTGTTAGTGGACTGTTTGCTTGCAATCTATTTGCCAGTCAAATGACGTAGAAAACCTATTCAAAAAACAACAAAAAACAAAATGTTAGTAAGTATTATTATACGACCGACAGTGCGTATACGTAACGTTTAAAAAATTTCTTATAAAGTTAAATGCAAGTTCAGGTGGAACAATTATGAAAGCAATGACTGACTTTATGGAGAAAAACAGGGTTATCCTTGTCTGTAACTAAAAGAAAATATTTATCCCAATAGAAGAACCCAAATTTTTTCGTAAAATATAGAAAAAATCCTATAAATTTTTGTCAGCGAAAAATGTCATCTAAGCATTAAATATAAAAGTTTGTTAACAACAAAACTAGCAACATAAAAGCTAGTGCATGATGACTATACTTTTCCGTTCAAATAAACACTATAAAGCACTAGCAGATATCAATAAAAAAATATATATACCATATATCAACCCACCATTCGCAACATGTGCTCGCTGCTCGTTTCTTCTCGGTGTCTCATGTGCAAATATGGCGTGATGGTATTTTGGGCAGCCACAAATACTGATATACGATAAATGTATAATATAATTTAAAAATACAAAACACCAACAATGTCACACGCCCACGAAAAAAATGCTACGCGTTCAAAATCAACGAGACTTTTTTTGTATTGAAAAGAAAAGAGGAAAAAATTGTATTTTTGTGCAATTTAATAAGTGAAAGAAGAATATGAAGAATATAGAGTATATTAGACTAATATAACGAAATAAGGGGGTGCATAAAATATTAGAATAAATAGAAAATTGTAATAACACTAAAAAATTTAGTATTGAAAGTGTTGGTATTTAAATGGTTTGTATTTAAAAGGAATTTATTTAGACAGCTGAGCTGGTATTTTGTTAATGTTAAAGAAAAAATTTTTGGGGAGAAAAATTCTTATTGCATTTTAAAATCAGAAATATGTCAGAAATGCAGCCAGCAAGCATAATTATTAGTTGATGCGAACAGACGTCAATACATTTCCCCACAGTTTATTGATTGAGTGTCGAGCGATAAAATATGTATGCAAGTAGTGTACGGTATTTAACTAGTCTTCATTAGCAAGTGATTGAAATTATTTACATGTGTGTATACACGTATATGTGCATGCATTCGCATACTATAAAAAGTCGTAAATTATTATACAAATATTTTTTATTAAGTAAATTTTTCTTGACGCACGCAAGCAAAGTTTATGCCAATTTTTGCAAAAGCAAACATAATTATAGTAATTTATTGGTAATATGCGTTGTAGTAGGGTTTCCTATTTGACTAAGATCTAGCCAAACTTAAATATGTTATTTTTAAAGAATTCCTCCATTAAGTTAGCTTTACTGCGACCTATTTTTCCTTTATTTACTTTTGCAGTATCGTTAGATGGGGAAACTTTGTTGAGCTTAAATAAAAGTTTCGAAAAAGCTTAAAAAGCTTTAGTAAATAAAAATAGAAGTAAGATATATTTTTTTAGATAAATTTCGGAATTGGAAGTCAATTTTAAGCTTATATTGGAGTTAAAGCTCATATAGATTTTCTTGAGCTTACTTCGGCGGAAAATTTTTCGACTTGAAGAAAAATATTAAGGTTTGAGATTTTTGTTTAAAAGCGCTATAATCCTTTCAGATTTGGTTCATTTTATAAGACATAGTAAGTTATACATTTATTTGGCTTTATCTTGTATGAAAGCTTTTGAAATGTGAAAGATACTTGCATTATATATCTTAATATTCGTCACCACTAAACATTTTAGTCCTATTTGGATGAAAGCTTATTTTAAGATTTAATTTTAGTGAAAGCTCTTCTACTTTCATCATAGACTATACCTGCCTATCTGCAACTTGAGCACTTTCAGTTTTCGTTGAAAGCTCTTTAAAAGACCGTTAAGGCGTAATATTTATTTTATATCCGCTAATTTTTATAGGCTATCTATCCATACGAATAGCTGCAAATATTTCTGAGATTTTAAGGCGGAAGCTTGCTAAAAATATATGGAAGTGCCTTGGATTTAAATGTAAATTACAAACTTATTTGTTTAGGCATTCTTATTTATACTCATCTTTTTTTTTAATTGCCTATTAAATCATATTTTTATGTCTCCGAAGCGAAAAAATGTAAAATTTTACTTCCTACAATAAAAGTAAAAAAAAACTGAAAAAAAAAACATTTTCCAATAAAATAATTTTCAACGCTTTCTCGTCCACTTGAAACACAATAATAATTAATTCGAAAAATAAATAAAAATAAAATAAAATTTTAAATATAAATTAACAACAAAGAGAGAAAGGTGTGACAATAAATTACATATTTTAAGTAGAGAGAAACACGCGCCTGGAGGAATATACAAGTATGTATGTATGTAAAATAGCTATAGAGGCACATATATTTTGTTTAAAGTGCGAGAAGAAATGCTTATGTCATTCAATTGTGGACAAAGTCTGTTTTTGAATCTTTAATTTATATACATATATATGTACATATATATTTATTTACATTATTATTTTATTTATTTATTTATTTTTCTTTTTTCTAGGAATTCCAAGAAGAAATTTGTTTACAAAAGTGTTTTAGCCAAAAAATATATGTATGTATATGCCACTTGTTTAGTAAATAAAAAACTGACTGACACAAATACGTATGCAGATAATTTTTGCAGACCTTTGAAAGCACTCTGAAGCACTTCAGACATACTACACTTATTAAATATTAAAGTGCTTGAAACAAAAAAAAAAAATTAAAATTAAAATATGTATGTAATGCCTATAGAAATATGTATGACTACTCAAGCTATTATTAAATAATAAAGTGCTCGAAACTAGAAAAAACTGCTAAGAAGGCTTATACACATACATACTCGTACACATGTATGTATAAAGAAATATGCATGACTACTCAAGCGCGGCTGAGTCAAAGTGGACGACGATTTTTTCAATTTTATCAGTTCATTTGCCCCCATTGAAGTTATAAAAATTATTATAATACGTATGTAAAACATAATTTTATATTACAGGCTGCAACTGTAAAAATTTAATTATTATACTTAAAATTCAGATAAGAGTTTTATAAATGCTTTTATTGTATTTTTCACATATATAAAAAAAATTGTTTACATATAGAAAAATGAAATAAAAAATTCAAGGACAAAAACATACACACTTATCAAAATACATATGTACATATGTTTATATATTAATCAGTTGGCGCACAAGGGCCGCCACTCTATCAGATGATTGGAGAGTACTCCAACGAATATTTATGCAAATGCAGATATAAAATTCAGAACCACAAAAATTTAAACTTGAAAATTTCTTCAGATATTTACATACATATATAGCTATGTAGTTATTTGTTATGCTGCTTGTATTTTTTATTTTTGCTATTTTTTTTATAAAATGTTTATTTAGTGACTCGCAATTTTGTAACAGAGTGCTGACACGCGTTCATATGAAACAAAAGTAATACAATTTAAATGTAAATATGTACTTAAAGAATTTTTTTCATATATGTATAATGCATAAAGCGTGGAAAAATACAAATAAAAATTCTTTATATTTTTTGTATTTGATTTTTAATTTACAACGATTACAATCGCTTCAACCGGTATAAGCAGCCAAACTAATTCTCCACTTATTACTATCAATACAAATTATTGATGAAAGCATAGAAAGAAATGTTGATCGCATTGAAATTTCCTATATAAGAGTGCCACATTCATTCATACATGCTACATGTGGAATTTGAAGTCCATTTTTTCTAAGTTCGCGTTCGCAACTGAGTATTTTTTTTCATGCTACGCAGACATGTTTCATTGATGGCTCCTCCTTCATTCCTCCTCATTCCTCAATTTCTCAATTTATATTAATAAACTTTATTGATATTTCATTAGTTACTCTATCAGCTGTATGAAGCATACGACAGCAATAAGCTAGTCAAAACAAACTACAAAATGATGATACTTGTTGGATCGAGCAGCGCTTGTGTAAGAGATTCCCTCGAAAAAGTGTGAAAAAAAAATACATTTTGAGACTTACATATGTATGAAGAGTGTATATTGTTTGGTTTAACTTGTTGGAAAATTTGAAGATTGTGCTTACCTAAAAATAGAAAAAATTTAATTTTAATTATTATTAGTTTTTCTTTAATATATAAAATAGGAGTAGAAGCCATATGAAGTAAAATGTAGTAAATTGGGAATAAAAAATTAATTTTATAAAAAAATATTATTACTATTATTAATGGTCATAAATATTGGCATAAGATCGATGAAAAAAAAAAAGAAAAAAAAAAAATTGAAAGGGTTAAGATAAAAATAAAAAAAAAATCGAAACAGATTTTTTTTGCACTTTTAATTATATGTACACACATACATATGTATAGTTTCTAAATGTACATACATATATGTATGTATATAGTTTTAATAAAAAACATACATATTATACATATATAATACCGAATTTCATGCCCTTAGATGCTTTTATGACGTATTATTAACCCAAACACCTGAACAAATTGTATGAGGTCTAGGTCTATATAATATAGGCCCCCCGGTTTCAATGATTTTCTGTGGCAATATTTATTTCCATTTACATATGCACAATACCGAATTTTACGCTTTTAAATGTGTTTTTGTTTTACGAATTTTTGACTCAAAAATCGGTTGTGTGGGGTCTATGTGATATGGCCGTCCGATTCCGATGATTTCCAGTACGAAAGTGCAATTCATTATATGTGTGTAGAAAACCAAATTTCATATTCTGAGTTGCTTTATTGAAATATATATAACACCAAATCCTATATCTGAACAAATTAGGTTATGGGGGGCTATATTTTATAGTGTTCCGATCTAACCAGTTCTGTCGAATAATAAATATAGTATAAACATAACCCCGCTTACTCAAGTTGATTGCTATATTCTAAACATTGAGGGACTAGTTTGCTTACAAACATGGGCTAAATCTACTCAATTCGTCATCCTAACTTGATCGGTATAAATTTTGGTGGCTCTAACTCTTCTCCTTCTGGCACTTACATACTTCGGATCAATTTCAGGTTCATGAATGGTCTGTGTAATCTAAGAGTGAACCATTTCTAAATATTTCAACGCATTTTTTCTAAAGTGCTACTTTCAAAGTTTCTTTTTTAAAACTTGCAAATGGGTGTAGCGTTTAAAGATTTTTAAAATTTAACTAAAAAACTTAAAACTCAGTTTCGTAATTTTAGATCCCAGTTGTTTTGGCTCTTTTTGTCAATCCAGCGCCGTAACAACTTTGTATCTTTCTACTATTTCCTATCATTCTGATGGAATTTTAGAATTACATTGCTTCAGTGTACCAGAACAGAATTTTGGTTAGATCCTGAGCGTGTATTCTAGGAAAACGGTTGGAAACTTCTATTACAAACATAATACAATGCAAAAATTGTTCAAGCAAGTCGTGATCAGCTTAAGCGTGAATTTTCTATAAATTCTACAAAACATCTAATTTAAGATTTTCGTGGAGAAATTAAATCTTACATACATATGTAAATATTTAACAACAAAATATCTATAAGTTTCATTAAAAAAAAGGTTCAGACATATTATTGTTTTCAAAAATCGGTTGTGTGAAAAAAAAATGTTCAGCACTTCACACACTTAATTTAAATAGCCAGGTAAACTATAGATTTCTCAGATAAACAACATAAAATATTTGCGTTTTACGTAAAAGTATACGCTGATGAATGGCATCAAAACAAAATTTTTATGCATAAAACCATTTACGCAAATAAAAAAAATATAATATAAAAAAATCTCATTCAAAAATATATCACCTATAAAAGCCCAATAATTCTCATTCTATTAAAATTTAAAATGCTCGCAGCGTGTGATACATATGAGGCGTGCGTGTATAAATGTTGATCGTGAGGATCATACCAATGGTACAGACAATAACATATGTATGAGTAAAATACGCGAGGAAATTTCCTGCGCTTTAATTGAGTATATACGAGTATTTACATACAATATATTTATTATAAAGTAGCTAGTCATCGAATAGACGGTGGAAAATTTTTCCAAGAAAAATCTCAATTGAAAGGATAAACAAAAGGCACGCTGGACAGGCATGCGAAAGTAAATATGTACTCGTACATAAATAAGTGCTGATATATATAGTATGCGTACTTATGTTTATTTGGCGTTATTTTTGCAGTTATTATTAGCCAATTTTCGTTTGCTTTTCGCCAAATTGTTGATATTTTTAAAACCCCTGGTTTTATAAATATCCACTTAGTGTTGTTATAAATAGCATAGTCACGCATTACAAAGTAAATCTCAAATTGATGTTGTAAATAAGTAAATGAAAATTATTTAGTACAAGCGGATGTTGATTTTGTGCACTCAAAAGTAATGAAAACATAAAATGAAATAAAAAATTTTAGTGTAGGCTTTTTCAACTAAGTGACCGACCTTTTTCCTATTTAACATATACCGCGTTCATACGGCACAAAATAGTGACGTCCAAATGGTGGCTAATCAAATACGAAACATTTATTTTTAAAATTATTGCTGCAGCATGTGTTAGAAACAAACACACAAAAAGATTTCCGCATTTCTGCAGGCTGAGTAAGTTGAAAAATATATTTTTTGGCGTTTCACTCTTGTTTATTCACCAAAATGTTGAGTTATGTGCACATCTCTCATATACATACAAATGTATGACACCTTCAAAACAGGGCCCAAGTATGCAAAAATTTATTTTTTGCTAAGAACTGTAAAAGAAAAAAAATATTTAAACAATAAAAAACAAAAAAAATTAGGCGCACATGTTGCGGACTCAATCAATCATGTATTTTTTGGTGTGCAAAAATTAAAAAAAAAAAAAAAAAAAATTTTCTAGGCATTTGTAATTTTTCTAGTGCACGCAGACTGGGTGTTTTTCAACAATTTCATTAGGATTTGCCTCTTTTGTGTGATTTGTAATTTATTTTGATTTTCACCTTGGCCAAAAGATGAATGTACATGTGTTCCCACACGCGTATTTTGCATCAAATAAGCGTTTTCTTTGTTATACATAATGATTGTGCGTGCTGGCATACAACTTAATGATGTACAGTGGGATACAGGGGTTGAAAATTGCAGTAAAATTTTTTCCGAATTTATTTCAAAAATTTTTTCTGAAATCAGATTTCTTTGATTTTTTATTTTGAAAAAAAAAAAAAAAAAAAAAAAAAAAATAATAATAATAATAATAATAATAATAAAGGTATTAATTTTATTCACTGTTTACCTACCATTTTAAAGCTTAAATTTGAGCAGAATTTCTAGCAACTTTTTCGGATATTTTTTAAGAAGAGTTTAGTATAAACAATATATTTTTTAGACAAGACTTATCGTATATCGTAAACATCGTACCACAGTGCGGCTCAACGACTGTAAGCGCTGGTAATGTGAAATATCATGTTCAAACTAAAATAATAAAAAAGTATAAAAAATAATAGATATGAAAATATAAATGAAAAATAATTAAGAAAAGACAAAGCAAACAACTGTGAGCTTTGGTAGTAGGCATATTTTTTGTCATATGAGTGCAAAAAATTTGCATGAGTAGATGTGGTTTTGATATAAAGCAAGGCAGTAAAGCTTTTTCAGTGGAGTGAAATAAAAGACTGTTGAAATAATTTAATAATAAAACATACATTAATTTTATTTAATTTCAAATTATTATTATAATTTTTTTGATATTATTTTCATTATTATTTGTTTTCAATATTATTTATAATTATTTATTTATTATTATTTTAATTATTATTAGTTTCATTTATATTTTTTCTATTAATTATTGGTATTTTCATTATTACTTTTTTAATATTAATTCTTTGAATATACATTTTATGTAGAAACATTTTGTCTATAAATACCTTTTTAATTATTATTAGTATTTTATTATTATTATAATTTTAAGTATTATTAACTTTTCAGTTATTATTAATATTCAAATTATTATTTGTTAAGTATTAATTTTCAATTACTAATACTTTTTTTAATGATTAAAAAAGTTATTTCATTACGATTTTTTAAATATTGATTTTAAATAATTATAGTTTTTTAATGATAATAATTATTATTATTATCTATTTATTTTTATTATTATTAGTCTATTATTATTATATTATTATTATTTCTTACTTATTTCAATTTTTATAATTATTACAAAAAATAAAAAAAAACAAATGAAAGGGCAAGGTTTAAAGAAATATTTTATATAAATATAAATTAAAAAAAATCGTTATTATTTTTTAAGCTATTGTTTATTGTTTTAATAAATATTAGTTTTGTACGCATTATTTTTTTGTAATTTTTTTTAATTACAATTTCTTAAATTATTTTAACTTTTAAAATATTTATTATTTTTTATATATATATATCCGGATCTCCAGAATTTTATTGTACTTGAGACGTTTTAGGTCTTGTTAAGCTTATTTTAATGACCTAATAGATTTCAGTAATTTTTTTCTGCATTTTTCAAACAACTGATATAGTGTCAATATCTAAGGCCAAGTTTACTAAACAATAAATAAATAATATTAATAAAAAAAAAACAATTTATTTGCGGCTTACACCATTTGACGTTCCTAACGGTTGAGCTGTGCGAAAACTAGGTCAACTATGAATTAATGCTTTTTTTCATTTGTTTTTAATAATTTTTTTCACCTTTATATTTCAATCATCACCACCACACTCTGGGTAATTAGTGCGTGGCTGTAAGACAAACCCATAACTACATACATTTGCGAATTTCAAAATGAATTTCAAATCAAACACGTTCGGCTGTACTTGCAAAATTTGACAATTGATTGACGTTTTTAGCTGGGGGTTTTCACGCTTTCAAATGTATGAGTTTGCGGCACAAATTTTTTGAAGTGATGCAGCTTTAGATTATGACTATGCATTTAGTTAAGTCTTACGCAGGACAAAAATTAAAAAGCAAAAGATTAAAAAAATAAACAAAAGAGAAAAACAATTTATTGAAAATAAAAAAATTAAAACAAAAACTTAAAAAAGGAAAAAAATATTAAAATTTGACAACTAAATATCAATAAGTACATTCGTACAGTTAATAGGGTCGGGTCAATGGGTTTATGACTTTGAAATTATAATTGCTCTGCTGAAGGATACTAAACAAAAAAAAAAAAAAAAAAAATGAGGACAAGGTGGTAATTGATGCGAAAAATCCACTTAACAGATGTTCGCTATCGAAATATTGATAGGTAAATTATAATGAAAATTTTTCCATATCACCTTAAAGAAGTATTTTACTGCAGTACTACAAATCTCAAGTAATTTTCTAAATAAAACAAATAAATAAATAAAGTTTTCTATTAAAAGTCACATACAGAATAAGCAATTTAGTCTGTCTACCAATTTAAAACAAATAAATTTAGAATACGCACAACAAAGCTTTAGAAAAAAACAAGAAAAAACCAACAACAAAAATTATCATATTTATTAAAAAACACATGAATACATATGGGTAGCAAATTATGGAAATAGGTATTTATGTATGCATGTAAATGAGTCAAAAAAAGGGCACAATAATTCACGCGCGCTTCGGGTAAACAAAACCAGAGTTGTAATTAAATATTCATATTATTAAAAAAATAAAAAATAAAAGAATGAAGCAAAACAAGCTATAACTAATTTCCAGTTATGGGCGTCGTAATACCGGTTTTTTTGTATTATTTAATTTTTCTTTTGGCAGCCATATCGCAATTCACTTAAAAAAAAAGACTTTTTATAGCTTCCATTATTTCCGCTATTTGTTTTCCATAAAAGAAATGCTTTTGAAAATCATAAAAAATAAAATAATAAAAGAATAAAACTTGTGAGATTTCAGTGTTATATTATTGATTTGACTAAAACAGAATTTTTAGTTTCAAATATGAACGTGATTTGTTGGCAAAAACAATCCAAATTGTTTTGCAATTCTTTAAAGCGCCCTCTAGTAATTTATTTTAATTTTTAGGGTGATAAAAAACTTTAAAAGGCTTTGCAATCCGATTTGATCTGGTTATCTTTTTTGTTAATAAAAATAATATAATACTAATAATATTGAGTCTCATTTCTAAATACTCCGGGCTTTAATTTGTATTCATTAACCCTAATAACAGAGCGCAAAGTAAATATTTAAAAGCTGTAAACAAAATTTTCTTTTTTATACAAAAATTATAATTTCTTTTTATTTTTTATTCACAGTTAGTTATCATAGCTATTTGACGTCACTTAAAACGTATATACCTATCTACATATGGGTGAATAATTAAATATTTTAACCAATTTGATTTGTTGCTCCTATTAATTATTATAATACTAATGTGAAAATAACGACATTTATGCAAAATAGAGACAAAAAAAAAAGAAACAAATAAATAAAATAAATGCAAAGCTTATGCCAAATGAATATCAATCGAATACAGAGAGGTAAACAAACAACTTAAAGGTTGGGCAAATGGCGGTGTCAGTCGCGATTTGAATTTTTCAAATGTTAAAAAACAGGTTTATGGCTTATAGCACAATTTGCATAAATTAATTTTCAAATGGAAACTGTTGTAATTAAAATTTACTACAACAAGTTGTGCATGCAAGGCGTTTGAAAGTCCATAAAGTGTGGGTAACCCTGTAATGACTAAATGACGTGTGTGAGATTAATTTATTAATGCATTATGAATTATTGGCAATAATTAAAAGAAATAAAAGTTTAGAGAAATTAAGAGAAAATTAAATGAAAAACATTTAAAATAAAATAAAATAAGAAAAAGATAAATGAAAAATATATAAAGCAAAATAACAAATGAAATTAAACTTTAATTCAATAAATTAATATAAATAACCAAACTAAATTAAATTAAAATATAATTCAATAAATTAAAATTTTTAAAAAATAAACTAAAAAGAAAATGAATAAAAAATTTACATAATATTAATAAAATTGATATATCTAAAAAATAAAATTTAATAAAATAGAAAACTAAGACCAAATAAAATCCAAACGATGTGAAAAAATTAAATAAAATATAATAAAAAAACGAATGAATGAAAAAAGTCAACAAAAAAAAGTACAATTAACTGGAAGTTAAATAGAATAAAAATATACCATAATAAGGAAATAATTTTAGTAAAATTGAATATCCCAACGAACAAAATATATATAATATAATAATATAAATGGAATATATTAAATTAATTTAAAATAAATCAAAATGAACTTAACTAAATAACGAAAACGAATTCAAAAAGAGTAGAATAAAATAAAAAATTAGTGAACAAAAAATAAAATATATCCAAACAAAAAAATTGAAAATTTAAATAATACGAAATTTATTCCGATATAATAAAAAATTTATAAAATAAAATAAAATATAGTACTAACGAATAATTAAAAAAAAAATAATAATAATACTATAAATAGAACTAAAACAAAAATATGCAATAAAAAAAACAGATGAAAAATATTAAAGCAATTTTTTGGTGATTTCAAACGCATGCACTGAAATCACAAGTTTTTTAAAGTTTTCTAATTTTCATAAATATGTTTGGGGGTCGATGGCCAGACGAGGCAGAATTATAATATTCAGTTTTCTTTTAATTACATACTTATATACGTATATAATTTTTTCGCACAATGGCAAACTATTCAGAACAATTAATTTAAACTTTTATATACGCATGTGTATCGAGAAATCCTTGAATGGGACTGTTAGTTCACTTTAATGCTACAGAAAGTGCTAACAAATCGTTGAACTTTGATTAATACAACTAAAACTCAAGCTGCCTACAATAAAAAAACCACAAATCACGCTAAACAGCTGCAAAACCGTATAAAAGTTCAGCATATATAATTTAACAAAAGTGATTTTCAAACACGTGCTTTCGAAAATCTTCGGAGGTTTTGAAAATGTTAACGAACTTTAAATATACACCTACTAAGTATTGGTTAAAGAAATCTTAATATATATACATATATATATTTTTTGTTATCAGTTTATATGAAAAATAAACTAATTTATTAGCAAAAATCACACAAGCAACATAAACAATATTATTAAATTATATATAGTAAAAAGAAAAGAAAAAAAAGTGCAAAAAAGATTGAGGAATTTAGGTTTGTGCAAAAACAAAACAAAACATGAATAAAAATAAACCAACGGCGCCATAGCTGCGTTAGAGCAGAGAATGAAACGACAAACATTTCCGCATAGATTTTAATTCATTTGTTTTGCTTTGCCTCTAGTTTTTTTTTTTTGCTGCTATGTGGTTTTGTTGCTGCCGCAATTTTCGTTGGTTTATTTTTAATTGAAAAATTGCTCAAGGAAATCGCAAGCTAAAGCGAAAATTTTAATTGACTTGCGATGACTAGCGACGCTGTTGGGAAGAGTTCAATGATTTATTTAAAAGAAAAAAAAATTGGAGGAAAATTATGCGCAGTCAAATTAAGTAATTTACTGAGTACTAAACTTAAGAAACATCTAAAAATTCCATACAAATTGTCTTATACAACCGCAAAATTTCTTTGAATTGCCCAAAACCACGCATAAAGCAGCCAAGTATTTGCAAATCCCTACCTCAAGCGAAAACATAAATTATGTATTGCGTATTGGTTACCTGCTAACCTACCTAATAATTATTTTTATAGCCTCTTACGATGATGCCAAGCGTCACATACTTATGTATGTACACGTATTACACACTCGTTACATATGTTGCATGTCATGAAAAATTTCGCCTACGTACACACATTTTTCGCAAGACGTCACACTAGTGACTTACATACCAAACTAAGTATCCTATAAAAAAGCAAAAACAATAAAAATAAAAACAGTTAGCAACAACTGTACACATACTAACTAATAAACAGTTCAATTCACCTATTTTACATAATCTCCCACCAGCAACCACTAGATAGATGGCGCATGCATGCGACTGACATAAGTTTCTTTCTATTTTTTATTTTTTTTTTTTTGTGATTTATAAATGCCGGTTACGCGGTCGTTGGATGGACAACAAAACAGTAAGCCGGGCAAAAAGGAAAAAAAACAATCAGTTTGGGGGCGATTTGTGGATAGTTACATATATGTACACAATATATGTAAGTAGGTTTGTAAAATTGTGTGTATAATGCAAGCACGCAATGTAATGTGTTGTGTATTAAATAATACAATAAAAACGGTTACAACTACAACAATAATTACCGTGACTGTAAACTAAGTGGGGAAGAGTTGCCAGATGGCCAGTTTGTAAATATTGGAGATTTTTCAATCCATTTTTTATTTTATTTCATTTTAATAGAGAGAGGGTTGCCAGATTTCAGACTTTGGATATTTTAAAACTTTTCCAGGTTTTTTTTTTATCATTTTAGATGTAAGCCATATTTGCATGTTCTATGCATAGAAATATTTAAACCACATATCTGAGATAAAATAAGTTTTGAAACGAATCTAAACTTCGAAGGGCTCTGGTTCAGCAGTTTATTGCATTTTTATAAACAAACTAAAAAAAAAACACAAAAAACAGTAGCCAGTGGTCTATTAGGCTTGATTCATTCATTTTTTATTTTTGAAGCTAACATCAAAAATTTCGATACGACTTGTTTCGGTCACAACAAATAAAGAAGAAATGTTAGGCAGAGCAAGTTCTATTTAAGAGACGACTGTTCTGGAATACGCTTAGCACTAAAAGTACGCTAAACCCGTTTCTTTTTGCGTAATTAATTTAAAAAAAGTTAAATCATGCTATATGACATTTTTCTCTTAAGACGAACTTTCGACTCATTGCTCATGGTATCAGAGCACGCAATTAAAAATATTTCATTGAATTTTATATTTTTGTGCAGATTAAAAAAAGATTACAAAAAAAAAAAAAAATTATTAAAAACTTTGGCATTAAATGAAGAAAACTTTGTAATTTTTTTTTTTAATTGGCAACACCCAAACATTTACAACAAACAAACAGTTTTGCTGGTCGCATAATTTGCCTTGTGGCGATTTTGTTTGAGTGAAACAATTTTTTTTCTGTATTTTTTTTTTAGTGCCCGTCGTCATTGCCATTTTTACAACCCAACCCAAACCAAAATTAAAAAGCGCATGTGTGAGCGAGTGAGGATCAAACGGTCAACATGAGCGGGAAGGCGTACAACAGAGGGAATTATGTGTGTGGTGCAAGGACGCCGCCAACATAAATAATAAATAATACGCGCACACGACAAATTTTGAAATGATATGCAATTTTGTATGTACATAGATAGTTGCATACATAAAATTGGCAGTGAGCATAAATTATTGCAACTAAAGTGTACTAGATCGATGTTGGACACTCGAATGTTTGTTTGTTGTACCAACAATTAAAATGTGCTTTAAATGTAACATTTTCAATTGTATGGGTGCAATACTTTTAAATGAGCGCAACAGCTGCATTTAGTGCCAACACGCGTGTGGTATGCACGCTGCACGCACTTTTATGGAGACCGTTAAATTTCTACAACAAGGCGAACAACCAGCCAATTAAATTGTAATGTGTACATTTTAAGCGCTTAGCAACAGGGTTAACTACACTAAACGAAACTTGACTTCGAACACTGGCAAGAATATTTGCATGATTTGTTTTTTTTTTGTGTTTTTTAAATAGAATATAAAATAAAAGTACGGAGATTTTAACATTTTTCTACGGCTTCTGGGTCAACTACTATTGTAATGACTATTGTAGGTGGCCTATGCGTGCGTGTTTTATTGCATTTTAGAGATGTATACATAGATCTGTGAAGAAACTTTTTAGAGGTACATAATTTAGGGTTTTCACAAATTTTTTTTAGCGGCAATTTTGTTGAGAAACTTTTTCTTGTAGTAACTTCAGCACACTGATTGCTCATTGTGTAGGAAATTCTTGTATTTAATCTCCAATCCTAATTGAAACCCTATTTATGAATTTTCTTGCCACAGCCGGCCTATAAATACTACCACAGAGATTCTGCATGGGTTTCAGGTCCAGAATTTGGGCAGACCACTCTATATACTGGATACAATTGTTTTAGAACAATTCTTAACGAACCGTAAAGAGCTTAAGATCGTTATCGAGCTTGACAAGCCAAACCAATGTTCAATTTCTAAAATTCAATTAAATTTTTTTAGTTTTGTTTTATTTTCAATTGTTTTGTTTTACTTTTTTCTTTTTAATTTAATTTAATTTAATTTTAATTTTAATTTTAATTTTAATTTTAATTTTAATTTTAATTTTAATTTTAATTTTAATTTTAATTTTAATTTCAATTTTAATTTTAATTTTAATTTTAAAATTAATTTTTTTATTTTTTCTATTTTTTAATTTTTTGAAATTTTATTATTTTTTTAATTTTATTTTTATCTAATATTTATTTTATTACATTTTCTTTATTTTTTTAAATTGCATTTTAATTTTAATACTTATTTAACTTTCTAATTAATTTTTTTTTTTTAATTTTTTTATTTATTTATTTTCATTTTCCTTTAATTTGTTTTCATTTTATTTTTATTTTTTACATTAATTTTACTTTTATTTTTTTATTTTAATTTTACTTTTATTTTTTATTTGATTAAATTAAATTAATCTTTTATTTTAAAACATTCTATTCAATATTTCATTTTATTTTTTAAATTTAATTAATTTAATTTCCGACTGTATTTTTTAATTTTATTTTCATTTCATTTTCTCTTTCATCTATTTTATGATATCCACTTTCATTTCATTTTTTTTCTACTTTTGTTTTATTTTATTATATCCTATAATTTGATTTTATTTTTTTATTTATGCATTTGGGATTTTTCCATCAGAATTTCAAAGTGCGCCGACAAGCATTTTCTCAACACAACTCATTTAATATTTTCATATATGAACAGCGATTTTATACACCTACTTTACACGATTTCCGTGTGAAAAGCATATAATAATAAAACAACTTCGAAATGCAGTGATAAATTTGACATTTAAGTGTTATTAAAAGAGGTGAGGCTAAAATAAATGCAGCTCAGTGTGAAAACTTGTGATCAAATTGACGTCAGTCGATGACTTGTCTATGACTTGAAGCATGTATAAAAAGTTCATATTACAAAACCAAACCTACATGCGAACTTTTCTAACAATAAAACAGAAAAGCCGATGATAAACAAATGCAAGTGAAGTCGTCTTAAAGCTAGCTAGAATTACAGATTTTTTTTTTAATACAAAGACTCTAAGAAATCCACGACATTTTCTATTAATAATTTCAGAATGTAGCAGAAGCAACAATAACTATTACATTACATCATATCACAATCTGAGTCAGTGTGGCTGTGGTAGGTAATATACATAAAACAAGTATGTACAAGTAAGTTGCGTATACGTCATGGCTGCACATGATATAACTACTGCATAATATATTACATCTTACGAGTATATTTTCTGTTTTCTTTGTAATTTTGCCGCTAAACCTTACATATATTCTTTGGTATTAAATAATTACTATTGTAAATAAATTATAATTTCAATGTGGGTAATTACTTATTTGTTTAGGAGAAAAGTTTCTGTAGTGGGTGTAGCCGTTTGTCAACCAATGAGTGTGTTGAGTTTAAAATTGTGTAATTGTAATAATCATCGATCACTGTTTTTGCGCTAACAATGCAAATACACTTTTTTTAACTTTTAATGATTTTTTCTTAATTATACAAAATGATATAAGGAATACATTGTAAGCAGCCATTATTTTGAACTTTCCTTTGCCTAATTTTTTTAATTAAATTTATTATATTTAACTTTATTTACTGAGTACAATTCTTTCACTTTTTTTATTTTGTAAATTTTTATTTCTTTTTATTTTTTTCAAATGCACCTTTATACCCAGCATGTGAATGCAATAAAGAAAATCAGAAATTTTATTGTCACCGTCAAGGTGAATTTTCATTTTCATTTTCACTTCAAGGTTGACAATTTTTGATGAATACCTCTTTGTTTATATATGTACATAAATACATTTACTGCATTTTTATGTTGCATTTCCCGCTCAGTTTGCCAGCCAATTTTATGGCTTGTGGGCGGTTTTTATGACAAAAAAGTTGCCAATTTTCAAGGGTATTTTTAGTAAGTCGGAAGAAAAGTAAAATTTACATGTTATGCCTGCACTTTGTATAATGTCTCAATTTTATTTGAGAAAATGGCAGACTTCTTTCTTAAATATATTTAAAGAGGAATGAATCAGCAGGAAAGCAATAGAAAATGACTTTGTAAGGCAAAATGAATATATTTTCGAAAATGTATTGAGAAAACTATTATGAGGTCGGTAAGATATATTTTAGGGAGTTCGGGAGCTCGATTGGTTCGCATTGACATATCTAATTTATTAAAGATATATTTAATTACCTTTTTAACAGTGTAGAAAAGTAAAGCAATTTTATTCATATAAACAAATAGGTAATAGTGGTTTTTAAAACTGGAAAACCCGCATTTGTACAACTAAAGAAATATAAAATTTTTAAATAAGAACAAAAAATTAGTTAATGACCAGAAAGATTGTCTATGTCCGTGACTAAAACCAAAAGCAATAAAAAGAAAAAATTAAAAAAAAAAAAAAAAATTGTAAATAAAAAAAAAATATTAATTATCTCGCTATAAGTAGAGCAGAAAAATTTAAAAAGTTTTACCTAAAAATCATTATTTAAAATTATTTTGTGTTTTACTAAAACGAAAAATTAAATTTTATTTTATTTAATTGAAATCTTAAAAAGGAAAACTTAAAAAAAAAACATTTAAAACACTTAAATCAGTAAAAAAAATATATATTAAAAATGTTCAAATAAGAACAAAGTATTATATATTTGTCAAATTCTTTACGCACACCGTATTTGACAGCTTATCACCCAAATCGAATTTTTATGACGCATACCAAACAACAGGCGATTCGTTGGCACCAAGTGATGTAAAACACATATTTATAGAAAGAGGCAAATAGGTAAATAAACATGTAAGTTTATCTATCAATAATCTTGTTACTGGCTCGCATAACAAGTGAAATTTAGTAGCTAGCTGCCACTTTGACAATAGCCGCCCGCCCAACACAAGCGCTATAAGCTAGCAACCCAAGCCAGCCACACTAGCCATAGCCAAATAGGAAATAAGCATTGACGTCAACGATGACAAATGACAAGTGTTCAATTGTCAAATGGTTCACTAATGCCGAAACACCGACACACGCTAACGGTGATGAAAATTTTATAACACATATATATTTTATATATACATATACATATATGTTTCACTAAGTATGCTGTTAGCATCCTTCAAATCAAAAAGGGCATGGGCATGGCCATTAAATTGACAAGCAAGTAATGTAGATCAGTCACACACATTCAGATCATTGATTCGTCAAATTGACGCAACATTTTTGCTAGACTGTGTGAAAAAATAAATGCGGTTGCTTTGATCTTTGCACGCGCGCCATTGGGGGTATAGCCTTCGTTGAAAAAAAAAAAACGGAAGAAGGGTAATGCCAAGTTGAAGTAGAAAAAAAATGATACGGGTTTATAGATATAGCCAAGAGGTGCGTGATACCACACGAAGTGCAATAGGTTCGGACTCTGGCCCAAAATGCAATTTTATAAAAAAAAAAATATTTTTCTAGTCGAACATCGGCGGGGAATGTCAATACTTCCGAGTGTATTTCTGACATGAAACAAAAAAAAAAAAGTGATCATAAAAATATGTAATAATGGAAAAATATCAAGAAACTGAAGGAGCAGCTCGGCCGAAAATCGCTATAACGCTTATAAAGTGCCAAATTAGATATACGTTGTATACATAATATAATATATTATAAAAATTTATATGTATTTTGGTTTTTTTTTTAATAAGAACCTTAGGGTATTAGTAAGATTTTAATTTAATTTAATTTCAATTACAATTTGCGATGCAGTTTTAGTTTTTAATTGATTGAATGAATTTTTGGCAATCACTTTTAACAAGAAATTTAGAAATTGATGCGCTTGATTTCATTTTATGTGGCCAATTTGGCAACAGAAATTGTTTGTTGGACAGGTTTAATTCGCGAAAAGGTGAAGACAATTGAAAAAAGCGCTAAAATTAGAAATAAGAAAATAATCAATATTTTGTAGTTATTTTTTATTTCAACAAAAAAAAAAAAAAATGATTTGATTTATTAGGCAATTCCCAACTTTTTTTTTAATAAAAATAAAAAGTGTGCCAAGTTTCCCATTATTATTTTTAACTATTTTTTTTTTAGTAATCCAAAATTTTTGTGAAGAGATAGAGAGCAATTAAAAATTCGTAATTAATCCTTATTAAAGTGAACTGAAAGCTTTCGTAACAAAAAGAGAAATATTATGCAAATTCCTGATTTTTTTTTTTAAATAAAGGTATAACCAGCGTTTAAAGATTTTGAGTAAATTAAATTTTTTTGAGGCATTCAGTAGTATTTATAATTGTATTATTCAAATAATTCATCAACATTTTTTCTTATTTTTACAGACTACGGACCAAAAGTAATTTGCTCTGCTACGGTGCGATGGGGCAAACAAAATGCAATTGATACCTTAAAGGTATGGAGATCACGTTTCTGAACTCGTGACATGAATAGCTATTAACTGGAACTGATATTGAATGTAGGCGAGAATGTTAATTATTTTCTGAACTATTTGCTTATTATTGAAATTTATGTTCCAACATATGCTTGGAAAAAAACCCGCAATTTTCAAAACTTTTGGACTATTATTTCGATGATAAAAAATATTCTTACGAAAATTAATTATTATTTTTTATTTTATATTTTAGTAGTTTCGTATGAATGCCAATAATAAACGATGAAATAACTTTTCTCTATAGCAAATAAAAAAGAATAGAAAAAAAATTTAAAAATGCTAACAAAAAACCTATGCGCAAACAATAAATTTCTTTTTAATTCTATTAATTTAAGTAAATAACGGTAATACCCATGAAGCCGAAAGTCGAAGTAAACACATCAATTACTTGTTTACAAAGTTGGCGGCTGAAATATTTAATTTTTCAGCACATTTTGTTATAGCTCAAATAGTTTTTGTTTTTTCAAAACAACAACATAGAACTAAAAGAAAAACAGTAATACACTTGAACAAATAGTGCAACTCGATCATAATTATTTTTATCTTATCAACACAAGAACAGGCGTACGAATTCGAGTAATTTATGAGTATTTCTTTTTTTTACTCGAACAGATATTTTGATGGAATTTCAGTAGTTTTTGAGGTTTTTTAAAATGAAAATTGAAGTAAACAATAATAGAGAAGAAAAATAATCAAAAATATTATCAATTAAGATAAATAAATTCATAAAAATTCGGAAATTGAAAATAAAATATGTAGGTATGTATATGCATACATATAAAACAACAACAAAACTTTTCTTACTTCTCTTTCTTCGTTTTTTTTTTGTTGTTGCGAATATAATCTCAAGACCCTTAATTATCTTGGGTCAAAATTTTAAAACACATTTTAATCAAGTCTACTTATTATGAGTTTTTTGATAAGAAATCTCTAGCTTAATTAGCTAACTGTAGTAATTAAGTTAAAATTTTATAGTCAAGCAGTCTGCTAAACAGTAAACACGCTGAAAACAGCGAAAAATTCGAATGAAAGGTGATTATTAACTTTTATTACAAAAAAAAAAAAAGTAAATGATAAGGGTTTAATCAAGTTTTGCCTCGTCTAAGTGAAGTAGATAAGAGCTGTGCTGAAAAATATGTCTTATAATTTGACTGAAAAGGAAGTGAAAATTCAATAAAGAAATTTTTTACCAAGTAAAGGTGTTAAAAAAATTTAAATAAAAGGAAAAAATTATATAAAATTAAATATGGAAAAAAATATTGCATTAGCGGTTAAAAAGCGCCAATTATATATATCTATATATATAAATATATATAACAAATATTAAAATTTAAAAATATATATATTTATATTTTTTAATATTCATAGAATACTTTATTAATTTTAAAATGAAAACAAAAAGAATAAAAAATTAATATTAAAAAACCAAATAAAAGAAATATTCCAAATAAAGTAAAATTAAGTAAATAATATAAAATTAAAAGAAATAAGTTATCAAATATCAGTCTTGTTTGAACACAAATAAAATAAAATTAATAAAAATAACCCAATTTTATAATATAAGATATGAAATATTATTTAAAATAAGCTGTGGTAAATAAAGCCTTGTATTTAATGCAAAAAAAGTATGACTTGACCAATATTAATTGAATTTTTAATAAAATTAAAATAATTTTGCTTTTATGGTAGATTGCATTTTTTCCATAAAATTCTTCATCAAATGATAAATATTGCTGAAAATGTATGGTATGGTTAAATTTGTCTTAAATAAGGTACATCTGGGGTATTTGCATGTACTATATGTATACATAGATATACAATATGTAGATGTTTTGCACTCAACAATTATCACTAAAATGTAGCACTTGCTCAAAAGTGGGTGTGTGTAAAAATAGTAAATTTATATATTTTTTATATAAACACAGAGACGAAATATGAAAAGAGAGATTAAATACCGCAGATTATTATATATATGTATGCACACATAAGATGTACGAGTATATATATAATACATATTCAAATTTTTAACACATAGCCATTTATTGTATTCACACTATATACTTTGTTCTTGTAGTCGCGCCTCCTTATTTGGTGTAAATAATTTTTATATGGTCATTGTTGTTGCCATATGAACTAAATGCGCATTTATACGTGTCGCTGATACCACTTTGACGATAAAAACTTAACAACAAGTTGATAAAAAAATGAGAAAAGCGAAACACCGATAAAAAGGCGACCATAAAAAGTATTGTAAAAACGGCGTAAATTGAAGGACTCAGTCTAAATGAGTAATTTTATACGAATTCTTATAAAAAAAACTCGTTGATAAGCATAAATAAAATTCTTAGCACGTAGAACAGATGTACAATGTACATTTAAAATGTTTTAAAAAATAAATAACAACACACACATCTGGCTTCAGGCTTCATGTGCATATTTGTACTCGTACATATGTATGTATACAAATGTTATACATTATATTTTTTAATTTTCTTAATTTTACTAATTTCCTATTACGAGTACAAATAAGTGCTATACACTTAAATAAATAAGGGAAATGATGCTAAAAATCATATTTATTATTATTATTTACAATAAATTAATGGTTTTGTAAATATGTATATTTATTTTGTAAATCTATTTATTACGACAGCTATGTATTGCTGTAAAATAATAAATTTCATTGCGATAACAGTCGAAACACAATAACAATATGTGTTTAAATCAGCAATGAGTGAGGCGGGTGAGCTTACTAAAGTTTGCTGATAAGCATAAATTTATTTCAGTAAATACTTAAACTGACTTACATATTAACTGATAACCGACCATATAATACACATTGAGGTATTGAATGATTTCATTATTGATTGAACAAATTGAGTGGCATAAAAATTAACAGAAAATGAAGCAGATAAATAATTTAATTTGTAGAAATTGTTTTCTTGCGGTTTGGCAGAAAATTAAAAAAAAATTAAAAAGAAATTGCCATAAGCCTAAAAATTGTATGGTAAGTACGTAATAATTACCACGTAACTACATACAGGGGAACTATCTGTAAAGCTAACTAATTGGCATCCTTTCAGAAGAAATGTAGAAAAAAAAACATTGTAAAAGTAAGTAATAAGCGCAGAATACTTTCACATTCTCTCTGCAGTTCAGTGAAAACTAACTATTAAGCTTAAATGGCAAAACACCAGTTTGAAGCTCAATGAAAATTCTATGGTCAAAATTGGCAAGTGAAAGGCAATAGCCATAAAATTATAATTGGTTATTATTATTATACTAAAAGTGTTAATAATTATAATTAATTTTTTCAAATATTTTTTTGTTTAAGTGTCATTTATGAAAAATAACGAATATGGCTTAAACAGCAAATGCCGAAGACAACAAAAAATAATAATTTAAAATAATAATGAAAATTGATAAAATAAATCCATACAACAAAAAAAAAAAAAAAAATAACTGCATAATAAGAAAAACTAAAACAAAGAAAAAAATTTTAATTTAATAAAAAACCAAATAAAACTAAATTTAATTAAAAATAAATTAAATTAGAATAAAATAAGGAATTCAGTTAACATAAATGAGTTAAAAAAAAAATAAAATAATTGTCTTTAATGACTGACGGATCAAACCTCAGCTTAAACTCGGAGGGTGTGTTGTGCGTTTGACGTGTGCACCCAATAAGAAAGGTTTTACGGTAAGTGCACCTGGGCTATTCGGAAAATTTGCGTTTATGGTTTGATGTACATAAAAATTGGTACAGTAGTACTTAGAGCTCAAGTAACCATTTGGGAACATTTTCACTTGCCCGAAGTGGGCCTGGGATCGACTTGATGGCTCGGCTTTGCCTCATATTAGGTGGAACATATAACAATATTTTCAATATAATAACTATACCTATACCTAATAAATCTTATAAGAACCATCTGAAAATTCTATGCGAAGTCGCGGGCAAGCTCTTGAATAAAATAAAAAATAAATTTAAAAAAAAATATTAAAAGGTAATAATATAAGAAATGAAAAAATCCAACTAAAAAATTAATCACATTTAAAATAAGAAATAAAAAAATTAAATAAAAATGTACCAAAAAAATGAATTAATTGAAATAAAATAAAATATCAAATTAAGTAAATAAAAATAAAAAATAAGTAAAACAAAATATGATTAAAACAAACTTTAAAAATTAAAAAGGGAATAAAATAAAAATTAAAATAAAAAAAAAGAATTAAAGCCCAAAGATAGTGGTCAAAATAAAATTTATACCGAGCAAAGTCTTTTTATTGTTGTTTTTATTAAAGAAATAAAAAAAATGTCACATTTTCCATCAAATCCGCTTGCGAATGCCTTAAAAATGTGGTGCATAAGAGAAATTGTAATGGAAAATACTGGAACTTGCAACAATCTGTGCATTTCAAATAAATAAAAACTTCACTTTCGCAACATACATAGCTGTGTCAGACAACTGCGTGCGTCTGGTGGCGAAAGAAACGCACAGAAATAAGTGAAATCTAAGCACCTGAAATGGCATGGCGCCATGTAGCAATCTAAGATGCGTAGAGTTCTAAGAAAAAAAAAAAAAAAAAAAAAAACAAAAGAGACACTTGCAGAAGACACAAGACTCGAAACATTTATAACACAAAAGTTAGTACGAAAAATATGTGCATTTATATACATCATATATATTTGCACACAACATGAAAACGGGAAAGTTCTGTGGACCGAGGTTTTTTCTGTTGCCATTTGTTTTAGGTCTTTTTTTTCTGGTCTATAGGCAAACATGGTTGGTAGCTGATGATGCTTGGAGCTGTCTGTCATTCATTTAATTGTGGAAAACTGAATGGAAGCCAACAGATGATTTAGCGTAAACTAAGCGGCAGCAACACAAGTATATTTATATGTACATATATGATGAGGATGCAACCAAGTAGTTAGCTAGCCAGACAACAGCTGCTGGTACGTTTCTCGCATATGTACAATATATGTATATACACAATGTGGAGAGTTATAGGCATGTAATCATAAATGTCTGCAGAACAAGTCGATTGCAAAAGAAAAATATAAACTTTAAAAGTAAATAATAAAGAGACATATATGTGTACATAGGTACATATACTCGCAACAAATCAGCAACAAGGGATAGGCGCTATAAATGACTCGAATTAATAATGACGTTGACAGCCGCCAATGGACAATCTGACCGAAAACGCCAGCCAACCAGTCAATCAAACGACCAACGAATGTATGAATAACGATCAAACGAATGGACATCAAGTAAATCAAGATTGTATTCATATTCCACATGTCATATGTACAGTAAAAGTATGATGTGGAGCTGAGACGTTGAATGCTAGTTGTAGTTATTGTTGCTGCTGGCGACACAGATACTCAACTTAAGCCAATGAACTAAATTAAATTGCTATTGCGAATTCATTACAGCTATTTTTAGCGACAATGTTTCTTTCAACAACACAAGCAGCGCAAAGATAAAGCCGCAATAAAAGTGCATGCCGGATGGGGGTAGGTAAATGTGCTTGTTGGGCGTGAGTCAGGGAATATGTATAAGTACTGTAAAAGTACTTGTGCTGCATTCAGTTAAGGCTCATCGCCATCGACGCAAAAAAAAATGGAAATCTATCTTTGGACGATAATGCAAGCGAACGCTACGCTCATCAGCTGCTGGTTGTGGTCAGTGCACATGCAACAGTCAATTTGCTTTCGTATATATATATATATATATATATATTGCTGCAGAAATGATTTTTATGCGTAAAAGTGAAGTGATAAATTAAATGGCGCGCGTTTTAATTGATCAAATAGTGCCGGATGAAAGCAGTTGAAGATGCTTTGCCGGCGTCTGTGGGTATTCTGGAAGCATACGAGTATATGGCGTAGATAGATGATCGCTAAATATGTCTATAATAGATACAAAAGACATATAAATTTATATTTCTACTTGTGCGCTGACTTTGAGTTATAAAAGCGAAAATGTAACTTCAGAGAGTAAAAATTCTTTTAATGGGAAATACAAAAACATAAATTGATCTAAATACAAATGAATTTTTAATGTATGCTCGAAATAATTAATTTAATTCATTGGCAAAATTGTTAATTTTGATGGCTGTAAGGTCCAAGAAAAGTGGCGGTGTAGGGCGACACGCATTAGGTTAAAGGATCAGAAAAATTTTAGTTGAAACGTGGAATAAAAGCTTATACGAAGAGCATGAAGTTAAACTGGCGAAATGGGAGTCTGAGAATCACAACTGTGAATGGAAATTTAAACAAAAAAAAAAAAAAAAAAAAAAAAACGGTATTTCGAGAGGAACAGATTACAGAGTTTTGAATATTGAAAAAAAAAAAAAAATTATAAAAATATTAAAAAAAATATAAATATTAAAAAAAATATAAATATTAAAAAAAATATAAATATTAAAAAAAATTTATAAAAATATTAAAAAAAATATAAATATTAAAAAAAATATAAATATAAAAAAAATATAAATATAAAAAAATAATAAAAATAAAAAGAAAAAAGAAAAATATTAAGAAAAATTAAAAATTAAAAACAAATTAAAAATTAAAAAAAAAAAAAAAAAATAAAAATATTACAAAAAAAAAAAAATAAAAATATTTAAAAAATATAAAAATATTAAAAAAAATAAAAACATTAAAAAAAATATTAAAAACAAAAATTAAAAAACAAAAAAAAAATTTTTAAATATGAATAATTAAAAAAAATATTACAAAAAAAAAATACATAAATAAAAAAAATATAAAAATTACAAACATACATAAAGAAAATTAAATAAATAAAAAAAAAAATAAATAAATGAAAAAAAAATTTTGAAAATAAATAAAGTATAAAATAAAAATAAACAAAAAAAATCAAAACAAAAAATAAATAACTCCAAAAACATATATAAAAATTAAAAAAAAAAAATAATAATAATAATAATAAAAATAGAAAAATATGTTGACAAAAATGAAATTTTTTTTTATATCAGTATATTTAAGTTGTAACCGCATATTTTTATTCATTTCAGTTTTTTTTTTACCGAGCAAAGCTTACCGCCGCAACTAGAATATTCAAATCTTTTCAATCGATTTCGAGAAAATTTCTTCCAGGTAAAATAATTACGGTCCAATTTAGTAGTATTTCATATAATCAAATCACTAAAATTAATATTTTTGAAGATACTACTCGCATATCGCAAAATAAATTTATTTTCAGATACATCTTTTTTAACAAAAATTGTATTTTTCACCTAATTATATATATATACATAACATTTTCCTCAATTTTCAGTGCTCACAAATCCATTCATTACATAAGCAATAAAGTGTTTGTAACATAATCGTCAACTAGAAATCCAAAGTGAATGTCAAATATATTGTCAATTATTGAACTTATTTGCAAATCGGTTTGCAACGTGACACAATCGCATAGCGCCATTACAAACCACACCTTTGTACATATGTATACATGTGCTTATTGTAAATAAGTACAAAATGTAATAATATATTTATATGCATTTGCATGCTTTTAGCAGCGAATTACCTGTTGTTGCTATTGACACTCTGCATGCTCAACAAAGAGCAATCAAAATATCGCATTGTCAACATTTATTTTCTATATTTTGCATGCATACCTGCATACATACCCTGCAAGGAAAATGTATGTATGTATGCAAAAATTCTAGTTATATACTACAATAGTATTTTGAAGACGAAATCACACACCAGCTTATTGTGTACCAGATTTATACCAGTATTTAAAAGACAATAATATACTAGTTTGTCATAGACTAGAATTGTACTAGTATTTTTCGGTAAAATCTGGACTAGTTTGCCGAAATCTAGTATATGAATTTGTATTTTGCGGGCAAATTCATAACAACAAAGAAAAAAAAGAAGCAGAACTCCTAAGTATTGTAACTACAAGTTCCGACCACACATGTTTTCACTTGCTGCTGCAAAATCAACCACACATTATTGTGGATTTTTATATAATATTTTGTGTTGGGAAAAAGATGAACAGTCCTAATTAAGTTTCAAATACCTAGATTCTTTTTTATTTTTGCTAGTACGATCCAGCCTGGGCTGAGACGAACTAGTTCTTAATTGGTATGAACGAACTAGTATTTTAACTGGTATATGGCTGATGCACAAACTGACAATTGACAGTTCGTAGGACATCGCCGTGTTAAGAATACCAGTTGATTACATGGAAGATAGATGGAAGATGAACTAGTCCTGCAGGGTATACATATACTACATAAGTGCTTATGTATAACTGAGCATTGACTGCTGCGACACATTGGACTCATCCATTCAAAGTCGGACGATTCGTTTAGTCGCATAAATGCATATTTATATTGGAAAATATTTATTGGCTCGAATTATTGTAGACAACGAGTCAGTCTGTCAGCTCAGAATAGCCCAGCCCACTTTGTGTATTATTCATATTTGAAATTAGCATTTAGTTGTTATATGATAAGTAGCGTATTTTTGCTTTGAAACAAGTGTGTCAAAAGAAGGTGCATTTGGTCAATTTAAATCGTTTTTTAACCCTTTACAACTTTGCCCACTGTGAATCACTTCTCAACTTGTAAATTCGTTCGAAAACAAGTACTCAGTTCTCTAATGCTAAATTTACAAAATAAAAATGTGTATATATAACATTATATATACCTATAATTGAAGCGATTTTTGGCCGATATATAAAATTACTCATTTTCATAAGTGACTGTGGAAAATTTTGCTTAAATTTACAAAAATTAAATTAGAAAAAAAAAATTCACAATTTGATATATTCTTAAAGAGTTGAAAACTATATATTTATAAGAAGTAAAAAAATTTATATACTCATATTATTATTATATATTATCAAAATTGTTTATCTTACCATAGCTTGCTCGATCTTGTTATCGATCGCAACTGCACTTGTTCCAGATGCACTGTAAGAATAAAGAAAAATAAAATGTTTGAATTAGTTAAAGTTTTTAAATGCCTCAAATATTAAAATAATAAATAGGGAAAACTCTTCCAAGACACTCTAAAGATTTTTCGTAAAATAAAATATCACCTGCTATGGGGCATAATTAACAAAATTTTACGTAAATCATTTTCGCATTGCTGGTTAAACACAAAAAATAAATTCAAGGTTTCGAACATCAAATTGTTGTTCAAATTAAAACCAATTTTTAAAAAATATTTAAATTCCGTCAACATTTTTTGAATTATTGCTTAAAAAATAAACTCCAATTTAATAAATACGTCATTAAATTACGAAAAAATTACCTAAAAGCGAAAAAATCAAATAAAAATTGAGAGATATTAAATAAATTATAATCTGCCTGCCCGTCTAGCAACAACGCATTAAGGTCAATTCAAAAATCATTTCCGCCGAGACAGCTAGAAATTTTCGCAAAAAACACTTCAATCATTTTAATAGCGGGCCATTATAGCCAAACGCACGATTCAACGATTTTGTATGCCAATGAGCTGAGATTTTGTGCAGAAAAAAGCATACATTTTGACCAAAAATTAGTTAAGCTTAGGCAACTATAATGGGTTGCTATGCAATTTTTTAAGCGGTTATTTAATTACACAATTTTTTTATTTTTTTTTTTATTTGTTTCAATTTGCCACTTTGCAGCGTTAGTTATGACCATGAGGGTGGCGGATTATAAAAAAAATGCAAAATTTAAAAATAAAACAATATAAAAAATTAAGAAAAAGTACAAAAAATTAACAATGTTAAAAAAAAATTATCCAAAAAAACTTAAAAAAAATTAGAAACGATAAAAAAGATTGAAAAATAAAAAAAAGTAAAAAAACTACCGAATGGCGCGCAATAAATAGCACAATGGCTTAATTACAAGTTTAATGACCTAAAAAACAGTATTTAGGTGAGCTGCTGGAACGGCACACATTTTTTATAAATCATTTGTATGACCTTTAATGTTCAAATTCTATAAAAGCAGATAACTGCAATTTTTCATTAAGATTTAAGTTGAACAAAAATTTAATATTATGAATTAAAATTAAATGATGAAATAAATAATATTGATTAGTTTCAATATTTTCTAAATAATTTTTTTTACTTTAATAATTTTCAAAGTTCTTTTTACCCCAAACATTTTTTTATGAATTAATTTTTTATAATTTTAATAATTTTTCATCTTTATATTTTGCGTGCACATTGCTTAAATTTCGTGAAGGTTAATAATTTTAATTAATTCCCATATTTTTAAATTTTAATGATTTTTCCATTTTTTTTTTTGAGTTTTTACGAAAACAAATGTTTAACCATAGATTTTTTATAGATTAAATTTTAATAATAGCAATGATTTTTTGGCATTTATATTAGATTTAATATGATAAAAAAAAGTTTTTCCTCAAATATTATATTTGCAAAATGAGGTTTAAATTATTTTTTATTTTTTACTTATTGTTTTAATTCTTATTCCAGCATAAAGGATATTTCTTAAAATTTTTGGTATAACTTAATTATCAATATGTTTAGCATTTTATTAGTTGATGTCTTTTGAATAAAAATGTAATTTTTTCTTATTTTATACATTCATTACAATATCAAATACTTTTTAACTAAAAACTCTTTTGATAAATTAAACCAAAATATAAATATTTCTTTAATTTAAAATTCTTTTCAAATATTCAAATATTTTTAGTTTTAATTTGAATTCCTTTTAATTAAAATATTTCTAATTTTAATATCATTTTTTTTACTTCTTTTATTTTTTATTTTTTAAATAAAATAATTAGTAAAATTAAAAAAAAATATAGATTTTTTTTTAAATAAAAAAAATATATATATATATATATTTTTAATTTTACTAATTATTTTAATTTTTTTTATTTTTTATTCTTATTTTATCAAGTTTTTTTTGCACAAATTTAAAAAATATATTTCTTTACATGTGGAAAATTACATATTTAAAACATAATATGTAATAATTTATATAATCATATCTTTCGTAAAATCTATATATATTTTTTAATTATAATAATTTTCCAAAATTTAATATCGTTTTTAATTTTCATATATTTCTAAATTTTTATAAATATAAACATATATTTTTTCAATTTTATTTGAATTTTTTAAAATTTATATTAATTTTTTTATTAAATTTTCTTCCCTTTTTAAATTTTCATTTTGCCATATTTAATTTTTAAATTTAGTTATATTTTTTTAATTAATTTTTTTTTTAGTTTTATATTTTGAAATTTCAATATTTTTACTTTATTTAATTTCAATATTTGCTTTTGCATTATAAAAACAATAACAAAAATTTTTGTTTCCCAAACAAATTTTGCTATCACCGTAAACAAACACCTGACTTACTGGGTTTGCTGCTAAGCACGAAATTTCATATTTGCAGTTGTATCAAATGACAAAAAAAATATTTAATTTTTTTTTCTACTTTCGTAGACTTTAATTAATTTTTATCACAATATAAACAGTCTAAGGGAAGGAGTCCACGAGTTGTATGAAGTCTACTGTTAAAAGCTTTCAAAGAGAACAAGGAGAACAAAGAGTTGAGTTGATTTAATAAAAAAAGCTCTCATTTTTCATTAATAAAATTTGACAGGTTAATGCTACAAATTTTTTTTAATAAACAATAAAGTTTTATTTATTATGAACCTAGTTACCTAATAACTGTAATATGCTAATTCATGCCAGTGTTCTTATGTATATAATGAAATGAATGAAACTGACAATACCATACACCACGCAGACCATTAATAAAAACCAGCCAAATTGTATGAAAAATACTTTAATATACATATTGCACATAAAAAGTAATACTTTAAAATTACTAGTCATGAGCAGTAAAAGTGAGCGTTTTAAATATTCCTAAAAAGCTGGCTGGCAGTAGAAATAACCTTGAACCGACTTAGCGACCGCTTAATGCCGCAAAGTTTAAAGGGAAAACATAAAAGTTTATGAGCAGCATTGCAGCATTAAATTTTTCAGCTCTATATTTATGCTAGACACTAACAGCATTTTTAATTTTTTTTTTGCAGCTCAAACCGAATGGCAGTAAATTTAAGTTTGAAATTTAAAAGGAGTCAAAAAATTAAAACAAAATAAAAAACTTTAAATGTACATATGAGCAAATTCAAGCAGGAATAACATTGGCATCCGCAATAAAAACAGATCATTGAAAATTACAAACAAAAGAAGAATAAAAATTAAAAAAAAAATATTTTAAATTTAAGTAAATTGAATTTTTTGAATTCTTTGCCCGATGCTCAATCATTGCATTCTACTTACGCCAAATAAATAAATTTGTTTCAATAATGCCGTACAAACAAAATAAACTAAAACCACAAAATCCACTTAAAAAGTTACTTCAAGGTTTTCGTTTACAACATTCTGTAATAAAAACAAGTCATGACATACATTTTTAAAAAGGCATCGAAAATGTCATGCATTACATACATTAAAGCGCATGGTATTTGAATAATAATATATACAAAAAAAAAAAAACAAAAAGTAAATTCAAAAAATAAAATTCGATCAAATGCTGAACACTAAAAGCCTCAACACCTCATTTTGGCCGTACGAAATGCTTGAGGGCGTGTCCCCAAGCACACTGAAGCTACTCGTATAATGTAATATTATATAAATATAAATGCTGAAGTTCATTTATGTTGGTTGCTCAACGCCATATTAGATTTCAGTTATGAGAACGAAAAAATATATATGTATGTAAAAGAATATTTTGCTTATAGGTATAAAGTTAATATAAGCCACTCTCCTTAAACGAACAAGAAATCTATCATAATTTAAGAGAAGCTTACCGATCTTTCAAGTAATCTGCACACGCAAATTTAAGAAGATACAAAAATTTTCCATTCAATTATCAGAGGAAGTCTAAGAAAATGATCTCTACTCGGCTATTAACTTACAATCAATCAGCAGAAAATCACTAAAAAAAAAACAGGCTTTGAGATAAATTATATTTAGCGCACATTCACAAACAAGGATCCAATGTAAGTCCTCACATAGACAATTTTATCATTTGTCCCTTATGATGACACGTTCTACAGTTCATGGGCGAACGAGTGAAAACTTAGTGCGGCTCAATAGCCCGAGAAAATGATACACTTTGGCCGTTAAGGATATGAGTATCACGATCAGGAAGAAAGTAGCGGAATGAATTTACCTCTCCAACCTCCACGCAGCTACTGCAATATGGTTTACGATTTCTTACCAGAAGCGATGGATGTGATTTGGTTTATGCTAAAAGATCTTTCGACTTCCCTAGATCCACCTCAGACCAGAAGACTACAGCCATCTAAACTATGAGGTCCATCTGTTCATAGGCAGAATCCGCTATGCCTTGACGCTATAAAGGGGCAAGTTAGGTATTTTACATATGCTCAGGAGCGCACTAAAACCGCATTCAGAGAACTGATAGTCACACGGTTGTCTGGCTAAATCCTACTGGCTTTATCCGAAGCAGTAGATCTTTCGTTTCATGGATTGCAGCATCTTGAAAAATGCTGTAGACAAAAATTTCCGAAACTGACTCCTCTTCTACCTAATCATTAGTGAAAAAGCCGCTTATTAGATATTATTGCTTTCCCCAGCGACCTCTGCCAGGCAAATATTCTATGGAACATAACAGGATTAACGATATTTTCATAGAGCAATAATGCACTACTTCTACTGTAAAGCAACCATCGTTGAAGGCTTCGCCGATATGGAGAAATCTCCTATAACATATTTCTTGTCCTACGCATTTTATTATAATATGACGAGTCGGTCCCTCTTTTATTAGAGTAAGTATGTTGAGCCAACGATAGCGGTCTTCGCGGGATCATGTTTTTTATAAACATATCAATTAGAATCTCTAAATGTCCTGAAGTTCCTTAGAGAACCCGGACTGCTACAACCGGACCTCCGGGCAGAACGTCGCTTTCACTGGTCTTCAAACTTCGCGTACGTTCGTAGTCTGTTTAAAAGTAGTAAGATCAAAATTTTGCTCCCTATTTATATATGTACATGTGTGTGTGTGAATTATAAATTTGTTACTTTTCTATATTTATAGGTGTAAATTAAATTCGAAATAAAATCACACAACGCTTTGAAAGGGGTGTAATAATCGAAAGACGGAAACGAACACACTCATAAACAAACAGATGCCCCCCGAATTCATAGCGTAAGAAAGGTATTATAAAAATTTATTACATTTTGCCAAGATTTTTGAAAACGAAATTTCTCGATTGCAACATATGTATGTGTTTTATTTACAATTTCCGCTACAGAAGATACATATATACGTATATATAAAGGGAAAATAATATAATGCAACGTTAAATTACGTGTGAGCAATTAAATTTTTTGAGTAAACAAAAACAATAATATCATAAAAATGTAACAATAAAAGTGAAATTGATTATGCACACATTTAATGAAAAGTGAACATATGTATGTATGTATATATAGAAGTTTATAATAAAAATTGCAAGTGAAAATTTTAAGAAAACACAAAGATTTATTTTAATGTAATAAATGTCAAAACCTGTAACGGTAAATGTGCTTTAAATATTCGCTAGCCAGAACAAACTTTTTGTAATATATAAAAGCTGTTAATATATGTATAGTAATAATATTTTTGTGTATGTTTATATGTAGCTTTAATTAAAATATATTTTATTGTAGAACGAAAAATATTTCGAATGAGTAAGCAATGAGAATAATCCCGGTAAACATCTACCATTACATACATATGTTGACAGTTAAACAAAAATTTATGTTTTACATCTGAAAAAAACAATAACAAATACATTTATGGCAAAATAGCAAAAAAAATTTCCATCAAAAGGAGATTCCAAGCATTTAAGTGAAAGTGGCAGTTGATGTCATAAAACAGCTGTTCGCCGTTGCCTGTATGTATGTATACATGTATGAGTGCGCGTTGAAAAGAAGAAAACATTAATTAATATGAAAATGTAGAATTTAAATATTTACTTTCAGAACCGCAAATAATGCCTGTCCGCCTGTCAGTCTGTCTGTTATTTGTGAGCTTACTACAGTAAATATCTTTCTTTTTTTTTTTTGCGGTGACGCGTTTGTGGCCTCCAACATCAATACAAATAGGTATAAGCCCATGTATTATACTTATACACCTATGTATATATATGTATGTAGATTATGTGCATTTATTTGTACTTTTTTGAATGTACATATATATGTAAGTATTATATACATATATGCATGACTGGTAGCGGTTATTGAACCATGTTCGGGCGCCGACGCTGGGTTGCAGCGGGTGGCCTTCATCAACAACACAGCGGCAAAGCAGTGTAACTTTCAGCAGCTGTAAAACCGAAAAAGTCATTCGACTGTCACCAATCAATAGTTGACCGCAAAAACCCAACAACATATCATTACTTTCGCTTTATGTGTTAAATTTATTATTGGAAATCGTATTCATATGAGCATACATATGTACATACAACGATCGTTTATTGATTAAATAAATTTTTATTTTTAATTAAAATTAAAATTTTATATACATACAAATATATGTATGTATGACTATATGCCTAAAGATATCAATTATTATATTTTTTGCGGAAAATAAATTTTAATATATTATTTTAAGTGAATGAATGCTCGTTTAAATATTTATAAGCATGAAATTAAAATAAATTCGTTTAATAACATTGATTTGTGAGCTGAGTGTTAAATTTTAATGGTTTAACGTTTAAGTTATTTGTAAAAGAACCCGTATTGAAAATAAATATTAAAATTTTAATAATGCAATAAAAGCGCAAAGAGTCTTGAGTTTATTTGAAAAGAAATTTAAAAACCCTAAAATGCAACTGCACACAAAAATTGTGGAAAAAATAGAAAAATAAAAAGTAAAAATAATAAAATAAAAATAATATGAATATATGAATTAAAAACAAATAAAACAAAATTAAAATAGATATGAAGTATACAAATATTGTATGTATTTCAAATATGTCATTATAAGTAAAATTATGAATTTCTAAAAAATAAAAAGGAAATAAAATAATTTGTATTATTTTTTTTATTTGTAAACAAAGTTACACGCCTATATTTGAAAGATAAAAGAAATTTAGAATTTTAAAGAGCTTTCGAAGCGATTTCAGGCTTTTTTACTATTTTTCAAAATTTATTTCTTCGATTTTTTGTTAAGCTTTTAATATCTTTAAACTCTTTTTTGCTTTTATTTTTTTCATTATGCAAATTTTTCGCTTTATTATTATTTGTATTTAATTTGCATTTCTTTTTTCATTGCTTCAAAAGTTTCGGTTTTCAATAGGTTTTTTTGTTTGTTTTATTTTGAATATATTTATCACTTTTATTCATATACATTTTTATTTGTTGAATATTTTTGTGACACCTTATAAAATTGCGTCGCGACAATTTAGATTATCAAAACAAAATTGAACATAATTTTTATTATTATTACTCTTTATGAAAAAAAAAAAAATATATATATATATATATATATATAATTGGCATTTTGACGCCAGACATAAATACATACCGACAAGACTATTTTTAGCAAAAAAATTTTTGCACCCCGCATGTATACACACATATGGTATACATGTCCACATCGATATGTACATTGTAGCAATTTATTTTTTTGTGCACGAATTATTTTCGCATTGGCAAATAGAGGTGTGTGATTTGCTTGCCTTCATTTCCTGAAAATCTTTGTCAAGCGCTAAGTAATCAAATTTGTTGTGGCAACAGATATGTCTTAATAGATAGAAGTATACAAACATACAAACGACGTAACTAAAACTAGAGGTGGAAGTTGTAAAAATTAAAAAAAAAAAAAAAAATTGCCGGTTGTTAAAATAAAAATTAATAAAATAAATTTAAATTAAGTAAAATAAATTAAAAATTAATTTAAAAAAATGAAGCAAATAAAATAAAAAGAGAAAATAAAACGAATATAATTAAAACAATATAAACATTAAATTAAACTATATGAAATAATGTAAGATAAATTAAAAAATAACTTAAACTAAATTTAAAAACCAAATAAAATAATTAAAAAATAAAATAAAACCAATTACGATAAAATAAAATTAAATAAAACCAAATAAAATAAATTATAAATAAAATAGAATTAAAATAAATTAAAAATGAATTTAAAAAAATGAAGCAAATAAAATAAAAAGAGAAAATAAAATAAAACGAATATAATTAAAACAATATAAACATTAGATTAAACTATATGAAATAATGTAAGATAAATTAAAAAATAACTTAAACTAAATTTAAAAACCAAATAAAATAATTAAAAAATAAAATAAAACCAATTACGATAAAATAAAATTAAATAAAACCAAATAAAATAAATTATAAATAAAATAAAATTCAAACAAAAAAATTATAAAATGAAAAATGAAGTGAAATTAATTAATTAAAATAAAAAAAGAAAAAAATAAAATAAATTAAAAATAAATATAGATAAAACAAAATAAATTAAAATATAAAATAAAATTATGAAATCTGGAAAAAAGACAAATAAAATAAAGATTAATATAAGAAAACAAAACAAATAAAATTAATTAAACTGCCATAAATGTATATAAAATAACACAACGTAATATAAAAAATATCAAAATAATATCAATAAAATAATAATAAGAAAAAATAATATAAATTAAAAATAAAGTATTAATAAAAAAAATATAATGAATTAAACAGATAGAGCAAACTAAAATAAAATCGGATAAATTGAAATTAAATAAAATGATTTAGAAAATATAAATAAAAAAATTTCAAAAGACATAAAACACATATGTAAATTGAATTAAAGAACTAAAAGAAATTTCAAACAAAAATTGATTGTTTTGAAGAAAAAAAAAACTTGTTTCAAAAATATATTTTTATAAATTTTAAGGTTAATATTGTATGTTTTCCTATTAAGTAATAACTGAATCCGTTTTGTTGAATTATAAATTTAATTTATTGATATTTAATGCCAAAACAATTAAATTTGCAAAGAGGAACTTTTTTTTTATTAATACCCTTTAGACAAAATCAACAAAATGCTTATCAGCTAAGCGTAATAAAAATGTTAAAAAACAAAAATTTACTAATGGTATAAATGAAAAATAAACGAAAATAGAAAACAAAAAAACAGAATAACAAAGTAATATTTCTAATGGCATTAATTATTAGCCAAAATGATTGTTTGTGCCACTGGGACTATTAGCTGAAATTCGTATTACTCTCGCTTTAAATGACTGACGTTGTTGATAATTATTATTATTATCATTAATATATAATAAGTAGGTATGTGCATAAATACAAACATACACGTATACAAAATATAGCATATTGTACTTATGTAAGTGTGTTTATGAGCGCTGAAAGCACGAAGCGATCGAATGTTGTCAAGTTTATTAGGGTTCAAAAAATTCGTTGATACGTATGTATGAACATACATATGTACAAACATATCTAAAAGCAAAAATTAGCAATGATGTCAGACAGTCAAAAGCGCAACGAAGCAATACAAACAGCAACGGCAGGCAACACAGACAGACAGCTAAAGCCGAAAAGAAGGCCATTTGACAGTGTTTGTTTTGTTTTTTTTTCTTTAGTGGTTTGTGAGGTGTGAATTTCGTTTCGAATTAAAATTATGATTTGTTTACTTGACGTTGTTTTTATTTATTTTTTTATTTTCATACTTTCAAATGAAGTTATATGAAAATTTGTTTTGGTGTAAAAGTAAAGCCGGTTCGGTTCCGTCTTTCTTTTTTTGTGCCATAAAAAGAGCTAATATGCTTATGTTTAAACTTTTTTTACTCATAAAAAAATTAGTAAAAATTAAATAAAAGTAATAAAAATTAAATATAAATAAATAAATGCAAAAAACAATAAATAATAAGAAATAAAATATTTTTGCTTTCTTCAAGCTGTCTATAATAGGCCAGTTTTTATTTGTTTACTTATCATATTTGAATATTTGCTTATCTCTACACATTTAATAGTTTATTGCTGGCGATCGTACTGTGTTCACGTGAACACAAAGCTGCCGATAGGCCTTAAACATTAGCAATGAAGCTTTAAGCGTTCAAATAGTCTATGACATCACATTGCAAAAAATAAAAAAATGAAGAAAAAGGAAACAATAAAATAAATAGAAAACAAGCTGATAATTCAGGTTTCATATTGAACTTTTTAGAAAAACAAATAACAAGTTTTTTATTAACCTCAAAAGAGGTATTAAGACATTTTTTATACAATAAATTATAGGCTGCTTGGCTGGTAATGATAGTTTCTTCCAATATTTGAACGACTTTTAGCTGTCAAAGTTTTCGATGAGTTTTTGACATTTCATCATGTTTTGTTTCAAGTTTGTTGTACATATTTAAATTTTATAAAAATTTTAAAAATTATTTAAATCTAGAAATATTTGAATGCAGCTTCGGACAACGTTAAGACCATAGCGACACCTACCGGAATAACTTCTAGTTCCTATACCCCTTGCCAAAGTTTTTTGATTTTTAAATATTTAACGTTTTCTTTTTTCGTAGCACAAAATAATAATCAATCATTGAAAACAGTTGAAAACATGTATTTTCAAAGAAACATTGCCTCTAGAAAACCAATTTCAATAGACTTTTCGGAATCAATAGTTTTACTATTGAAATGATTTTGAAGGTTGTGGAAATTATGGCAATCCGATGGTACTATCGGGCGAATGTAGCATCAGTTCGCAATTGAGTTTATTTTTGGTGGAAAGGGGCGTAGAGTCCGCCGTTGTCATGATGAAACATCATGCCTTTGCGGAATGCCAGTTCCGGGTGTTTTTTTTCTTAATTTGTTCGGTCGCAAGTGAAGAAGAAGACACTCGAGTCAAAAGCTCTCAACTAAAGACAGTCTAATTATTAAAATTGTGAACATCTCACACAATATTAATTATCGAAAAATCAACACTTTAAAGACGTCCTCTGATCGTTCACAACTTTTACGGTATTTCAATTTCAAATATTTGCCAATAATGACATCAACATAGCCAGAAGAGTTTATGACATATGGAGGTTTATTTTCTCGAAAATGAGGTAAAGTAAAGTTCAATGAATCGTACATAAAAGTGAAACCAAGCGAGTAAATAAACAACAATATATAAAGAACGGCATTTTGTTTTTGATTTTAAGGTTAATCAAGCAAAAAAAAAAAAAAAAAAAAAAAAAAAAAAAAAAAATCTGTGGAGCAGAAAAACAGACAAATTTAATTCTTCAAACATAAAGAGGGCTTGTTCTGAACAAATGACAATTTTGGAAAACTTCAATAAAAATTATATATTTCCTACCGGAAGAAACATTAAAAATTCAAAACCTAAATACGGTCTGGAGAATACGGCGGATGAGGCCCAACCATTTCAGCGTTTCCAGGTAGTTTTTGATCGTTATAGGCACGTGGGGCCTGGTGTTGTCACGCAGCAAAATCACCTTTTGGTCGTTTCTGACCATTTTTCACACCATGCATGGGTTAAACAGTATTTGTTATAGTCGAAATCGTTTGCAGCAATGGTTTCGTTAGGTTTTTGCAACATTCCTCAATTTCAAGCTTTTTTGGGTTGGCTAGAAAGCTCTTTGTCTTCGACGCTAAAATCACCACTTTTGAAGCGTCGAAAATACTGTCTGCCTGACTTATCGGTCAGTATAAATGCTATTTATTTAACACAAAACCGGACATTTTCGTAGAGGTAAAACACAATGTCGTTGTCAGAAACACTAATTATTGTAGACCAGATGAGAGACCATTCCAAATAGGTAATCACTTCCAAGATCAGCCACAATTTGAGGGTGGAGCCATCTTTTGAGAACGGACTAACTTAATTTTTGCACCCCAAAGAAGTAATATTTTGACGTAAAGTCAATAAACTCTAGACTTAGGAAGATCGGACATGTTATAATAAATACATATATACATATTACTATATTCTCTTAACAATAAATAAATTTGATGTTAATTCCTATTCCGATTGTCTTAAAAATTTAGGCCAATCTTTCGCAATCGATCATTCTATTAAAATTCAAATTGTAATAAATTTTAAATTAAACAAACAGACACGCAAACTATTATTTAAACCAACACTACTGACCGACACATGAAATAATACGAAGAAAACGCATAAAAAAGGAAAAAAGCAGATAAAGAAACTAATCGGTCAGATAAAATTTTAAACTGACAAATAAATGACAACCAACAACAGTAAACGGTTGATGGCTATAAAAATGTATGTTACAACAAGTGTAAGAGATAAATTAAAACTATATTAACGAAAAAAAAAAAAAAAAATGGAAAATTCATTTCCAGCAGGAAAGGCCTTAAGAAAAATCCAATCAAAATTAAAAAAACAGAAATAGAAACAAAAACAAAGACATGTGCAACGCTAATAGACGTTAATATGTTAAAAATCAGCTCTACGTCCGCTTAAGACCACTAAAAAACATAAAAAAAAACAGCAGCAACATTAAGCAACGGCTATGGCATGGTGGACAATTTGTGTTGGCGCCGGCCGATATTTTACCATAAAAACGACTTAATCAACAACCAACTGACAAACGAGCGATCGATTGACAATTGACATGTGTGCTAATTACGCATTGAGAGTCGTTAAATACGTACATACAAACATACAAAACGCATAAAAAGTTGGATGTTGGTACTGAAAAGTGGGTCTCTTCAAAGCTTTTCCACTGCAGATTTGACGCTGAAAAGCGCATCCGATATCGTTGTATGTCTTGGCAAGTTTTAATTAGAAAATTTTCAATTTTTATGAAGCAAACAGTTACAAAACGGTATGAGTTTACAAAGTATCTAACGTCAATTGTACTTTTTAATTGGGAAGTAATAAAAGAGCAATATAAATAAAGTATAATAGTGGCTGTAGATGAACATATGTATTGTATATATTTATTTATGTATATGTGTATATGTATTTATGTAACTGTCAATTATTGATATAAAAATAGATTTTTAGATTTTGAATGCGTGTTTGTAGGCAATTATTGCGGTGGAAAATGTCATTAAAAGTTCAAAAACATTTTGAGTAATTTAGATTCACTTTCTCAGAATATTGTCATTGCAACATTATTAATAGTCCCAAGAATTGGGTCGAAAACGAGAGTTGATGGAGCAAACACTACAGAATTAAAGAAAAAAATTACTAAAAATAAAGTAAAGTTGGGAAAATGAATATTTGAGATTTCACATGGAAATTGAAGTTAAAGAAGTAAATTTTTTTTAGTTGTTGTTCGTTATACCCATTTCGGACCACAAAAAACTAATGACAACGCCAGGGAAAGAGCTACTTAGCCCTTTTTGTACCAGATGGAGAGGAGGGTTTTAGATGAGTCGGTTTAAGAGGATATGCAAAGAGTGGGTTAACCATATTGTAATATGGCTCAGATGCTACCACTGCGGGTTAGGGATCCAAAAATTTATTCGAACATATATATGTCGGGCATTGACACCTTGAAGGCTGGACATAACCAGGTCAAGTCTGCATAAGTACTACACGGCTTGCATGGGACAACTCGAGCTTTTTTCTCAACTCGAGATCTTGGTTTTCCATAGGTGTTGGCTGGTCTTCGATAATGCCTTTCAAGATACCGATCGTCATTCTAAGAACGGTCAGACGGTAGCATGTGGACAATACTCTGCCCTGGTGACTGCCAAACCAGACTAAATTCGTGTTTCCCACAAGGATTTTTTTGTGAGTTCAGAAAACATGGCGGAAATAGCTTTAGTATTCGTACAACATCACAAAATTATTCGCATGTACGGACAAAAATTATATTGCTGAGAAAATATTTTACAACAAATAACTTCCATTGAAATTTAACACTCTACAGTAACTTGACCTCCAATTTCCTTATCTCTTCCACTCATTAACAGTAAAAAAAATAAACACATTATAATCACCTCGTTATCCACTTAAACAATGAGAAGAACGAGAAGAGGAAAAATTCTTCCGATTAATCATTTCTGCTTCAATTGTTAAGCAGCAATTTAAGCAACATCGAACTGAACCGCTTCCGGTGCGGAAAACATTAATCAGCAAATACCAGACGAAGGCGAAAAACAAAAAGAAGACGCAACGTTAAAAATTAACGTAAATAAACATTGTGTGTGAGAGAGGAAAATATACAAAACAAAAAAAAAACAAAAAAAAAAGCTCAATAAACAGAGGCTTAGCAACAGACAAGCAGAAATAGTGCAACCTTGCGACATAATTTCAAAAACGCAAACAAAATATTATATTATTTTTTTATATATTATAAAAAATTAAAAATAAACGATTACCATTACGTAATGGTGGTGGCATATGCAAGAAAATGGGTGTAATATTACAAAAACAAATGAAAATATACACATACAATGTATATATGTAACTAAAATAAGCAGATTTAAAGCATTTCGCAATGAAACGCTATAAAAAATTGCAGCGTAAAATAAAATGAAAAGAAGTAAAGTTGCAACTGCACATTTTGTTGAAGAAAAAAATAAACAAGAAAAGGTAAAGTGAAAACTTAAATGCTTACTTGACTCTTAGAGGCATACAAATGTACATATGTACGTACGTATCTCAATTCACATTAAAATAAATAAATACGCACAGCATGTAAGTAATCCTAAAATAAGAAAGGCAGAACGAGCAGAAGTTGATTCTTGTAATGAAGAGTAGAATTATAAAACAAGCGTGGCAGTCATGAGACGAAGACGAAGACGACGCCGCATTGAATGAAAGAGGTGACAAAGTGAACAGGATTAATTTGTTGTCATGTGCCGCTACTGCAAAACGAGTTTCCCCGGCCACAAGCTAGCTATGCGATTGATGGTGCTGACGCGGATGCTTGATGCAAGCACGCATGCAAGTTGCACAAGTGGCAAGTGTGTGTACACAACCAAATATGGTGTATGGGAAGAAAGAGAAATAAAAAAAAGGTGGAAAAAGTGGCATACCAGATTTACAGATAGCATTTACAGTACGGCAAATAAGTAAATACATATGTATATATGTATGTTTACATGTATGCATTCAAGTATGATTGTTATGCTTTTACGGTTTTCATCTTTGTGTGGGCGTAAAGAATTTTTCACGCCATTTTACGCGCGAAAAAATCTCGAGACAAAGCATATGTGAAAAAAATACTCGCACATATTCATGTATATATGTATGTAACATATGTACATATATGCATATATGGAAGTGATTAAGCGGCCACGATGTCTGTGGAAAGTAATCTTGGCGGTATATATTTATACAATTATTGATATAATTTATAACGTTTGTATATTAGGGTGGTACAGGAATGTTATCTGTTTTCCAAAAGGCAGAAAATAAATGTTTAATTTAAACATGTCGCTGTTTGAGGTTATTTTTATTAATCAAAATAAACTTTTTAGACGAAAATTGTACTCTCTCTGCCTATCAAATTTGCTTAGTGTGAAAATTTTAATTCAATAACTCTTTTTTTATTCTTAAACGAGTCGAAGTAAATATAATAATAATAATAATAATAATAATAATAATAATAATAATAATAATAATAGTAGTAGTGAAGATAACAAGATGAATAATAACAATAATAATAATAAGAGTAAAATAATAGTAGTAAAAATAATATTAATAATTATAAATCAAATAAAAACGTTAATAATAAATAAATATATAGTAAAAATAATAGTTTATAATAATAATAATATAAATATAAAGATATAGATATTAATTATAATAATAAAATGAATAATAATATTAATAATAAAATTATAAATAGCAATAGTAAAAATAAAAGTAATAATAGTTGAAATTATAATAATAATAAAAGTAAAAAAATACATAATAATAGTGAATAAAATTATTTTAAATATAATTTTAATAATAGTAGTAAAACTTATAAGATGAATAATAGTAAAATTAAAATCATTAATAATCAAAATATAAATAACGATATTAAATAATAATAGTTTAATAATAATAACAAAAGTAAAATAATAATAATAATAGCAAACAAAATACTAATAATAATAAAAATAAAAAAAAAAAATTTATAAAATTAAAAAAACAATAATATTAATAATAAAATTCAAACAAAAAAAAAAAAAAAAAAAAAAAAACAAAAAAAAAAAATATATATTAATAATAAAATTCAAAAAAAAAAAAAAATATTAATAAAATCAAAAAAAAAAATTTTATTAGTAATATATAAAAAAAATATATTAATAATAACAGTAAAAAAAATTATTATAATAAATAAAAATATGGTGCATTATTAATGTGACATAATATTAAATTTAAGTAATCCAATTTTTTCTTCTAAATGTCATCTTAAAATATACAAAATTTGTCCAGCACGGAGTGCCAAAGGAAATTTTTATTATTTTAGTAGAAAAAGAATATGCACTACTTGTCACATATGCAAAATACTCTTCTTATACATATGTATATAAAAGAAGAGTATTGTGTAAAAATAAAATAAAATAAAATTACAAAAAATTTAGTTTTTAATTGGGTACTGAAGTTACATTCTTCTAATTTTTTAGTACCACGTATAAGCATTCATGGCAGAGCATAAGTACATATGAATGCAGGTATATAGAATTAAAAAACAATTAGTTTTCTATTAATTCTATAGATGCAAAAAATTTGCATAAATTTATGCTGTAGTTTTCGAACCACCCTAAAGTGAAGAATAAGAAAGCTTTCACACAAATATCAGCACATACTATACTTTTTAATTAAAATATTTAAACGAATTTCGCCAACAATACTATACAAAAACATAAATTACATTCTACTTAGCAGCTGTTTTCACAAGTTTTCCATACATACATACATGAAATTGAAAAGGTGAAACAAAGGAAAGAAAATTAACGACAGATGAAAGAAATCGACTGTCTCGTAAAAGTTTTAACTACAAATTGCAACTACAATACATATATAAATAAATATATGAGGACAAATATATTTGTATGTATATGCGCGCAAAAATGTATGCTATTGGAGAAAATAAATGAATTGCTTTTTTGTTTTTTTTTTTAAATACAAAATTTATCTTGCATTTTGCCTTAAATACTAGCGACTATCGACTGTCGTTTGTCTAGTTTTATGCGCATAAATGCAGCAGCGATAAATAAAACACAGTAAAAGTTTGTTCAACCATTCAACATAAAACTTGTTTTTTGTGCTGTTCATGACCTGGTTTTCCGCCACTGACTGCAGTCTCGCACTTACAGACATATACGTACTTACATACCTAATCAAATATATGCATCTCTCTGTGTGTTTCCAACGGGTGAGACTTGCAACTTATGCCAAGTGTTTAGCGTCGAAATAGAGATTAAATAGTTATATTTTGTATGTACACACACATATGTATGTATGCTAAAAACAAATTGCGGTCGAACAATATTTAATTTGGAATTATGTAGAATTAGTGTCTCATAGGAATGTACATTCATGCATTTAAATGAGGTTTTTCGCAATATTTACTTTTAAAACACACCTTGCTATGTTTATTTAGACATTCCTCAAGTAATAAATTTTAGTAATAACAGTATGCTTTTGGCTGAAGCAAGCCACTAAGGTGTTTCACAACAGTGTGTGCTTAAGTAATAAAATAATATTTTTTTTCTCAGTGTTTGAGAACATGTTCTTAATGTATTTGGTATATCGCAAAGTTATTTAATGAAAGAAGTAATTATATAAAACTAATTTTATTATTTTACGATTTTATGAAATTATGACAAATTACTTAGTATTGTGAATACCCTAACTTTTTCTTTTCTTACAGGTTGGGCTAGGTCATGATGCATGAAGAAACCCCAAGATTTATTTTGATGAAAATAGAATATTTTTTTATGTTCCTAAATTTTAACAGGTACTACCGCAGTTACAGTGTTATCGCTTTTTTGCGAGCTAACCCCGCTTAGGAAGTTTAATAATGCACATAGTATCTTCGCTATTACTTTCAATATATAATTTAGATACTAAATAATGTTGTATAATTCAATCATTTGATAACTTGAAAAAGATAATTTGTCTAATTATTTTCTTTATAACAAAAAAAGTAAAGGAAATCTCAAGGCATTTTTCTCATTCTCTTTTCTTGCTGATTTATAATTTTCTTTGTGTCAGCTGAGTTGAGATATTTCTTTCTTTTTTTCTTTCTTTCCATCTCATTACCGTCTGACGAGCCTTTTATGCATTAAACAAAGCATTACATTTTTTTTCACCTTGTTGACACACAAAGAATTACAACAAACACAAAAGGCCTGTACGAAAAAAAGCTATGGAATGTTGAGTGGAGAAAATATTTATTTAACCAGAAATGAAGTGGCAACAAGCAAGCGAAACAAAGTAAATGGATTTTAAAATTTGTGCTCTAATGCATATTTTTAAATACTTAAAAGAAAAAGAAGCTAGAAGAGCTTCAGACTTCATAATTACTGTTAGTTTATAGGACTAGCTTTTCTTTTGAAAGAAAAAATTAAATTTCTTATGTGTCTTCGAAAGGATGCATCAATAATTTACTTATTTATTTATTACCTCTGTCTTATTGATTTCTTCACCCTCGTAAAGCTCGTTAAAGTGTCAGTCAATAAAATGATTTGTTGCCTTTTGCAAGTGTGTGACCCCATTTTATGCATTTATTCCAATTGATTATCAGATTACAAGGAAAAGAGGAAGCTATTTTTAGAATTTGGTAAATTGTGTCAATTGCTAGAGCTACATGGTTACATATGTATGTATGTACAATGCAGGTTGTCAATAATATTATAATTCATCAATAACGTTTTTCCGTTGAATATAAATTAATTATATAATATAGGAATGGATTGTAGTAAATTGATGCGACGTGGAATAAAACATATAAATTTTAAGTTGCTAAGAGCCTATACATTTGAAACTGACTATAGGGAGATTAAAATATTTAAATACATTTTTTTAAACGTCCAATATGTATTCCAATCTGCATTTATAGGTACATATATTTAAATTAAAACCGAACTTCTCTCCGGGAAGTGGACCAGAGACTGACCTATTCGAAGAAAATTTTATTTATGATTTGATTTACTCGAAAATCGCTACATACGTATAGGTGTCTTTTTGCGGAAAAATCGTATTAATAGTTCTTTTAATTTTTTTACGGAGAGGTTTTTTTTATATATAGATATTCAGGGGTTAGTTATAGTTAAATTTTTGGAAGACATGACATACTTTTGTTTTCTTGAATTGCACCAGAAAATATAAAAAAATTGTTTCTTTACGGGAAAGAGATCAGTGTCGTCTTATTAGATCGTTTTGTTCTGTTACGACAATAATTTTTTTTTCCGATTCAACAAACTACAATGGAAATCTAAATGTTTTCTATGAATCAGTCATCATCACCTGTCATACTATAAAACTTACAGATATCCTATTGCTGGCTGGCTGATGCGCCTTAGATAGATCCGTTCGTCCTTTGTAGTACCAGATGGAGGTCCGTTTTATTGTCATTTTAAATAGTCATCGTATGGGCCATCAAGGCTTTCGCGAAGTTAATATCCCATTTTGAAGTTTGCTTTCGACCTTCTAACGCGAGTTCTAGCTAAGGCCGGACAGAAAAATAGGAGCTGTGCTAATGTCTCAATTATGGCTTATTCCGTGCATTTCTTGTTTGTCTCACTGCTACTAATGCCCATTATGCTTGCATGAGATGCCAGTAAGTTGGGACTTGACGGTAAATAATTACATAAATATGATCCATTTCATATTAGCATAAATATGAAATTGATATTCAGTGACTTGCATGTGTGTGGGAAATGAGAAAATCCTTTAGCCTTTGAACAAAATTTATTAGAATAAGTAAGTAAGTAAGTTTTTGAAGCTTCTCCTACATATGTACATATGTATGTATATCTAATTAGAAAAAATTGATAGCATCTCTCTCGCTCTGAGAGCTTCTATACTTATTTAGTTCTGAAGTGCCGAACTCTGCTGATCATTTTACTTTTATTATATTCGTCCTATAATCCGTCCCTGTAAGGCCTCATAATTTTCAATTAAAATTTAATTATAATCCTTATTTAAATTTCGATACTCACTCTGGCAAAAAGTAGTCAATATACTTCATAACCACTTCGCGTACGGGATCTTGTTTCCCCGAAATACTTGGATACATATCGAACGCCATTTTCTTGTTGTTCGTTGACTCGGTTTTCATAACTTTCCAATTCGGCGGATTCTAATTGCAGTTGCGCTTACTAGCGTTTGAGTATTATGTATACTATTTTTGTTTATTTCAGGTGTTGTTCTGCTTCGTTTCAACTACTAATTGTCTATTTCTAGCCAAACAATGGGCAATTAAAATGATATTTTATTTGCAAATCGGTTGCGCGGTGATGGTGGCTGGCTGCACAAGGGGTAGGTAGGTACATATGTATTTACATACGAGTACGTAGTTTGTGGGAGGTCATGCTACAGAGACAAGTTAAATATGTAGAATCTGTTTGGTTCAGATATACAAGTTCTTGGAATATATATATGTACATATATACTTGTTTGTTGAGGGTGTTGGAATCTCTTTTGTTTTCTTACTGGGATTCCAGCAACTGGGGATGCTAGCAGCTGGGGTTGCTAACTGCTGGACGCTCCAAAAGTCAATTGCGGCTACAATATAGCGCCAAAGCTAATGACAGTCGCTAAAAATATGTATGTACATACGTCTCTGCTCCCACCACTTTACCTTGTGCAAATGCCAGTGTTCTCACCTCTGACGCTTTGTATTTGTCTGTTTGGTCTGCCGATTTTTGGATACACACTTGATTTTGAGTGTTTTGTTTCTTTTTTTGCTTGTATTTATTTAAGCATGTATGTATATATGTATATTATATTTATATTTTGTTTATTTCTTATTGGAAAGAAATTTGAAGAAATTGCATATAAAAATGTTATCTAGGGTGGGGTTACTAGTATTCGTTGTTAGGCGTTATACTATTAGCATTTAATTTTTATTGTTCAGATTTTAAACATTTTTCTATATTGCAGCAGACTTTTTGATTATACAGTAAGTGATATGTTTGCGAAATTGTGTAACACGTTAAAACATTTTTTGAGCAATAAATTTAATTTTTTTTATGGTTCGCACGCATTTAATTTTCGTTTTTTTCTTGCTAATCTTTTTGCTTTAATTTAAAACGCTTGCACATACATAAATAATATTCTGCATTTGATTTCACAATTGTAATATGTATATAAAAGTTTTTTTTTCTAAAATTTGCCACGCAACGTTCTCAATTCTTCCACACACTTTCATATATGTATATATATATATATACACACACACGCTGGCTGCCTGGTCGGCCGTCTTATATTTGTAGATATGTATGCGTAGCCAACTCTAGGGGTCTGCTAATTTTTATTTTCTCATAAATTATCTTAACACTTTCCACTTTTTTCCCCTACAGTTCCACTTTTTCTTAATTTTTACGATATTTTTATTACAAGCGAGAAGATTTACAATTTTATTTATTTTTATTTTTTCTTAAATAATCTTTGATTGAAGTTGTAAAAAAAAATGTTTAGCTACATAAACTCAGCCAGTTGGTTGGTGTTACTTTTCTGTTGCTATTGCCAGTGCTTCCTCTTCTTTTTCGTCTGTATCGCACAAAACGCGTTTCAAATTATTTCTTTTATTTTATTTTTTATATTTCGCTCTCTTGCTGCTGATATGCTCTTTCTTGTGTGTATCTTAAATGCATGCACACATAAACGTATGAGATTGCATTTTGTGTATTTTTACAGTGTATGTAGGGGTTATGCGCCGCAGTGTGGTTGTGTGCTTGTGGTTTTCAGTACAGAAATTATACTCAAAATCGCTTGAGTATTTACAATTCAGCTACGTTGTTGAAGTGCTGAATATACTGCTGCCTGCGGCTGAGAGTGAACGCAAGCGCACAATTTCAGAGATACTTAAAGAACACGAGTCTATGTTGTTTGAGCATGTGTGTGGTTGGATGAGCGCGTTTAAACATAGCCGCTCTCGCTTAGTGGCTCACTAAAAGTAGCGATTAAAATGTGAACGGTTTTAACGTTGATTTCGAAATGCACACCTTTTTTATGTATTTTTCCAATTTTTTTTTTTGCTATTGGAACGCGCTTATTCTTTACCAATCAAGTATAAAATTTTTTAGTCAATTTATTTCTTCTTTACACAGCACATTTTTTTTTGTTGAGTACGAATTTTAAATTTGCGCGTTTTCTACTTAACTTCTCGTAGACAAATTTTTTTAAATTTTTTCCCCCTTAATTTTAACTTTCAGCTTAGCACTTTTCACAGACAAAACACAAAGATACAATAATGCGGACAATTTTGAAACTTTTCACAATTTTTTTTTGCGCTCAATGAAACCTTACAAATGTGCTGGCTAAATTTATTTAAAAAATATATTCAAAACTACATTGCCAAGTTAGTTAGTAAACAAAAAAAATCCTTTGTTCATACTAAAAATGCAAACAACCAAACAACCGACTTCGTGTTTGAAGCCCAAGAGCACTTTACCATAACTGAATTTTTATTTCGCTGCTTATGCATGCTATTTACTAGTACTGCTGGTGCTGTTGAAAAATTTGAAAACTCACTTCCCATTCGTATCATACCAATCCAAACCAACAATGTACAATGTACAACATAAATACAACAACAACGATAACAGCACACAGCAAATACATGACGATGATGATATGTATGTACATATGTAAGAAAAGCAACAGCCAACAGCGGGAGGGCTGAAGGGGGGGTGAATGTACACAATACTTACATACATATGTAGTATGTATTGAGCACAATGTGAACACGGCCGTGTTGTTGTTGCTAGTGTAGTGGTAGTAGTCAATACCAATTGGTTGCAACCACAACCGCCAGGTTGTAATTTCAACTACAACACGGTTGAGAAAATTCATAAATCACAAAATAATTAACATACAACATAAATAAAATGCAAAAAATTTGAGAATAAAGCTTACAAAATTGTTAACAAAACCAAAAATTTAAAAATATATATATAAAAAAAAATATAAAAAAAAATATATATAAAAAAATATATACAAAAAAAAATATATATATATAAAATATATAAAAAATGTATGTAAAAAAAAAAACAAATATAAAAAAATTTGTATATATAAAAAAATTTAATATATATATTTTTTTTAAAACAAAATAAATGAAAAACATTTAAAAATACAAAATAAAAAAAAACAAAAAAATTAAATAAATAACAAAAACCAAGCGCTCTGTCATATAAACAAAAGGATAAAAAATAAAAAAGTAAGGAAGACTAAGTTCTGGTGGAACCGAACATTAGATTATCGACAGAAATTTGTGTTAACTCCGCAAATCGGTCAAAATTAGCACTCTTATATGGGAGGTAAGCTTTCAGAAGCTCTGTATAATGGGCTGCAGTAGCTTCATTCAGCAATGGAGAGAGGGACATAACGGCTGCTTCAATTTGCGAAGCGAACTGGTAACATCATGGGCGTAGAATCATCTACATATGTGACCTAACCTCTATCTATCATAACCTAGTCACCAGTAAAATTTGATTGGAGTCAATGCCTTAAATATGCGAGCAATATGTCCATTATATGGGTAGCAGTTACCCGATTGTGTCGTGCTTATACCAGACCACGCCCACCTCACATCTTTTCCATCCCTTATTTATATTACTACCATCATTCCTTCCGAATATGACACACATTAGATAGGATTTATTAAAGACATGAATTTGCCATGAAGAGTTCAAGAGACTTTGAAATAAAATTTGCGAATATAAGTTTGTTTGTTGTCTCGACTATCGTTAAGGTATACAAATTCTGGGACGAATCATCTTTTCAGATGAGGACGAATTTCCCTCAAAGATGGTTCGGACGGAAATGACAAATATTGGCAATCTAAGGGCAGTTCCAAGAAAATATGAAAAAGGTAAAAGACCGCTCTCTTACTAGTTTGGCCAGGTTTAAACCACAGATGAAGCGTCGAAAAAAATGTTAGTTAGTACTGGACTCGGTTTATTATATAAAGCAGTTGGATGAAGACTTTGAACTCTTTTTTTTATCAAGACAAGGCGGTATGAGGTTGAACAGAACTATAGAGTTTTTTGGAAACCCGAGGCATTTTAACATTCGACTGACAATCTCCCAGCACAGACCTGAATCCAGCAGAGAAACTTGTTAACGACGCGTAAAAAAAATTTAATAAAAAATAAAATAATAAAAAAAAACATTTGTTGCCTTTACAATTAATTCGCGGGATGTAAGCGCTCTTTTATTCATATACGAGTACATATGTACATATGTATGTCGATATGCATTCATTTGAGCAAGTTATGCATAAATGCATTGCAACACGCTACAACAAAACACAGAATCCATAATGATTTATGGAAAACTAAATGGCATTAAAAAAATGGTATATTCGAAGTGGTTTTAAAATTTTTAATGTGCAATGATGAAATCGCTTGAAGCTTATTCTGCACTCATCACAGCGCTGCACTATTAGCTGCCAACACTTCAACGCTTAGACTCAGCTCTCAAAACATACATACATATGCAAGACATGTACATACCTATATGTATATCATGTAGGTGTTTTAATGCGCTTGCATACGAATAAGCATATACATAAGTACATACATATATATTTTTACATACATATGTACATATGTATGTTCACCTCTTACCAAGCAAATTACCTGCCAAGCACAAAAAATTGCTAGCTAAGTTTTGAAATGTAAGTTTTAAATGAAAATTGCTCACTGATGGAAAACTACAATGGTGTGTTGGTTGCTTTGAATACTCTGACACTTTATGCCCCACAGCAATAAGTCAGGTAACCACCAACAATTGCAATTTAGTATCATGTAATTTAACTGCAGTAATCTTTATGGCTAAACTCTTGGATTAGTGGTTATGGGCTATTGTTGTTGTTGTTGTGTTTTCTTGCTGAAATTTTCTGCACATTTGCTTTGGCTAATTAAACGTTTGAATGATATTTCGAGACATTTGTTGCAACACCAATGACATCTTAACCAAGGCAAATTGGTTGAACAAACGTACATACATACATACATATACATAAATAGATATTTATACCTATAAAAATATATGTATATGTATTTATTTTGATTTTAGTACTTTTGTTTACAAGACAATTAGTTTGCCCGAACGGCCTCAGTTTTGAAATATCGTAAAAACCATCACCAGATGTCACATGGAGCTGTCGTACTTGAAGTTGTATTCTTATAAGAGCTCTAAGAAAAAGACGATGTCACGACTTATCGCTTTGCAATCCTGTAACTATTTGGTGCGCAATCTAAAGAAGCAGGCGAGGCTAGTCTAAGTCATCAAGGTTATCTAACAAGTGAAAAAGATTAGATGAGTAGGTTTTAAGGAGCAACAACAAGTCTTGCATTAGTGGGCAAGAATAGTTGGTTTAAGCCTCGCGCAATTATAGATTTTAGACTGCCCTAGGACAGTCCGGATCTTACGAGGTAGCTTGAACTCTTCGTATGCAATATGTGAGGTGGGATTTCGATAACGCCAACCCTGGGAAGAGAATTGAGGGAAGTGTTGATGAGAGTATCATAAATTTCTAGAGTATTCTTAACTTTTTTTAATTTAGTCTTTTACTCTTATTTGCAATATTTTAAGCTGAAGTTTCCCTTGAAAGGGTTTTTCAAAATTAAAATTTTTAAAATTCTACTCAATTTGCTAGATATAATATAATAATATTATACTACGAGTTGATCTCAGCTGAGTAAAAGGGTAAAAAATCAAAGGTTACCTTTGAATGAAATAAATAAGAAACCATAACTACGTAACCTAAAACATACGTATGTACAATATATGTATGCACTCGTAACACTAAACTCATAATCAAAATAATATACAAAAATGCTTCAATCGAGATTTACAGATTTACCATATATGCACATACTATGTATACCACTTTTCGAAAAAACTCTGCTTAATATACATAATGTATAATACATATATGTACATACATACATAGATCTGTCTCGAATAATCTCAATGGGCTCATCACTAATTATAATCTGTACATTGTCATGGGTGTGCTTGTGTTTATATTTATTAGAATAACAGAAAATTGAAAGTACAAACCTGCATACATAAGTATGTTTATGTTTATATGTACATGTGTATAGCTTTATGTTTGAGCGAAAAAAAATAAAACGATAACATTCAAGGTGAAACAGATCAAAAGATCAAAGAACCGGTTGGTTGGACTAATATAAACATTAGTAGGCATAATTCGGAAAATTAAAAACAAAAACAGGAAAATCGAAACATTTGCAATCACAAAAATCAGAAGTGGAATAAATTATTTATTGAAAAATTTTACACGAACAAAAAAGGCACGAACACTACATATTTGTTACGAGAGAAATCGCCTCATTAGCTTTACTTTTACTATGTATGTACATACATACAATACATATGTACATATTTATGTACCTACTAATTATGGAAGTCTAAAATTGTCTACGACAAACCAATCAGTTGTAATATTTTGTTCTGCATTTAATGTAAATGCAACAAACAATAACACAATTGTTAACCATCAGTTAACTCTGCGGAAGGTAGAAAATGAGATTATTGATTCTTAAAATGTAAACAAACGCATTAAAAATATAAAAATCCACCAAGGCAAGGGCTAGAGGAAAAAACATTCGCTTGAGAGTATTTACATACACGTACATACATACATATGTATCTATGTATGCATTTACTTGAAGAAAGGGAAATTATTGCATTTTATAACTGTAAACAACGAATAAACGAGAAGACGACGCGCAGTAAGCTAGCAAGCAATGAGTTAACAACAACAATTCATACATAAACAAAAACAACCAAAGTGATTGGGCACATCGAATGAGGAAGCCAAAAGAAATTTTCTTCTTTCACGGGAGGCAAAAAGATTTAATTGAAATTTCACTCAAAACAACATGGCCGATTGACAACCTTGTAAGCTATTCAGCATATCTATACAGTTAATACAATGTGCTGAAGAGAGCGCTGAACATCGAAGACATGTAAACGGGTATGAAGCTGTAAACACTAAATAAAGTGGTATATGCATAAAGAAGAAACCCTAAAAAATCATCCACGATGAGTAGACGATGTGTAGGCAAGTGATGGAAATATGGTACACATGTGGCTGAGAAATACGAAATCCGCTGTAATTCCGTTGAGAGTGAGTGGAATGCACAATCGCTGCTTGCTGAAGTGAGTTAACAGCGAGCGCTCCGTGAGAGTGAGAGCATGATTTTATGTTGGCATGGGAGCATGGAAATCATGAAATCGTTGATTGAGCTGCCGAGGTGCAAGTGTCCGCAATGCCATGCTGTTTATTGCGGTGTATATGAATTTTTCGGTTTTTTTGACTTGAAATGCCAGCTAATGGAACCATTCGTAGAACACATTTCCGCGGACGGAAGTTAAAATTCAAATCATTTTTGGGTGTAATGGCGGCTAAAACATACAATCACTTCAAAAAAAGAATCCAATTTACAGGCTGCAGTTAAGATGTTGAAACGAAAAGTGCTATGGAGACAGAGATTTACTGTATTAGCTCACAATAACTCTAAATAAATTACACTACATCCTCCAAAGCTTAGATTTCAACAGTTGCTTCCATGTGGGGGTACTCAAGACGTGAGTGAAAAAAGGTACATACATACAACCATGAAGTTAAATACATTTGAAGTTAAATTCTATCATAATTTACGCAAATTGAACTAAAATGGGTAACGGTAAACAGTTTACTCCTGAAAAAATACGCATTATCATATCATGACTAACATAAGGAAAAGTGTTTCAGAAGATGGTACATAATACCCTTAAACTGGTTCAAGAGAGTGAAAATGATCTATCTCAAAACAAATCCAGGGCACCTGCACCGCGTAAGACAACGATTTTTGAAGACAGATCCAAAATACGAAAGAACAAGCTAGATCGTTTTAAATTGTCTAGACAAAAAATGCTAGAAATAAACGAAGAATTTGATTTGAATATATCAAGAAGCAATGTCGGAAGGTCTTTAAATGAGGCTGAGCTCTTTGGATGCATTACCTGCAAAAATCCACTCCTGTCAAAACGGCATATGAAATAACGGTTGGAGTTTGCTAAGACGCACTAAGTTTTTGGAAAGATGTATTATGGACCGATAAAACTAAAATATATAAAATGGGTTCGGATGGAAAAACCACATTTCATTGTCCAAGAGGTCAAAATTTGAATCCTAGGTACACCAAAAAGACCATTAAACATTCAGACGGTAATATTATGATTTGGAGGGTATTTTCCTGGCATGCGGTAAGTCCGACTGTGCGAAGAAATGGTAAAATAAACAAATATCAATATCTGGACATTTTAACGAATGAAATGGAACCATTCGTATTGAACTCCATATGCCACTAAATTTGACTTTTATGCAGGATAATGTTCCTAAGCGTACCGCGAAGGTCTCAGAAGATTGGCTTAAGAAGGAAAATATTCGTGTTTCGGATTAGCCAGCGCAAAGCCCAGACCAAAATCCTATTGAAAATTTATGGAACGATGTAAATACAAAAATATCTGCGAAAAATTTCAAAAATTTCGAAGATTTGTGGGTGGGCGCAAGGAGGAGTGATAATCCAAACCTATGAAACCATGGAACGCAAATGTGACGCTGTTATTAAAAATCGTATTATAAGTACAAAATACTAACACCACTGAATAAGTACGTGAGGATGCAGAAAGCAAACATACACCCACATAACTTTAAAAGCTCGCTGACAGATCAACTTGATTTCTCCATAATCTGGTTTTCAGGTCTTAAGAATAGTTCCTATAACGAAAAACCTTACAAGTTGGTCACGTCGGAGGCATCTCTTGGCGAGATCGAAGCGGAGTTAGTACCATGTATAATGAAAAGGATTTCTTACAGGACATTGCAGACTGCGTAAACAAATGCATATACTCGGAATCAGCCCTAATGATACTTGTCGCTTCTAAGAGCTACAACCAGAGACACCCGTGTCCTTACTGTTTAATTGCGAAGCTGTCACTAGAAGAGAACAATAAATAGCTCAGAACAGACGGAAATCCATATCAAACTGTAAGATAAGCAAGCAGTCGCTCATCATTCTCCTTCTGTTAAATGATGCTGAAGCTTGGACTATGATAACATTCGTGGCGTTGACATTAGGAATACTCAAGAAGAAGGTTTCGTGGAAGATTCATGGTCTTTTGCACTTTGGCAGCGGCGAATACTTGAGAAGAATTAAGCCTCGTCATCCAAATGGAGGATGACAGCCTACCAACTTTCAAACTATTCTGAGTCATGCAGATGAAGAGAAAGACCTTGATTTTGTTGAAAAAATCTGGGGAAAACCGACCTGGTTTCACCCGATGTGAAGAGAAGAAACGATATAATCGGATATAATCACGATAACGGTATCGGAGTAGCAAAATCACGCTAATGTCATTGAAACACTTGCTCAAAGTCCCTAACTTCATCAAATCGGACAGACTTAGAAAAAGCTTCATATCTTAACAAAGAAACGCAAGTCCATGTCTAGAGCTTTGAAATTATTCGTGGGAAGGGAAGTCACAAAAAATAGTATTTTTCCCATTTTTTCTTGAATTTCTTTGAAAAAAAAAAACGTGATTTCTTTCCAGCTAAAATTTTAAATTTCAATTATTCAAAAAAATAAATTAATAAATATAAAAGGCACGAAGAAAAAATAATTTTCGCCACAGACCATTCCAACTAATACGAGTATTAAATTTCATTAGAAAGCAAAGCCTGAACTCATTGAAGTTTTGTGGTTTTTCCCTTAACCCAAATACCGCTAACACACACACACACCTACCAAGGTGTGCGCATATGCGAGCCAAAGTCAAGCCTTTGCTTAAGCTCATTTTTTTTTAATTTCTGCAATTTCTCTCAAGTTTTTTTTCGTATTTCTATTTCAATATTATTTGCAGTTACACACACTATATTTATTTATTACATTAGTGTTTATGGCCAACAACTTGACAACAAACGACACGTCACACGCTTCGTTCCACGCGGTTGCACACGAGTATGGAACAGCCGTAGCCCAGCCAAGCCAAGCCAGTCAAGTCAGCGAGTTAAGTACGGCTCAAATTTGGCATGGACAGTGAGCACAAGCAGCCGTTGAGGATTATGTAACATATTTTAAATAGTCAAATCGCAGACTAAAAGTGGCAGCAATGGGGTGTTGTTGCCTTTATACTTTTCTCATGTGATTTTATGACCATAATTATTATTGCAGCCACAGCACAGGTGCCACATACACAAGCTCATTAAATAGTTAAATTTGTTGCTATTCCTTACCAACGTTATTCGAGCGCGCGCTTTACTGAAAATTGAAAATTCGCTAAGCTACCTATTTTACCTACCAAAGAGCAGAAATACAAAACTTTTTTTCTATTTACCTACAATACAATGCACCGAGCTTGTTTACGCTCTATGACAGTTACTTCCAGGCGTTCAACAGCAAAAAATTTCTATTGTCTTAACTGGCGGGTTTGCAGTTGTTGTTGCTGCTGTTGCATTTGCATTGTCTTTGTTCACAAAACATTGTTAGGCGATTTGTTTCCTATTACCGCAAAATATTTATGCATTAAACAGCAGCAGCAACAGTCAGTTTGTGCAGCCAAGAGGTGCAGTAGAGGAAGGAGTTGTTGAGGCGCAGCAATAAGTAAAGCAAGCTTGTTAATTCCGTCAGCCACTTTATCTCTCAACAAATGGCTGTCGCGATTACTTATCTACAACATTATTTTCTGTTGCTGTTGCAATTATTATTTTCATTTCTGTATTTATATGCAAGTATGTATGTATTTATATTGAAGTTATCAGCAGGTGCTGCTTGTTGCTATTGCAGTTGTCATTAATTGTGAATTTCAAACGCTCATTGTGTGCTTCGCTTTGCTTTGCTTTGCTTTGAGCCGCACTGCGCGAGCGAACAGCAATTGTATAAACGTGCACATATAATTGCAATGAATTATTTTTATGGCAATTTGATAGTATCTCTTACAGCTTTTTGCTTCTCTAACAACATACACGTATGTATATGTACATACATATGTTACTGCCAGAAATCGAATTGATAATTGATGCTGAAACAGCAAAAGCGCAACTACCGCAATTTGGGCAGAAAAAAAAAAAAAAAAAAAATTAGAGACAAAAATTCTTTTTTTTTGTTAATTTGTACTATTTCATATTTCTTATGAGTCCTAAAATTTAAAATTTAATTTCTAAATTAACTCAAAAAAATATATATGATAGGAAATAGATTTGATTTATTATTTACGTTAAATCTTTGCTTTATACTAAATTCGTCGCTTTGATTTGAAATAAATTTATTGAAACATTTATAGTAGTTTTTTTTAACCGAAAAATTTCGATTGTTTATATTTTTCCCTAACTTTTTTATTTTTACATACGTGTATAAAGGGTTATCGAAGTAGAGGCACTTTTTTAATAGCCGGTCATATTATTTTCCTTCAGTATTGTTTGGCATGTCATCATCGAAATACTTACGACTGAACAACTTGAGTAAATCGTTCAACTTTAGACCACATCCAGCACGCAGTGAAGAAAATATAGCGGCCATAGCTAAGAGTGTACACGAACACCGTGTAAAGCCGATTAGGAGCGATTTGGCGCATTTTACGTCCAAATCTTAAATTGAAAGCGTACAAAATACAGCTTATGCAAGAACTGAAACCGCTCGACCTTCCCAAACGACATCGCTTCGCTCTACTAGTATGAGCTTTTGGAAAGGTCAAAGAAGATGCGAAGTTTTCGAGCAAAATTTTGTTCAGCACATCGTATCAATCAATGGATTTATGGAGAGAACACTTCGATGAGAAGATAATTTCACGTTTTGGGCCTTTCGATTAGCCACCAAGATCGTGTGATATCAGACCATTAGAATTTTTCCTATGGGGATATGTAAAGTCTGAGTCTATGCGGACAATCCGGCTTCGAATCAGGCCTTGGAGCAACGTGTGCCATTCACCAGTTACCATTCGAAATGCTCGAACAAGTCATCGCAAATTGAACTCAATGGATGGACCATTTGAGACATAGCCGCGGCCAACATTTGAAGGAGATAATCTTCAAAAAATAAATGACAAAGAATGTTCTTTCGAATGATAATAAATACATTATTCAGCTCTCTCTTGTATTATAATTATCAACTAGTTAATTGTTTGTGTTTAGTTCAGACAAACTTAATTGACAATTAGGTTAGTTTTGACTAAAGTACAAAAACACGAGACGAGAGAAATTCAATATTAAGAAAACGAAGTCATTTGTATTAGAAGAAAATTATCGAAATTGAATAAAATTTATTTAAAGAAAAATTCCTTTTAGAAAAAAAAATTTACACTTTCTTCCAATACAAAGGCATCTCATCGACATTAGCAGCAGTGGCACATGTAGGAAGTGCAGGGAGAAAGTCATGAGTGAGACGTTGGAGCACTTCCACTGTTTTTAAATATCTTGAAGCTTCACAATTCAAATGACTAGAGAAAGCTTAAAAATTGGATATTAAAGTTCTCATGAACTTTAGCGAATTATAAATAATCCATGCTCTGATTCTGAGGACAGGATTTTGAAAATCAATGTATTTGAAAAGTCATTTCACTAAAATCAGATTATTTACTGAGTAATTATCAGGTATTATTAGTGCGACTAAAAATGATTTTTTTGCTGATTTATTTATTAAACCTTCAATTAATCAACAAATCGCATCTCACTTTAGTTTTACTTTTAATAACTTGCCAGCATTTCAAATTGTTTAAGATTTTAATAATTAACACACTAACGTCTTTCGTTTTGAAAAAAAAAATAAAAATTTTATAAGGTAAGAATAATTTGCACACGTAGATTAAATTTTGAAAGAAAAATTTAAATATTTTTACAATGTTGTAATGTGAAACATAAATATCAAACAATAAGAAAATTATTGAAACACTTTTTATTAGCTCATAAACACAGAAATTTATATTCAAAGTACATAAAAATCATAAATACAGGAATGTACATACATACATACATAAATTGTATTGTACATGTGTATATTATCTTAATATCTTTTCACTCAAAGCAGCAACGTCTCAATTTCGCATTTAATTCGCTAATAAAAAGTTGTATCAACAATTGTGAAAAATTGCTAAAAATAAACGCAAACAAACATATGCGTGTATGGCCATCAAACAAAAAGACAAAAAAAAATACATATCGTACATATGTATGTACGTGTATGTACTCGTATATATGAACATTTTTATGATAATATGTGTATGCTAAAAATAGCCACCATGTTGATGACAATAATAATTTGCTTCAATTTCATTGTTTGCATGCAATTCAATTAGATTTATTTAAATAAAATTTTATTATTGTAAAAAGATATTCTTAAGAGGCTGTGTAAAAAGAGCTTGTGAAGCTTCTTGCTTTTTTAATGAATTTTTTTTATGGATGTTACTTCTAGCACAATTAAATGCTGAGTGTAAATTAAACTGAGATAGAGATATTTAAATCAATTTTATTTTAATATAGACATGCCAAAGTCTGAATCTAAAAGCTAATTCTGTGTTTGAAAAAAGAACAAAAAAAAAAAAAAATTAAATTGAAATAAAATTTATTGCCTTAAGCGCAGTTTCGCAACTGCTTCTCACACTCAGTCAAAAGCAAGAGTCAAAAAAAAAAGAGAAGGAAATTGAAAATCCAATTTCCTACGAGTATTTTTATTTATTTTGATTAAATTTTTTTTTTTCATAAGCTCTCCTTTCTATGACAATGGCTGATGATGCACTCATAATATTCTACTTTTCAATACCGAAATTTCAAATTAACACTCAAGTACTTCTCGTAGAAATTCAACAGAAATTCTGCATTGTGAGTGTGTCCTCTATTGTGGTGGACGTGTCAAATGCATTATTTGCGCCATGTCACGTACAATGCAGGCATTGAAAAACAGCAAAAACAAAAACAAAAACAACAACAACAAATTTAAATTTTGCATTACTTTCCAAAAGGGAATTAGCGCGAATACAGTGCACAGTGGTTTATTGAATAAAAAATAAATAAAAAAGAAGAAGAAGAAGCACAATAATATTTGCAACTGGTGCATTGTGTGTTTGTTGGTTGGTGGCAGTAAGCGCTTTTCTTATTGATAAGAGAAACTTTGGCGCCATGCAAACAAAGAACAACCAACGAGTCATTGCGATTAAACGAACCGTAACAACAACAATAATAATAATAGAAATTGCAATTGCAATTGCAATTAAATAAGCGAGCGAGCCTTATCACAAACACACAAGCGAACAAAGGCAAAAAGTATGTATAGAAAAATAATAATAATAATAATAATACGTATGCAAATACCTATAGTGCAAAACGTATTGTGAAGCAAACAAAAAAGCTCACAGAACTATACCCATATATAGAAAAACGTAGCGACAATGCAATTGAAAGAAAGTGCAAATGTCAAGCCCTTTTGTGGAGGAAAATGGACCCGACTGAAAAAAGTTTGTCTGTTTGAAAAGTGATTAACGCTAGGTGGCGCTAAAGTCATGCTACAAAAAATTGAAGACTGTAATCATTGGGATTCTTGTGAGAAAGAGATTGTTGAAGTACATACTGGAGATGGTGTAATCCAGCTACTTTAGTACTTCTGCAAGAGATAATGTAATATTTTAGCGTGCCATAAACTGCAGATCATCCAAGGTTGAGTAGTATGGAATTTTATTGTTTTGCAACTCGTTGTAACTTGACGTACAGGTTCAGAGGAAGAAAGTTGAGGAGAGTTAGCAGTGGTTTTCAGGAAATTGATGAAAAGCGCTTCTATTAAAAGTATAGCTGCCGACCATTGAACATTCTCTAGCTTGCGCCTGAAAGTAAGTTACTCGAGTGGCGGCCACCAAACGGGGGTAAAGTAGAGTAGGATTGGTGTAAGTAGTGCTTTATAAATCTAGTACGCACTAACACTTACCTAAATATGTATAATATATATTTATATTAAAATATTTCAACAGAAATAAATATGTATGTATATGCAAGTAATCTGTTAAGTAGACACGTGATAGACGGCTGATTTGCAATGAACTGAATCTGTAATCGTTTTACTACAATAAGGAGCCATTTAAAGAGCGGCAGACGAAGCTTTGCAAAATAGATTACACATATAAATATTACTAAGCTTTATATAAATAATTATTGACCAGTTGCTAGCTAAGTAAATCATATCAGCGTATTTTACATGCATATCAATAAATAGTATATTGCACAATTATGTAGAGCGGAGTGAAGGACACATTTGTTTGTATTACTTTGGTCACCTTGATGCCACTAACAAATGTGCGCCTTGTAACATTTGTTTACACGGGACAACGCCGACAATCAGCAAAATAGCTTGACTCAGCGTGACTTTTTGCTCCTCTTTCTGCTATGCACATATTTTGTATGTATGTATATGTATGTGTGTGTAAGACCATAAATAAGGCATAAAATTTATTGTGTTTGCATAGCCGTCAATATTTATTGTAAATATGACATTGAGGTGCTTGCAAGACTGAGGAAGAGCAGCACCAAAGGAGATAATGAACAAAAGAATTGTGAGCAGTAGCAGTAGTTTGCATGGCAGAAAAGGATCATCAAGGACACATGATGAAATATTACAAATTACGGCACATACTTTACAAACCTCACTCATTCACCCACTCTCCACAGCCAGCTGTCAACGACGTACGACTTGACAGTCAATTACATTTGCTACGCTTTAGAATTTATTACTACACTTTCTAGTGATGATTTAAGTAGCTGCGAGCATAACTGTAATTTAATAAATATGACAGACAGGCAGGCAGGCACAAGCAAGTAAAAAAAAACTACTCGCACTAAAAAAGAAGAAGAGAGCAAAAATCTTTTACTTCCGCCTTTAAATTAGATTAGGCGTGTCTGAGCGCACAAGCGGTACGGTAAGAGGGTGTGACTTAAAGTGACCCATGGACGTCATTAACGCCTTTATGGACTTTCCCATGCCGAGTACCGTACCGACGACATTAACTTCAGGCTTATCATTAGTGCCATCGACTTTCAGGCATTAAAACTCTGCTGCCGTTCACAGCTGATGAAGTAAAGTGTAATATTTGCGTAAATTATATACATACGTATATACATATATTAACGCAGTTTTTTTTCTGGAGTAAATGTAAATAAATAAAAAAAAAATAAGTGTATGCGAATACACAAATCATTTGCATTGAGTCATAAAGCAAATTAAGCGACCGATCGTACGATGATTTGTTTGAGTTATGTATGATTAAAGTAAAGTAAGTTTTGTCTTGTCGCCACCAAAGGGTTGTTGATTGTGACGAAGGAAAGAGAAGTAGAAGAAAAATAAGTTAATTTTAATGCTCGAAGGTAAAGTGCGTCATTATTTGCACATCAAAGACCTTGAGTTTAGTTAAAGCATTTAAAATTTGTAATGGGATAATGGGATTTTTCCGATTGATTAAAAATTTTACATTGTAAGGAGATAAAAACACAAATGATGTTAAGGCCAAGGCGATTTTGGTGGTATCAAAATTTGAACATAAATCTTTGTCTGGGAATTACCAGCCGAATGAAGGTCTCATGGGTTACATATGAAGCTGTGCCTGAGCTCATACACTGGTGCTACGCTGCCGTAATTAAACTCTTCTCATACTTCGTTTCTTCTGCCTGGTGAACCGTGACTATAAATCTCTAATATTGAAACCAAATCAAAGTAACTCGCTGCACTTTGGGCTTAACGTAATGAACAAAGGAAGGTTAGACAAAACTAACTACAGGCAAGAAAGATATCAGGCTTTGCCAAAAGAGACTGTAAAGCATAGGAGCGTTCCGTCTGTAAACGGAACTCAAACCATTCACAAGGATAGATCTAAAATTACTGACTAAGTGAGCGCTGAAATCTATTTGAATTATAACGCCGAGTTAGGACGCCGGTATTTTTTTAGGCTATCTCTATATAATCAAATTGACATGAACATAGGAAAATTCATCCGAGGAACGGCTTAATCACCCGACGGATCTCCAAGATCATGTGCCAAAGTAGCGAAGAAAGGGCTGGGAGATAGATAGATAGGCTCAATAACATCGTTGTTCGGAACGAAATACCAAAGACTATGTACAATACATTCGTCGAAAACACAGGGAGATAGATCAGAAACTGATAAAATGGCTTAATCCCACCAAGACTGGCAAGATCATATGTAAAGTCAGCGTAGGTAAGATTTTAAAAAGTGTCATAACCAGGAGGCTGGTATAAGTGAAAAGGTAGAACACCTAATCGTGGTCTATCCAGCACTAGCAAGTACATGTCTGAGATATCAAAAGAGCTTCTCAATTCAGAGGGGTAAAAGAGGTCTTAAAGTTAGATATCAAGGCACTCTTGATTGAATTTTTTCACAAGCCTTGACATCGTAGTACATGACTTTACTTAAACTATAATATTTTTATTATTTTTATATATTTTATTTTAATATATTTCTGCGCTGGTTTAAAAACCATTTCTTATACTATTTTCATTGCACAACGTTGCCAATTTTCAGCGTTGAGCTCATTTGTTCTCAAGCAACAATGACGTCAGTCAATGAAGTTAATTATTTTAATGAGAACTTTTTTCAATTTGAAATATAGCATTTACTTCAGTTAATGCATTGTTTATGTATTTTTTTTCGCATCAAATACTCGTTTCACAGATACTTGTTCCTGTATAGTTAAATTTTAATTATTATTTAATAGACAAGTAATAAAAATAACAACAGCATTTATGGCATTTAAAAAGTATATTTTGCAATAATAAGCAATCACAGAATTTTTGCCATATGCATATAATTAAAATGTATACCCACGCGTTTAATAAATTACTAACTAACTAAATAAGTAGGGAAAAAAGAGAAAAATAATATAAATAATTTCACAAAAGGAGTCAGAAAATAATTGTGGCAAAATTTAATCATTACTAAAACAACACAAACCAATCTATTTTTAGTTTCATTATTTTCGTGGCGCATTCTGGCATATAGAATGAAGTGAAGTGCACTGCGGTTAAGCGTTTGTTTTGCATGAAACTCTAATGCCGCATGTTGTGTCAAGGTCGGTTAGATTTTATGAGTTTTGCAGCAACCACAAACACTTTGCGATTTCATATACTGCACACTGCACTGCAGTTAACCGCATAAATTTATGATTTATTTTGTGATTTAAAATCCATTTTCACTTTCGTTTCGCTGGGAAATTTGTAATTTTTTTTTTACTTTTTGTCTGTTATTTTTTCAACGAGAACGAATTCCTTCTAATTATTTCTAAAAACAAAAGCAATTAAATTTTGTGACAACAAATGCGATTTTGAAGAGATTCCTATTATAAATATGATTATAAATGCAACAATATGGTATAGTCGTAGTTAGTTAGTTAGTTCAGCTGCTTAATTGCATCATTTATATTTTTACAATCTTAACACCATTCCTCTCTTATGAACGAACGATTTATTAATGTCTAAAATGGCATTTATAATCAATTTGTAACTAAAACTTGTTTTCAACACTTTCAACGACGCCTGCTAAGCTTGTGACTGTTTAACATTTTCAACATCTCTCTTCACTTCTTCTAAAGTGTCTGTTGAATTAATGAAGTTTTTTTTATTACTGTCGTCTCAGCTAACTCAGCTCATCTTCCAATTAACGAGCATCTCTACTTTATATTTGCATGCAAAAATTAGTAAAAAAAAAAATAAAAAATAAAAATTAAGTAAAGAAAAAGATTTATTAGTCTCAACTGTTTTATTTGCTTTACATATTGGGTGTGTTTGCTTACAATTTTACAGAAATTGTGAATAAATTACATTGATGAATGCCTTTTCTACCCACGATTTTAGTGGTAATGAGGTTTTTTTTTAATTTATAATTTAAAATCAAATCATTGGAACCGAGTTCAATATAAAATCTGCATGCAAATGCTGTTGCCATGTTCGTGTTTTAATGAAATGAAAAAACCCAAACATATTTTTGCTTTCATCAATCATTTTTTCTGTTCGAAAATCCGCTTTCAGCTCATTGTATTGGATATTGAAAATTTTATTTACAGCAGAGTATACTGAAAAGTGGCCGAGAGGCTAGTATTGCATACAAAGATTCGAAAAGCTTGGGTTAAAATCCTAATACGACCAACATTCAAAAGTTATAGAAAATTAATTTAACTAAAAAATTAAGTTAAAGTTTCCAATTGCGGCCGCTCTTCGGCAGAGCATAACAATGCCTTAGAGTGTATTTCTCATATAAAATAAAAGCTTCTTAGCCATTGGAAGGTGGTTTAGCATAAACCGTAGGTCCCTCGATTATTTGGAAAAAGATCTTTTATTAATTTTGGTTCATTTCCCCAATAACAGTATTTTTAGCGTATTGCTTCCCTGCTTCATAGGATTTGCACCTGAAATGCAGAGGGTTGTTCCTTATCCAATTTATCGAAATCATTGTTCGACCCGATTTATCGGAAAATTCCGATCGAAGAATCCAAAGAGGTATACTCGTACATTTGGTGATTTAGTAAATTTTTTCCAACAGGTTTTTATTTCTTAAGATTTAGCAAATGTATATGTACAGGGCTGACCATATTAGATGGCCACATCTGACAACACTGTAACTTTGACAAGAAACGTCAGATCGACTAATGACAGTACGTGTTTGAAGCGGCAGTCTTAGTAGTTTTAGTTGGTTTATATCAACAAGCCAAGGACGAAGTCGTTGGCAAAATCTAGTTTGTGTAAATTGACGTAGTTGGCAACACTTTAATGAAATTCTACAATAATACCGAATTATAATTTTTTATTCTTCTAAATTTGCTGCTGCCAACTTTTTTCACGTTTTTAAATGAAAAAATGAAATGAAATATTCTTTTTTTTTAAACATAATGCGACTGATATCAAGGACTTCGATTTTGGCAATTTTTTAGTTCAATTACTTAATGAATTATTTTACTTACACCTTCAACAGCTTTTTTTTTAAGAAAATACAATAAACGCTTACAATTCCATGACTTACCTGAAAGTATAAAAAAAGGAAAATAAATAAATATTGCAATTAAATAAATGTACTTTGCATTCAATAAATTGCTTACAATTAAAACAACAATGCATTTGTAAATACAAATAAACATATCTGCATAATTTACAAGTAATTATAAATGTTATTATTGTAGCTTATTTTAACGCGCTAAGTAATAATAAAGTATATTTTATTAATATTTATGCTTTTAATTAAATGTATAACCAGAGTTTTTAATAAGGAAAATTCCATACGAGAAAATAGAATAAATTTTGCATGGATATTTAATAATCATTAATTTTAATTTGTATTTACTCTCGAAACGAAATAATAATAATAAGTGATGACCCTTTATCTAGAGGAAGTCGAGAAATGTTTTAATATGTATACCTATGTTAAGAAAAAATGAAAGAAAACGAAATTATAGAGCAGCACAAATGTATGAATACAATTTTTAACCCTTTAATACTAAAAATATATTATTGTCGATTTTTTATTTTAATATTTGCACTGAAATAATTGCCATAATTAATGGCAAGCTTTGCACAGCCATCAGAAACTAGTTTAAACCGAACTTGGGACCATAGTTGTAGGCGCAGTTTTACACTGGTCTTATTTAATTGACAGAGAAAACTAATAATTTATATAAGGAAAGGCGTAGTATCGATTTCCAGTGGGATTTAACTAGTGAAAGCTCGATTTCGCTAGTTTGCTGTACAGCTAATACAATATTAATTAATTTTCAATTTATCATAATAGAGAAAAATGCAGAATCTAGCAAAGAAATTTATTTATAGAATTTTCGATATTTTTTTCTTTTCGTATATTGCATTTTACATCATAGCGTAAAAAATTCTATTTAAAAAAGAGACATGAAATTTAAGTATATTTCGCATGTCAACTGCTGCATTGATTTTTTTTATATGCATACATACATATGTACGCCAACAATAAGTAGTGATTAGCAACACGTGTTGGCAGCTTGCCTTCAAAATGTTTTCCAAATTTCTCATAGAAATTTAAATTAAGTAAATTAAAATAAATAAAAACAATACTCAAAAACAACGAAATCAGACGAAAAACATCAGTGCAATTGTTAAAGGTTACAGCGTCCGCCAACAAATAGCTTTTGTATGTAAACTTTTTGTGAAAAAAATTTAATTAACACACACAAAAAAAAAAAAAAAAAAATGAAATGTTCACCGCAGTTTTTTGACTTTATCAAATTGTTGTTCGTATTCTATGCGCAAGATTTGAAAGCAGCAGCATTTTGCCATAAAATCTGGCGCATACTAAATAAGCTATTTACAATGCTAAAAACCTAACAATCGATGCGAAGAATATCTACATATGTATGTATGCCTTGCAGCTGGCGAAACGTTAATCGATTTATATGCGAGTTTCCAAAAGGTATGCAAATCAATTTGACCGTGAAAGATGAATTGCGAGTACATAAAGAAAAAGAGAGGAGAAAAAATTTGGTTGTAAATACTTTTTTTTCTTGATAAATATTTAAAAATTCATTGAACATACATTTTTTTCGAATATGTTCATTCAACGAGTAAATGAAACAAAATCGAAAAAAAAAAAATTTCTTAATGTATTAGGCTGCTATTTTGCGTTCACACTTCTTTAATAACTTGTCAAAAGTAGTTTTTTATGCAAAAAAGTGATTTCAAACACGCCAGTGCGTATACGTAACCTAACGTACAAGTAATACCCAAAAATTCATGGGGCCGTCATTCGAATTATGCAGAGTTTCATATACGAGTATAATGTCCAGGTTCAAACTTTATGACGAGTATGGAATTTCATAAAAAAAATGAATCTTTTAAAGGCATGGCCCTCTATATTTCACTGTCCAGATTTGCTATAATAAATTTTTTTTAGTAACATAATTATGATTTATACAACCAAAGCTACGCACTTTTTATTTTTATTGGATACGAATAAAAAATTTTAATTTTTTTTTTACATTATCGATAGATAGTGCTTTAATTCACCGCCAATGACTCGAAAAGAAAGTGTAATAAAATGACAAAGAAATTATACGTCAATGCAGTGCAGCCGCATATGTCGCAATTAATCAATAAATACGGTCTTATTTACATGTATACATATATACTAAAATATATAAGTGTGTGCGCATTGCATTTTTTTCGTTTGTAATGTGATAGCTGCAACATTAGTTCAACATTTGTTTCACTCATATTCAAACATCTAAACATAACTTTGCGACAACTACCTTAGGCGCTCTTAAGTGCATTAATTACTTCCACTTTGTATTCCTACTCATTCATTTCATTTGATTTTTTCCCTTACCCCTTATACAAGTTAGTTTGTTTTTACTTCAACTAAGGTCAAAGTATTATTGTTCAGTGCATTAACCTGTGTTAATGTTGTTTTTTGCAGCGTAAAAAGGATGGCAACGCGTGTGAGGGGGTAAGAGAGCGTACGACTGAATGAGTGCAGGCCCAGAAAGAAGCCTTTCAACTTGACAGCACTCAAATTGCGTACAAGTAAAAACAATATCGATGACAACTTGTTAAGTTTTTCTGTGCGATACGCTTACGAAGCAGAAAATAGTTGTAAAAGCCCGAAAGTGGTGAAAGAAGCAAAACGAAAGAAAGTATTAATTCTACTTCTTGTCGTTCTTTCAAAGACAAAGAAAATAAATAGATACATACATATTTATTTTTATTAAGGCCACTCATATTTCAAACACGCAAGCCGCCTACCGCTGCCACACATTCGTTTACCTGCTGGGAAAAATAGTCGTTTTTTTGCAAAAAAAATTGGAGTAGAACCCAAATAGTTTACATTTTTACGCCAACTAGTTTATCTTCCATCTATTACCCATGTAAGCAACTGGTATTTTTATCACAGCGATGTCCTATGCCAATTATCAGCCTATGTATCAGCTTCATACTAGTTAAAATACTGGTTCGTTCATACCAGTTGAAAATTAATTTGTCTCAGGTCAGTATGCATCACACTGGTAAAAAACGTGCTTGATCTTTTCCGGCATTCCAATCCCTTGAAATAATTTTTTTGTGTGTGCTCAGGTAGATTAGGGAACTCCTTTCATGGGAAGTTGACTAGAGACAACATTTATTTAAAAAAAAAAAAACGCACTTATGGTTAATTTTTCTTGAAATTTGGTACATTATTTCTTTCCAGGAAGTGGATCAGCTATCGATCTATGTATTTGAAACTTAATTAGGAAGTTCATATGAGATTGTTCTTGTTGTATACCAGAATTTTTGCAAACTGCTTCAGAATTTAAAGAAAAATTCCAGTATAATTCTAGTCTATGGCAAACTAGTATATTTTTGTCCTTTAAATACTAGCATAATTCCGGTTTATAACGAACTAGACTGAGTTCGTCTTCAAAATACTAGCATTTAACAAGAATTTTTGCATAGACTAGCTTTTCCCTGCAGGGTTATTACGACGCCACCACACCGTTAGCTAGTTGTCAAATTTGTACTTTTGTGGCGAGTTCAAGTCATTTATTTTATCATTAGTCATTTTTGTTAACGGTTATTTGAGTTTACTTTTCTATTTTAAATTGCTTACATCTCTTTTACGTTAAATTAGATTCTTCATTTTTCATTTGTACGACATTTGTTTGACGTTTGTATCTAAGCGTGCAGCACTTATCGCTTGTGCTATGATTGGTCAGGAGTACACACGTATGTATTTATGTTTGTACATAGCTAATTTGATAAACTGAATTGCATTAGAGTTAGAGAAGGTTAGCACGTGTCGTCAATTTAATGAACACGGAGAGCGACCTTGAAATGTAATTTACTTTAGCGGCCATTTCAACTGAGTGGGTTGAGTTAATGATAACCACCCGCTGCGTGGGAATGTCTTTGAAGGGTATCCTTTGAATTTTATTGCTGATGTCTAAGAGAAATTAGTGATGGAGACATCTGTTGGTGAGAGCTGCTTTACATATGTTCATATGTACATAACATTCCTTTAACTTGAAGCATTTGGTTCAACTGACGGCTGATTTGACGTTGAATAAACGATAATTATGTAACTGAGCCAACTAAGTGTATCCTCGCAAGCTAATAATCATTGAAGAAGTATTTTTCCATATGATTTTCGTTTAGTGAACGTTCTCTAGCCATTAAGTTTTGGAGAAGATTTTCAGCAGGATTGCTCGAAAATTCTCTGATGGGACGGAACCTAAGTGTGTAGTCTGCATAAACCATAAGAAGGAAGATGCCATACACTGTGCAATTATCATGGTATAAGACTCTTCAATATCACATACTCGTACATGGTATTATCTAGGCCATCAACGAATTGATTAGGTGTTATTAGTGTGGCTTCAGTCCTGGCAGATCCGCCATCCATTGGATATTTATCACACGTCAAACCTTCAAAAGGGCGTTTTTATGTCTCAATAAAGTACGTCGGCAAAATTTTACGTAAACTGGCGCTGAACAACGCCTGAAGCGCATTCAGAATTAAGCAGAACATCTCCGAGCAGTTCCCGGCCAAAATAGGTTATAGATAGGGGGTCTTTTGTAAAACTTCTTGAACTTAACGCTGGTGAAAATATCACGATCTACAGAGTTTAATGCGGACAATATTAATATCATTCGAAAAGCACCCACCAGCTGGATCTGCTCTATAGATTCGATGAAGTTTGGAAGTACCCTGCAAAATAACTCATGACAATAAAACTGAGTAGGCAAGTGAAAAGTAAAAGCCTCTCGAACAAAAAGCAAACCGTGGAAGTCGCTCATTCCCGTTCTTTATATCGTACAGAGCCTCAGACTATGACGAACTGATAAAAACCTCAGTTTGACTACTCATAAGGTGATAAAGAGCAACCCCAGGAGGTAGACTATAATGAATGCTCCAAGTTTAAGTTTAACATCCTTCTAGCCCCCGAAAGGCCGCAAATGTGAGCATGTCGGTGACCAAAGTAGATGGTTCAGCACTTTAGAAATATATTTTCAATCAACTTCAAAAAAAAATTTCATATCATTATCTAATGATGATTCAAAGACCATTTCAAAAGAAATAAAAAATCGACTTGTTTGATGAATTTTTTGAAACTGATTATTTTTTTTTTGCAAATCGTCGGTCAAGCGTGAAGTGAATGCAAAGAGGTGGTACTTGAAAAGTGTACGCATAAATGAATAAATATACATTGTAAGTGTAAATAATAGATAATAATAAAATCAGACAATTTGACATAATAATAGAAAGTGTGAAAAATTGTCGGCTAACATCAAAGAGAACATATTTTTACAAAAAAAAAAAAAAAAAATCTACAAAAAACCATGTGATTCAAAAAAATAAATAATGATAGTATAATTGTATATTTTATAAAATGACATCAGCGGTAATGATAGAAACAATTGTTAAACTTAAGAAAATAAAAAAATATATTTAAAAAAAGCAATAGAAAAAAATCAAAAAAAGAAACAATAGAAAATAATAATATTATATTGTTGAAAAAATCAATCAATCAATCAATATTATTGAAAAAAATATTATTAAAAAAAAAAAAAAAAATAAATGTGAAAAAAATATATATAAAAATGTGGAGACTCACTCTTCAGTGCTAAACATGCGCACCATGTGACGTTGCAAAACCTCCGGTGTGGTATTCACCGACGACGACGATGACGACGAATGATGATGATGTGTTGGCGGCGAATGATATGCCAAATCCATCATAGGCTCATCATCATCGAAAAAGCCCGATGAGGTGCTTGAAGTTGTACGCGGATATTTCATCATGACGGATGCTGGCAAATGTTAGTGTTGCTGTGTGGCGACGCTTAATAGGTGCGACTGAAGTGAAGTATTGTACAATGAAGGTGTGTGTGCTGGTATGTAAGAGAGCAACTCAATAATGTTGCAAAATAGTAAAAATAAATATTTTGTCTCTGCCTATTGCTTTCAACTGCCTTTAGGGCTAATGAATTTGTGTAGTACCACAAAACGCCTTCACCTTTCTTTACTTCTTATTTTTCTTACTGGCAAAACTGATACACTGACAGGGTAGACTGTCTCCCCGTTTGGCAGCTTCAAATGTGAGTTATTGTTTAAAAAAAAAAAAAATAATAATAATAATTTTTTTTGTAAACTTCGTAATGTAAGTGGATAGCTTACTCTAACTGCACTCTGGCGTGACTAGCTGATATTTTTTGCTTAAAGCGTGCGCTTTCTTTACCGTTTTTTTCTGCGCTTTCTTTTTTTACTTGCCACTTTTAGTAGTTTTGTAGGCAGTTTTTCAGTTATTCGCAGGCAGCATTATTTCTTTATATCTTTATATCTTAAATGCACATATACGAGCGAGTATATACGTATTAGAGTATTTTCTATTACCAGGTGTAGTGTTGCTGCAAATGGGATCCGATATGAGCGCACAATGCCAATGAAATAAAATATAAAAGTCTTTTACGGTTCAAGTGCGGCTATTTTTAGATTGGCACTTTAGTTTGTTGCCAATAATATTTTTATTTTACTTTACTTTTTCATTTTTTATTTTTTGAATTTTTTTATTTTTTAATTTTTATTTTTTTTTTTAACTTTTATTTTTTTATTTTTTATTTTTTCATTTTTTATTTTTTAGTTTGTTTAGTTTTCTTTTTTTACTTTTTGTCGTGCGTGCATAGAGTTTTAATTTCATATAAGTGCGCGCGCATAAAAATTAAGTGTTTTATCAATGACTTGCTTTTTGAATAGCAGTTTTTGCCTTGAAATATAATTTAAGAAACATAATATAAAGTAATTTCTCTTGAATATCAAAAAATATTTCTTCGAATTTGGATAATTTATAAAATGAATAATATTAATTTTTTTTTGTTATTTTTATTATAAATAAATTGTATTACATTTTCTGTTATTTTTTTCTATTTTTTGGTATTTTTTTTTTTCAATTTGTTTTCTTTGATTTTGAATAATTTATTGATTGATTATATTAAATTTTCGTTTTTTTTTATATATTATGCGTAATTTCTATTACTTTTTTCACTAATTTTTTTTTTGAACTCAAATATTTTTAACTTTCTGTAATTATTTTAGTAATTTCTATTTATTTTACCACTATTATTAATTTTTTTATATTTTTTTGCTTTCTTTATTGTATTTACAAAACACTTCTGCTTAACTTCACCGAATCTCACTTAATTTTTGTTATAACACAGCTGTTGAAAATTTGGTAAATCGAAACAAAAATTGTTTAGAAATTTGTTTTCAACAGCACGCTGCCCATAGATGAACTAAAATTTGAAATAATTTGCAAGTTTATTCTCAGCATGAATAAAGCAAACTTTTTTTCTTTTTTAATTTTTTGTACAAAAACACTTTTATGGCAAATAAATAAATTAAAGCAAAAAAATGCGGGTGGAATGGACAGACGAACAGGCCGGCTGGCAGCATCGATTGTTCCGTTCAGCACTATACACAATACGATACTTAAGTAGTGAGCAGAAAATTTGTTTTCGACGCAAATTTAAAACACACAAACATACATACATATGCACAAACAAATGAACGACGCTTGATGATGATGCTTGGCTAACTGGACCAGGTGTTGAACAGGTACTTTTATTAATGTGTTTTAAGTACACCATACAAAACGATAGAAAAAAAAATATTTACACAATCTGTTAGAGGTGGCAAAAAATTATAAAAAATACATACACACATATGTAGGTATATCTAGATATCATCGAAAGCAATACAATTAGCTGCTATTCATTCATTTTCTTAAATTATTTTTTTACTTTTTCTATATGCATGTATGCATACATATATTTGTTCGCATGCTCAAGGCATGTATTGCCTTTATTTACATTTGGCATTAATTTATTACGCAAAAAAAGTACAAAATGTACTGACAGAAAAAAAGTTCATTGCTTATAAATTATCTTACGTACACTACGATTAGATAGCTATACACTATATGCACATATGTATGTATGTAAGTAGGTTTATGTGTATGTATGTATGTATGTATGGATACACGTTAAACACTACCGTTACCGCGTTTCGTGTCGAATTTGGCGCCATCAGCGCTACTAAACGTCCATCAGCAAAATGTTATTAGTGACTACGCGCGATTAGTTCAGTAGGCTAAGTCGATACATGGCAAAATACGGATACATGTACATCTTCATACATACATACATAAGTAAGACATTAATTATACATAAAAAAATCTATTCTGGCCGCTTTTAATGACATTCGCCGCCTGCCGACAGCCGGTAGGTGGTGTTGTTATTCTTATATCAAAAATTGGTAGAAGACTTTTACAGCGTATACAACAAAAACAAAAACAAAAAAAAAACATAGAAAGAAAAAAATCTAATAGAATGGTAGGGGTCTACGAAAATAAACTGTCTACACAAAGTAGCGTCAGTGAACTGTACATATATGTTTACAGGGTGATATAGCAGGAACAATATATTGTTGTTGTTGTAGTGCCTAATCAACCTCGCTTAGAAGAAAGCAAGATCAGTCTTTTCGACGGGAAAGCGGAGGGTTAGATGAGAAGGTTTAAGGGCGGTTAGTACCATGCGGGAGATCATTGCACGCAGGACATACGTTGGGTATGTAGGTCGTGGTCAAGTCTGCATTAGTAGGAATTAAGTCGACCACAATGGCCAGTTCTTAATTGTGTCAGTATTACTGGGGACTTTCGAGGCAGCTCGAGCTCTTCGTTTGCAATGGATAGTGATTGTATTACGAGAACGCCGTTCACAGGAAAAGAGAGAGTCCAAGAAGATTTTAGCGGACACTCGGGAATGCCGTTTAAAGTCTGTGCAGCGGTTCTTATATGCGATGCTAAACGGTGAACTTGTAGTCGAGTACTTCCTCACTGATGTGCATGGGTGTTGGCTCGACTTCAAGTAAATGTTTGCTGGGGTGCTAATTACGGTTTCTTGTCATGGTCTGGCAAGCTCGAAGCCTCTCCATCTGCGTTTCGCTAGCCCTTGACGTCCAAATCGGAATAGCTTTGTTTCTTGGTATTTTTCCCAGGATTTTGGGTCCTAGTTTATTTGATGGCCTTAATATATAAAAAGTGCAATGAAACCGCGCTCGGCAGGGATCTATTTCCCAAATAAATTGTTCACACGGAATAAATTGTTGCTAGTTTGAGGAAGATAATCTGACGGACAGCTCCTTTCAGTAATGAGTTAAAAATAATATAATAAAAAAAATTAAAATCCACCAATCAAATCACCCTATAGTATATGTATTTATATCCTATTTAAAAAACCCCATACAAAGAAAAAGCGAAAATTCAGCCAAGTAAAATAATCAAATTGTCTGTCTGTCTGTGTGCTTAAAACCAATAAATATCGTATTATGTGTAGAAGCTAAAACGTAAAAAACAAAAACAAAAACCCCAACAACAACTAACAAAATGCCATGAGCATCATACACCTTTTACTTTCGTAAGTCATTGCCAAAAAAGCCATCAACCCATCAGCAAAAGCATAAAAATCCCGCTTTCAGTCTCACTGACAAAATTTTTGTTTTTCAAATTATTTACTTTGCTTTTAGCGTTATTTTAATTTGAAAATGAAATAAACAGAAATATATATTGTGACAGTTTCGATGAATGATTGAGTGATTAATAACAAAATTTTTTGTAAATATGGAAGTTTCTTAAAAAATCCAGACGCTATGTATTTTTTTCCCAAATATTAATATATATACATACATACATATAACACTAGTATGTACACGTACATATGTTGCTAGTGCAGAATTGCTGTTGTCTTATTTGAAGATACTTATTTTGTTTTAGCAAACTTGAGTTTATTGTTTATTTTAAGAAAATTCCATTCCAAGTTTTTGGCATCAAAAACAAGAAAAATCATTCAATTGAAGAGTGATTTATTTATATAATATATGTATGTAAGGAAGACTAAGTTCGAATGGAATCGAATATTAGATACTAGGCTGATGTTTATATTAAGTCCACAACTTGGTCAAAATAAGAATCGCAGATTGAGTTTCAATGAGTTATGCTGCATTTGGGGTGGCAGATAAAGGGTTATGGGACTAAGGCGTAGTTGTTGTTCGATCTGTTCACATTCAATTCGTGTTCACACTAGACCATGGATATTATATAAATTTCATCGAATTCTGTGCAGTTTTTTTCTGAGATCAATACATTTTCTAACACAAAAGTGGTTATTGCCACGCCCGCCTGAAAATTTGTTCCATCGATTACATTTTTTAATTTAATGCGATCGCCTTTAACAAGTATGACTTCAACTGCAAATTTAATTACTGAATTATTGCGATTTTCGTACTTTCCAAAATTACCCCGTTATATGAGAGATGGGCGTGAACTTGTCCGATTTCATGCATTTGCAATAAGATCCGTACTTGTGAGCCAAGAACTGTGTGAACCAAGTTTCATCAAATAATATCAATCCTTACCTGAGTTATACATACGTAGACGGACGGACAGGAAAGTTACCGCGAAATGCATTGGTCTCGTCATTTCAAAATAAAGTATTGCAATATATTGTACAAATTGGAATAGAGATTTCAGTAGGTCAACAAACAGTTCAGAGCAATAGAATACTGGGAGGAAAAATATATAAAACACTTTTAGCAAATTTGAAACACCGTTAGTGATTTTTAACATGTTTTAAGACTCCATTCTGTTTGGAACTACAATTTGAATATTTAGAATATACTTTTGCCTACGCGTATCTTAAAATATGAAGTATGAGATGATAAGGCTAAAAGGAAAAAACAAGTACTTAAGGGTTTAAGTTAAAAAGTAAGCACTTAATTGACAGGTAGGCGTAAATAAGTTTGCAAGTAGATAAATAAGGTGAGCACATGAGTAGGCAAAAAAAAAAAAAATAACAATAGCATAACAACAAATGACTGAGCTTTTAAGTTTTCAGCGTTGAAAGTACAAATAATTGAAAGTGCTTGAAAATGAGGTGGGTTGCAGTGACTAGTGACTTGTTTTCAAATTAAAAAAAATATATACATATTAAGATGGGAGTAAATACTGCCAATTTATAATTATATTAATATCTTTTTTACGAAAAAATATTTAAATATTTTATAAATAATAAAATATTTCGTTTTGAGTTTCAAAATAAATATGAAAGGTTGGTAAGAGAGCCACAGAAAAAAAAAATGGTAAAAAGCGTTTCAATATACCAATTATAAAAAAATATTATTACATTTTAATCAAGTAAAGCGGGGGTGGTATTAGTAATTTCATCTTTCCCAACCATACTTTTTTTCATTACTTTTTTTTAAAAAAACATGACAACTGACAGAATTTAGTCGGAAATTTAGTAGTCTTATACTAGTTCAAAACCGACAGAAAAATTACTAGTGCAGCTTTGAACGAAATCGTTTTTATTGTTTTAAAAGGAAACAAAAGTAATAAAATAAATAATAATTATGAATCCTTGTTGCCCTAATGACGGGACATGAGTGAGTGAGACATTAGAACATCTCCGCTGTTTCTGTCCGGCCTTAGCTAAAACTCGTTTTATATATCTAACTAAATGGTGAATGAAAGGCCCATCAGCCGACTAATGCAAAATACCCTAACCTGTTGTTCAAAATTGTTTTTTACGGCCATACATACTATTTTTCTAAACTCATTCTGAGTTGTCAAAAATTTAAAAAGGGCTAATATAGAATTTATTTTATTTTCTGTAAAGTAGAAGCCCCTGCAACGTAAAGACGCGGCAAGTTATTGGCATATTTTTATCATTTGTACATATGTTTATTTTTTCAAATAACACTTCGCGTTTGTCGCAATAAATGTGTGACGAAAATTTGCGTGTAGGCAACACATTAGGCATAAATTTAAAATTTTAATGACAAAATAAATTAATTCGAAATGTCATATTGCCTGTATAATAATGCTTATGAGACAATAAAAATTAGTCGGGTTGAGAAGATGGGTAAGTGAAAAAAGCAATTGGAAAACGAGCCTGTTGGTGAAGATAAAAAAATATGAAAAGAGAAAATCGAATAAAAACAAAAATGAAAAAAAAATCCAGATACAAATTTAAATTAAATATACTACATATAACTAGATTAAATTTATAATCCAAAAATTTTAATTTATAATTTTTTTTTCCATATATGTATATTATATTCAAGTTTAGCTGTATGTAATATGGATACTTTATTCAAATTTTGTATACCCAAAACATTTATTTAAATAAAAAATATTCCCAACAAATGGGCGAATACGTCACTACCGGCGATTGTGTGCGTGTATGCGCACTCAAAACGATCTGTGTATCTCAAAGCAGAATAGTATACTTCAAATTTTCGTTTAGAGCAAAAAAATAATAAAAAAAATACCAAAAATAATGCTTCACCAGCCGACCATTGTGCGTATTAACACTGATTACACATTTTAATTTGTCGCGTTATTTGACGCGTTTGCACACACACAATGACAAACATATGTAAATAAATTTGTTTTCAAGTTTTTTACACTTTTTACACATTTGAACAAAAAAAAAAAAAATATATATATATATTTATATAATGAAATCAACTAAAATATTCTCACACACTATCGTACGATTGCAAAGTCGCATGCCGCGAATTGAGAAACTGACTGGGTTGAATCGATACAAAACGTTTTGAACTTTTAAAAAGAACAGCAATGAGCGCGAGTGAGCGAATAGCTACACATGTATGTATGTATGTACGTACACTAAAGCTACTTATTCAATAAACAAACGCGCAACGGCGGTGAAGGGGTGTATTGCTTCGAAGACGCGATCGAACTGCAAAAACTAAGCAAATAGCAAAAGCAAACTGGCAGCGAGATATTCAAATGGCAAACGCCGAGCAGCAGCAGCAGTAGCGAGCAATCAAACTTGTACCGGCAACAAATATTTGTTTACTGAATGTCAAAAAAAGTGTGGCGTCAGTCAGCGGCGACGGCGGCTATAATACATGCACAAAAGTCCAAAATTAGAAAATAAAACACAAAAAGTAATAGCGCAAAATCAGACAAAAAAAATAATGAAATTAAAAAAAAAAAAAAATAAAACAAAAATGTGTGAAATAAAATGAAATTCAATAAAACGATAAAAGTATAAGATGTGCAGGCACACTGAAAATAAACGCTCAATAAAATTTAAAATTCAAAAACACAAAAAAAAAAAAAAATGAAAATAAGTTAAAAAAATCAGAAAATTAATACCAAAAATTAAACAAACGAAATAAAAAAATAAAAAATAAAAAAAAAATAAAAAATGTATACAAACAGAAATGAAAAATTTGAAAAAATAAAAAACAAGCTTAAAATGTTGCAGCAAAAAATATTTTTTATTTTAATAATCATTCAAGACAACTGATAACGCGTTGTTGGAAATTTTATGACTTTTCAATTCTTTTACTTTGTTTCACCAATCACTGTTAACAACACTAAGATAAACAATACCGACTTTAACACGACACACTACTGACTAACACTGCCCCTAGCGTTTTGCGAATTTTCAATGCTAAAGGTTTTTCATAATTTTTACAATTATTAATATTTACAAAATATTATTTAAATGACGTTTTTAACACCCTCGCCATGTCAGCACTCGAGCAGCTGCTTCACAAAAAAAAAAGAACAAATTATATACAATAAAAAGGCGCAGCGCAAGGCACATCAATCGCTCAAGCAGCTTAGTTGCGCTTAAATGACGCGTGTAGCGTTTAGCGATATCCAACAGTGGACATGAATACACACATAACAACTGAATGTGTGATTACATTTACTTTTACATATAATATACATATATTATATATATAAAACCTCTACATCTGCTAAATTGCTTATTTACAAATGATTAGCAGTCTTAAAAAAGCTCATATTCAACTTTTTCGTCCTCACTTTTACTCACCGAGCAACTTATTACTTGCCAAAGGTTCTCATTTATCGCAACAATCTAATCGCAATGTTTAATCAGAAAGAAACTTGTTTGTTATTTGTTTTGTTGCTATTATTGACTTTTCTCTTAACGATTTTTTTTTATTAATAAAAGTAGTTGTCTATTGTAATTTTTTATTTGGACAATAAATATTAAATGTAGTTGCGGCAATGCAAAATATTGTTTTAATTAAAAATTGCAATAATATGATTGAGAGGCAATGAAGTGAAATCCACAAAGAGAACAAAATTAATTGACATTATTAGGGCGGTGGCATTGCCTGCGACTGTTTGGAAAATATAAAAAAAAAAAATTGTTTAACCTATATGTTTTCTATCAAAGTTCTTTTGTGGAAGGGCCCTAATATTTTAAAAAGATAATTTTCACCGATCGACTACTAGAGAGTTCTCTGAAAATGTGCTGATTTTGAGAAAAGAAGACGAGGTATAAGACAAGCTCGATTCTTTTAATCACATAAGCTTTATCTTCCCTTTTTTAAATTCACCCTCGTCTTCACTCGTTTCTTGTATAATTCAACGCTATCAATTTCAGCTTGGGAACACAATGCATATACTAAATAATTGATCAACTTCTACACACAAAACACTCATCTCATTCATTTTAAACAGCCTGAAAAACTCTTTCTAGACACCGACAAATGTTTTGTAAACTCTTCATAACTTTCTCCCACTTCACCTCTGAGCCTAACCACAAGCAAACTGAAACGCAATTAGAGTCCACGCAACCCATCCTTGGGGAAGCTGAAGTACAGAACACAACCAAATACTGTATTTAAGGTGGACTAACACTATCTCCACAGCCTGTTTTCATATTCTCAGTTTCACAAGAATCACTGTGAACAACGTATGGGAAAGTTTAAACGTTCTAGATCAAAGTACCATAATCATCTCTACCGATGGCTCAAAGATATAAATGTATCCGGAATTTACTCCTTGTTCCTCTCAATTGATATAATTATGAAACTAACGGACCACTTCTTCCAAGTAGAACTTATTGCAATGATGGTATCCGTCGTTATCAGCTAACCAATCCATCGCAAAATATTCTGACAGCCAAGTTGCCAATGCGACAATACTGCCCTTAAAGTAGTGACAAAATGTAGAAGCTCTTTGAATGCGACCCTCGAACGACTGCAGCATGACTGTGTTCTCGAGGGAAGGAACTACTATGAACTCTTCAAACTCTTCGCAGCTGTAGAGTCGTATAAGCGGAAGAACCTGTCTAACACTAACTCTGTTCAGCTGTAAGTAACAAGCGAAACGATTTTCTCGGAAAATAATATATCAAATGCATTGCTGAAATAATTTCATAAGCAATATCAATCACGCAGCAATTTATCAGACACGCCAAATGGTTTGTATCTTTGCGGAGGTCTAACTGAGCTGGTTAGAAGGTAGCATCAACATCAACATCAAGAAATCTCACATAGAAAATTATAAAAACTCCACGGTTTTGTTACTAGATTAGATTGATTCCCTTATTTAAGGCAATATTAATCCGATTGTGTCAAACTAACACATATTTGAAAGCTGACATTTCAAGCAATATTCTTCGTGAAAATAGTACTGTTCATCGTTATTTATTTGAAAAAACATTTTTATTTGAAAATGAGTAAAATTCCAGAAGAAATAGTATATATGCTATATGATAAAAGTGTAAAAGTGCTGGAAAAACGGTCCTCAAAATTTGTGTCGTCTACGGTGAGAGCGCTGAAAGTGCCAGGAGTGGTTTACTGGATTACGATTCGGAAATTTTCATATCAAAGCTGTAGTGAGATTATGTGACAGTTTAGAAACATCTTAAAGAGGCTGGCAACTCGAAGTAGCTCGATGTTTGAGTGCCATATGAATTAACGCAAAAAATAATAATTGAAATCGAACCATACTGAAGCGATTCATCACGGGCGACGAAAATTATGTTAAACTTGAAATACGAATATGAAACGAAAGAAATCATGGTCAAAGGTCGATAACCCTACACAAATTACATCAAAGTTGGTATTGACGGCAAACAGTGATGTTTAGTATATGGTGGGATTGGAAGGGAATTGTCCGTTGTGATTGCGACAACCCAGCGAAACGATCAGTTTGCAGCTAAACTGTTAACAATTACAAGTTCTCAAAAAAAAAAAAGTCACCAGAATAGATAAATAGAAAATGTATTTTATCATGAAAGCGCCAGACAACATACATACAGCTTTGATGACCTCGCAGAAATTAACGAAGCTTAGTTAGAAAATGTTGATGCACCCACCTTATAGTACGGACCTTGCACTAACTGACTAATATGTTTTCGATCTCTGAAAAACTATCTGGATGGTTAGATATGAATAAACTCAAGAGCCGCTCATTTCGACGAGTTTTACGCCGATAAAACCGAGAAATTCTACACTGATGGAATTAAGAAAAAATGGTCAATACTCGTACGTATTTAATTAAAATAAATTTGCTATAAAAAAGACATTGATGAAAAAAAATTACGTATATATATATAATTGGAGCTTTGTAACCGCTGAAGTGATTTTCGGCCGAGCTCCTCATCCAATTTGTGGTTTTGCATCTTGATGTTTTTCCAACAAATGGAGAAAAATTTACGTATATCGTTTAATTAGCTAATAAAATTAAATTAATTGAAGATCAACTGAATGATTACAAATCAAATATAAAAATTTCTGTTCACGTAATCTTAACTTTTAACTGTAGGAATATTTGCACTCTGAGAAGCATATAAATTTTAAAAGCATTAATACCCCGTTTCAATAAGACGTTGTCACATAACAGGGAAGTTTACATAGTACATAAATATAATGCATATATTCCAGGCATTTGACGTCACACGCAAATCGAACGACTTGTTTAACGAAATAATTGCTGATAACAAAAAAAAACTGAAAACTAAAATAAAACACAAAAATATAGAAAACTTAAACCAATTTCATGCCATTATAATAATAATTTGCTTGTAAATAGACAAAGTTATAATTCATTTAGATATTTAATAAAAACAAAATAATGTTTCAGCTAATGAAATATTGAAAATACTTAAAATAAATGCCGAAATGTCTACATGAAAATGTTGACCTTCATGGTAAGGTCTTTTTTTCTTTGAAATTGGCCATTTACGTATGAGTGGCTCTATTTAATTCACTTATATTCTCCAACAGTGCGAAAAAATGTACACATCATAACCAATTAGCACGGACAGACAGACATGTGTTTTCTTTAGCATATTTATAGCAAATTTTCAAGTTGATTTTCACATGTAATTTGCACATTCTTGGACCATGGCTAATTGAAAATGTAGAGTATTTATTAGCAAATACGAAACATTTTGCGAAAAAAATTGTCTTTTAAAATAAAATACGAAAATGTATTTGAACATTACTAAATTTAGAGAGAATATTTTTTTGGCATAAATAAATGGTAAACATGGTAATTTGCGACAAGTTAGTGTAATTTTCCATTGCAGATTAAAAACACCCACAAATTTTCAAGAGTGTTAGGTTTAAGTATAGGCAAGTAAAATTCTAAATTTGTCACAATATAAATTGCCTTGAAATAAACAAATTTTTGTATACGTATATACATACATACGTATATTGTATGTGTATATTTGGCATTAGAATGGCCACCTGCAACAGGAAAACAAATTTACCACAACCATCGTTAATTTATTGCATCATTTAGAATCGCATCTGTACGTTTTGTAGAATTTCAGAAAATAAATTTCAACACAAAATTGCATTTAACAATGGCTTTTTATAAACATTTACATACGATGATGATACGAATATCAACAGTTTTGAATTTTTAAGCTGTTAAACAAATATTGTACGTATAAATTTTATTTGAGCCACCTGAGCGTATACGTGACCCAAGCGGATGTGAGCATTTCTTTAAACTTATTTTATTTTAAATGTATATGGTATATCTACTAAAGTGTGTTTTATTAAACAATTCTCTATTGGTTTTTCTTTTCACCTGTCGTGTTGAGTATTTTTCCAGCCTTTTTAATACCCTAAAATAATTATATTGACTTAAGGCTCTCATACTGTATAAACATTTTTAATCGAAAAATATATAAAATATTATTATGATATTAATTTGTTTTTAGTGATAAGTTATCAAAATATTTCGAAATTTACTTTGTTTATAATGCTTATCAGAACACGCTTATTGCTTGATTGAGTGTCTGCGGTTAATTAAACATACTCAAGTAGGCTCATTAAGTGTTAATTGTTGAAGATAGTTCCAAATAGATATTTTTTCATTAGATAAACGGAATAAGCGGAAAAAAAATTTTGAGTTAAAATGACTTCTTTTAAGCACCTTAAATCTCGTACAATATATATATATATAAGAACCCGATAGTAAATTTTCAGCATACATTTTTATTAGTCTATGCGTTTTGTCCAACTTTTAAAGCATGGTCGGTTAAAACTATACCTACATATATACATACCTATATGGCAATTAAATATTTATATTTCGAATTCGTATTTGTACTTACACTTATTTGCAATAATTTAGTAGCAAGTTTGCTTACCTGAAAAAATAATAAGAATATATGATTAAATATTTAAAAAATATTCACAGTTTAAATACAATTTGTTTATTATTTATTTATTTTTATATGGAAAATATATAATTAAATTCATTTAACATGAATTTAGAGTGTGTGTTAAATTAATTCTAAATAAAAATTAAATATTTTATACTCTATATAGTATAGGTATGTATAAAACATTATAGTAATATAAAAAAATACTCATATTAATTTTCATAGATGTTTCATAAATATATGTAAAAATACATTTTATAGTATTTTGTTTTCAATTTTTTCCCCTCAAAATTCTACTTATATCAGCCTAAGCGTCCTCAAAAAAAAATGTGTTTACTTTTATCAAAGGCATTTAATTTACCATACGTCGACACAGAGACTTTCAATAAATTACAATAAATTTAGAATGAATTAAGCATTTGCGTAAATTAAGCAATACTTTCGACTAAAATTAAAACAAACTATATATGTATAAATATATATAAGTAATTTACAATTCACTTGCCGTGTGTGCGCGCACGTAATTAATTAACGTAATCGCCAATTTCGTTCAAATTGAAAAGTAGAAATTTACAAGAAAAGCAAGAAGCACGTCATTAACGATAAACAAAGTTGAAATAAATTTGGCAAATTGCCAAGCAAAACGAAAAATCACAAGAAAAGCCAAATAATTTTGCACCATCGATTGCACTTGGCGGCGGCGAATGAGCTGTGAAGAAACTTGGCGGTGGACATTACAAACGTGCATAACACAACAACACGCACATGCTTATACTGTAGATAAGTAGCAAGCAATGAACTTTTTGAAAATTCGCTATGCCATGCAACAAGTAGACGAGGGCAGCAGAAAAAGTGTAACTACACAAACGGAAGCAAATGTATAAATTTAAATGTAGATTTCTATATACATACATATACCTACATATACACATATTTTTATTACTAAATATTTCTTATTTTTATATAATGACTGAGTAGAAATTCCTTTACATTTAGATTTCTTCGCGTTTGTTGTTGTTGTTGTTGTTGTTATAGTTGTTGCACACCCTTATGCCATTTGATTGCCACCGCTAATTGAGTGGCAATGATTGGCTGTCGTCCGCTGCTGAGTGACACCACCACCAAAACCAACACTAACACCAATGAGCAGGAACGCCCTTTGTCGATAAAAAAAAAAAAAAACTAGCAGTTGGTCTTTCCGCTAGTGAACGTCTGTCTGCTATTGACGCTTTGTAATTGGCAACGGGGTATGTGTGCAGTGAAAGCATTGCAGGCAAATATAAAAGCACAGACGAACGGACGGAAGAGCGTACGAAAGCGCTAGATGAATAGATGTACACGGTCAGGCTGGCTGGCGGGCAGTGTATAGAATAGAATAGTAGAAGCGAAGTGCACTCGACATGTTTACAAAGCAAAATTTTATGGCAGCCAAATAAAGTCATATACTTTTCAACACCTAACGGTGGGTGGCAATATCTGTTGCTGTTGGCTGTTGTGGTTGCAACAGCATTTTTGGTTCAAATCTACCTTTTCAATGAGATAATTTGTTTTTATTCTTTTTATATTTCTGAAATTTGTCAATTGCCAGACTTTAGTGTAATAAAAAAAATTTATGACAAATTTTTAGAATTCAAATTTTTATTTTTTATTTTATTTGTTGAAAAAATTGTTTTCTTTCTATTAAGCAAAAAACATTAAAACTAATTAATTGTTATTATTTTTCTTAATTTAAATTATATTTAAAATTTTTTTAATAATATATTGTTTCATCTTAAAAAATATTTTTTCTCTGTTTTTATTACTTCTTCATTTTCCAAAAACTTGTAATAATAAAAATAATAAGGAATATATGTAAATACTATGAAAAATTTACATTTTATTCAAGAAAATAAAAACTAACTTTAACTGTAATGTATTTTATATTATATTATCTTGCAAGTTATAAGCACTAAATCTATTCAGAAAAAAAAAATATTCAAAATATTTTAAAACATTTTTGAATTAAACCTTTTCCACAAATTTTCAATATTATACAGTTTTATTGCATTAGTATTAAATTTGCAAAAAAAAATTATTTACATTTTCTTGTAATTTCTATACTATTTTAATAGTTATCAACTGCATGACATTTCTCTAATTTAAATTTAATTTCTTTGAAAAACAAAAATAAAATAATAATAATAATAATAAACTAAGACTAGCACATTTAAATTTTATTTTGTTATTATTTTTATAATGTTTTTCTTTTATTATTCATTTCAGCAAAAAATAATTCAAAATTTCTAGAAGTTTTTGAAATCTACATATTTTCATTATTAAAATTTGAATTTTTAGTGTAATTTAGTGTCAAATATTTTAATGAAAGTTTTGTGGAATATATTTTAAATTTAAAATTTAATATTTAAAGGCTTATTTCGAGAATAGAAAAATTCTAATTAAATAAATACAATTCAATTTCTTTGCCAAATTTTCTAATATTTCAACCGGCTAAACGACTGGTTGCTCTGAAAGATGTTCCTTTTAGACGTAGTGTTTAGGCAAGTACCCTTAGTCAATCAGTACCATATATCACATGTTTTTATATATATGTACATATACACATATATATGTATAGTTGTGTATTTTTAAGTAAGCAGAAAAGTGACAATATTTTAAACGAAATTTTTTTTTTTTTTTTTAATTTTTATTAATAAGAAAATATTAAATATTTTTAATTCAAAATATTTGTATTTAATTTGGAGCAAAAAACTAGTGAAGAAATACAAAAGTTGCTCACCTTATATTTAATTAGTTTTTATTTTTAATTTAACATTTTTTATTTCGAATTTCCGAACACTATTTTTAATTTTGTCGAAAAGCAAAGCGAAAAAAATTGTCAAATTTGCTGGAATGTTAAAATATTTAAAATGGATTTCAAGAAAAGACGAAACAGTTTAATACAAGTTTAGCTATGACAGAAAAATCTGTGAATGTTGAAAGCAGAGATGCTGAACTAACGAAACGATACCATTTCATTTTGCTAATATGAAAAATAAGCTTAGAGAAATTATTTTGTTTCGTTTCGGCGCCATGTTAGCGGAACGAAATGAATTTGTTAATGTTGAAAAGGCACTAAGTCATCGTTAACGTTAATTTTATAAGGTTGCTTTCTATGCTGTTAATAGAACACTTGTATTTTATCGTTTAACATTATCTGTTCTTAACGATTTAACATTAACGACAGCATTAAGTTGCGGATAAAGACGAAATAACATTTATTTTGATAACTGCTTCAACATTTCCAGCTGATTCAACCGAATCGATTGAAATTTTAAAGAATTAAAAAACTGCTATGATTAATAAAATTTAATATAAATTTCATAAAATAAATGTACACCATTCTGTACCAACAAAAAATCTAGGAAGTAATTAAATTTCAATAAACATTGTTTTCCAATAGCCATCAGGGTATTTCACATAAGTTCCAATACTAGAGAGGTTTTGACCTTCGACCATTAACACGCAACAGCAGCACGTTAACAACTTTACATTGTGGAATATAATTAATCAATTGAAATGTGCCGCAAATTTCTAGTTAAAAATTAAATTTTTTCAGTAGAATTCTCACATGGCCAACAACAGAGCATAAACTTTACTAAAAATTCGTTGAAATATGTTTGCACACATTTCGCGTGCCGCCATTAAATCTTTACAACAACTCAAGCGCATAATGAAAAATTTTCCTCAACTTTGTTTAGTCTAGTGCAAATTGGATTTATTTATTTATTTATTGTGTGCTTTTCCTTTTGAGTATCTGCAAATGGCTGTAGACATTTATTTCTACTTGCAGTGTGTGTGTGTGTGTGTGTGTGTGTGACGCATTTTCATTTTAATTTTTTCTTCCGTGAATTTTTTTTTTTCGGAATTGCAATGTGGCATAATAATTATATGCTTGTTGTTGTTGTTGTTGTTGCTGTTGGCTTTGTCATTTGTGAAAAACGCCGCCGTCAGAGGTTAATTGATAGTTAAAATACGTTATGCGCGCTTTTGTTTATTTAAAACATTATTCTTTAGAAGTGTTGAAATTAAATTGTGAACGTGAATGCATTGCCGCTGCACGCTTGGTGGTCGAAATAATTAGACAAGTCATCAGAATTATGTTGAGTCAGAGGGTAAGTAAAAATGGGTTTTTTTTCGATTGATGTGTGATTGATGTTTAGATTTTGTTATTCATTTCCCATATGCCATGAAGTATGATGACTGTAACTGCATTAATTTGCTGTAGTTGTGATTATGCTCAGAAAGAAAAATTTTAAAATTAAATCTATACATATAAATGAGTATATAAAAATCGTTTGTTCTCACCGAGAAGTGTACCAGGGATTGACTTACTCAAAAAAATTGTATTTATGGTTTGATTTAATAGGAATTCGGTACATTAAAGGCCTTTTAAATTAGATTAACTACTTTTCTCTCCGGAAAGCGTACTAGGGATTAGTTATGCTTCAATTTACTTGAAATTCAGTATATTTGTAGCTTTTTGCGAAAAAATCGTATTTATAGTTATGTTTACTAGAAACTCTTTTTTTCGTGAAATGGATAGATTTATATCATATTACGGGAGGAGGATCGATATACCTAAATGCGCAACATTTGTTGCTTGAAAATGGACCCGGAACCAATTTCGTATTGCTCGAAATATGATTTATACTTTCTTTACGGGAAAGCGATCACCGAAAGATTGACCAAAATTAATATGATTTGGATATAAGCATAGATGATGCGTAGATACACGTATGTTCGCTTCGGATTTTTTTTTGTTCTGCGGCTGCGGGCTACAAGTTTTTTTTATACCTTCAACTTAAGTGTGAATAAGCATAGAACCGAATGGTGCGTTTGGGTTACTTCGAGGCATTCATATTGACATTTGCGTGAAAGACTTTGAGCAGCGAAGAAGTGATGCACACACAAATAATTAATTCGATCAATAATATAATAAAAAACTTAATGTTTTAATTTAGAATTGAAGTTGGACAATATACAGAATAAATAAATAAACAGAAATTTAAAACAGAAACTAAATAATAAATACATTAAATAAAAAAATAAAAAGAATAATAAAATTAAAAAAAAATATTGAACATTTTTTTGTTGTGTTTTTTAAAGCAAAATAAAATTCTTTCTAAATCATTAAATTTAATTTGTCATTGAATAATACAAAATAATAATTGGTAATATTTATTAATTAATGTGGCGCTAACCCCAAAAGTACTGATATAATATTAATTAATAATAATAATATTAATAAATTTCGTCATCAAAAAATAATAAAAAAAAATATATATTTTGCATAGAAAAAAAAATTAACCGCCCCCGGGTGGGCTCGAACCACCAACCTTTCGGTTAACAGCCGAACGCGCTAGCCAATTGCGCCACGGAGGCACTTGCCGAGCAGCGCGCTTAAGGGATACTCTATGTATATGCTATAGTACATGTACCATATATAGCAGCGACAGCAGACAAAAGTCTATCAAAATAATAAAAGAAATATTAACTGCTCAGAGGAAACAAGTTACTGTATTAAATGTATGTTTTTTTTATTCTTTCTGATGTTGAGGGAAAAACACTTATGTATATGTAAGTATGTTTCTGCGTTTTGATAGCACAACTGAAAAATGTATTTATTAACTGTGCTATAGAGGAAAGAAGTGTTGTGCTATTTCTATTATCAAACCACTGAAAAAACAGGTGATAGCTAGTGGTAGAATAACAGGAGCACAGCAAACGTAACAAGAGTAAAAATGATAATATTTATAATAAAATAATAAAATTTTGATGTACATATGTAGGTACTATATGTATGAAGAATTTGATAAGGTACAGATGCTATTCAAGCGTCTGCTGTTAAATACTTATATACTTATATGTACATACACGTACATACATATGTGTATGACTATGGAGTCAATTCGTTATCTTTGTTGACATTTTCATTTATATATTTTTCGATTGTGTGGTCATATTTTTTTTTTACTGTTTTTCAATATGCCTCTACTTTGTCTACTAAGTATTTGAGTACAGGGTGTTTAACAAAGTGATTATTAACAGAAGACAATGATTTGCGTAAAAACTGGAAAAATAATTTTTCTGGAAAAAAACTGGAAGAATTTTTTTTCAAGAAAAATAAAAATTATACTATAATAAAGTATAAAAAATATATAATATTAATATTTTAAAATATTATATTTGCAATAAAAATAACATTATTCAGATTTCACATTTGATTTATATTTGAAAAATGCATACTTTTTAAAGAACGTAATCAAAAAAAAAAAAAAAAATATTGCTATTTATTTTATATGCCATATATAGCAGATATAGCAAACCTAATGTTATATACAAAATGTGATTACAATAAAAATTTAAATGAAAATAATTCACAACAAATACGATTTTGTATGAAAAAATGTGTTGTGTTGTCCTCCACGAAAAAAAGGTTAAATGCAAAAAGTTAAAAGTAACTTATATAAAAAAATAAATAAAAATATAATCAAAAATAGTTCTCGAAGTTTCGGCAAAATTTAATTCAAAAATTTGCATTCTTTTTTTTTTTTTTGAAAAGGTCAAAAATAGTAATCACTCTTTTAGCAACGTAACTTTTTACTAAAAAAATGAAATTAATCTATATATTACATATATTTATAATTTTGTTTTTAGAGATCCGCAAATCTTGAAGTTACCGACCAACGGACTTGAAATTTCGTCATATTGTTCCTTTGGTTCTTAGAAATGTTTATACGAAAAGTGGATGGTTCGATTTTCTCGAAATTTGGTACGTCGGTGCCTTTGCTTAAATTAACAGGAAAACTAATCTTCTCCTAGGGACTGAACTATTCGAAAAAATTGTATCTGTAGTTTACTTGAAATTCGTATTTATAGTTTTATTTATTTGAAATCCTTTTTTTTCACGGAAAGTACTTCGCTCTATTTGAAAAATATATATAATATATTCATGGTTCGTTTTAGTTACATTTTTGGATAAGATACCTCAATGAAATACTTTTGTTTTTTGAAAATGAACCAGATACCTGGAACCATGTTCAATTTACTCGAAATATAAATAATATCTCCTTTACGGGAAAGTAATCATCGAAAGGTTGACAAAAATTGATATGATTTGGATATAAGCATAGATCATGTGACGGTATGTTCGATTTGCATTTTCGTTGTTCGTTCAACGGATGGGTACAGAGCGAGAATAGGGCGTTTGAATTACTTCACATACAAATGAGTAGTTGGAGAAACATGTACCCCGGCCAGTAATTGAAAAAAATGTGATATTATTTATATTTTAATGGATAATATGAATTTGAAAGAGAAATAGTACTGTAATAAATCCAAAATTGATTGTAATTTTGGATATAGTAAGTGTAATGAATATTAAAAAAAAATTATAAAATTCTGTAATAATGAAATTTCGAAAATGTTTTATTTATGAAAATGTACGACGAACAAAAAAATTATGGGTTTATCAATAGAATGAAAGAAATAATGAATTATTAAAATTTGTTGCATAAAAAACATAGGGTAGGTTATTTTCGAAAAACAAATTGAGAATATGCCGATTGGGGTTGAATTTTGATTCGGTCGAACTTAATTGGATATATTTTTTTGATCACAATAAGTTGTCGATCTTTGTGTTTTCAAAATTTATGAAAGCATGTGAGAATGTAAATATGCATTAAGCAAAACTTATCTAACAATAGCAACAACAGTAAAAGCGACTCATACGAGCACAACCGCAAATATAATTTCGCATATAATTGTACCAAACTAAGCAGTGTGTGCTATCATAACATAATCTTGATTATTTGAGTATTGTACTTACCTAACGAAATCTTTGACAAAACAATAAACGGTAAATAGACCACGATCACTGAGCACAACATCGGGCTTTAAAACGGGTAAATAACAAACAAAATGGCTGCTCGAGGCATTGTTGCCAGCAATATTGCTGCTGCTACTAGCAGGAGCAAATTGTTGCTGCTGCACATGCAACGGTTGTTGTTGTAGTGATGGCATGAACATTGCTGAGTGCTCTTGCAACTGCCGCGAGGCGTCAGCATTTCCATCAACCACATTAATTGGCGTGCAAAATTGCTGTTGCTGTTGTTGTTGTTGTTGATGATGGTGCTGATTATGATGTTGGTTATGCATGTGGTTAGTGTGGCGTGTGGTTGTTGTTATTGTGCTAGCATTTGCTGCAATAACAGCAACTGTAGCTGTTGCCGCTGTCGTATTGCTCATGCTGACATGCTGTTGACAAGTGTTTATTGTTGTAATTATTGCTGTGCTTGCGGCACTCTGTTGTTGCGTGTCGTGTGCTGATTTAGTAGTTGTGGTGTTGGTGATGATGGCGGTGCTGTTGTTGTTCTTGATGATTGTGATGTTGTTGTCGTCGTCGCCCAGCGCTTTGGACATTGTGCGGTAACATTGTTAAGGCGTGCATGTGTGCGTGTTGAAATTGTTGCTGTTTTTTTTATAATATTAACTTGTTTTTACACACTTTTTAATTGTTATTTACATACATTTTAGTTCACAGCTTTTTAGTGATTTCAGCTTCAGTCTTAATTTATTAACTGCAACGGTTGTATTTTGTTTGAATTTTTTTCTTCATACTTACTTGTGCGTGTGTGCGCAACAACATTTATGCAAACAAAAGTAACACCTTTGCTTAAGTTTTATACATATTTATGTACGTGTAAAGCCGAATTGTTTGTAAAATTGTATAAATGAAATAATTATTATGTAATGGGTGAACGTTTTTGCACAACTACAGCAACAACAAGCTAACTGAAACAACATGCGTATTTTTTCTTCTGCAAAATTTGAGTTAACGGTTTTTTAAATAAAGCATACTTATTAATAAATGCTGAGAACACAAAATTGTAAATAGTCGGGTAGATTAATTTTTAGGGTGAAACTTTTGATTAAAATATTTTTATTTAATTTTGTCATGAGTATAATTTGGTATACATTTTGATTAAAATATTTTGGGGAATTTTGTAAAAAATTAAAAAAAAAAAAATAGAAACGAAACAGTAATTCTTATGAAAATCATATTTTCCAATGGCCTCCCAAAGTATAAAATCTAAAATCTAAATGCTGGTGGAGCTATCGAGGTAATACTTAGCGAAATGAAGATTGGAGTGTACGAATTCGTATCGAAATTAAGTCTCGTTAGCGAAAAGAGTATTTCAAAATTTTCAATCGTTTCGGTTTTATAAATCACTTGAAATACAGACTTTTCATCTGAACCGTTGCCGCCTTAAAAAAAAACTATTCAATGAAAATAAAATGTAATGAAATTGTAATTGTTTTATTTTCCAAATTAATGTTTTCAAAAAAAAAAGCCTTCTTCATTGACCCTAGCGACAATAGAAATCATGTTCCCTTAAAGGTCTACACATACTCCAACTTTCGCGCCACCCATCGGAAAATGATTTTTTGACAGTCAATAGCGCAGATTGGGTAGTGAACGTAGGCTTAGTACCTAAGGCAACTACAGGCGGAATAAATTTTCGAAGGGGTTTGGACAGTTTTTAGGTTTTAAAAGCTTTATTGGAGGTAATAAAATAAATTGCCTCTCTTCTGTACGCTAAGTCGTTTTGTCACGGTTAGACCTTAGTAAAATATAAACTCAAAAGTGTTCTTAGATTTTCTTATAGCAAGGTTTTCGAATCTGAAATGAGTGCTTGCGAGGAAGGGCACTTCCCTTTCATTTTCGTCAATGTGGAAGAGTTTGGGCATGCCGCTTTCCACTTTTAAGCTCATTATAGAACAGTCATTCATCAAAGATGCCAGCTCAAGGTAGAGAAGTTTCAATGCGTCTAATGTGACCAGGAGAATGTGGTCAGAATGGAACATAAGAAGGTCCCGTGATCTCGTCGAGCTAAGAAGAAGGGAGACATTTGCAGTTAAAGGTCTTCTCACAGGAAATACTCTATTGGGCAGTTAAGCAGGGAGGTAAAGAAGAGGAATATGAATGCCTTGTACTTTGGAGGAGATTTAAGTCTCCAGAGGCGGCAACTTTTGGAGACTCGAGCGAGAAAGCGAGGGCAAAGATAAACGACTGCACAGATTGGCGAACTCCACGCATTGGTTTGATTAGCGGATGGGGGTCGTTAGGATCCTCAGTGGTATCGCAATAGCTACGTTTCGTGGTTTAAGTGAGCTGATGGACTTCGCCCAACCAACCAACCAACTAAGGCTTTCGAAGCTTCTATGTAAAAACAGAAACTCCTAAATCTCGGAAAGTATTGTAATTCCAAATAACAAATCTTATTAATAAGATTAAATCTCGTTGAGAAGGATCCAAAACAGTTTTGATTGTCGGAAAGGATAACTGAGAGGCTAAAAAACGAAAGAAAACGACTTCAAAGATTTTATACTTACAAAACATCAACTTAAGCAAACTTTAAAGCAATAATTATTTTTAGTTGCTGTGAAATTTGTATATAGTGAAAATTTAAATGATTTCGCATAATACTTTCTTTACATTTTTCTCAAATAAAGGATGACAAAAACAAGTATATATTTTTTCCTTCAACTTTTATTCCGCTTTAGGGCACACTATTGTCAACATATTTCAACAAGTAACAACGATATGTTATACGAAACCATACTAATTCATTAAGACAACAATAGGATGGTTGAGGAGACTCGGAAGGTATGCGGATGGGCATATATGTGCCCTGCAGGGAAAGAAGTACTACTTAATGATATACTACAAGCTTTAATTTTTACCCAATTACTTTGTTTTAATTTATTTCTCAATCATAAAACGTACTATACCCGGAAATATCAATTTTCCAACCATGCATCAGTATCATACTAGTAAAATACTAGTTCATTTAAGCATGCAGAATTATTATTTTCAGAAAAAATTCGAAGGTTCGAAAGAAGAACATCACAGTACATGAAAAATGTGCCGGTTTGGTGAAGCCAGAAGCAATATATGTACATATACAAATAGCAAAGTGGTATGGTTTCAACATTCAATTACTAGTTAGAAACCTGGCTTTCTCCATACTAGTTTAAATTTTCACTGCAGGGCAGCTATGCACATAAATTTGGTACACTTACACATATCTATGTACTTATGTATATGAGAAAACTGTCAACTGTCAGTGACTGATGTGTTGTTGTCAGTCATTAAAATATCGTTGCTGTCAACATAATACACCAACCAACGGTGTTGAATGCGTTGGCATAAAATCATACCATTTCACCAAAAGCATGGCATGGCAGAAAACGACCAGCGACACATCATAAATATACCGAGTGTGGCAGTGTAGCGTTGAAATCAACAGTTTGTCAGTATGACATTGTTGATTTACGATGTAAAAAAGTGTAACAACACAATACACACGCTCACAATGCAAACTAGCAAGTTTAACAAAGGGCAATAAAGGCAGTAAATGGAAGAAAAGAAAAGAAAAAAATATAAAAGAAAACCTGCCAAATGCGACACATTGGTACGATGAAAACTTAAAGGGAATTTCTCTTATAAAGTGAAGCAGAAGATGCGCATAAAAATAAGAAGAAGAAAAACTGAAATGGAAAGCAAATGAGAAATCAGTAAGTGCATGCAAATGAGTAAGTAAGGTGTGGAAAGAAGTGCTGAATCATGAGCAATTAAATAAGGGAGGAAACACTGCAGTTGGAGAAAGAATTTGAGTGGCACAATTAAGATGTGGATACTAAAACCGATTAAACGCCTGGTTATCTCCACTTTACACCGACATACCTAACGTCCTGCATGCAATGAGGCCTGAAACTAACCAGCTCTTTGCAAGTTCTATAAAACCAACTCATCTAGCACCTTTTTACATCAGTTCCATGCCCGTCGAGACAGCCCGTTCCTTGGACCTCCTATTAGATCATCTCGATGACTAAGCTCAAAAACAGTCAATAATAGCAATCCTTCAACATGGTGGGCCTAATAAATTCGCTACAACAACCACAACACCAACCACAATAGCAAAAAAAATTATTTATAAAATAATTTCAAAAATGGATGAATTTTTTTCAATCATGGGTCATAGTCTAAAACTTATAACGGAAAAGTTGCCCACTATTATTAATCGTTGTGGATTTTTCGTGAGTTGAGTTGAGTTGATGCGGCTGCTGATTAACCCCAGCACACTTAGGCCAACAGGCCCATTGTGATACCGCTGAGGCTTCTCTAATGATCGAACTATTTCGTGTGCCTTATAAAGGCAACTCAGCGAAACAGTCAAAGAAGTGTTTCCCAAGAGGTAGTGCTCGATGGTCTCTTCCTCTTCTTTGTCCCTCCTACAGCTGCGGCAGAAATCGTTAGAGTAATATCCCAACCTATTCCCGTGGAGCCCCATAAACATAGTCCAGTTATTATACCAGTCGTTATGCTAATGGAGAACCGTCTTAAGTCAGCTTCCCTGGTGAGCGCCAGTTTAAGTCTGAACTTGGCCGTGGACAGAGGTAATCCAGCATCATGTGCGTGTTTTATCGTAGATAGAAGAGTTCCGCCTGGAAAACGCTGCAGTGATTCGAGAATAAGCAGAATAAATTCCGCAACCCACCCTCCCATCAAGCATGGAGCCATCTGCATTGGATTTTCCTTAGTGCCGTATGAAATAAAATGTATAATATGCCTCTTCAATTTAATAAAATATTTTTTTTACTACATCCGGCAACTCTAACAACCAATTTTCAATATTTATTTATACTTTCTACATACATATGTACGTAGTCTACATACATATGTAAATATATAAAGTTTAAAAACTCGTGTAGGTGCCTTCGCCAGCAACGATTGCCAACTGGAAAATGACAAATGGCAAAGTGGGTCAATGCAATTTTCCGACGCATTTTCCATGCGAGTGCAGAAAAAATGTGAAATGTAAAAAAAAAGCACAAAAACAGTCGATGATAGCAATCCTTCAACATGGTTCATACGAGTACATACATATACTCGGTTGCAGCGTGAAAATGTGTGAATGTGTGCTAAAGAGGAGGTAACAGCGCGTGAATGAGTGAAAATTGAATTTATACGAGTGTTTTTTTATATTGAATTTTTTTTATATAAGCATTGAATTTATTTATATTTCTGCATTTCTATGCATTTACATAAGTATGTAGGTGTGCATTTAGCTAATGTTATCGCTTCGTAGCTCAATGCTTTTGCCTCCACATTTATTTACAATAGTAGGAAAATTCATACAAGTAAAAGCCTAATTTTTATACAATAAAGAACTTCTAGTGACGACAAATAATAACCAATGATTTTATAAATCAAATTATGTATTGAATAAAATATTTAAAAGGAAGAAATCATTATTTCAGAACAACCATGTTTGTATTTTGGATCATTGATATGTCATTAAGGAATTCAATTTAATTTCCTGCATACAAATGATGATATTGGTGCTAAAAATGATCGAAATCGAATGCCTGCCATATAACATATAGCTTCATACACTGATTTTTTCAAAAAAGATGCTTTGGTTAAAGCTCCTTCAAAAAAGTATCTAGGAGTATGGAGTTGAAATCGGGAAAAACATCAAGACACACACTAAAAATTCGGGGAGGAGCTCGGTTACCAAAGCGCCAAATATAAATAAAATAAATTTCAAAACAAAGTGATTTTCGGTAAAAAAAAAAAATACAAATATTCATATGAAAATGAGCTCACAGTAATAAGAGTGTAAATATGCAAAAATGTATATGAATGACGTCGATGCACTACTAAAAATGAGTCCTTGAGAAGAATTTACGAACACAAGTCAATTCCATGGAAGGTTTTATTCAACCATTGCATTGAATACTAAAGTGTAGAAGTGTTAAATTGCATAAATAAAAGATGAGCCAAGCCGCAAAACAACAGCAGCAGCCACAAAGCGATAGCATCAGCTGCTGACACAATTGCCACAAGCCACAGCTGAAGATAGAAAAGAAAAAAAGTAGAAAAACAAAAACTTTCCACAGAGTAAATTTACACCGCCGGCCAAATATGATGCACTGCGTTAACGAGCTACATACAGCCACTTCATATTTGCTTAGAACGCTCGCAGGTTGCATATGTGGTATGAGGAAAGAAATAAAGACTAAAGACTTGGGTACTTGCGCTACCTGGCAGACGTGCAAAACTGTTGCTTGAGCAATGTATAGCAAGCAAAAGATGCCATAATATATGCAAAGAGGGTAATAAAAACAACTAAGAAAAATAAATATTTATGCAAAAATGCAGTGTGCGTTTGTGGATGTGTTGCAAAATAAAATAGTGCTGTTGCAAATATAAATATATAAACATGTGGCAATGAAAGACGTTCATGCCACTTGCCACATGTGTGTCACATACGCGACGTAGGTATGTAAGAAAAATGTGCAGCACATACGTGTACATATGTGTGCATACACGTACATGCTTATGTTGCGCTTATTATAGTACGTAGCGTAGCAATTTATGCGATTCTCATTCGGTGCACGCGCACTTGCCACATACATATCACTTATATGTTCGTACTATATATCAGTATGTATAAATAAAGCAACAAATTTCATAGTCATGCTTTGCATGCATGTTAGTATGTATGCATGTATGTTTATTTGTTGGTGTTAGTGCGTGTTTTAGAAAATTTCGTGTAACCTTGACCTGAAAACGTACTCGTATCTCAAGTTTTGCCTTGTCATCGAGCAGCAGCAGCAGCAGCGTACAATGAGCTACTGTTATGTTTATGTACATACGTATGCACATATGTACTTCAGTCGCTTATAGCGAATCATCTGTATGTTTGCATTATAAAACCACACATAGTCGCCCTTTGCCAACTTCATACATACCACTACATACATATGTATACACGCGTGTACATGTATGCATGTATGTATGTATGTATGTATGTATGTATATGCCAAACAAGAATGGCGTCATAAGCGAATTCTTAGTGGCTTTTCAGTACAATAATATAATATTAGAAACTTTTTTGTAGGGCTTCGATTGGCGCATACCTCAAAAGCTCAACCCAATAAACATTTAAAAAAAATTTTCTTCAACTTTTGAGAAATTTGCACCATTTGATGTACAAACACTGTCACAAATGTTTCTTTGAACTTCTCTAACGAATTTTTAATCTTTGAGAAAATTGTAAATCTCAAGTTGATTTCCAACATCATTCTCAAATGGTTCTCAACACTTGAAGAAATTCTGAAACTCTAATTTCAAAAACATCTGAAATCGATAAATGGTCCCAAATTGATAATTATCACAGTTTTGTAACGATTTATTAACACTGGAGAATTTAATACTCAAATTGTTATCAAATATTATTTCTAATGGTTTTCCAATATTTGCATATCATTTTTTTGTTAAAGTTGATGTACCAAAAAGGAGAATATGGAAATTGGGAAGCATAATTTATAAATTGGCATAATTTTTCTATGTGATACTCCAGGGCCTAATTTGATATTTTAATTATTTATATTTCGTAGTGACTAGTAAGCTGTAATCCTCTGTACCAGCACCTGCACTTACAAAAGAATATCAAGTCGGTTATTGAATTAGCTGGAGAGCAATAACAAAAATAAGCAAGTTGAGTTGACACGCTTAAACAATAGCTACTTCAGCTGTAAAGTGAAAGAGTGGAGCTATTGTGTACAAAGAACTTAAGGAAATGCCAGATTGAAGCTTTGCAGTGCAGCAAGGTAAATGCAAAAGAACACAGCTATTGCATGATGCTCCACATACAGTGCTGATGAAAAAATATTTTTGTTTACTCTCACTTAGATCTCAGCTTAAGTTCTTACTTAAATGCAAGTTGGGTTACTTGATGAATTACGTAGTTATTGCTATTGTTTCGTCAGCTGATCTCAGCAAATTTGATAACGCTGTCTTTGAGCAGTAAATACTTTCTAATCTTTAAGAAAATATAAAAAAAAAAAAATTACAAACGACCACTCGATTGGCTGCCCAAAATTAAGTAAGACAAGTTCAATTTTGCTCTTTAATTCACAAGCTCAGTTCTACTTCTCTCACTCAAAAATATGCAGATACATTCATCCCATTACCGTCTCAGTGCTACCTTCAGTACTGGAAAATTGGTGGCGGAAAATCCACTATTCACATGCGCGTCACGTATCGTTTGGATTTTTTTTGGGCGCCAAAGCAAACTGGCGACACCGAGCTGTGGCGTTGTTCCAACAGCGTGTACGCTAAAGAAAGTCTTTACCACACATCAGACTAAATGTGTGTGTAGCCAGTCACAGCTGATGGTTGGTTTATGAAATGGAGACCTGTCAGCGTTATTTTTCAACACGGCAAGCGTCCCTTTACGACTATTTTGTGGCTGTCCCTGCTGGTCATACGTATGTACGTATTAGATTTCCCTAAAATATCACGTACTCCGTGCAACAGCATCTGTTTCGTTTGCAAATATTTTGAGAATTCAATTTAGACGTTTATAAATCACCATTCGAATTTCGTGTAAAAAAAGTGAAGAAGAATACGTCAATCAACAGTTTGTAGGAAGAGAAAATTGGGAAATTTAAGCTAAAAAATAAACACATAATCTATTAGTGAAGGCTGGAAAATATGGATTTTAGAAAATGACCCTGAGTAAAGTAAACGACAGAAAATTTGAAAAAGATAGCTTCACATTGAAAATTTTTTAGCAAAAGATATTACTATTATTTACTACAAAATTCATTGTAAATATGTATACAATAAGGTTTTTATTTAAAATTTTATCTTCCACTCAACGGTTTGGTTTTCTGCACCAATTATTTTCTTAAGTTGAATTGGAAAAACAATTTTGATGTTAAATCAAGTTAAATGCCATAATTAGAAATATTGAAAAACATTCGCCACTTATTAGTGGATTTTGTGCAATTTAGATTTTTTTGGGTAGATTAGATCACTTTATTTAATTGCCAATTGCTTTGACATCATAATGTAACGGTTCAGCAAACATTAATTGGCGAGAGAGATTGTATTTTCTATTTAAAATTTTTTGTTTACAGTTGTTTATACTTTGTTGTTGTTTTTTCTTCTTTTTTCTACTTTCGAGTAATACTCTTCTTACGCAATTTATTTTTCAATTAAAATACTCAGTCACAACTAAAATTTACACTTATCTCAAATTATAGATCTGTTATGCAATAATGAAAATTTATTAATAGCAAAACGCTTTCATATGAATGAATATGTTTTTTAAGGTTCCCACAAATCTTTATAGAAGTGACGTCGTCATTTTAGCAATAGATATTAAATAAATTTCGATGGCTGCTTGTTGTATCTATAATCTATATACGAGGGATTGTTTTTAAGTTTGGGGAATGATAGATTTGTAGGAGGTTATTAGGCTCATTAGAATCGTAACGTGTTCAGCGCCGCATAATTACTATAAATACGAGCTTTAATTATTGTTAGACAATTAATAGTTGAGCTATCGTCAACTAAGCAACATAATCGGAAGTGAAAAATTCCTCACCAAGCAGGGAATCGTAATGAATGAGATGTCATTGGTTTACGACGACTTTTATCCGGGGAAAACCATGATTTACAAGTGGCAGTTTATTTAAAGAAGGAAGGTAATCCCTTGAAGATGACTGAAGGCCCGGCAGGAGAGTAGAGGGAGCCCCACCAGAACTCATCCAAAAAGTTGAAAAAATTGTTCTCGACGATACCTGACTGAAGTATTGTACAAATAACCTGCAGAAATTACATCTTTCCAAAAAAGAAAAAAAAGTCTGAGGAGACAGTTTGAAGATTTTTGAAGATAAAAATAAAACATTTTCTTATCCGTCGTTCGTATCCGTCTTGCAGGTGAAATTTTTGTGGCTTACTTTGAGGAGCGAGCAACTGATTAATTGCTCACCTCTGCTCTGAACTCAATAAAATTTACATTAAACTCAGCCATTTTACTTATGATTATCGAACGGGGCTCAAATTACAACATGCCTGAACGTAGAACTTGTCATGTATAAACACAAGAAAAATAAATTAAATTCAAAGTAAGCAATTTTTTCGATTATTATAAAACTTCGCGACCAATTACAATGATGGAACGCCATAATTTGGTAAAGCATATGGTCTAGTAACGCAGAGCATAGTCTTTACATCGACTGTGCGATGAGTTGTCACCATGGGGACATACAGGAGTACATAGTTTGAATCTTAGACAGAAGTACCATACAGTAGAAGCACAAGTGCAAAAGTTAAATTATTCAAAAAATCTTCTTTAACCTCAGATTTTGATGACATTAAAACATATAATTTGTGTTTGACGGTAAAGACTCACAAATAAATATTATTCATCTCCACCCCCCATGTATAAGCTCGGTATAGAAATGGGTGCTCATCAATTTTACTAAGCTGATAGTAAATAAGTGCTTAAATCGAATTTTTGCATTGTAAAATCTGAAACGAAATGAGCCTCGCAATGATGAAAAGCTATAAAAACATTTTTAGCGATAAAAACGCTGTTAAATGCATGCAAATATATGTAAGAGTATCTATAAAAAAAATTATTAAAATTTACACTTTTAACTGATTCCTGATGATATCATACTATTCAGTTAGTAGTTAAAAATTTTACACTTAAAAGTTGGGTCACTGGGTAACAAAAGGAATAAATAATCGTATAAGTAGGTAAATTGAAAATGTATGAACCTTCTTAAAAGTATATCACTCTTTTTCTTAAAAGTTTTGAAATTTTTTATAAGCAACACTCGACTGTATTCCAACAGCCAGTGGATTAACACAGAATACAAGAAAATAAATATTTACCCTGACCACAAAGGTGTGGGAGTGAAGAGAGTGGTGGCTGCCTGTGGGAGTATACTTGCTAACCGTTAAAATGTTGCCTGCAATTTATAAATGGCGCAGTGGGGATTTTTGTAAACAATTTATGCTAAAAGTACACATACCAAAAGAGTAATGAGAAAAAAAAAACTAGTAAAACAAAAGCGGAAGAAGAAGAAGATGAAAGCTGTCAGCAAGCACGTATACACAGAGCTTAGAAACTTTTAAAGAGTTTGAGATTTAAAAGCCAACTATTTAGAAGAAGCAACTTGCTAAAGTATGCACTTATGTATGTTTGGTTTTAGTACGATCGAGCATGAGAAAAACGTTCAGTGAGCAAGTAGTAGGCAAAGTGTAAGTGTTTTCATACACGAAATGCGGGTAAATAATACTGCTACTTGTAATGGCGGTAGCGTAAAGAATGTATAAAATGAGGGCGTTAAGTATAAGAAAAACTTGTAATAAGTTGTTATGGAACTTGTAGTGTTTGAATTAAAAGTATAGATACATATGTATGTAAGGGTGAAGATAGATGACAGAACTTTGAAGAAAACTTAAAATACTATTTATTTCGAATGATTTGCACGCATAGCTATTTGCAAAATATGCGCATTTATTTTAGATAGTTTTGTTTGTTTTTTAATTTAGTAGTAAAAAAATGTTGCTCATACGCAGAGGCGTTTATATTTTGCGATTTTCATGTACACATGTATGCATTTTTTTTTATGAACTTAGTGTAATTTTTCACTAAGTGTGGTGGCTTCGACATGAAATTTTATAGTCAAACCATCGTGGAGTGAAAAAAGAATTGTTTTCCATATTTCTTGCATGTTTTTTCTCTCTTTTAAACTTTTTAACCTTTTATTTTTGTTGGCAACGCGAAATTTGCGTGACAAAAGTCGCTTCTTTTATTTTCCATTACTTCTGAACAATTCACGCTTATTTGAGTCAGAATTATTGTATATTCACACAAAAGCTTGGTGGAGTAGAAACTATTTTTGGCAATTGCCTGAGGTTAAGTTATTATGACGTTCTCTTTCAGCTACGTGAAATTGTTTGTGCTAACTTAATTTACATTTTGTGCGTGGAACTTTTTTTTTCAACGAATGAAAGAATGTAGAGATGCGTGACAAAAAAATTTTAATTGAGGAAGCAATTATAATAACTGAAAATGAAATGTGTGAGAACTTGGGCCATACACGAGCAGATTTTGAGAGCACTTTTAAATAACAGAATGGAAAAAATTTAAATTTTTCGCGATCTCTTTGAAGACAGCTATTGTAGTAACTGGAAACAGACGAACGCTAAACCGCAGAAAGCAGTAAGAATTTTTTCTTCTTCCAGTTGGGGTGTATATATCTATATATATATAACCTATATATATACAAAATTTATAAACACTGATGCGATTTGCCTTCGAACTCCTACTTCAATTTGAAGTTGTGCGTTTGTCTTGATTCCTTTTTGAACAAATGAAGATACAGTCTATCCTAACCCGTGTCCGCATAGTTGATTTATTTTTATGAACAGCTTTTATTTTATGTTAGGAACACACTTGGCTATTATACCCTGCCAAGGAGCAACAGCAAATAAAAAAATTAATTTTGAAATTACTTTTCCATGATTTTGGCAGTTGCTCGAGCCAGGAAACAAGCTAATAACCCTCCGCACGGTAATGCGCAGTGCTAACTTCTACGGTTAAAGCGGCCGCTCTTACTATGACTAGCAATTCACATTTAAGCACAGAGAAAACTAAGGAACCATTCCTCTCGAAACACGTATCAAGCCCGGATTTAATTTAAAAATTTAAAAATTTTTTTGTTTTACAATAAAATATTTAAATAAAAAATATACAAAATTATTACTCACTCAGCGTAATTTAAAAGAAAAAAAGAAATTTTTTGTTTTAATATATTTTTAGGTTCTCATATAGCATCCATTACAAAAAAAATTTAAGTAAATTTTCCATTCTCTTTACCCCTATAAAGTTTACTATGGTAATGCGCCTAAAATTATGCAACAGTGATTTTTTAATTTGAATATGTAGTAACTAATTGTACAAAACAAAAATTTATTAGGCTTTAATTAAGATCGGTGATAAACGTAGGAATTAAGGGAGAAGGCAATATTTTAAGTTTTTTTTTTTTCAAATAAAAACCTTTAATTTTAATTTACTTTTCATTGTAATTCTGAAAAAATAAATAAGTTCGTATAACCAAAAATTTTACAAGAATTTTTTTTTACCTTTTAATAAAAATATTCCCGTTATTGAATGCAATTTCTAGGTTGCTTTTGTTTTCCATAAATGTTGTTTGTTTTGTTTTTGTTGGTAGCGAAAACAGCAGAAGAAGCAAGAGCTGATGAGAGAATTAACGTGGAATACGCGATATTTTTTTTTTCGAGATTACAGTTTTGTCACAGCGGTTCTATAGACAAACGCAAAAATATTTTAATACTTCAGCGAAGAAGAGTGTAGCAAAAATATATTAAGCTGATGGTAGTATAACAAGCTTGGTATTTAAAAAATACAAGCGCCTTGCGCTACGACGACTGTCTGTCAATCACTTTCGAGTTAACCACGGTGTTTTTCTGTTTGTTTTTGTTGTAGGAGGCACTAAATGGTGGTTTGGTGGCTTGATTGGTTGAACGCTTGGGGCGGTTATATATACTGTGCTGGTCGGAGAGGTGGGTGAATATTTGAGTTCGGCGGTTTAGTTATAGAGCAAAAAATATGTATGTACCCAAGGAAGGCGGCAAGCTGACAACCAGTGTGACATACGTTTAGACAAAGTGGCACGCAGCAACGATGACACCAACATAGGCAAATATAATAACTCAAGTTGGTGTAGTAGTGGTGATGGTGGTATGGTGGTGGCGGTGGCGTTGTTGTGCGGGAAGTTGACGAGGAGTTAGCTAGTTAGTAGGCGCTTACTTGCATGATACACTTGTGCGTACTTCAAAAGGCGACAGGCATCAACCGACAAGCGTTCCAGAATAGCTAGTTATATTTCGATAGTCTAGTTTCTACTTCTTTGCTTTTGGTTTTGTTGGTGGGTGTTACAATAAGCCTGTGGTTGTTACTATTTGGTTTGATTGCTTTTGTGTGAATTTAGAATCTTTATATAAAAATATAGTTTTTTTTTAATTGATTTTATTTTGGCTAACACTTTCAACGGTCATTAATTGTGCGTAGTGATGTATTTTTTATTTTTATTGTTATTATATATTATTCCTTCACTTTTATACTTTCCTTCACTTTTTATAATTTTTTATTTATATTTTTAAGAACTCACACTTTTTAGTTAATTCTTTTTTATTAATGTTGTTAAAGCTTTTTCTGTGCCCTAGAATTTTGTTTCCAAGCCTTTTTTATTACTTTTAATATTTGTTTTTTTTTTTTTGCTTCTACGCTTATTTAAATTCGAAATTCCACCCTTATCGACCTCTGTTGCACTGTTATTTTCTCTTATTTTGAGCCAATTTTTTCTTAAAAACAATATATTTCTTCAACACTGCTATTTATCCAGCACTCACCGCGTAGATTGCTTCTTGTTCATTTTTATTTCTCAATTCTCTTTGATAATAACTTTTTGTGTAATTTTGTTTTTTTTTTTTGAAATTTACCTTTTCTATTGCACCTTTTGTACGCGCTTACAATTTTTACATTTACTGCTTTCGCTTAGCAACAAAATATTTGCTATATTTATTTTATTTATTTTTTTTTTGTACTCTGAATTTTTACTTCGCAAACGCTTTTTTATTATCTTTTGTTACCAACTTGTTCGTCGTTTTTTTTTTTGCTTCTTTTTCGTGCGTATTTGCTGCGCTTTTACGTTTTCGAAAATTTTATTGCTTTAATGAATATTTTTTTGTTTTTTTTTTCTTTTTTTCACGCAGCCACTACTAAAATTTTCTCGATACTTTAGCACAAATTTTATTTTTATCTATTCTTTTTTTAATTTTTGGCTTACTTTCAATGCCTTGCGTATATACTCTGCTTTTATTTTACACGTTTACAGCAGATATTTATTTCGTAAATTTTTATTTTTTACTTCCTGAAGTTTTGCGTAAATTTTTTTATTGATTTAAATCGTGTTCTCGCTGCTTACTTTGCGTATACGAGGGAAAAAAGCGCGTTTGTATGGTTATTTGTTGTATAAATTAAATAAAAATTTTCTTTTATATATTTTTTGTAATTTTTATATATTTTATTTTATATTATTTGCAATACTTTGCTGCTAATATTAATAAATTTGTGTATTTTTGGTTGTTGGTTTGTTGGTGGATAGTATGAAGCCAAAGTGTATATTGACAGGCCGAGCGACGAGCGTAGCTTCTCAGCGTACTATGTAGAGGTTGAGAGTCGTAGTGGTGGCCAAAGTAGAATACGCTTTGCAGTGCTGCCACTTTTCTGCTCGCTGCTACAAAGTTTTCTGCTTTTTCTCGTGGCTTTGTGTGTGTTTCTGTTTATTTTTTTTATTTTGTATTTCAATTCGCCACCTCTCCGTTGTATTGCAATGACAACGGTACTCTCGCTGTTGTTTTACTCATCTCATTCGCTTGTTTGGTGAATTTGTGCAGCCAAAATGGCTGCTCGTTCAAAAAGTATTTTCATTGAGGAACACACTGAGCCAAACAACAACTATATGCCATAAAGTCACTGACGACCATGAGACGGCGACCAAATAGTCTCGATTTGACGCTTTTGCGCACACACACAGTTTCACAGTGAGTAAAGGGAGGGGTGCAGCGTAAAGGGTGTACATATAAAATTTATATTTGCACGCTACTCGCTTGACTTGCCATTTTCAAATGCAAATGCTCGCCACTTAAAATGCTAAAACAATGCATAAATAGTATAAACGTCAATTTCTGCTAGCAGCATTGTTGTAAGTATTGATGAGGCAATCTCATCAGCGTTTAGCAGTAAAAGCTCATCAATATAGCCAACTAGCCGACCAGGTCAGGTCAGTTTGTGCTATCGTAGAGAGTGTTGTTGAGTAGTTTTGCGTTTGTTAGTGTTTATTTGATAGCAACTGTATTAGTAGGGGAGCTTAACATACTGCCTAAACGCTCAGCTTCATTGATTATCGTCGTTGTTCGTAGTTTGTAGTTGTTGAAAGTGTGGGTGGTGGTGGTGGCGGTGGGGTGTATGTTTCATTATTAATGGTGTGGTGTTCCCTAGACCTATGCTTTTTTGCAGCGAAAATGTATGCTTCTTTGCTGCTAAATCATTACTGTACTCGTATTTTTTGCATACTTTGCAGACATGCTTGCCACAGCGCTTTGTGGCTTGTTGGCTTGGTCGCTCAGCGAGATCACATAACTAACTTTATGTTGAGCTCCCCGGGCATTTTGGTAGCAGCAATAAAACATTTTCCCTTTGCTTTTCAAGTAAATTTATAAGGTATATGGGGTGCAATATGGGAAAATTTGCGCTCTAAAGGGAAATTAAAACTCAAACATTATTTATACAAATTTTAATTGAAAGTTATTTTATAGACCCAAGAAATGAAATTAAAATTTTATTTATTACTAGACATAACTATTGTGTTCTGTTAGCATTTATAGTTTGTTAGAAAAGATGGTTTATTTCAAAAAACAAAAAAAAAAAAAAAAAAAATACAAAATTTAAATAAATGTGAAGGATATTGTGGATCCAATATATTTTTTACTAAATAGAAGCGATAAATATTGTTATCAGAATTGAAAAGAACAAAAACGCCAACTAAATTGTTAATAAATACAAACAAAAAACATTTTTTATTTTATATTTATTAAAAGATGATTGAAATCTTGCAAAAAATATTTTTATTATGAAAGAAGAACAGAGGATATACAATATCAACAATTTTAAACTGTTAGAAAATATGAAAAAATAAGTTAAATAAACAAAACAAAATACAAAAAAAATTAATAATTTTGAAGTAACACAAAAATTAAAATGTTTACGATATTAAAACAAATTGTAAAAGAAAAAATAATTACACTTAAAAAAAAAAATAATAATATACGCAAACTAAAATATTAAACTAAAATTAAAAAAGCTAAAAAATATAAACAAAATGAAAAATATTATGATATTTCACAATTTATTGTGCGGAAAGAAAAGAAGTAAATTAAAATATCAAGTAAAATAAAATAAAATACACAAACAAAAGTAGTTTAATATTTAATTTAAGGAAAAGAAAAAAATTTTAAATTAATAAATAAAATAAATTAGAAACAAAAACGTGGGAAAAAGCATTTAGAGATTTTTATATAGGAAAATATATGAAAAACCCACTGTCAAATGAGACTATTTTTGCAGAAACAAAGTATAAAAAATTACAGACAATAACAGAGTTGGGGATTATCATAGCGCGTGCGCATAACCCAGCGTCTGATAGAGAGCACAGTTTTTTTTTGTGTGCAGAATTTCTGAGCGAAGAGCAGCTGCAAGAATTTCGTACAACTAAAAACCCAAGTGGTCTGCAATTGCCGTTGTAATCAGCTAAATAAATAGTACTCCACAAGTGTACATACCGAAATTTCTGCACACTCTACAAGCTCTGATAGTATATAAATGCATATGTATGTATATAAAAATGTACCTACAAATAACACGAAATTGTAATGAGAAATATGATTACACGTTCTGATAAAAGTGTATGTATCCATTTAGTGTTATATTTATTTGTACATATAACAATGGTGAATTTCGCGTTGAAAAAGAAGGAGTATGTGTACTTAAAGGCACTTCCTGAAAGCTATTGAGATATACATACATATGAACATATGTGCAGAGCACACGTCACCCACCACCTAAATGTAAACACAAATAAGGCGATGTGAGGTGCTCTGCGACAAGGATAAATGTGTAATATTTTTTGCGCTACTCAATGATAAGTGGCAAAGTATTTTCTAAACAAAAGGAAGCGGAATAAAACTAAACAAAAATATAGTAAACTTTTGCAAATCAATTAGCCTGGCTGAGGGAGCACATATTTTGAAATTTAAATATATTTTGAAAATAATTTTAATTTAGAAAACAAAAGAAAGTTAAAATATTTTTATTACAAAAAAAAAAAAAATATTCTAAAATATTTTATAATTTTCTTCTAACATAAATTTAATCGAAATCTCTATTGCGCAAGCGTAGGAGCCACAGCAATAAAAAATGAATAGAATTAATTCAAGGTGACAGAAATGTAGCATTGAATTGAAGGATTTTTAACCTTGCATATGTAAGCACTTAAACGGAATGCAAGAAAATAATAATGAATGAAATATATGTATGAGCCACGAAGAATCATCAAGAAAAGTATAAAAAATAAATAAATACAAATAGAAAAAAATCATGAAAAGAATGAGGGACTCTATATTCAACTTCTAAATGACCTTACACGGTATAATTGCACTATAACATACATATATATGTATATTAATATATAAATAGTTCCCGATCACCTTCATAAAGTGTGCAATAAAAACATGAAATAAATTCTTCAACAAAGTCTACACGTTTGTCAATGTAAAATGCAACAGAAATTATTTAGTCTTAGAAAATTGCTGGGAAAATTACTGTTCACAAACAGATGTTTCTGAAAAACATAGCACGTGAAAGATATTATTTTGTAGTGCTTAAAAATATTATTGCAGTTAAAGAACTATTTTAGACATTTCTTTACTATTTTATAGGCACAATTTAAAAAGAAAATGTAAATAAAAAAATTAAATAAATTATATTCAATTGGTAACTTTGTTTTATATCCACAACAACAACTAGTTCGCTGACAGGTGCATATTGAATGCTCGATACATACACGCATGTATAGTCAAAGTAATATTTGATTAAAAGCATTGTAATCTATTTATACAACATCTCGATTGTCTATTTGTTACGCCATACACACATGTACATACATATTTACACTTGCAATAGATATGCACCATTTTTCTTAGTGCGCAATTTTCTTTGCTTTCACACACATGATGAAAAAATTAAAATACCATACAATTGATCGCTGTCAAGGCTGTAAGAAGCAACAATTGCAAAATAAAACTTATCGCGAGCGAGAAATTTAAATGGCACATTTGTTTTACCACATATTGATAATAACACTACTATATAAATAATAAAATTTTATTCCAAATGTATAATTTTTTCGGTTGTAAGATGTTGTAAGTGCGGGAACTAGGTTAATTAAACAATAGAGAGATACATATACATACATATGAACACATACATATACATATGTACATCAAGATAATCACTTTTTGTCTAATTCTAGGAGCAAATAATTTTATTCGTTTACGCTAACAAAAGTATTTCGAAATTTATATTTATTTATATTACACTTAAGCATATATGTACAAATATTTATTGCCTTGCGATTAGATTAAAATGCATTCATGACATCTATAATGAGGTCAAGTAATTTATTGATAACCGCAGCGATGAAGACAATGATTGCAACAGGTCGCTGAGGTGTGTTGTGTGTTAATGAACATAGTGGATGGATGGACGCTGTTGTTAAAATTATAAAATTCTACCGAAGCACAAGATTTCGGTTGTGAACTTTTAAACAACTTTTTAGCATATTTCGGATATTCTTACTTTTTTTAAATTAATGAAATATAAAAAAAAAAACGTGCAAGGAAATTTAAATTAAAATTTTTTTCCTCGTTGAGAGGTCATAGCAGTTTAGGTAACGCTTAGAATGGACCGTAAGAGTTTTTGAATGCATGTACCTGGCCAAGTAGTTACCTGCATAAATTTCAAAAACTACATACAATACATCACTTTCATATGGAAATGCTAAACCGTAAGAGTTTTTGAATGCATGTACCTGGCCAAGTAGTTACCTGCATAAATTTCAAAAATTACATACAATACATCACTTTCATATGGAAATGCTAAACATATCGGCAGGTACACGAAAACAATATTTCTAAAATGCGGCATTCCATAGCAGTAAATTCTGAAAATACAGGCAATAAGTTTTAAATGATACTCAAATTTTGCCTCGCTCATAATTTCTAGGATTTAATTTTAATGTTTTGAATTTTTTCTTCCTTTGTTTAATTGTTTTCAAAGGCGTGTTTGTTGTTTTCAGTAAGACAGCTTCGTATTTTCTTATTTATTTCATGGGGAAAATCATAAAAAGAAATCGGTTTTGTTATAAATAACTCGATTTTATATTTTTACTAACATGTCGTTCAAGTTTTCAAATTTCATTTAATAAAAAAAAAATTTGAATATTGTTATAAAATTTTAACATGCTTAAAAGTTCAAGTAACGATAATTTAAAAAATTTTTTTTTTAAAAAGAATTAGTTAATTATTTTCTTTGAAGTTACCATTGCAACCTAGAACATATCCAGAATCAAAAGCAATCGCTTCACATAGGCCTTAGGAAAAAATTTTTCTGTGAAATTGATAAAATTATAATTTTAACGACAACGGTAATAAATAGAAATCTTAAACTTGTAGTACCGAAGTATTTTATTGGTGCGGCATATTTACGATGCTTATCGTCTCGTGGTCTTTACTAAATGGATGTTATAAAGTTTATGAAAATAATTCTTATAAATTTATTATATCTAAATATATAGCTAATTGAACTTTGGAATTATGACACATTTTCCTATTACGGATGTGACAAACACATATATAATAATCAAAAGAGAAAAAAATATATTAGTAGATAAAGTAAAGTAACTGATATTAATTGAAAAACACTTTAAATTTAATTTAGAGCATTGATTGCGGAAAACATTACTCATAGTTGAAGTGTTATAAAGAAATTTATTAAAAATGCTTGACGTGCCAAATTGCTTGCAGTAAGAAAATATTATTACTTAAAACGAATATAAATAATATTAAGAAATAAAAAGGTCGAAAAGTTTTAAACATTATTTTCTAAGCTGTTTAGTTCTTCGACAAAGTAGTTAGTTTACGACCAAATTCTCTAAGGTGACCATTTACCTAATAGTGTACATACGTGTACGTACATAATTGAGCAACAAATGCCGTGCAATAGGTACGCTCTCTCGGTAGACAAACATTAAGCAGCACGTGAATATGTCAGAGAGTTCAAAAAATAAAATAAGCAATTACATGACATACAAGAGAGCATTCGCTCTTCATCTATCTTTCAAAATTCACAGCCAAGCATGTATTCGTCGCTATTATATTCTCATAAATTCTCCTTTGCTACAGGTAAAGCGAAATATCAGCTACGGAGAGTAACAAGAGTGTAAACAATGCATGATCTTCAGCATAAAGTGCCTACACAACAATGAAATAATAAAATGTACACGAACGAAGGGAACAGCTGATGTGGCTGAAACGAAATACAAACGAACAAACAATGAGAGTAGACCGCAAGTGAGAGCGCCTATGTGTGTTAGCGCGCACAGCTATGGAGTGTAAAGTGGTTTGAGAAAGACAAAATTAGCTCTGCAGCTAAACAAAAGTATGCCCAAGCAGGTAGCCAAAGTGGCTGTCGTCTGTCAGTTTGACAGCAAACGTTGTTATGTCAAAACAGTTAAAAACGTTGGGTCGCTTAGCAAATCATTTAAAATAAATAGAGAAAGCAAAGCGTGTGGAAGTAAAAAAAAATATTTAGTGTGTTAAATAAACTCATATATTGATGTACAACAAGTGTTTGATACACTAAGAGTGACTGACAGTGATACAGTGCCCAAAAATTTGCATACAAAACAAGACCAAAACTTGTTGTGAGTGTCAACAGGTGTGCTGGAAATTTAACAACTAAAAGTGAAGTAAAAACAGTAAATCAGCCCTAAAAAACACCAAAAAACAAAGCAAATACCAAGGACTGCTATCAAAAACTAAGTAGCTACAATTAAAAAGTAATCAACAACAAAAAGACCGCAGTGTCCGACAAAATCGAATACAAACGAGCAACGTAATAGTATTCGTAACCAGAAAGAAGAAGAACAAACAGCAGCAAAAAAAAAAAAATGATTGAAACAGTGTGCTTTTTATTTATACTACCATGGGTGGTGCTATTACTCTTTATGATATATGCTGATTTTATAATTTAATTTACGGCTAGCATAATGACGAGCAAAATAAGTTACATAAATGTATTTTCACGAAAAAAACTTGAATTTGCCTTGAAAAATAATGTAGACGACAAAATGTGACTTATATACCGAAGGTGATGGCGGATGTAGGAGGAGGAGGAGAAGGAGGGAGAAGACCTTACTGATTTGGGAGAGATACATATTTAAATTGATCTCAACTTTTCCAAAACAACAACTGTACAAATATTATGTTGTACACTTATTATTTCATAAGTATATGTAAAAGTAATAATAATGATACATATATAAACACACTTGTATAGCACGATATATATAAATAGTACCGTAAACATGTTTTAAATATATACAAACAAACATACTTGTTAGCACAAAATTTAAGCTGTGAAATATATACATACATAGCATCTATACACGTGCTGTTTGTAGCAGAGAACGGGTATTTTCTTTTATAAATGTTACCACAATTAATGGATTTTAAAATTTTATTTTTGTATTATTTATGGTATAAAAAAAATATTTTTGTACACATAAGTATATTTCTAAAACAAAAAGACTTGCAATTTAAATATAATAATAACGGCTAAATAGAATTTTAAGCAAATGACATGAAAATGACATAAAAATATAATGAATAATGAAATAAAAGTAAAATAATTTTGTTAAATCCAAATTATTGTACTTTCTTGTTTTTTTTTTGTGGAAGCAGGTAAATTTTGTAGGTGAGTATCTAAATTTATGTCTGTTTTTCAGTTATGTACCTACACATACACTTCAGGCTTCATTTCGAATAGCTAAGAACAATGAAGAAACAAGTTTTGGTTGCAGGTAAGACGCTGAAGAGTTGAATACTTGATTGAGGTTAAATCAGTTCAATAGCACGCTACTCTTTTGAACTTAAGCTAGCAACTACAACTGTTGAGTTTTGAGAACATCGAATAATTTATTTGAACATACCATATTATAGAAATAAATAAGTATGAACAACTTTTTTGGTATTAAAAAGAAAAACAAATTTTTAATGAAATAAAGCTTTTGTAATATTTTACATGGCTAAGAAGTTGGCTGCTTTTTATTTTATTATTTGGTAACTTTAACAGCTGTAAGGTTTACAAACAAAAGTAAATAGATTGCCACCTATTTAATTTTTTTTTTTTTAATTTAATTGCATTAATAAGAGTGAGGAAATTGTTTAAAGTTGTTATCAAGCTAGTGATTTATGAACGCGTATTAGAGTTACCATTTGCGCAAAAACTAATACATTTAAGAAATTAAAATTATTATTATTATTTTTTTTTTTATTTGTATATATTTTGCAAAGTTATTCTTTGCTGTGGTTAAAAAATCGTAACGTTTACCATTTGCGCAAAAACTAATACATTTTGTGGATTTTTTAACCACAGCAAAGAATAACTTTGAAAAATATATACAAATCAAAAAAAAAAAAAAAAAAAAAAAAAAAAAAAAAAATAATAATAATAACAATTTATATGCATAATCCTACATTAAATGAAAAAAGTACGGATAATATTTTTGAACAAGTTATCCATCCATCCAGTCTTAATTTTTAAAAAACAATAGTTATAATTAAATAAATATCATTAAATATCTGGATTTAAGTAATTAATTTGTTCTTTGCTAATATATGTGTGTAAATATAAAACACTTGTTACAATATTATTGCTTTTTAAAGAACGATCTCCTCGACCCATAAATTAATATACCACAATTCGAACAATTTCTTCTATAGCATCATATTTGGTTCACTGGGATATACAAAAATATATATGTACATATGTACTTTTAGTAATGCCAGCAGCTCTTAATCGATATGAATCGATAAATTTGCATGCCTATCATTCATATTTCAAAAATACACTATCGCGTGATATATGCCCATCAAAGCAAAATTATTGAAAAATAAATTTTCTAAATATATTTTTCACCTTAAAATTGTCGAAATAATCATAATAAATATATTCAATGGTTGCCTACTTCCTAAACACAAACATATAATAATTCCATGAACAAAAAATGTTAGTAAAAGCAGCAAAAAATCGTTATACATCGTACGAGTACAACGAAAGTTCATAGACCCAAATCACTAACAAACAGTATAGTCGGTATGTATAAATGTAAAAAAAATAAATGGAATAGCGTTGTTAGCATAACTGAAAAATGGAGTTGACAGCAAAATAAAAGAAAAAAAGTTACATTTACAATGTAAATACCAAAAACGGTGAGACAATTTCGCGTTGGGAGTTAACAGCGAAGAGGAAGAAGAAAAAATTGTGGTAGTTTATAATAGAAATTGCCGCAAACGTTAGCTTCCGACGACCGACCCAGTGACCCAAATGAACTAAGCCAAGCTACTACTAGTTTATTATTACCTGCACACGGGGTTAATGCACCATTTTTTGCACGTGCAACTACATTGTACGATTTATGTATGAACATATGCACATACTTCCGCATTCTATATTTAATAGTGAGTTGCTAGTGTACGCCAAGAAGCTCTTATAGGTGGGTAGGTGGATGCGTGAGTTATGGGAAATGTTTGTGGCAATTGAAATGGGAGTTAGGGCAACATATGTGTGCGGCATGCGGAAGTTAGACTGAAACATGCAACATTTGACACAGGCGGTTGATATTTATATAGGATTTTCCCAAGTTGGTGACTTTTTTATACATAATTTGCTATAAAAATTTGGTACTGACAATCATCGAAATCGGACTATAACATATCTCATACACCGGTTTTTTTTTATAAATTAGGTTAATTGGCAAAACTATGTCAAAAGGTTACTATAAGCGTGAGCTTTGGTATTCTACACATGTACATATATACAAATCAAAAATGATGATTGAAAATCATCGAAATCGGAAAACTTCAACATATGGTCCCCTTAAACATGTTTTTTCAAATATGAGAATTAATATTTAATCCTAGAAGGGAATATAATAACACCAATTTGAAAGATATAAATACTTTGTTATTGCCGTCTAATCAATGATTTTTTCATATTTTCATACAATTTAATGGTAAATAAACCTGAGCAATTTACTGTCATTTTCCAACAAAGTAAATATGCTTTAAACGTCAATATATTATATTTTTTCTATGTAGAAATGAAACTCATCACACTAACAAAGAATTCAACATTTAATGTGTTAGCTTTTGTTTTGAATATTTAAAACATTGAATTTGTATAGCTCATATTGACCTAACCCACTTTCATGACTTGAAATGATATATACTCCTTTGTATATATATGTACATACATACATATTTGCATTTACAATTATAAAATTGCGTATATTTTCGAAAATCGGCATTACTCACTCCATTGCAAACAATACAAATATTTGGCGAATAAACTCACAAAAATAAATATTTGCCGAAGACAAAGAGTATTTGAATGTCTTGTTTAAATGCTCACTAATAGGTGTTGATGGATATTTTGTATTGAAAACATTTAACCTTACTCATTGACTATTGTTAGTGAAAATCTCAATTTGTGCCAACTAATTTAAAAGATTTACAAATAACAGATTTTTGAAGGGTCAATATTGTTGATGGTTTCACTTTCGGCAAAGTGAGCAAAGTAAATAAGAATTGTTAGTTTTAAAATGGCTTGAGTTGAAAAGTAATATGAATTTTTATGTAAATGATGGTGAATATGATAAATGTGTAAACTTATAAACCGTAAGAAGAGAGAGTTTTAGCAGTCGAAAAAATAATAAAAATTAGTACAAACTAAAAAAAATGTATATATTTTAATACAAAAAAAAAAAAAAAATATAATAAAAAAAAAAAAACCGTAAAATTTTAATTTACATAAGAAGGAATATGAAATTAAATACAATACAATTTTTAATTAAAAATAAAGCATTTAACGATTGTTTTAAACACAAAATAACCTAATTATTTCTAACTGCTTCTAATAATCTTCAATTTGTTGTATGTACTGTTGTTTGAAAATCAACGAAGTTTTTGAGGAATAAATATTAAATTATTTAACGTGAGCATTTATATTTTAATGTTTATTTTTACTGACTTGTTTTATGGTATATATACCAGATATGTACATATTTACATATAATATACGTATATTTACATAAATATATTTTACTTCCGTTTAATATAACCTTGGTTTTATGAATAACTACATATATGTATACCATATTTATATTACTAAAACGCTTTCCGCAAAAATGATTATGTGTGTGCTATTCTCTACTTCTGTCACAGAAACCAAAGATCTCATTTTCATCAACAAATCAACTTGCTAAAGATTATTTATATATCAATTAAATTTGAGAAAAAAAAACTAAAAATCGGAAAAAGGAAAAACTGGTAAAATAAACGAATTGACCTGAGCTGGCAAAACAGTTGAAGCTTATAACAACAATTAAATGCTCATTGACGTAGCACTAAAAATTGGAGAAAAAAAGCCAATTAAAAAATAATTGAAATTGTATTTTTTTTTTGTTTTTGGCTGGCACACTATGGGCACGCGTACACGAACTTTAAGTAAAGTTCAAACTTTCACTTCTTAAATAAACATTTTTTAGTGTTTCAAATGGCCGACAAACGTCGGTACGTGCTTGCAACATACACTACTATGCACATATATATAAGTAGATAACAAATGTAAATGCATTAGGATGTAAAATACGTTTTATGGGTACTGAATAGCTAACATGCATTTAAGTTTGTATGTACGTGTGTACGTCCATATGTGTAGTTAAATACTTGTGTTACATTTTATTAGACCACTCAATGCGTTGTGCGTATTGAGTACGCAAACCCTACTGTGCTCTGAAGATGTTGAATTGTGGCTACTTTACTTCGACCTTTGAAGTTGTAGCAGCAGCTACTATTACAATATATACCTATATGTACATATATATATATGTAAGTATTTTATTGACATGTTTATTTTTCAAAATTTGTATGGCAATACAAATTTTGATATTGTATCACTTAGAGCCTATTAATAAATCAAAATGCTAATTTAGTTATTTACATATTTACGTCTATTAACAACCTTGAGAGTTAAATAAAATAACTAGTTTACTTTTGAAAATTATATAATAGTTTTTATACCTTTCAAGTACATGAAATAGTATGTTAGTGCCGGAAGGAGAAGGGAAAGACCCATCAAAATTTAAACACACCGGGTCAGTATAACGAGTTGAGTTGATTTAGCCAAGCCCGTCTGCCCGTCTGTTTGTGTGCAAACTAGTTACTCAGTTTTTGAGATATTTCAACCAAACTTGATACATGCATACAACACATCTGTATTTAAATATCATTTGTCGGAACCTACCAGAACGGGCCACTTATATAACTATATATAAGAGCGATTTTTTAGATTGGAGTTTTGGGATCATCAATTTGTCAAAAAGGGCATTTAAGGATTTCCTATTCTGTACACATCTGACGGAATACACATTGGTATGAAATATATCTTTTCTCCGCAAATCATCGAAATCGATAGACTTCTTATAGCCCCCATTCAATCGATTCAATCGGTTTAAATATGAGATTTTCGGTCAATACTCCGTCAAAAACGCATCTAAAAGCGTGATATTCTATTCTACATATGTACGTTTGCATATACAGTAAACCTAAACACTTACCCGCTCCAACCAATTTGTTTTAGATATGAGAATCAATATTTAATTCCAAAATGAAATACTATAAATTTGATATGTTCATGAAGGGTATAAAGATTTTCCTTCTGGCTGAAGACCGCACTTCTCTCTTGTTTTTTTCCTGTTAGCTTGATATATATTTTTAACAAATTGTTTAGTACCGCTTTGTTTGAATCGATATTTTTAGAATTCGCTATTATTGGAACTAATATGGTTTATAGCAATTGAATGTGGGCTCACTTTCGCCTACCGTTCATTATCCAGTAAAAAAAAGTTATAAATTCAAAAGTTTCCAAGGTTAGAGGAAATATTCTGGAGTTTGAACATTTTAACATTTATTCTTGTATTAGTCTCTCTCAAGAAAGTTAAAAAATTATATTTGAACAATGATCCTAACTTAAAGAAAGACTATACAGGAATAATTAATGGTTATCACCAGATTGAACTACCTGCGACGATTGAAAAGTTAAAAAAGTTCAGATCAAAACTGCTTCGAGAATTGGAAAAAATGCTGCGGGATGTTCTACTTTGAAGCTTACAAAATATAAATTACTGACTAATCAAACATTTTTGGAGAAGAATAAAAATTTAAGCTAGTTTTTGCAACAGACCATCTGTTATTAGTTTATTGCTCAAAAAATACTGAACTTGTTGAAAATTATTATTATTTTTTTTTTGTGTTTCTAAGCAAAAAATACACAGCCTTCAATTGAAAAAATAATAATGTATGTATGTACTTTAACTGGTTACCTATAGTACAATAATTATAAAATTCTTCAGAATAATGAACACATAAATAATTCCTTACACCATTTTTCATTTTCCTTTTCTATGAATCATAGAATTTAACTACAAATTCATGGCAAATTCGAGGAAAAGCTTTAATGAAAACTTCTTAATCATCGTACTTTCCTTGAATGAAACAAACTACTCATAGTTAAGTCAAGGCACTAAAAAATACAATAACAAAAGAAATGAGAAATTAAAATACGCCTGTTACCTTCCTGACCATAAGCGAGTAAGGAAATTCGAAGAAAAAATTGAATGAATGTGGCATACAAATAAAACACAAGAAACTACCCGCCAATCACTTGCCACACACTCACCACTTCCTAACTTTTAACCCACAAACTTTTAGTGTTGCAATTTGAATTGCTTAAGTAAAAGTTTTTTTCTTTTTCTCTTCTTACAGTGCAACAATGAAAACAACCCAAGGCACTACGGTGCTCTGCATACAAACTGAAGAATTCTAAGAATGCACTAAGCATAGAATAAAATCGAAAATAGAAAATGTTGCAAAACAATTATTTTTGTGGGAATGAAAAAGAAAGAACCTCTACTAAAATTGTTATTGTTGAGGCACATCATTTTGCGGTTTGTGCATTACACAGGTTGTCATTGGTTACAACACGTACAAAAAAGAGAAAGGGAAAAAAATGAAAACAAAAAATATCAGCTAAGGTAAATGCAAGGTAGGTAAATAACCTTCAGACGCGCTGCAAATGAGTAAAGGTGACACCGTGTAGTGAAAGATACCAACAAAAAGTAGCGAAATCACAGAGGTAACTAACCTGAAAATGTGAAATAAATAGTATGCATTATTTAAAAAACAAAGCAGAAATTTCAAGCTGTTTGTTTTTTAGGTATGGTTGGGTGTGCTGAATGCTGAATGCTGAACTAACAAAAAGGAAGCAAAAAATTGACAATTCGCGCCGTCAGAATGTCTGCCATGTCTCGCGGCAAACTAAGCCACAATTCGTGCAGCGCAATAAAAATCAAAGCATGAAATGGGAAAATTATTGCCGACTTCTACTACAATATGTACTAAAAAAATTTGCGGTAAACAAGTAAACCTAACAATGCCCTGAACAAAACGCTACAAAAAGGTGAGCGGAATGTTTACAAAAGTATACGTACATGTACATGTCTCTGTATGTACGTGTATGGATGTGATGCACAATTTGGCTAGCAGTTATTGGTAATTATGGTGTGGTTTCGTTTGCTGTCTTGCCTTGGGTGTGTATTTATTTTTTTCTTTTATTATCTAATTTTTTCCACATGTACAGTTACCTAAATTAAGCTGTGAATTTACATGGTCGGTTGTTTTGTTTGCATGGGATTGTCTAAATTTGTATGTATACAATATGTACATACTCGTACATATTGAACATGAATATGTACCTCTAAATTTATATAAGCTTGCATGGTTGTGCTATAGCGTTTAGCTAAAGGGTTGCTGTTGTTGTTGTATAGTTATTGTTGCTAGGTGTGGTACTAAGTATAAAATACCGCCCGTTATATGCATAAATGTGTAGTAATGTCATGTTTGTTTGTAGCTTTTTGGTCAAAAATAGCTCTGTGCAAAAATTTGCTGAGCAACGAAAATAAGATTGTTAAGTCGCTTGGAAAAATATACTAAAATATATATGCAGGAGAATATTCATAACTTTAGCCAATATTGACATAATGCGAATTTGTTTACCAGCTTTTGCTGACATCTTTCGGCCTCAGCGATTTTGGTGTGCACTAGCGTTGATTAGGGTCAAAGTTTTATTTTGGATTTTTGTTTTAAATTCTATCAAATTTAAATACAGTAAATATATATAAAAAAATTAAATCGAAATAAAAAATTAAGTTAAAAAACATATACATATGTTATAAATCAAATAATAAAAATAATAAATGACCAAAAAAAAATAATTATTAATAAAAAAAAAAAAATAAAACTATAAAAATAATAACAAAATTAAAAAAATTTTAATTAATAAAGAAAGAAATAATACAATAAAAACAAATAAAACAATAAAGAAGTGCTGCCGAAGTCTTTACACCTTTTATGAACATATATTATATACTGTATTGCTTTTAAGGATAAAAAGGAGCGTTTTTATGTTCGCGGAACGAGAGGTTTTAGTGAGGTGATTAGGCTCATTAGGATCGTAATGTGTTCAGCGATTCATAACTGCTATAAATACGAGGTCTCATTATTATTAAACAATTAGTTTTTGAGCTATGGTCAACCCATCAACACAGTCGGGAGCTGCCTGAAAAAGCAAGGAAAATCAGTTGCGACTGAGATGTTATTGGTTTACGGCGATTCTCGTCCGAGAATAACCATGCTGTACAAGTCGCACAGTTTATTTAAACAATCGCGAGCAGAAGATTCGAGGTTAATCCAAAAACTCGAAAAAATTGTCCTCGACGATGTTCGACTAAGGTAGAAATAACTCGCAAAAATGGTTGGAGTATCCGATAAAATTATTTTCCAAATTCTGCGCGATCATTTCGATAAAATATCCCTTCACAAGAGCCACGTTGGCCCTGGCCCCAATTGATTATTACATATTTCCAAACTGAAACAGGAGCTGAGGTGTAAAAAATTTATCACCTATGGTAAAGTCAAGGAGGCAGTTTCCACATATGTTCAGAAACAATTTTTTATGAAAATGAAACATAATTTATTTTTGTTTATTTTCACCCCTTATACCCGCTTCCGCGAACATATCAAATCTGAAAGATCGGTTGTCTAAATGATATAGACTTCTGATTTGAATGATTTTCAGTGTCAATTTCACACATTTAGATGCCATTTAGACGGTTTTTTGATCCGAAACCACATATCCTCCTATTTCGATGATTTTCGGTATCAATATTGACTGGTATAAGTATAGGTATGTACATACGACGGATGTTTGACTCAAAACCTAATTTTTCATGGCTTACTAAGTCTTGTAGAAATATCCCAAAACTTTAGAGACTACTTTGCATACAAACAGACAGGCATAGTTAAATAAATTTAGCTCGTTGTACTGATCCGACCGATATAAATTTAGATGGGTCCATTTCTTCTCATTCCGGTACTTACATACTCCGCATCAAAGTATACAAATTTTTAATTCATGATGCCATAATAGAATATATGTATGTAAATACAATCAGAATATGTAAATACAAAAGAAATTTAGAGCTTAGGACAATTGCGTACTAATGACACAAATTGCGGTTGCGAAAAAGAACTAGGCACAGTACTTAGATTTTCAGATGACACTGAGTTCGTGGAAAATGTTATGTTAGAGACTTTTGAACAAACGTAATGTATTTTTTTCTTTGCCATACCGAAAAGCACTCATATAACTCCACAACTTTTAATGTGTCTATAATACAAAAAATTCGCGGAAAATTTATTTTTTTTTACAACACTGTCAATTTTGCAATCAAATGAAATCGCCGAAATCTGCAAAATATATTCCTCTATGTTATTACATATTCGTTTCTGCAAATTGATTGCTGCCGATTTGAAAGTAATCAAATAGTAATTCGCCAGCATGTAATTCAACTTTAAACAAAACAGTTACCAGGCAAAACTATGCAAACAACCATTTTGCTACTGACTTATTATTGCATAGCTTACCCTGAGGGTAAAAATCATGTAACGAATACTCGTATGTGCCAAAAAATATTTAAGTGGTGATTGAAGCAGTCAATTTTCGTTAGACATCAATCAAATGTAACACTGCCGGCAAAAACGTACCACAAGAGCATACATACATAATAACAATTGAATAGCGAGTAGTTGAAAAGAGCATTGCAGCGAGCGAGTAGCAAATAACAATGCTGATTATAGTTATTAATTCGGCATTAAAGTGAAAAAAAATAATAAAAAATTTATTTAAAAAGTAGGAATGTAGTCAAAATAGGCAAAATATTTATAACCAGCAAATAGCAACATAAACAAATCGTTGTGTTTAAACGAAAATGAAATTGACCTAAATCCTAAACGATCAATTGAACGAGTGAATGTCTGCTCGCACAAGAAAAAATTGCACGTTTTACCTCATACGCCAACATTTTATAACTAGTTAGTAAAAATTTCAAATTAATAGTACACGTGCAGAACGAAATTAATTAACTTTAAAGACATGTGGCGCGCGTTAAAAACTAGCCGCTGTAATTTCATTTTAAAATTTTATTGCACTTTCTAATAAATCGCAAGAAAGTACAAATTGTAAAAAGTGCGACTTGATATCATAAGAAAAATATATAAGAAAAAGTTTAATATAGGAAAATAACTAACTGAAATATGGAAAAAAATTTTAAACGAATGGATTTTGTTAGAAAAAAATCTCATATGGCGATATTTTCTCGGAAACAATTCGACGTCATCTTGCGCTAGTCTTTCAAATAATTAACTTGCATCAAGATATCAATTAAATTATTACCACATACGTGTATAAGCTGACATTTATATCTCTGGGCACGCAGATCAGTTAAAAACAAATGTACGTGCACTTTCATTCTATCGTTCGTTATTCGCTGTTGTGCATACTAAATTTATTGGAAATGTTTTGTTTTTTTACTCGCGTGAATAATACAAAATATAAACTATCACAGTTTTAAAAGACAGAAGTAGGCGGTGCGGTTGGAGGAAAAAATAATTAAAATTAATAGCATTTGTCAATATGTATACATGTATGTACAATGGTGAAAAATAATTAATGGCGTAATTATTGTTATTGTTGCTGTTGCTGGTCCGCCATTTTTGTAGTCATTGTCGTCGCCACAATGTCTGTGAACGACAAAAGTCGCAACAAAACCTAAGTAAACTAAAGACACACGAGAATACATTCATACAATAATAATAATAACAATAATACAATACAATAATAAACAACAAATAGTCAATCGTTCATCGCATGCCATGAAAAAAGGCACATTACGAGCTTAAGTTGTGGCAGAAATCCTATCACATTGGTGGGGAATTACCGTTGAGGTGAAAAGTGCATTTGTCGCCTCGAGTGGAACGACACTTGCATGTGTAATATATTCGTATTGTATTAGAAATTCTACATAAAATGCAACGATATGCAATTATATGACTTCAATAGGAAAACACGTACCCAATTCATAGTTCTTTGCTGTTTGCAAGTATTATTTTGCGTTTTTCTATGGGCTACTTGTTGCAAATTGCATGAATGACGCGTGCAAATTGTCAATTACAGTCAGAAATAAAAGACATACACGTACGTACGAATATAAGTCAGGCGTTAAATTGTTTGGAATAATGTGTAGTAGATAAAATCGATATATATAAAAAAAAATTGTAGAAGGGAAATGTACCTAACTACATATGTGGCGATTAGTGGTTCCATGCAAGTGAAATGTAATTGCAGTAAGACCACCCAACCACATATATTTACATGGATAAATGGAATATTAGGTATAAGGAAGTATTAATTTGATTTTTTATTACTGTAGTTAGGAGACCTAAACTCATGAACAGTGAACGCGGAAAGTACACTAGTCATCAATACTAAGTAGACGGCGAACAGTTTTGTATTTAGATATTTAATATATGTAATTTTTCATAGGAATTTTTGCAAGAAGTTCCTGTACATACAAATATATTATTTATTATTTGAGAACAAAGAATAGCAAATAATTTGTTTTGAATACTTTTTAGAATAATATATAAAGTGGCAAAGAAATATTAAAAAATATATATATATACATATACCTATATATGTATATATTAAAATATCCGTAAGATGCTCACGTTTCCTCGCTACCGAAGGGGAATTGTACGAGCAGAATTCAGCCCCAGCTTTTGAATGGCTTTTGCTCAAAAATGGTAAATCTTTTACAAAAAAAGTATGAGGGCAATTTTTATAGATATCTATTTAGAATCTCTAATAAAAGAAATTATTAAATAAATAAAAATATAAAATACTTTTAAGGAGGGTTGTCATCAGTTTTAAATTCTTAATTATAAAAAAATTGATGAACAAAATGAAATTGTATTTAGATTGAGTAAATAAATTTAAACATTAATTTCTTTATAGACAAAGTGCTTCAATTCCAACAGAATAAAGACATCCGCGTCGCCAGTAAACATGTACAATTTTCTATCAAAATTTCATCTGTTGCCATTTTCATTGATTATTTAACACTTAAATTAGCTGTCAACATAATCGCAAATTGAACTTACATCTAAATGTCTACTGGGTAATAGGATAAACAAAAAAATCTCGTATATTGTTATATATTGAATTATCATTTTTGCTGCTAACTGCACAAATATACTTTGTAAGCACAATAAATTGCAATCAATTAAATACGAGTATGGCAAAGAAAACTCGTTTCTCACCACTAATTTAAAGATATTATATAGTTAGAAGATAAAAATTACGATTCATTATTTATACTTTGTACTTTAAATTATAGCGTACAAAGTTCAAAATGATACGTGATCTGCACGCAATCTTGATTAATTTATGGAAACATTAATGTTTTCTGTAAATAATTAAAGAAAATTTAACTTTACAGTATTTCTACAAGTCATACCTATATTTTGCTTGTATTATTATTAATTTCTAAGTTAATTGGCATAACTTTAAATTGTTTTAAAAAATATAAGTACAATAAAAAATAATAACAATTAATTTAATTGTATGACTTACCACTATCAACAGGCATAAACCTTAGCAAATTTTCTTGTACATACCTAAAAAATTGCAGAGGAAAAAAAATTATTAATTAAATGTTCATTTAAAATAAATAAACTAAGCACATACACACATAATGACATTTACAATAATGAAAAATAAACACTTGCTATTAATTAAGTTTTATAAAAATAATCACAAATGTTTAGGTTAGTCGATGTATTTTTTTAAATATTTTACAATAAGTAATATTTTACAAGAAAATCGATAAATGCTTTTCACCTGCACCATTAATATGAGCTTTATTTTATGCAATATTTATGTATGTTCATAGACATATGGTTATATGGCACATATTTACAATTATTAAATGAAAATCCCAGATGTGTATGTTAGGGGCAAGCAACCAGCAGGGATACCAACACCGAAACTCACAAATGAGTAGATTTCTTGTTTTTGCTTACCTAAGACATTATTCTTTCGAATTAAATAATTACGATATGCATATAACTCTTTCATATGGTGAGAATGTGATTTTTTCATAAAACAAAAATTATTTTTATATTTAGAATAATACATACACATAATGCATTTTAAACAGAAAAAACTCATTTAACTTAATTTTACACAACAACTTTTCGGTTTTACGTTTAACACACACCTCGACCGATCGCTTGGTTGATTGCTAAACATATTGTACAACAATACAATATTAATGATCTGCCTGTTTGTTCATTAGTCTGTCAATATGCCTGAGGAGTTCGAATGTACAATACGTACACCCTAAAGTGACTGTTGTTGCAATTAATGTTTAAGGTGCATTGCCTTCCACCACGTACGTATGCATGTATGTATGTGTGAAAAAAATTTACTTATCAGTTTATTTTGCAACCGATTTGAACTGGTTTCAACTGACTGCACGGTGTTTGCATGATATATGTACAAACATAAAATTTAAAACGCAATTATTTTACCAAAAAAAAAGGAAAACTTAATAAAATAAAATAAAAAAAAGAAATATATACATACGTAAAAGCATTTCGTTTTTGCAATAAAAAAACATAAAATTTAAGGCAGAGAACCCTTCGTGATAAAGGCTAAAATCGTTTGAAGAAAAAAGTCCTCTTTCGGCCACCAAACAGGCTGCGCGGAAAATTAGAAATGAATGGTACATATGTATGTGTGTACATAAGCTTACAATAATCGATTTTTTTAATGTTATTGGAGGTTGTAAAATATGTTTTAGTAATGTCAAAATAATTTTAACTTCTTTTTTTTTAACTAATTTTATATATATGTACATAGTATGTATGTATTAAAGTACTGTATTTTCTCATTAAAGGCAAGCAACAAAGAAATTTCAAACCCTTACTTTTCGGGGCAAAAATGAAATTAGTTGCCTATCAAATATCTTTTTAAAAATGTCACATTTTTTTACGGTATTTTTCACCAATTTTCTGCATGTTAAATAAAAATAATAACAGAAAAAATCGAAAAAGCGCTAAAGCCAAATAAATAAATATAACTTAAGACAATAAAATGAATAAAATAAAAAAAGATATACATATATACGTATGTATGTAAAAGCATATCGTTTTGGCAAAACGCTTCACAGAATTTTTGCTTGAGTAAGAAATTAAGTTAAATTTTCTAATTGCGGTCGCCCCTCGGCAGGGAATGTCAACCCTCCGAGTGTATTTCTGACACGAAATAAAGCTCCTCGGAGGCGGCTTAGTATAAACTGTAGGTCCCTCCATTTGTTGGAAAAACTTTAAGGCACAAAACCACAAATTGGAGGAGGAGTTCGGCCTAAAATAGATTCAGCGGTTACAAAGCGCCAATTATATATATATATAAGAAAAGTCTAACAAATCAAATAAAATAATAAATTGTTAATACGAGTTAGTATATCCCTACATATACAAAAATATATGTACATATGTATATGTATACGTTATTTTCTTAAAAAAAAATTGTTTACGCCAAATAATAACTACACATGAACATATACATATTTACATTCATACATACAATATGTAAGAAGTAGAGATGATTGTACAGCTGGTTCACCGACACGTGGCGTGCCATATATAGCCAAAGTGAACACACATACATACATAAATGAACATGTAATAAGAATTGAAGGAGTATGCGATAAGCTATAAGCTTCGCCTTTTATTATTTATAAATTGTACTTTATAAATAAGCACATATACATATATAGCATACAAGTCGTGCTTTCATGGACTGAGAATTTGAGCCAAAGAGGTAAACAAAAATATGTCAAAAATCGAAAAGTAAGAAAAAAAGTTGAATATAATAAATTCCAAAAAAAGAGTGTTAAATTTATTTACAAACATAGAAAGATAACATATTCCAATATAAACAAATATGAATTTTACTATTTATGTTAATTGGGGTAGGGCTTCTTCTGGTTCATTTGTTGTTCATTTTGTGGTAAACTATCAAAACATTTAGTTGTGACTGTCGTCAATACATACAAACATACATCTATTATTATTATTTTCTCATTCTTCTCTTTTATTTATACCATATTTGGTATTATGCTTTGGTGATATACATATGTATGTATGTGGGTAACTTTGATTCCTCCAATTCACTGAGGCTAACCGCGAAAATTGGCGTTGTACGAACAAAATGAACATCGCCAAAAATATAATATGACATCATCACGCTTGTTTGAAGGTACACATGCACATATACATACGTGTACATACATATGTACATATGTGTGTGTGTAATGTAATAGTGTAGAAAGAAGCCACTCAAAAAGAAATTGCCGGTGTGTGTTATTAGTGGAGCTTTTATGGCTTGAAATCCCAATTTGCAGAAACGCCGCATGAAACGAGTAAATGAGAAATCACTCGAATAAATGCTCTTCAATGAAATACAAAAACTCGAATACGCCGCGTTCTATACTTCATACAAAATAATTAAATTGCGGCAGCAAAAAATATATATTAAAATATTATTCAAAGTTCAATGCATATGCGTTTATTTGGGGATTCTGAAGAAAACATAAAATATCTTGAAAAACAATTTACTTATGGGCGGACAGTTGAATTGCTTTCTTTTGGGCATTCAAAAAGTTTTTTATAACTCCCTCAAAGCGCACGCTGCACGCGGAGAGAACAGCCATTATGCACGCATTTGGCCTTGAACCAGCTGAGTATACATACTGGAGTGCATTCATTTTTACATTGGCTGCATTGAGTGCAGTGACTGCTGTTGACGTTTGGGGGTCTACCTTTTAGGCATTCACTTCACTTCAATACGCAAACGAACATCAATGAATTATGCTTTTATGTTTTGTATACTATCTTTCTTTATCGTTAAACGCTGGCATATAATATTTGGATGTTCTTTTGGTAAGTGTCGTGCAAAGAAGACTAATTTGAAAGAGCGAAAATAAACAAGTTAAACTTCTGGGCTGAGATTACTGACCTGTGTGAAGGCTAAATTCTAATTACAAGTTTGGCAAAGGGAATTTAAAAATGCACAAAATTTATATGTAGGGACAAAGAAATACTCAAGACACTCATGCCCTGTTTGGTTCAGCATAAAAGTAGCATGGTAGGAAATATATTTGTAGAAATGTATGAAAACTGTTAAATTTTCTAAACTGATAATATGAAACATTAAGAATATATAAACGTGAATCAACGATCTCAGATCGCTTACAAAATTATTATTTTTTTTGAAACGTAATACATAAATATAATTATTCACATTATTTTATACTCAAAATTGAATTGTTTTCCCAGGTGAGGTCAGTTAATATCCCTTACAATTCCCTAATTGTTATCAAAACATATGTATATAATTATCTATTTTCATATTTGAAATAAGTATTTTAAGCTTGGAGAAAAGGTTTTGATATTACAAATTTAACTGGAGTTGGGTTCAAGTTCGGATAAAATACTTCGAAATGTATGTAAAATTTGACTTACAAAAGAACTATAAAATATATTAAATTCTTTATCTACTATTATTATTGTATGGAAATATGATAAACTATAAATTAGTTGAACAAATAGCTCCAAATATTATAAAAAAAACTCTCTTTTCGAATGTAACAGGTCTCTGCTAATTCTATGTTAAATGTCAACAATCAAGACGATACCTATAAGATATCACATAATAAATGTACGTGTACATTCTCCTTAACATAGAAAACAGTTAACTACTCCGCTGTTTACTTAGAATTAATTAACTAGATCGCATTTAAGGATACCAAAAGCATGTCAACTTAAATTACTACGTAGTTAAAGGAAAATTGGAACCCAATACGTGTAATCAAGCGAAGAAATGTTGGGAGTATTTCACACCTCTGAATCTATACAGTCACTCAACCGACGTTCTCAGGAGTAAAATAAACTGCGACATTATAAATGTAAAGATGATACGTCATACCCTGTTCTTACTGCGTCTATCATTTATTGCAAAATTAAATATGGGGGAATGTTTATACACAATTATTTGAGGTTAATATACAGTGGGTTGCATAAATCTACATACGTCTGTGCTCAAAGAGTAAAAATTCTGAAATGAAAGCCACCAAGTTAGGATTAAAACTAGCGATTCATTTGGAAACAATTGTACATCCAAAAACAGGTCAAAAGCGCTTTAAAGTAAGAAAGATTTGAAAGATTTTGTTACTGAGAAACATCGATAATTTCATCTGCCTTGGTTGATACCGGGAAATTTTTGGTACGCTGAGACACTGCTGGATGAGTGGAAAGAGAAAGAGGCAACTTTGTTGTATGCTTTTTCTAAGATTCAGGGTTTAATATTCTAGTCGGTCCAACACTTTTGTCGTTTCCATTCTTTTTAACATTTTTTTAAATCTATAGCAGAGCAAGTTGTTTCTATAATAATTGATTCTTTGTATTTTATTAAGTTACACTGTCGCACGTTTTAAAGGGACTGGTATGTAGGGACTTTGTAATGCCAGATGGAAATTCAATTCTGTATGAGATGAAGTAATCAACGCTTTTTCCGAAGGTGAAGATGACATTGATACACAGCGCTGAGACTTATTCTAGTCCTCTGGACAGCGAAACTCTAAAATATCTATGCCGGACAGAAATAGAGGAGGTGTTTCAACGTTTTACTCAAGCTTCTCTCACTACACTTCCTACAAGTGTCACTGCTGGTAATGGCCTTTCTCATGAGGTTTCGATATTTCTTAAACCATAAAAATATAGGTTGTACAATATTTTTGTCGTCCACTGTATGTATATACATACATGTGTATTTCCATAGTGAGTTCAATGATTGCACTGGAGGATTATTAAAACGTCAACAACCAGTACAGCTGGCTGTTAGGTATGGAACACCTAACTGCGTTCTAATTCAGACAGTGGGTGGAGCGTGGAGTGCGGCGCAAAGTACGAGCGAAATAGAATTTTTTACACGCAATAATTTCAATCCTCGTAGTTCTTTTCAAATAGCCTAGGACTATTTATAAATAAAACGATGAGCATTAGAAGCGAATAATTGTTATTGATTTCTTCTTGCTCTTACTTAACACAAAAAATAGTGTGTATGTCGGAAAGAAAGTAAACAGAAGAAAAAAAAGAAGAAAACTACACACAAATTTGAATTTATGCGTTTATAGGATGACATCATTGCTACATTTAAGGCGTAACTTTTTATTTTTGTTTTATGTTATACTTTCATGTTTTTTTTTTTCATCCTTTTTCATGTTTTTACTTTATTGAAAGCTTCAAAACATTAGACTACATATTTACATACACAAATATATATAAAGATATTTACGCGAAAACTAAACTATAGATATGCTCGTTTTTAAAAACATATGTATGCAACTATATGCTCGTACATACATACTTGTTTTTGTACATTTGAATGTAAAAGATACAAACGACAACAATGGCCGCCCATTCTTTCGTGGAAGTTAGCAGTCAAGTAAAGAAAAAAAATGTTGATGGAACTAGAAAAACTCAGACTTTTTAGCTCTTTATATACCGATTGTTATCGTCTTGTTTTGAATTGTTTTTTTTTCTGTATGGCTTGTTATGTGTAATTCATTTTTATTGCCTTCATGTTTTTTATGTTTTATATGTGTATGCGTTTGAAGCACCACTCTTCTACTACGCCGTAGTTTCAAATGTTTTGGGAGTGTTGTTTATGTCATTTTATGTTGTTATGTCAACGAAGAAGACATAATTAATGCGCATTAAATACCACTCGATGTCGTAATAGACCTGATTAGCGAGAGATGACGGTTGGTGAACTGCAACGCAAAATTACAACGCTCGATATGAGACACAAAAGGGATGATTAGAATCAAAGCTTGATTCCAACTTCAAAAACGGTTTTTTTTTAATTCTTCATTAATTTTTCTACAGATTTTGGCGTATCATGAATTCTCACAATCATTAGGATATTTGGAAAAAAAAAAAATTAAATATGACTTAATTATGATTTCACTGATGAAATTATTATTATTGTCTTAATGAAATAAAAAAACAGCATTAGAAACACTTCTTTAAAAACAATTAAAACAAAAAAATATCCAAAACGTTGTAGTTTTTAGTTCTTATTTTCAATATGGCGTACTGTTATTATTTCAAAATTTGTCCAGAACCCTATAATGCTTCAAAATTCAAATAACGAAATTTTTGAACGTAAACTCGCTTTAATGGAGTAATCTTGAGAGCTGATGATGCTCTTAATTTTTTTCCTAGAAGCTACTATTATAGCCTAGAACATATCCAGATCTCGAGGACATACAAAATAGTGCAAATCAAAGATTTTCGTGGGTTGGAAAAACGCTGGCGAAAGTGCATTATATCTCAGGTCGACTTTTTTGAAGGCGATGAAGTTGTTGAAGAAATACATATTTCTTTATAAAAATTAAGATTTTTAATACACCTCATATACACTATTTTGATGACGATAACATCAATTCGGTCGAATAAATAAATTTCTTATTCAAAATAAAAATTCTCGTTATTTTTTTTAACAAACATCGTACGTTTCTATGTAGGCGAGAACTTTCTCTTACCAAAAAAAACGATGCTGAACTGTTCAAAATAGCTAATTAAAGGTTTAAAATTTTAATTTCAGTAGCTTCAAGAGGAATCAAGCAAAATTTTTCAAAGTCTTGCAATTAAGGTTTCTAGACCTGTTTTTCAAATAGGTTAACATGATTTTTGAAAGTTTCGCTAAGAAAAAAGAATTTGATCAATTGCTCATTTTCAATAAAAAATTCATTAAATAATCAGATATTATATTTTTTACAACTAAATTCATAAAAATTTATTTAAATAGCATAATTTATATATACTAAATAATTTAATTTCATGCATAGTTTTCAACTCGAAATGGAGTTATTTACAGAAAGTATTTCTAAAATGATGTAGATAAAAATCTATTGATACAGATATGTAGAGACAAAGAAGTGGAATTGAACTAAACATGCAAAAGATAAAGTTTTTTTTTAGCGGTTGTAAACTACTTCGATGGTGGAGGATGTGAGAGGAGACGAATTTATTAAAGCGTAATGTTGAAAAACATATGTAAAACCAAAGAATAAACAATACAATGTCATGAAACTACATTCAAAGCCGTCAGTTTGAAATGTAAATATGTATGTATAATAAGATTGCTTTATTGCACTGATGAACGAATGAATGAATCGATGTTTATTCAAAGCGACCACTGTGGTAGTTCTGTGCATGAAATGCATTGAATGATTAAGAAGCCAATTCAGCAATAAAAGTGCATACAGATTTTGATATGCTTTTAATGAGATGGATGAGCTCATCTCCAATAACAACATTAACAACAACAATGCTATTTAAGAAAATGAACAAAATCGAACGAACGAAAGAACAAACAACAAATGCTGCCTTTAACAGCGTTAATCACTCACAAACGATAAAATAGAGAAGAAATATTTGTTCATTTCGTTCGTTTCGATAGATTGATTGGCTATTGAAATATTGAATAATGTACTATCATAAGACACACGTCGCACGATGCAGTCAAACAATTGGCAGTCCGACTGACCTTTTCACTGATGTCGTCGGCGATGTTGCAAACATCACGGCCGCCGCTGCGGCAGCATTTTTGCCCGTCGTCATGTCCAGTGATAAAGTGCGTGGCATTACACGTCCACTGTTGGATTGTTGTTGCTGTTGCTGCTGCTGATGGTGATGATGATGCTGCGCAGCATCCAGGTGCACCGTGCTCGACGACATGCTACGCTTGAAGTTCGCACCCACCGCTTGATCGTAGCTGTAAGACATTCTTATGGGCGTTTGTGCGCCACTCACAGCGATAGGCGTTACAGAATCTGGCGAGCTGCCATAGAAAGGCGAGTACAGATACGCGCTGCTGGTGGGGCTAGCGCTATGTGCAACATGTGTAGGTGAAATTGGCAGTTTAGGCGTTTTTTGACCACTCGGCAAATGCTGTGGACTATGACCGGCGCTTAATGGTATAGGAATGGCACGACTTGTTGGATAAATGGTTGGTGAGAATTGATCGATTGCTTCATCTTCATCCACATCTTCATCATCGTCGCCGGCGGCGGCGTTATAATTTTGTGCATTTGGCAAAAATTTATAGCGATGGTGACCCAAAGCTAAATTTGTATAGATATTAGTGTCGGAGCGACCCTGTATCCATGGCCCGGATACAGTGCTATTCTCCAGCTCGTGCGGTGAAGCGCTTTTCATATAGTAAACTAGTTGATCGGTTGGTATGTTGTTGTTGTTGTTGAACTGATTTAAACTGAAATTGCTGCCACCGCCAGTGTTATTCAACAGATATATACCTCGTTCATTATTCGTCATATTGAGCAATGTAGAGATGGCGGGTGTTATATGTGGTGTACTGAAGGCGCGTTTGCGAGCACTACTATGATGATACATGGCTTGCGAGAGGCTGGAATTGCTGTAGATTGTTCAGCGTTGTTTCGTTGTTTGATTGAGTTGCAAAATTGTTTGTTTGAACACATTATCAAACAATGCATTTTTTTTTTTATTTTATTTTTTGTGGTAATATATAAATTTTTCATAAACGAAAAGTAAAAAAAGAATAGAAGAACAAAATTACCAATTAGAGAACTCAAATAAAATATACGTACGCAAATAGCACATACTACATACATATGTAAGTGTTCAGTGGGGACTACGTGGTAGGAGTGGCATAAAGGGCTATGTGACGGGGAACTTTTTGGGTTTTGTAAGGAGTGGGAAAAAGCATTTTTGCAATAATTTTGGGTACAAGGATAAAATAGGTACAATTTTTTTGACATTAATAAAATATTGCATATACTTTCTTATGTAGATATATGACGAAGACGTTTTCAAAATGTTGCATATGTACAACACTTTTAAATGATGTAACATACTATTTTTTAATACATAATTCTTTTAACCTTTTTAATACATACGTAACTTAAGGTTTACGACAGTTTTGTCTGATATAAGCACTGCTCCACATAAAAATATATTGTATACTATAAATTTATATATAAATATTACAAATTTTAGTGGTATAAGATAGTCAACTCAAGCTAACTAAACATATACAGACACAGATAAATTCTTTTTATAACCATTTTAAATATATATAAAAGTTTTAATGCAGAATTTCCAGTTTTAATTGGTATTAGTGTACAAAAGTGTTAATAAATTAAACTTTTTGGGTACACAAATATTTCAAAAACTTTAGTGATAGAATTTCTTTAAATTTTTTGGTGAAAATGTTAACATTTTGGAAGAGGAAAAAACATTTTTCAAGTCAAATAACATGATGTTTAGGGCTTTAGAGTTTTTACGAATCATTCTTTAAAGAGATTTTCAGGCTTTACTTAATAGATTACATAATGTTTAGTTATAAACAAAAATAATAAAATTAAATAAATTTGTTAAGGCTTAAGTATTTTTATTTACAAAAACACATATTGGAATTTTCAGCCAAATCCGCTCATAACTAAAAATAAAGACTTAATTAATTAATTAATTCGATGTCAAAAAATATACTATTTCGTCAGCTCGTCGTTCGCGTACTTCCCAAAGGCACATAGTTTTTTTGGCGAAAATGTTAAAAATACAACTCTCTTATTTTCAATATTTCCAAATTCCGAATGTTATACACAAATATACATATATACTTACGTATATCGTTAAATTGAATATTGAAATTCAAGCTATACAATTGCAAAGAGTTTCAACAACTTTTAAAGTTAAACAAATTTCGGAAATTCTGTTCATTACTCTTTCATCACATCTCAAATGCCGAGTTTTATCTTCAATTAACGTTGGTAACGGTTATAAATAAGTTTCCTAATCGATAATTTGACAATTAGTAACAAAAAAAAAAAAAAAAAAAAAAAAAAATTGAAGAGAAAAGGGCATTGGTAGCTTTCGTACATGTATCAGTAAAAACTATTAAACGAAATTTTCAATAAAAACAAAGCAACACAAAATAAAAACTCCCAGCTGTAAAGCCGTAAATTAAATGAAAAAAGAAAAATAAGTAATTGTTAAACTCAAATCAATTAATCACTTTCAACAAACAATAATATTAACTTCCCATTAATTTCACTTTAAATATTTGCAATTTCAGTTTTGATAATCAAATTACTCTGCTGCACAAATTTGCAATTTCACGCAAATTCGCATACGAAACGTTTAATAAGTGACTGGCGGCCAATTAACGTCACTCATACGCCGTGTAGAACTGTAGGCAGTCGTGCGAATTACCAGCAGACAGCTAACGCGTTGGCAACAATGCTCTAATACTCCAGTGGTTATATGCACGTATGCATATTTTAATGTACACGTATATATGTGTGTATGTATGCATTTGTTTATGGTTGCATGGTCGTGTGCGTGTGGTCGACCGCGCAGTAAAAGTTTATTGACAGCTGCTGCAGAATTATTATTGCATATCGGCTATCAAATATGGCAAAAGCAACAACAACAATAGCAATAGTAACTCAACAAATCAGAAGCGGAAAATCGTTGTAAAAAATTATGCATGCATGCACGAGATGCACAACATATGCGTATAATGCATATGTGCGTATGGTTGTGTGTGCGGGTGTTTATATGCCATTGTTTTCATGCATTTTCCAGTAAAGTTACGCAACAACACCACATCCATTATGCGCGTTCTGCTCCAGTTATGCCAATTGAAAAAATCTGTAAATCTCTCATGCTTTATGGCTCCAAAAAGACGAAAATTAAAAAACAAAAAATAAAAAAAAAAAAAATAAAATAAACCAACGCAAAGAAACAGAATATAGTTGCAACGAATTGCAAGCAATATATAAGCGTGTTTATACATAATCAGTTATATGTACATAGGTATATAATCATGCCAGTGAGATTTAGATTGTTGTAATTTATTTCCTTTCATTGTTTATATTTATATTACGAACACATATTTTGCCCAATTTTTTGGCGCGCATCGACGAAAGAAAGCCCATAAAAAGTGTTGAAAAAAAAAACGACGAAAATTTGTTGCAATCACACGATTACTCGTAATGTGTGGTGGTTAGTTGTCAGCGAGTTTGGCTGGCGTTAGTTGATTGGCTCAACCTGCCACCAACTGGCCGGTAACGAGTTATGCTGTTTTCATTTTTTTTTTCGTTTTTCATGCTCCAGCTGCCAATTCGTTTCGGTTTCGAATTCATTGTTTTGAAATTTTTTCGCTTCCGGAAACGTGCGCCTGCCATATATGTATGTATATATATACATATACAATATATACATAGGTATAGAGTATAATTATTTCTTTGTATTGTATGTATGTGTGAGAAAAAAAGGCATTTGTGCAACCAACACATATTTCCCCTTCTGCCCCTGCATGTTTGAATATATAACTCCAGTTTGTTTAGTCCCATAAAAACTGTCAAATTAGGACATGAAGTCGCAAAAAGTTTGTTTTTTAGCTGCCATAAAGCCGTTTTGACTATTTTTGTAGGTTGTAATTGAAAACATCCGGGTGGCAAGTTGCTGCTGGTACATGGCTTTGATGAAATGTACTTTTTTTTTTGTTTTTATTTTCTTAAGAAATTTATCAAAGCTAGTACTAATAATTTTTTTCAAAAAATTTCGAGCCCGATTTCGAAAATTATTTTTTGTTTGTATTTAAAGTGCTTTTGGCTTTTAGAAAATTCTGAAATAAATAGTTAGAATTTGTTTGCCTCTCATCGTAATAATAATATAACTTATATGTAATATATATAAATTCTCATATCACATTAAAAAACACTAAAGCACTAAAATAAAAAATTTCTTTCAAAAAATTTAATCTACTAGATTTTTTTTTTAATATTGTTTTTTAATATGCAATTTTTTAGTTTTTTATTTCAAAAACTAATTTCATTAAGAATTTTATTTTAATTTTTATTCCAATTATTATTTTTGTTCTGTTGAAAAATTATAATTATTACTTTGGGAACACAATGTTCGGAAAAAAATATCCTAATCGAATTTTGGTTCAAATTATTCTATACGAAGACCCTTTCTGAAGCTTATCTCAAACTCCCAAGCAAAACGTAAAGTTTTAGTTTTAGGAAATTAAAAAAAAAATAATATAAAATTAAAAAAAAAAAAAAAAATTTACTTAACTTTATGTGAAAAACATATTTTCCGGAATCAGCTACATTTCTTTTTAAAATATTTTTATTTTTTTTGCTCACATTGAAAAGGCACTGAAATATAATTTTTTTTTTTACCAGCCACTCTACAAATACATCAAATACATAACTCTTTTTTTTTATGGAGAAAAATAATTGCGCGCAGTCATAAGAGTTTCCCGGTGGTAATTTTCTATCAACCATTAAAGCGTTTCTGCCACACATTTGGTGCCGCTTGCTGCCGTAATTGGTCACTTGAGAACACGAGTGTTGTGTTAATAGCCCACCGGTGGTGCCCGAAATTCAAAAATTAAAATACATATGCCACATTTTGCTGTGCTTTCCATTTCAATTTTACATTTCCCTCTTAAATAATTTTGTCCATTCGCTTGCTCACATTACTACAGCGTAATGGTACATAAAGTTTTTGTAAGTGCTCAACTGCTCAACTGTTCAACCGCCAGTCTCGTTTCGTGTTGTGATTTAAGCAATTTCGCAACGTAATTTTCGTGGAAAATTCACATTATGTTTTAAGGCGTCATTATTTACAGTTGGTGGCAAATAACCACGAATGTCATTAGGATCTGACAGTTTGATGCACAAGCAGTGCGCTTGGTACAGTGTGTTGGAGAAAATATGAGATAATTTATGGAGTTGCGATAATCATGGAAAAGTATTCATTTGGTCGTTCGAACCTTTATATTTTTGAAATTTCATAGCAACTTTCCCTTCTTTAACTAAAGGTCGAAAAAACCAAATGATTATTTTAGTTGGAATTCGTCTGTCATTTTAGTGGATATTAAGTGGACGAAAGAAACCTTATTTTTTTCGATTTTTCAAAGCAGGAACAATGAAAATTTCTACAACTATTTATTCAGTAACGTATCATGCACTAATTACAAATCTTCAAATGTGCCTAGCTTCAGTATCAACTTATACTTCCGCGTCTGTAAAACTTTGTGTTAAGACAATTTTCCGAATCTGCTTCTCAACTTCGCAAATTACGAACGCTTTAGAAGAAAGTACATAAATGATCACATATTTTCCTCTAAATTGAATATACAAGCCAGCTAGCTGGATGAATATCAACTGTACAATGCCCAATCAGAAACTCCACCGTATGTGAGAGCTGTGTTCTTTGTAGAGTAGTAGGACGTTATGCGGCCTAACTTGTGATAATTTTGTGAAATTTGTTACGAAAATTCACATTCTGTAAAGAAGGTTTTTCGCGCACTTCGATCAACTTACGGTTAACACAATTGGCCTACTCAGCGTAGTATTCACAACACCATCACCCATCTTGAGACCCACCATTCATTGTTGGATAATATTCGACAAAATAAACCACAATCAGCACGCAGTGAAGAAAATATAGCGACCGTAACTCAGAGTGTACACGAAGACGGTGGAGAGTCGATTCGGCACCGTTCGCATCAACTCGAACTGACGTATGAAACGACTTAAGGCATTTAATGTCGAGAACCTCCCCAAGCTATGAGCTCTTGAAAAGTTCCAAGAAGATGCGATGTTTTCGAGCCAAACTTTGTTCAGCGATGGGGGCCCATTTCTGGCTCAACGGGTATGTAAGCAAGCAAAAATATCGCATTTGTGACGAAGAGCAACATGAGGAGATTCAAGAGCTGCCATTTCATCCAGAAAAAAACAACGGTTCGGTGAAATCATCGGCCCATATTTCTCCAAAAATGATGCCGGTAAGAATGTAACCGTCAATGGTGGCCCTTGCCGCGCATGATAACCGACTATTGGATGCCTGAAAGGGAGCATCAAGATGGATCACATTTTATATCCTCCCACTACAATCGTGAAGGAGGAGTCACTTTGTACCGGGCTGAAAATATAAAGAACAGCTAGGGATAAAGACGAGTCTCTTCAGGTTTAATATAACTCTAACAATAGGCTTGTCTATCGCAAGCACAAAGCTGCGCCACAAAAGTAATCCTTAGCGCTTCGACGGAGTAACATTAATCAAAAGCAATGTTCACTAAATTTTAAAGAAAGCCAGAGACGAATATTATGTATACATTTTTCTCGCACACAGTGTACACTTGCAACTTTATTGTCATTGCAGCTGTTGCTGTTTTACTTTTGCTTTTGCAGCTGCCACTGTCGCTACAAGCTGCTACTGAATGCCGCTGCTGCTCCTTCGCCTACTCTTTCCCTCCGCCCCTTTCTTCTGTCGCTAGCCACTTCTCTTCACTGTTGCCGTTGCGCTGTGTTGTTGAACAACAACGCTTTCTCATTAATTTGCCAACAATATTGCACGCGGCAGCAACATATTTGCTGTTTTCACAGACGAAGTTTTGTATATTTTTGGCAAACACACTTGTTTTGTTGGTTTCCCATTTTTTGTTATTGTGTTTCTAGTGGAGAGAAAATGGAGTTGGTAGGACTTTTCCAAGTGTGGCACACGACTTGTCATTCGCTGCGTTGGTTTTCCTGAATTTCACCGACTTTTTCGTAGATTCTTTTTTGTTGTTTGTTTTTTTTTTTTTAGAGCAAGCTATTTTTGCCACGATACAACAATAACAATAAATTGATTTAATGTGTATATGGTATGTGAATGTATGTATGGTTGTATCTAGATTTCTGCCAACGATTTTTTTTGCATACAATTTTATTGCTGTTGTTGCTGTAGTTTTTCTTGTTGTTGGCGCTATAAACAAAATTAGTTTATACTTTGTTTTCGTTCATGTTTGTTATGCTACAAATTTTTTAAATTTTTTTCTTTTCTACCACTTTACTGTCTGTCTGTCTGCCCATTTTGTTTTCACTTGAGGAAATAGAGTTGCCGCGGCATTTTCCACCTATTGTTTGTTGTGATAATTTGAAAATTGGGTGAATGGAGCCGGTGTTGCTATTGCTGCTGTTGTTCGAGTTGTTATTGTTGTTGTTGTTGTTGTTTATTGTTGATGCTACCGGAGTTTTGTGTGTTGAATGGATGTTTTGTTTTGTTGATAACTGACAGGCACGCCAGCAGTAAACATTAGATACATACACACACAAACACATTTGCATATATGTAAAGTGTTTTTTGCAACATTTTTTGAACGCATGAGCATATTGAATCTTGATTATAGTCACTGGATATGGCGCTGGACACGACTGATTTGCCTGCCAGCAGCATGAGTGCAACCTGTAGTTGCTACTTTGGCTGATTGTAATTTTGATATGTAATTTATATTATTTTTCATATATTTTTATTTTGTTTTATTTTTGGGTTTTAGATATTTGGAATTTTTACTTAATTTTATTTTGTTTGAATTTTTTAATTTACTTTTATTTTTATTTATAACTTTTTATGTTTTTTTTTATATTAACTAATAGTTTTTTTATTTGTTTCACACTTTTCAATATTCAAATTTATTTTTCTTTGTTTTTTATACTTTTTTTTAATTTTTACAATTTATTAAATTAATTTATATTTATTCATGTTTTTTTGGTAATTTTTATTTATTGTGCTTTAATTAAATTTTGGCTAATTTTTTATCCCTTTATACATTTTTTCAATATTAATGTTTTTTTTATTTATTTTTTATAATTTTTTATTTATAATTTATACTTTTTTTTTTAATTTGAAAATTTATTATATTTAATTTATATTTATTCACCTCTTTTGATAATTTTTATTCATTTTGCTTATCTTAAATTTTTTTAAATTTCATTTCACAATTATTTTTCTTAAATTTTAATTCTATTTCTTATTTTAAATATCGTTTCCAATTTATTCTCACATTTGTTGTATTTCTTATATTAATTTACTTTTTTCGTTAATGTTATTTAACTTATTTTAATTTTTTTTTATTTTTATTTAATTTACTTCAATTTAATTTTTTTTTAATTTACTTTAGTTAATTTTTCTTTTATATTTCAATTCAACTTTCTAATTTTTAAATTGTTGATTTTTTTTATTTGTAGTGTTTAGTACTATTGATAATTAATTTTTATTTTTCATTTGGATTTGATTTATTTTTCGCCATTCCACATTTGCCGTTTGTAATTTAATGAAGAATTAATTTAATTTTTTATTTTCATATTTCTTATTTAATGTTTTTTCCTCATTTTTATATTAATATTTTTAAAATTTTATTTATTCTAATAGTTCATTTTGTTTTTGTAAACAATTTCTAATTCTTATTACTTATTACAAATTTCGCCATTTTAACTTTTTTTTAGTTATTTTTTTTTTAACAGTTCAAAGCACCAAGGTTAGTAGATACAAAGCAAAGGATTATATAAAATATAAAAATTTTAACCAGAGAAGCAGTTATTCTATGATCGCATTTACGATTATTATCATTATTCTTCAATACAAAGCTTTATTTAAAAGCAGCGAAATATTTTATAACCTCTATAATATTCCATATAATATCGTTAATGACAAGGTTGGTTGGGTTTAGTAAAGCAGTTTGAATGTATGTATACACTTACAGTATCTATGCCTTATAATTTTTGAAAAATAAATAAATATTATGAACAATGAAAAATTTATTATTTAATCTTTTTTTAACCTTTAAATGATATTATATAGAAATTAAAATATTTTTTACCGGACAATTTTTTAAATTTTGATTTATGTATATCACAGATAGATGCTGTAAGCGTTCAAACATATTGTTAGTTTAAGCTTTTTCAAGAACCAAAAGTATTTTTTGTTATAAGCACATTTTTTACCATTACCTTTGTTAGAACAAATAATTTGTTCAGGAGCATTAGCAAATAAATTTTGCTAAAACGCTAAAATTTACAAGGTGTAAGGCATAAAAATAATAATTATTATTTTAAGTAACACTTACATACTTTCTTTTTAATTTAAAAGTGCTAAGGGTAGTATTTCATTAAAACGAACGCTTACCTGCAAAGAAACAAAATGTAGAAAAAATAGTTATTAGTAAATTCAAATATGAATACATAAAAGTAATAATAGAATAATTGAATTTATTTTTAATAAAATGCGGGATACTCTTACTCTATAAATATTACTTCCATTATTTTGAATACAGTTTTTAATATAATATATTATTCAAATATTGTAACTTCTTATTATTAGAAAGTTTATTAAAATTTCACAGCTCTGTTACCATTCATGTAAATGCGAACTTTTCTGCAAATCAAAGTATACTTTCTGTTGCTGAAATTCTTACATTTACATGTATGCATAACATAATGTTCAAAACATTTTACATTTTGTACTAAACAAATCGCAATTCATTATCGAAAACTGTTATGTTGCGAAGTAAGCGAAGCAACGATAAAAGTGTGTGCCTTTGCTAAGTAAGCTAGTTCGCTTTATAGCGAATACAATATGTACTCAACCGGTTCGAAATATACACACTGCAGTAATTTATTGTAGTTCATATGTGTGGTTTGTGCATTGGCTAACAATTGTTGACTCTCAAACTGTGGCACAGAAACTAAATAAAACTGTTAATCTATGGTTTGAAATATGTTAACAGGAAGATATGTTATTAAAATTACGTCGAGAGGCGCTGCTAATGCTCGGTGAAAAAGCTGTAATTCAACAGAATTTCTGCATTATGATAACAGAGCGACTTCACTACAGCGCTCGTGTTTCAAGGGAATGTTTGATTTATTACAAATAATCAATTAGTATTTATTGGATGTAAATTAAGAAAACTGCGAAATTAAAATTTATTTGTTTTCTCTAATCATTTTAGAACTTTTATCTGCATAAATATACACAGTATTGTATTCCAAATACAACTAAAAAAAAATGCAACTTATTTTAAACTTCAAAAAGCGTTTAGCAATGCATAAAAATTCTTTAAATTACCGTAATCGGCATTTCGAATTTAACAATTTCAATCTCTCATAATACATTCTTTATTCTCATTACCCTTTCATGGAGGAGTATAAGTATATTAGAGCTGTGAGTAAACTAAAACAGCTGTTGAGCGCCTATAATCACGGTCAACACGTGTAATGAACGAATATCATTAAAGCAACAACAACAACAAACACAAGCAATAGAGCAAATATTGAATATTTATTAGAATGGGAAACATAAATACGTATAATCAAATACAAAATATTACAACAACAATAAGACCTCAAATTGCGTTCTAAGCAAAGTGAAAACAAATAGGAAATATTATTAAAGAGAAGAAGATAACAGTTGGAAACACTTGGTTTTGGTGCAGGAGGGGCGAGTTGGGTAAGCAGGGGTTAACCAATGCAACATGATAATAGAAATATACTTATGCATTAATACAAACATACATACATATGTTTTCTGTTTACATTCAATATGTGCAAATTGGCTAATTGCAAAAAAAAAAAAAAAAACAATAAAAAATTTAAAAATGCGCAATTCATATACTTTGTTGTTTATTAGAATCAACATACAACAACAGCAGCAAAAAAATCTATGTAAACAACAGCGCACACTGCAATTAAAAAATGTCAATATTATTGCAATTGTCGCTTTTTTTACAAGACTATCTATCTCTCCTCCTCCAGTCATTATTGTTGTTTAATGTTGTTGTCATCGATCGTTCTTCGGTCATTTGTCAACTCTCTACTGTACCCGATTTTTCTATTACGTCCATAAAATAATTGCTAATGCCATTGCTATTTTCAGTCTTCACAGTTTTCTATTTTGTAGTTTTTTATTATTGCGACGACGACGACGACGACGACATCGGCGACCGCTGCAATCGCAAAGAGGCATCGGCACTACTCCACTCGGCTGCCTGCTGCAGTCGTCTCTGCCGCCGTCATTCATTATTAGTTCAGTCAATCGAAATGCACAAAATGAATGATAACAACAAGCATGACGACGTGTAATGCAAATAAACGAGAAAACGGCAGCAGCAGCAGCAACAGCAGCAGAGCCAATTAAATTTTACGAATAAATGTGGAAAACGTAAATGGCGACAAGAAATCAAAACAAAACACTTAATAATTGCTAACAACAACAACAACAACAACAACAGTAAGAGTGAACAGGCGGTTGGCGGTCGGTTGTTCGGGCGTCAGCGCACGATCGTCGCTGCAGTGGCCGTTATTGTTATCGATTAAATGTAGCGAATTGAGCAGAGCAGAGCAGCAGAGGAGAGCAGCAGCGAGAAAGCAGGCGTGAGACGAGTAAAGTGTAATTTGTTTTCAGCAAATTGCATTTTTTTTTAAGATTTTTTTTATTTATTTTCTTGATTTGCCCAATTTTTGCCTTTTGTTATTTTATGTAATTGTGTCAATTGGCGCAAGTTGAAGAATTTGTAGCAAAAGCACAAACGCAGTTAAAGATTGATAACAAAGGCAAATTACATGCAAATGTGAAAAAGGGAAAAATGAGCTCAAAAGAAGGTTGTGTTTAAATTAACGGACGAATGAGGGAGGGTTGCCAGATGATAAAAAAAATAGGGGAAACTTGTATGTAAATTATATAAATTTCTTTTATACAATTTTATTAAAGTCTAAAATTTTGTTTGTTGTTATAAATGATTATGATAATAATGGATTTACTGCTGCTTTCAGAAAACGGGCTTTTCGAAAATAAAAAATTATTTTGGATAGAGCTCAAGATTGAATTAAATTCATTAAAGGCTCAATCAAGGGAATCTTCTTTCAAATAAATGTTTTCAAATTCTACGGATAGCCAAGCGGCATTAATGGCCTTATCGACGTCCATGGTAAGTTCGACCCTCGTCAGTAAAAAAAATGGTCAAGATGGCTGTCTACAAAATACATATCGGATGTAAGAAGTTTCATTGCGAACTTTAAAAGGCTGCAATGTAACGTGAATTGCGACTGGTTTTATGAGGAGCTTAATTTCACATCAGAAATACACTCGGAGAGGTTGATATTCCCCACAATTAGAAAATTTATCTTAATTTTGGATGTTAGTACGACACCAGGATTTGAACCCGAGCCTTCTGAATGGCAGTACGCAATGCTAACCACTCGGCTACAGCGGTCGCCTCATTAGTGCAACAAAAAAAAAAAAAAACCCTGCGCATTAAGTGCTCAAGAATTTACCCGTGGTAAGGCATGCCTGTCTTAAGAGGCATAGTTCCCGCGACAGTCGGGTCTTTATACCGAAGCGACACGGATTTTTAACTGGCCAAGGACTCTTACTACCGCAATACTTCCCGAAAACCAATTCAAAATTATCCATTTAGCGCTAATTGAAACCAAAGTTGAAAACTACGATTTTCTGCATGCGAGACTCATATGCGCTGTTCAATCTTTTCAGCCATTCTCTCCATTGCCGAGTTAATCCACAATAGTAGAATACAATACCGGATATGAGGTGTTCATAGTCGACAAATTTCCCTCTGCAGACTCAAAATTTAAGCCTTGATCAGCAAAGTTATAAACTGCAGAATTCTTCAAGACTTAACTTTATTTTTCGTAGGTTCATTGCTCGTTTACGAAGTTTTCACCACAATCGCAACTACTCCAACACAACGCGTGAAAGGGTGATTGGGCGAGCCGGACATCTGAGACATCGATGGTGTGTTCCACTAAACAGTGGATTAATACAGAATTACTCACTAGCTGATTGCCAAAAGCTCTTTTGCTCGTTTAAACCCTACTAGGAAATATTGGTAATATTAGAATTGAACACACATGTATCTCACATACAAAAATATAAATAATATGTACACATGTACCATAAATAGCTAATAATAAAGAGTACACCCCACATTATAAAATGCAACTCTGAACAATCTATGTATTTCAAATACGCTATTAAAATTCAATTTGAATATTTCTTCTCTCTTTATTCAGTATTCTTTGTTTTATTGTTTTGATGTGCAGTGAAATAAAAAATTGCGCGCAAAGATATTGTCTACAGATTTCGAAAACAAATAGAAGAAAAAGGCCAATAGTATTTGAACGGAAAATCCGATTGACAGCGACGGCGACACCCTGTGGCACCCGCAGTGACAGTTGCGCAAAACGCTCCCCACTACTATATGTTCTTCTATGCTTCGGCTCGTACCCGACATTTAGCGAGTACTAATAATAGTGCAGAGGCGCTTACCGCCTAAAACGTAGGCGCCAGCAAACGACGAACGCAGATACATATATATATATGTAGGTATGTTTGTATGTAGCTATGATAGATGCACGCGCACAAGCCAGGTTGCGTCAACACCCTCCACTAACCGCTTGGCGCTTGCTTATGCTTTCGTTTGCACACATGCTTTTATTTCGCCATTGTTGTTGTGCTTGTTGCTGTTTCATTTTGTTTGCTAATAAAGTCAACGACGAAGGAAGCAGTCAAGCCGAAGCAAATCTGTTAAATACTTTTAGATGTCACACAAACATTTTAACAAATACTTACATACATACATACATATGTACAAATGTCTGTATGTATGTATGTATGTATGGTATAAGTAAAAAATGGCCAAATGCCAATATCAGCCAACCAGAAGCGAATTGACGACTGACAGTCGCGTCTTGGTGTTGTTGGTATAACTTCCCCACTGTGCGCGAATATACAGACAACAACAAAAAAGGCGATGGTCGCGACTTTCCGCAAAGCGAATAATGTGAGAGATAAAAGAATGTGCAAATAAAAAGTGCGATACAAAATCAATCATTATATGCGAAATCGCAAATAACATAGAAAAGACAAAATTTGCGAATGCTTACATATGTATGTGTACGCATTTACATACATCGTATGTATCGATGTATGTATGTATGTATGAAATATTTTATAATAAAAATAAATTACGCTTACATGTGTATGTAAGCACAAAAGGCAGAACAAGTTAGAAAGGGGAGTCAAAATAATGAAACGAAAACAAAACCAAAACACAGGCACAAGTACTTGAAAGGCGCTTCATTGCCAACACCACCTTCCCCTCTTCCCTATGAGTGCTCCACTAGAGCATTAATGCTAACGCATGGCTGAGAGTCTAGTCGTATGTACAAGCATGCATGTGTGTGCCTTTTAGCGAATAGTCGAGCTGATCGCTAATTCAAAAGAAATGAGAGAAGAGAGAGTAGCGTTGTGAGTGGAGCCAGTTTGAGTAAAGTTGCCAAGTGCTTAGAAAAAATTTGATTAAATATCTAATAAATATAATTAAAATACAATAAGAGATTACTTCAAGAACTCAATTTATTTTAAAAATGTTGAAGAGTGTATTTGCAATATATGCACTTTTTAGCCCTAGTAAAATATCATTATTTATGAATTGAAAAATTATGCAATGTTAGTACAATTAAATCGAATATCATCAAATTTTTACACTTTATTTGCAAGACCCAGATAGTGTAAGACAGTTGAAAGGATGGGGTAGGTATTGAATTTTCAAAACTGGAAAATAGAGACGACCAGATCGGAAACCATAATATTCAGGCATGTTCTACACACCACTTTCGGGTAAAAGAAGATTGAAAATACTTTATTTGACATTTTGGTTTTCTGCATTCTACAAAATTTATTTCAACTTCATTTTGTTTTCGAACATGAAATTGTTAAGTTCTAAAAACCAATTCTACATAAAAATATGAAGTTTCAATTATGAAACAACAAAGTGAAAGAACAAATGAGATTAAAAATAATGTCTTCCGCCTAAGATGCCTAACGTATGCTTTATATTCCAAGTCCCCGCTCGACAATAGCCACCTTTAACTTTTTGCCACATTTGATTAACTCATCTAAAAAAAAACTTTTGTTTAGCATCTAAATATACAGCCGTGTTACTCCCATTTTCACATTTACAAATTTCCATGTGAATTTGGATTTAAATCACACAATTCATGCTGGGAATTCCAAATCCGCATACATATTTGTGTAATGAATCCCAGTGCTCTGTTGTGAGTAGAATATGTTTTAAGCATCTTTGAATTGTTAGTTTATTCAAACATTCTAATTTTTAACGATATCCTGAGGATACTTCGAACTTAAAGGGAATCTTCAACGTCAGCTGCTGATGAATTGCCAAAATGACAAACTCTCACACTGGAATTAGTTTCACAACGTTTTTTTCCTATCTTAAGATATATGAAATATATTTTTTTAATGCTGCCGTGAATAAAAGTTTTTTAATGAAATAAACTTCACTAGTACAAGTTTGGATTTTTTAGCGACTAATCAATCTGTAATAAGCTACAGATGTTTTAAGACGACGATTAAGAACTAGTGTGATATTAAGTACTTTACATGGCTTCTTATTTAATATAAGCTCTGGAGCTTGAAGAACTGTATTTTTTAATAGAAAAATAAACTTATAAAAATTAGAAGTAATGTATGTACATATATGACGGAATAAAAATAAATCCATTTAAATTTATTGATTTTTTAATTTTAAAAAGTAGATAGAAACATTCGAATCCATATGTGAATCATTTTTTATAAATTGCAAATCCATTCAACTTTTGAATTGTACATATATATGTACATATTCAAATCACACACAATAAGTTGGCCACTCTGTTGGGTCATTGAATAAAACAGCTGACTGAGTCACTAGTTGCTGTTAGCGTTAGCGTCGCTGTCGCAGCTGTTACTGTACGCACTCACAGCAGCAGCGACAGTCGAAGCAAAAACAGAAACAGCTGAAACAGCTTGAGTAGGCACGACTGTATGCCGTGATTCACTACTTCACCCACCGACTTCATTTCCTGAGGCACTGACATCAACGACGGTAACCGCCAACACGAGCAGCGGCAATTGGCGATACAAATGCTGTAGATATGTAGATATAAAGTCGTTTAACAACGTCCAATCTACTCTCTACCCGAACGCCAATCCCCGTTGTGCAAAAACTGTTTGTATATGTTGTTGTTGTTATTTGTTTGCAATATTTTCGCAAATTAATTGTTAATCGAATTTTTAATGGAAAAAGCTTTCCGAAATTCATATGTATGGTATGAATATACATATGTATCTTTGTTTAGGTACAGATGGAAGCAGGAGGGTTTTGCGGTTGGTGGGTTTACAAATTTTTCCACAATTTTCTTTGAAGGTTTACTTCTCAGTAGATGGCCCAAAAGGGTGTTTTCGATTAATTATACAGGTACATACATATATATATTTTTAATATCCGAACACTTCCTCTATTCTTTTCTTTTCTTTTAAATTTTTTTCTTTATGACAATGTTTGCTGTCATTAATTATAGCATTTGATCATTAAACACTTTTTGCCCTTTTTTAATTATCTTTTTTTTTTGCACTCTATCATACAATTTTGCAAAACCACAAAAAAGTGAAATTAATTTGGTTGTCAATCACTAATGGGGCGGACCTGTTGGCTTGCCTGTTAAGATGACATAATTAAAACAAAAACAAAAATAAGTATTTAATTTCTCAAAATAAAAAAAAAAAAAACCCTACAAAGCAAATAGCTAAAATAAAATGCGAAATTAAAGGCGCCGACAGCAACTGGCCACCAACAAACAAATAATCGGTGACGCCCTCCAAACGCCTCAATCCATGTCGATGGTGGGATTCTGCGTTGACAAACTCTCGGTATCTAGCAAGCACACACAGGTAATATTACATATGTAGATAGACATATGTATATGCACGTACATACATACATACATATGAGTATGTAAGTCTGCAAAAAATCATTGTAACCAGAAGTTGAGTTTATTGTGAAAAGTAATCAAATCTAAAGAGAAAATTAAAACGTACAAAAGAACAGCAACGATTTTTCTTGTAATACTGTCACTTCGCTGCTGCTACTGTTGTTGCTGTGGTCAGCGGCAATTAATTCAATTAAGTACATACACACATACAAACGTATGTGCATATAAATGAAGTGCGTCATTTTAGGGTTTGTCTACGCTGGAATTCTTTCGTTTGTATTGTGGTTGGCAACGAGCAAAAATATCGTTGTAATACTTGTAAGCTTCCGGAGAAAATGACGATAAGATATTTAAAATGTAAATTTGTTGGAAAAGTAATGTTTTAAAAATATTTAAAAACAGCATTAATAAAAATAATAATAGAATATGAAGTCATATTCCAATATAGAATTAGAATCGATACTTTGAACACTATTTTTGAGGAAGAATGAGAATCTCTCCCTGATAACAAAATATATAGAAAGTAGACAAGGTTGACAAAGAAAAAACAATTATCATCAAGGGTTTTGTAAAGGTAAATCTACCTTATCGAACCTTACAAATCTCCCATTCTATATTTAGCTTTAAAATCGAGCTGTTTCTCAAATGGATTTCTACGTACTTGACTAGAGAGCATTAGAGTCATTTTTAAATATTGCAACTCGCAGGCAACTCGGCCCCTTACTAATCCATTTAAATTAAAGCAGTTGATGAGCAAATCTCAGGCTGTTTAATGTAAGAGGCAAACTAGTCTCGGGCTCAAGGCAAAAAAAGCAAAAAAAAAAAAAAAAAAATAGCGCATGGCAAATGCTTAATCTCACAAAAAATTAGTTAAAAAATCTGTTAATGCTTAGAACAATTATTGTCTATAAAAATCAAAGCAATTAGCATTCGACAGAAAAAAACGGTGAAATTTTTTCTAGTTGAAGACAGTGTGGCTATGTATGTATGTACATATTGTTAATTAATTGCGCTAAAAAGAAATTAGAATTGCTGGTCAATTATTTTAAAAATAATGCTGAACTTACAATCGACATATGTATGCCCTACATATTTTCACGAGACAATGGAATAATAAAATGTGTATACACAAACAACTATACACGATATTTATAGGACGTACACAATGACGGAATATTTTAAGTATTTTGCACAAATTCCAGTACAAATTGCATTCTTGCATGCAACAAAAAGTGTTCTTTAACATTTACTAACGAAGTTTACTAACGAATCTAAAATGTATGTACATATGTATGTATATACTTAAACAAGGCAAAAAGAAGAATTTTCCGTATACTGATAAAAAAATTTTTCAATAAAATAAAATAATTTTTAAAAATAAAACAAAATAGATTTTTAAAAATACATTTATATTAAAATTAAAAAAAAAAAATTTATTTCAAAAAATATATGAGAAAATTATAAAAACATCTGGAAATGCAACAATATCTATATACGTAACTAATTAGATATAATATATGTATGTAAGTATGTATTTTCATCATAATCTCCTAACCAACTACATACATACCTACATATATTTTATTGTATTATGAATCAGTCAGTTAATAGATACGCTGCTGCATTCCATTTGATGATCGCATTGCTGATTAGTTAAAAAACAAAAAAAAAAAAGCATAAAAATTGCAAAAATTTGTGACCGTAAAAATTTGCAGACAAATAAATATGTACACATAAAGCATTATATTTCAACAGCTTTCTCCATACAAATAGTTACTTAGCGCTACTCAACTGGCTGACCTCATTGTCGTCATTCAATTGGCGTTTTGCGCCTACTTCGTGCAAAATTTTTTTTTTACATTTTTTTGCAGAAATTTATCGTTCTATTACTCATGCTTTTGCAAAAAATATAAGCAAAAAATAAAATAGAAAAAATCACGAATAACAATAAATTAAATTTAACTATAAAACAAAGGAGCCAAGGCGTGAACAAAGCTAAAAGGTATGGTAGTGAAGAGTAAAAAAAAAAAAGAAAATACCAAAATAAATTGAAAATCAAATAAATTAAAATAAAAAGTGGAATACCATTGCTTGCTGGTGCGTCAATATGTTTGTGTGAAAAAGAATTCAAAATGTGAATGGCTAACACGTATCTATTTTTCAATGGTAAGTATGGCATGTATGTATGTTTGTCATATATTTGTAGAATTCAAAATATGCAGCTAGATTTTAGAGATTTTTAATTAAAAAAGTTTGTGTATAAAATAATTTAAAAAATTGCGTATCTCATTTCTTGTTCTAAGGTTTTCTTCTAAAACGACAGGGTGCTGAGAGGCGCGTTTTGAGAACGATGAAAAATTCAAAAGACTATTGACTAAAAATCAGCGACAGTCTTAGCATTGAAACCGATAAAGAAATGACGAGACCAAACTTTCCTCTTAAACAGAGCAGACTACAGATTTGCTAATCAGTGCCCTAGATGGCTGCACAGAGGAGCTCCGTATGTGGCAGAGATTTCACCTCAAGCTATAACTAAATTATACTTTATACTTTATATTTATACTTTAATTGAAATAGTGAATAAACTATCTTATATAATAAAATTATCAAATTTATCCGAAAATAAATATATTCAATAAAATAGCAAAAAAAAAAAAGACATTTTCAACGCTTTCTGAACATTGCAAAAAAATAAGATAAATAAAAACAAAAAATAAAATAAAATAAAGAGAGCTCAACCAGTTAAAATTTTCATGCATTGAAAATTCGGCAAAAAAAAAACTTAAAAAGTAATAATAATTTTAAAAATAAACCCCGAAAATTGTGAGGTGTGAAAAAGTCACATGCAAGCAAAAGTCGCTATACCAAGAACAAACAGCTAAATGGATAATAAATAATTCGAAATAGATTAAACGCAGTGAAAGATCGACGCAGCACGCCATAAGCTATCATAAAAAAACAACAGCAACAACATTGTAAACGCCAGCCAATCCAGCCATTCAGCCAACGGTGGCGAAAATTTGATAAATGCCTTCAAATATGGCACACATACTACATACATACATACTACATACAACCGTGTGCGTAATAATAGCAGTTGCTAATGGAAAATTAAGTAATAATATTCTTACCTTTAAATAATAATACCCGTAATTTAAATTTGCCAATGCCAGAATGTAGGCCCAAATACTGCCACCCTGTATTTAAATTCATTTCTGATGTAGTTACCACATTCATGAAATCCTGTTACTTTTTGTGTTCCCGGTATTATTTTACTGTGATTTAAAATAGCAGTGCCAGTTAAAAAGCCGTGTTGTGTGAACAAAATTCAGGTGAAATTTGAAAATTTAAATTAATTTTGAATGCTGGAAGAATTATTTGCGTAAATACATGAAAAACGAGAAGTAATTAAAAAATTATTATCGGATTACATTGATTACTCAACAAAAAAAAAAGTTGATAACAACCAAACTTTTTTTCAGAAGTCCAAGACTAGTGCCATTACTTCAATCCCGACATGTGTAGGCCAGAATAAAATTTTCCGAAGAACACAAGCATTGGCGAGTCCAGAAATTACGTAATATTTTATGGTCCGACGAACCAAAAATTGTTTTGTTTTGGTTGCAAGGGACGTCGATAATATGTGCGAAGGCCAGCAAATGCTTCATTTGGCCTCAGCCACGTTTTCCGGACTGTAAAACATGGCGTTGGCAAAATAAATATTTGGGGGTGCTTCTCCTACTATGATACAGAGTGTAAGATGCCGCTGAAATGGGTCAATCAACAAGACAACGACCCTAAGCGTATCAACAACTTGGACTGGCCGGCTCAGTCTACTGAACATAATCCTATTGAGCATTTTTGAGCAGAGAATATGGACTGTAGAGAGGAGCTACATCAGAAAATAATTTAAATACAGGGTGGTAGTATTTGGGCCTACATTCTGGCATTGGCAACTGCTATTATTACGCACCCAGTTGTATGTACATATCTATCAACTTGATAACGATATGGGTTTTAATGCATTTCAATGAAATTAAGAGGATCGTGTGAAAGTAGCTACCAAAAAAAAAAGATACAAATTTAATAAATGCTTCAATGTGTATATGTTCAAATTTACGCGCACGTCTACCTCATCATATCGATTTTAGCTTTGGTGCTAACCGAGCGGCTTGTTGTTACCGGTGGAATTTTTCAATATCATTCATTTTCACATTTTTCATTTACATACATATAAACATACTCATACACATATATACATAGATACGTATGTATGTGTGCATGCATGTAGTTATTCATGTTTTTATTGGACTAACAATGCGGATTGTTGCCGGCAATATACATATGTGCATATTATGTATTTGTTGTTATTGTAAATGCTTTTCACACCTAATCATCGCCAAACAACCAACGCACAACAAAAAGCAAAAAACATGAAAACGAAATAAAAACAACAAAAACGAAGCAAAACAAGGAGTGTGTAAAAAGCCATTGGCTGACATATGTGCGCGAGTGAGATAAGGCTAATGACCCCACCGGTAGAGTAGCGGCAGCTTTGGCAAGTGATCGCCGTAAGTGATTTGTGTGTGTGTGAGTGTGTATGTGTGTGTTTTAGGACGAGCGAAGTTCGGTGGTCTTACTTAAGGTATAGTACATACATACATACATACACAGATATGTAAATGCACAGGTCCACACAGTGTTGCGGTGTTGGCGGTGGAGCGACAACAAAATTATGGCTCTTCCTCTCTGTACATAATAATCCCGATGCGATAATATGCATTTGGACCCTGCCCTAGCGCAACTCTCTTTGTTTTCTTTTTTCACTTTTTTGTTTTCTCCCTTTAAACTCTTCCTACCACACAACGTTCGGTTCATTTCTTGATTTCTGCTTCACTTGCTTTTTCTGGTTTTTTTAATATTACACGCCTTTGCGCAACTTTATTTCGCTAATCGCAATCAATTTTTGCTTTGACTTCTTTCCATTTTTTTTATTGCTGCTTCTTCGAAATCGTTCTTTTGAAACTTAACATTTCTTTCTACTTTGTTTTTTCTTTTTTTTGCAAAGTTTGCCCGTAAAAATGTTTGGTCGCTTTCATTCCACTTTTTTTTGTAATTTTTCGTTCTCCGTTTTTAAAAGCGCTTCTTCACTTAATTTTAATTAATCATATTTTTTTGTATTGAAAATTCGTTTTATTTCTATTAACTGTTCGAGAGTTGGTTCAACCGACAGCTGCACGCGCCGTTGTCAGTTGTTTTATAGTTTTTTTATGTTATCTTCCTTTTGAATGGTTTTTTGGAAACAAAGAAAAGCTTCGATGACCGCTCTTTGTATTTTGGCAATTTTTTTTTGCAAAGTTTTGTTCGTTTGCTTCATGGTTTAGCAATATTTTAAGTTAATGAAATACATATGTACATATCATAATGTAGCTCAAATTCCACAGCTTCTTTATTTTATCATGTCAGAGGGACAATAATTGTAATTGATCAATACATTGTGGAGAGAAATTTTTATAGCCGGTTGGGGTGTAAATAGGAATTAGATAAACATCACTGAAGACAAATGTCCAATCGCACTACTATGTATCAGCTTCACAGCGAAAGCGGCAGTAATCACAAGCGCCACTCTAGTTAAGGTTGTCATCTTCTACTCTGATTTGATATCCTAGTCCCGTTTGCATATATGGTGCGCACAAGAGTAGTTAAATGATAATCTTATTCCCGATAGGTCGAGCAGTTTTTCGATAGGGCTGATTTTGTGGTCAGAACAATGCGAAATTGCTTATGAATTTGTAGGCTTGGTTGGTATACCCCCAGTAATGTTGAAGTCGCAGCCTAAAGGTACAAGCGCCTTCGCTCTCACATCTTTAACAGAGCTAACCGGAATTTAAATGAAAGTTTGTTATTTGAACTAAGTATTTTTCCAAGTTGAGGGTTATTAAGAATTAATAAAAGTGGCATCATGGTCATGGGCATATCATAAAATCTAATTGTGTTGTGATGGTAGAAATTATCCACACAATTGTCGAACTGCTTCATAGCACTGCTTTTGAATACCATTTTACTCGATACCATCTAGTTCTGTGTCCGCCTTAAAATAATTGAAGGTAATAAATTTAAATATTTATAAAAGTTTACTTATGATTTTGATAAGTACTTCGTGACATTTAAAACAAGTTCACGGACAAGGTCGTTCTATAAAAGAGGAGCAGTTGAGCTGGTGAAATGATGGTATGTGTAGTACTTTATAACAAAGCAAAAATAAAATATTTTTAAAGGAGTAACCAACACATTTGTTGCATGTAGTAATAATCCGTTGAAGTATACTCTGTTAAAATTTAACCTGAAATTAAATCATTTTCATTTGTAAAATTTTGTAAGAACTATTTGTTTTTCCTTCTTTTCAGTGGGCGAGACAATTAAATTTATACTGTGGCGAAAATGCCAAATACGAATAGGTAGAGCGCATCAATCGGATGTTCGTTATCGAGAACATTCACACAGAATTTACTAGAAGACACATGCGAGCAATCTGTAGCTACATACATAGTTATTAAGATCGAAGTGCGCACTGCTGGTAAATTGAGTTGAGTCTGGAACTCGGTATTGACAACATCGGTGTAAAGTGAAACGGAGTAAACTGTGTGTTTACAGGAATATACACGCAGCAGAGTTAGAGTTGTAAAATAAGTCGTCGTTTATAGTAATTGTTATTTATGGAGTAATAAATAAACGTTGATTAAGCTCATTCCTATAAGAAACTGAACACCAAATTTCTTGTGGGCACCTCAAGTTCAGATTCAATTCGAACAAGGCTGTTTGTAAAAAGAAGTCTGATGAAAAAACGTGGTGGTTTCCGAAATAACAGCTATAACTTCTACCGTCCAAACTGTTGAGGTAATTTTTTCACCATTCCAAAAATATATGGTCTGAGACAGCTCCATAAAACTAAAACCCAAAATAATCCAACTTAACAATGACTTGAAAAAGCTTTCTTAACTTTTATTTAACAATCCAATGGGCGAACTCTAAGGATTTGGGAAATCGTTACAAAACTTACGTATACTTACGTATATTTAAAATTAATTATATTTCCGCAATTATTTTATATAAAAGTAAATAAATTTACTTTTTTTTACGATACCTCGATTCCAATCAAATTCACATTATTTTATTTCTTTAACCAGGCAATTTTTTGACAGAATCTACATATAAATACTAAGTATACCAAGTGAAACTACATGCAATTACAGAGTCGTGGAGAAGACATGAAAGAGTTTAGTGTTTACATGCGCGTTTATTTTGTAGAGACAGACAGACAGACTGAATTGTTTGTTCGATTTTTATTTGTAGGTAGTTTGTAATAAAATTAAAATGAACTAAAACAGAAAGTTGGCTTAGTATAACATGAAGTAAACGCTAAAGAACGCCTAAGACTTTAAGGCACAATATACATTTCAACATACATTAAATACTCATATTATAATTATTTCAGATATCTTTTAAATGACATCACAATAAATGTATGAATGAGCCTGCCATAGGAATGCCGTAAATACCATTTTAAATAATTTCAGTGTAGGCAAATGCATATGGCAATAATATATGCATGTCATTACAATAATTTTCAAGTCCATGGATCACATTCTTTATGAGTGAAAAATATATTAAAATTCTCTTTTCTTATATGTACATACGTGTACATATATGTTACTGTCCGTGTTAATGAGATAAATAAGTATTTATAATTTGAATTAATAACTCGAAAGTATTTAATGAGTGGGCGAGCAGCCAGCGCAGACAGATGACGGCGACGACAAAAACCAAACCAGACAACGCCGGCAGGCAACTGACCACCGACACTGACAACTCGCTACAAATCAGCGAAATGCTGATGGGGTGAGATTGTATAGGGAAGAGGGGAGGGGTGGTAATGCAAACGAGACATGATTAAATGATTTCTTTACGTTTTTACGCTTTTCTAAAATATAACTAAATTAATTATTGTAATTTTTTTTCTCTTAAATTTCATTCATTGAATTTGGCAAATCGGTTAAAAATGTATGTATGTGTATATGTACATGCAAATGTACATATGTACGTACTATACTATAGTTGTCTGACTTATTTATTTAATATATTTAAATTTTCGAGTTTAAATGGTTTTAAATTTATTTTTTTTCGAGTATAATAATAATTAGACACAGCTAAATTGAAAGGAAATTGAAGGAAAAACATATTCAAAGAATATTGAAAAACATTTAAAAATTAATGCATTTATGCATTAAAAGTTTTTTTTTACAAAACAAACTTTTCGAATTTCTTATGAAATAAATCTACAATTATGCAAAAATTTTCTAGGAATTATTTGCTATTTATACAATGTGATTGTGCATGCATATATGTATGTATGTAGGTACTCCTGAAGAATTATTTATAGTCTGCTACAATTAACCTCACATAAAACAAAATAAATAAACTCTAATTATAGTTTGTTTAAATCTGCTGACGGCCAGCCGTTGACGTTTCTCGTTTTTAACAACAACAAAAATGTTAAAGAAATCAAAGGAAAGTCAGATACATAAACACATGCATTTAAGCATGTATAAGATTGTATGTATGTACATAAGTGTCTGTATATAAAAACAAAAATTAATAATCAAGTACAACAACCACAATACGCTGAAACAACGTATTTTAAATGGGCCAATCTAGCTCATTTTAATCGCTCACGCGCTCAATAACATTCTGTTGTCTTGCTCAGCTGACTTTTTTTCATTTATAATTCATTCTATTCCAGAGTGTTCTCATTCACCACTTGACGAAGATTCAACTCGAAAATATTGAGTACACTCTACACCGCACCATCACCCCTTCACAAAGCAGTCCTACCGCAATAGCAACGCAGATCTTTACAATAGCGATAAATGGTGTGGGTAAATTAACTCTAAGGTTAAAAGAGACGCGTTAAAGACGATGGACGATACTGATAAGCAAAAGTAGCAAAAGAAATAAAAGTTTATTAAAAAAAAATTAAAACAAAAAGTTGTATAAAAAAAAAAAAAATAGTTACTGAGTTTACTTTTTCATCGCTCATGTGGTTTTTTAATTTATATTTGCGAATCTTCGTATTTTTATTTTATTTTATCTTTGATCATTTCATTATTTCTACGTTACTTCTTATTTTCGTTGATAACGTGGGCATGAAGCAGATTTGTAATAAGTAGATTAAAGGGACAGTAGGTGTAGTGGTAAGATGAGTGGTAATTATTTGTAGATCACCATACTCTCTACTAACAATACTTTGACGCGCAAAAATCTGTAATGACCAGATAGACAATATTTCCAAAATTTAAAAATATACCCTTTGCGACAACTTGAATAAGTTGATTGTGACTGAGTAATGAAATTATAGGGTTTATGAAAATAAATTTTTGCTCCAATTTTAAATACTTGTAATAAGGTAGAGAATTTTTAAGCTCATATTAATTTGTTTAAAAATTCAATTTACGAAAATTTAACGTAACCTTGCTATTTTTGAAGAATATCTTGAACGCATACACGTAGGTATTATTACCTAAAGTACAATATATCCAGAGTTAAGATCAATCTCTTCACGAGGTTCTGGGAAAGAATTGTTCCTTAATGTTGATTCGATAGAAATATTTTTTAATTAATGTTTAATCTGTATTTTAATCATAATATTGGATGAGTGCATAAGTTCGTGCCCGATTCCGCTGGATGCCGTACGAATCGTTTGAGAGTGGCGCTCGTGAAAGAAATATATACATATTATATATCGTTGGAAAGGTGACAGTCCGAACTGTAAATCAAGCATAAAATAACTTCATTTTGATTTGAGTTGCTTAGTGAAAAGACGCATGGAAGATGAACAACGAAAAAGATCATATGCGTCAGTTTATTTGGACCGTGCTCCAGCACTCCGCACAGTAAAGAAATGGTTCGCGAAATTTCGTTCTGGAGATTTTAACCTCGAAGATCAACCTCGCAGTGGACGGCCTTCTGAGCTTGATGACGATGTTCTAAGGACTTTAGTTGCGAATAACTCGCGTATTTCGACGGAAGAGGTTGCCAGTGAATTGAACGTCAACAAATCAACTGCGTTTCGTCGTTTAAAAAAGGTTGGGTACACTTTGAAGCTCGATACATGGGTGCCACATCAGTTGAGTGAAAAGAACAAAGTGGACCGTATGTCAACAGCAATTTCTTTGCTTCGACGGATCAAAAACGAACCTTTTTTGGATCGGCTCGTGACTGGTGATGAAAAATGGGTCCTGTACAACAATGTTCAACGCAAAAGAACATGGAAACAGGCACACGAAGGGGCGGAACCGATGTCGAAAGGTGGATTGCATCCGGTGAAGGTACTGCTGTGCATTTGGTGGGATATCCGAGGCGTGATCTATTTTGAGCTCTTGCCAGCTGGAGAAACGATCACTGCCAACAAGTATTGTCAGCAATTGGTCGAATTGAAGAAAGCAATTGATGAAAAACGTCCGATTTTGGCCAATCGCAAAGGAGCTCTTTTCCATCATGACAACGCCAGGCCACATGTTGCAAAACCGACCCTGGCCAAACTGAAGGAGATGAATTGGGAAATCATGCCGCATCCCCCATATTCTCCCGACATTGCACCTTCTGATTATCATTTGTTTCGATCGCTGCAGAACAATTTGAATGGAAAAAAATTTTAAAATGTGGAAGACGTCAAAAACCACCTTGACACCTTTTTCAACGAGAAACCGCGCGATTTCTATGAATCAGGCATCCGTTAATTGGTTGAACGTTGGGAGTGGATTGCCGAACATGATGGCGAATACATAATTGATTAATAAAATCGCTTTCTTCAAAAAATTTCAATTTTAGTTTGCACTTGAAATCGGGCACGAACTTATGCACTCATCCAATACTTAAATTAATAGAGATATGTTTCGCAACCAAAAATTTCATCCAAACATATCTTCCAGATATTAGCCGCTTTTAGAGATTGTAACAAAGGCTACATAATTGATTTGTTTATATATCTCATTTTTTAATTTCCCGCAAGACAATATTGATTGAATTAATTTTAATAATAATAGCTTTTAAGATTTAAACGAGCTCTGTCTGTTGCTTCGGTATCATAAGCTCGTACGTATAGCAACAATTAATAGATACATATGTACATATATATTCAAAAGCATTATGTTGTAGAAATTTTTTAATTTTTACTTTAAAGCATTATTCAATAATTCAAATTGTGCATCATATGTATTTCAAAACAATTTTATCTAAACGGAAAGTCTTTCGCAGATGTTTTGACACGATTTCGATCCAGAAAAAAGAAAAATAAACAGATTACTTTAAAATCTCTTGTAGAGAAAGAAAACATAAAAGGTGTGATCAAAACTTGTACAAACTCATTACTATTAGTGCACTATACATACATATGTATGTATGTATGTATTTATATTGGTAAATGAGTGATCACACTCATGCGCACAAAACAATTGAAATTGTGAATGAAATTTCTAAGGCAGGCAAAGAAATAAGCGATACCAAGTCGTTTTGAAGTATGCTCGATAAAAAATTTCTTGCTTTACTTTTAAACATTTACAAGTTATTTTCAAATTGCGCCATTTTTTATTTGTTTTAAAAGAAGAAAATTAAAAATAAAAACAAATACAAAAAACACCGCTGAGGCCTATCGACAAGTACATACATTTACACATGCATGTATGTATGTATGTATTTCGAAAACCCAAAGATCGCCAACGGCTAGCAACACTCGATCGCATTCAAATACATGGCGCCCCTTCCGTTCAAGCACACACAACTTAACTTCATCGTATATTCATTCACTTTTCTTCGCGTACTCTGCGAAACGATCAAGCTATCGCTTTATTGTGTTGTTGTATTAACAGTGTAAAAGGTGGTGCTGAAAATATATACAAAGGGGATGTGGGGAGGGAGCGAATATAGTAGAAAGCCAAGCAAAAGTTCAATGAATTTATTCACTACTCGTAAATTGTGAGTAGTAAGGCAAACAACAAGAACAATAACTGCAACAAAAACAAATAATAATGCCTTACATAACAACAAAAACAGCAAGATTTGCGGCGCATGGAGAAATGCCGACGATTATTGAAACAATATGTATTTAAAAAAACAAAAAAAAAAAAAAAGTAATCATAAATATAATAAAATAAATATACAGCAACAACAACAATCAAGCGTTTAATGACTTAGCATGATTTGTTTATTTATAAAAACGACTTCTCAAAATTGTTACACCAATGAACCCACGTGTCAGCGGTCGAGAAAGTCGAGTCATCTTTACTTTACTCTCTTATGATAAGTGTATTTATACCCAGCCCAGCGGAGTGTTTGTTAATACGAGAGTAAAAATATACAACATTGTATTTCAAAAACGATGCACAAAATTGTTGTTGGAGCGTACGTTTGTACATACATAAATAGCTCACGTGTGTTAAAGTATTTTGTTTATTTAGCGGAGGTAAGTATATTCCATATTGTTTGTGGTATTCTAGGAATTTTCACTGAAACAATGTGGATATACTCGTAGGCTGGTATTTTGAAAATATTTTTTTAAGTAGGGAAAATCAATTACTTAAATTTAGAGGAATAAATTTCGAGTACTAAGTTTCGGTCATTATACTTGTGAATTCAAAAAGTTCTACTTTTGGTAGGGTTAAGCATCGTAGGATTTAAAATATTTATTGCAAAGTATCGCCGTATATGGTATATCAAAAAGTAGTTTGCAATATGTCTGTTATTTGCGACCTTGTAGCAAAAGTCCGGCATTTTGGGAAGCATCTCATAAATTTTGCAGGACTAACAGACCTAAATGGTGGTCGAGTGGTTAGCATTGCGTACTGCCATTCGGCAGGCTTGGGTTCAAATCCTGGTACGACCAACATCCAAAAGTGATTGAAAATTAATTTAAATAAAGAATTAAGTTAAACTTAATAATTTCGGTCGCCCCTCGGCAGGGAATGTCAAATTTAAAGTGTACAAAACTTTGGAAAATGTGCTTTAGAGTCATAAAAAATAGGTGATTTGTAATATATGTATTCTGAAAATTAATATCTTAAAGCGTATTAATGAAACCGACGATAAGTATGTACATACATATATAATTTTGGAATAATTTTGTGAAAATAACATGTAAATTGTTTACAAAATTGTATATAAAAAATTAAAAGTAGTTTAAAAAAAATTCTTACTAATATTATAAATGTGAATGTGATTTTGAAACTTGGTACAAATATTTTTGGGGGTAACAGAAGATACTTCTTATTGAAAAAAAAAAAAAAAATAAATAAATTTTACGAAAGTAAAAAAAAAAATTGTTTCTCGAAAAATCTCAAAATCTAGCCACTTTTCAGTAAAAAAGTTATAACCCTGAGCACTGTAATATTGTCGCGCTGGATTAATGATCTCCGATATTTATTTGATGGATTCAATGCGAGCGAACCCGCGGGTGAAAGCTAAGTAACACATAATTTTTCTTTTTTAACTATTTAAAACTAAGTATTTTAAACACTGATGCAATCCATGGTGGCAATAATCGCCACATAGCTACTTATTACCACCGGGTGTGGGCTTGAATGTGTACAACAAATTTCAGCAACTCATTATATTAATAGATATGCATACTTGTACTATTATAAATCTTTACTCGTGTTTATTTAATTAGCAACAAAACGAACAGCAGGTATGTACATACATATATACATAAGTATGTACAGTATTTGTTTAGATGTATGTATGTAGGTATATAAGTGTGTGAACACACGCTGCAATCTAAAAAAACTTTCGCACATTTTTTATTTATTTATTAACCATTGCATAATTGTTTGGCCATTGTTTAATGGAAAGGTTAAAATTATGAAAATTTGCAATAAGCTAAATGCGCTGTAAAATTCCATTGCACAAACGATAGGAGGAAATAAATACGATACGAGTACATGCACATATACATATACATACATGTACAAAAAAAAAAAAAAAATAGACATGGGATCGGCAGGTGTCAGTGTCAAAAACAAATTTACATATATATTTAAAAATTTGTGTGCTTCATAAATAAATAAGGCGATAAACAAAAACAGCACTTAAGAATTAGCAAAAATAAAACAAAAAATCATCACACTGTGTTGTACATAACTATTGGGAAATATGCCCGTGTGTCGCCTAATTGACTGAAGCACTTGCATATTATTTACACAATTTATTTAAAAGGTAATATTTATAAATATAAGTGCCAACATTTAGCACTTTCATATATTAACTTGCCTAAGCATTTACATGAACACAAGTATACGCATATGTGCATAGGTATGTATGTAACAATCTATGCATTAAAAATAAAGCCACAGATAGTTGAAGAATTTCTGCTGCTATGCTATCAAATTAGTTTGTATGAATTTATTTTATTTTTACTTGTTTTAATATTTTTTTATTATTTCTTACTGTGACCTTTTTACTTGCCTTTAAAACGTATCTTACGGCACGTCGCCGTAAATAGCATATGATTTGCAAAATGTTGATAGTAGAAAAGTGGCGGACACGTAAGGGGCTGATTTTTTTTTATCAACAATCTACGAAACTAACCGACCATTAACCACAACAAAAATAGCATTATGAAAAATTTATGCATACATACATATATGTACATATGCATGCTTATGATACACTAGTGCTTGGAATAGATAAAATAATGCATGTATATACGTAAATAATTGGAATATCTATGTGGTGATGAAGACAACTTCTACAATGCACATACATACATACAAACATACATAGGTATATATATACATCGTTACGCACATTAAAGCAGATCATTCCAGAAATTTTTTATAATTACACTGATAAATTGGCGAAAGCTGTGGTCAAGTGGGTAACAGTGTGTGCTAAATTTATGTGGTTGTCTATGCAAAGTTTTCAACCCCTCCAATGAAACTGTGAGTCCCTCAATTTGTTTAAAATCGGAGGAGGGGCCCTGCCGGAAATCGCTACCTACATATATACATACCATAGATATGTGTACAGATCCATACCAGTAAAAATCTGAGAGTGTGTACAATAACCGATTGCTTTGGAAAATACAGAAAATTTTCAAAATTGAAATAACAAATCAGTTTGTCGGAAAAGCAACGAAAAGAAAAAGAACGTTCAAAGTTCATATGACATCAATTCAATCTACATGAAGACAATTGATTTATCTCTAGCATAGAATAGTTACAGGCATTTTAGATTATGTTTCTAATATCGCACAAATATCAACTACTGGGCGATCTCTCGAATTTCAAGTGATTTATACAAATTTTTTTTTTCCAGCACCTTTTTAGAAAATTTTCAACGTCTCAGTTTTAGAAATATCAAATGGAGTTATAAAGATTAGATCACATCAAATCCATCCTTTATAATCAACATTTCAAAGCCAAGGTTCAACTTCATACACTTACAAGATCAATTTGAAGTTTTCAAAGTTCAGTAGCATACACTCAAAAAATTTCCAGAAGTCAAAGATTGTTTCTTAAGGAACCAAAGAGATCAGTCATTTTCTTTTGAACACGATGTGCATAGTTAACCGGAATCGGACTCTTTCTCGTACATATCTATGCTGCTCGACCTTGCTCATCTCGCTTTAGTAGTGGTTTCTTTATCCCATTGATATTAGAATCTGCCAATTGCTTTTAGACGGAAAAATCTGCGGCCGAAAATTAGGATTCGTGTTAAGTGATCGAAAATTGTTCAACTCAGGCACCGCATTTTATAGAAACTATCATTTAAATACCTCTCAAAAATAAATTGAAGAAATCATAAAAGGATCCTACGCCTTTAGAGCTACCAAGTGAGGGTAAGAGGTGGTATAACCCACGCACATTTTATCAGACGTGCGAGAACGCGACAAGTTATTTATACAACAACAAAAAATAAGAAAAATAAAATAATATGGAAAACTAAAAAAAAAAAAACTTAAAGCAATTGCTACTGCCAAACATACAAACACGTTCAGATACATCTGTATGTCTACACAATAACAATGCAGACAAGCGAAAACCCCACAAAATGCCACGACAAAACATTAAGGGAAGTCTGGTGGTGGTGGGGCGGAGCGGAGCGTTGTGCGCGCGACTGCTTTACGCCGTCAAATGTAAGTACATATGCATAGGTACATATGTATGTACGTATGTAAATACCAAATACATACATACATATATTGTACATAGTATACTGTGTGCTTCTCCACACTACCGCGCACCACCCTCTCTCAGCCATTGAGTGTGCTTTTTAAAAGCGCGTCGTGATAATCGCCACAAAAGCCAATACTTGTTGCTATTTTTAGAACAGCAAAAACAAAAATAAACGATGAGAAACTGCGACGTTAAAGGCGGCAACGACTTTAAAGCATAAAAATAAAACAGAGAAAATTGTACAAAATAAAATACATATAAAAAAAGATTAAACAAAACTGAGTGGAAGTGCAATAACGCAGACGACGCGAGCGGCTTTGTAAGTGTTGTAAAGCAGGGGGACAACTAAGTGTACCAAAGGCGTACAAACTGATACGACAGACAACTACAACAGCAGCAGAGCAGTAGTAGCAGCGTCAGCTGAGAGCTAGAGCAAGAGCAAAAACAAAAGGCAAAACAACGAAGTTGGTTGATCGATGACAGCTTTGCACCACAATGGCGTTTAATGAGAGAACAAGTAGTGGATAGAGAGTGGCAATGGACAGTAGCTGCACTCGTGAGTGCGTCTTTGAGTACTCCTCCATTTCAGGCGTTTGGAGTAGACGAGCGAGCGTTTGAGATTTGGAAATGATCTTACCAGTGCCTTTTATGTACAAAAATTATTGCGATGCGATTTTTGGTGAAAGAAAAAAATAATAACAGATATAAAATTGTAGATTGACAGTTATTTATAGTTATACATACTTATTCTATTTGAAGAATATGTTTATTAATAACAAAATCATATTCCGATAATCGAATATTCATAGTCAAAATCGTCAAAGAGGGATTAATTTCATTGCGAAAAATTAATGGTAAAACAATTAATAAATTTAAAATTTCAAGTCCAAATGAGAAATTTCGAAATTTAATTTAAAGAACAACCACACTTAGCATAAAAAACTTCATGGAAATTGAATTTCTTTGACACTAATCAAATCCTTTGTCAGCAATTTCAAGAGAAATAAAAATTCTACTCTAGCACGAGCAATTCAAAATTTAATTTTAGAAATCAAAGTTCTGTTAAATAAGGGCAGTCACACACTGTTATTTCTACAATTCCATGAAATTAATTTGAAGAAACTAGTTTTAGGGTGGCGACACGTCGAATTTGAAAATGTTTGACAAGAAAATGCGCGAAGGAAATAAAAATTGCGTGAAAATTGCTAAAAAAAAATGAAAAAATAAAAATTATTTTGTTTTTAAAACTACTTATTTTCCGATTTCTTGACATTATAATATCATTCAAAAACATATGTATGTAGATCAAGCGATCAAAAATATGTAATCAATCGCGTTCCTCCTTTCAGTTGAACAATCATATTTTATCTAATTATATAGAAATATAGAATATGAATATAAGCCAACTTTCTAAAGGTTATTAATCAGATGTTCTCTTCTTTTTTTACCTCATATTTTGACATTTGCATGTATTATTTTCTAAAAAAAAAAAATTATTTTTTGCAATTAGTTCAAGATTTATAGTTTCTTTTTAGCAAATCGGCTTATGACATACATATGTATGTGACGTGTGCGTATAAGACTCTGCTCCCATTTCTACAATGTCGAATCATGTCTAATCTTCAATGTCAGCAATTTTTCAAGGTTTATCTCTTTTTTGTGGCAGCTAAAATCATTGGAGTTTTTTTCGCAAAAGAAAAACTAAAAATACATTAGCGCTTAAAAAACAAATAAGTAGGCATGTGTCGGCGAAATCTGTTGACAAATAAAACCAAAAAAGAAAAATCACACAAATATCACTAAAGTCGAATAAAATAGAGTAAACAAAAATAACTGACATCGAAAACATTTAGACAAAAAATTTTAAATAAATTTAAAGTGCTTACCTCAAGTTGCAAAAATGAAAAAGGTAACGAACATGACAATGTAAATGGTATTAAGGAAATAATTAAAAAAAATATATGTGCGAAAATAATTTTGTATTTAGAATTTAGCTCAATCAATTGAACAAAAAAATAAAAATAAAAACAAAATCAAAAATTTATATACATTACATTATAAAAAAGAATATACAATAAACAAAAAAATGGTTAAAAACAATATCGACGGTAGAAATTCGAGAACATTTTTTGTTGTATAGATAATCTTTACAATATTTTCTAAAAAAGAATTAAATAATTTCGAATCGCAAACTAGATCGTTAGTTTTATATATGATACCATTCTTAACTTCTAGAATATTTCGAAGCTTTACTAAAAGATAATATGAATTACTTATTAAAATAGATATACATATACGTACTCGTATATATACTATATATTTTTTTTAATTCTAACGAGAAAAGCGACGCAATTACTCCGTACTCATTTACTCACTCATTTTTCAAACATTAGTCATATTCACTGCTTTATTAATTTTGTGAGCGTGAAAAAGTAGGTCATTTAATAGCGATTTAACAGTTTACTTGATTTTTGTTTCATATACTTTTCGACCGTGAAATATCATTTGCTTTGTTTATATGCCTTTACTGATTGTTTGTCAAATTTTGTTTTGAGTTCTTCTATACGTATAAATAGGCATATACATACATATGTACATATGTATGTATGTAAAACTTTTTTGCTGTCGTCGACCTTGCGCTAAAATACATGATTTTTAAATACATATATGTACATATGTATATAGCATTCTTTTTTCTTTAATATTTCTTTTTGTGAATTAAGAAAGCGTGTTAAAATTAATAACAAGCAACCACTGGCCGCGTGTAGGCGCTACAACAAGCTATTTGCGAATATTTGCACAAATATCAAATTTACTTCCTATGACAATGAAAATATTTACAAAATTAAGTAAATTACAATTTCTTATTTTTTTTTCTTAAAAACATTAACATTATACGTAGAAAGGTTCAGAAAGCGATCACTTTTTTTAAATATAAATAAATTTTTAAATACATACAAAGAATGGGTGCACAAATTAATTCGTTTCATTTTTTATTCAAAAAATGTTTTTTTATTGAAAAAAGTATTCTTTACTTTCATTCTGCTAAATATCGAATTACCATTTCTAAAACAATGAGCGCCTTCTGGCCTCTATACAATTTTTTTTCGATTTCTTCAAACCCAAATCGTTTGGAATCCGTCGGAAAGGCCAGTACTCGGAAGGGCAAGGTCTGAAGAATACTACGGGTAGAGTAAAACCCTTCATTTCAGTGTTTTCAGGAAGTTTTTGAAAGTTACAGCCACGTGTGGACGAAAGTTGTCATATTGCCAAATCGTTTCTGGCCATTTTTTAAACAGAGTTGTAGTCGATAAAGTTTCGTATCAATGGTTTCGCCTATTTGGTATGGATCTTGATCCGGTAAAGCTTTCATCATCAAATTTGTTAATTTTGCCAAAACGCTCTTTATCTTCGACGTTGAAAACACCGCTCTTGAAGTGTTGAAACAAATTTCTCTGTATGACTTATCGATCGGCGCATAATTTTACGATGGGTTTCAGCTGGACTTTTATTCCAATTAAAATAGAAAATCATAACATCCCGAAAATGCTGGTTATTTAATCTAAATCCAGATATCTTCGAGGTGGCTCACTAATTATGAAACATTTCCAATGAAATAGGTAATCGCTTCCAATATCGGTCACAACTAGCAGGTGAAGCCAACTTTTGAGTACTGTCCGAATTAATTTGTACCTCTAATATATATTGTTTCTTTCAAACGATCTTTAGAAAGCCATAACTTGTTTTAAGCCATTTAAAAGAACAAAAGTTTCTTTACAAATTAAACTGAAACTTCTTTTTAGATTTTTATATAAAATATTTTCGGTATTTAGAACTAGCTTAAAAAAATCTTTACGCAAAAATGTATTAGAGATTGTTTTATTTTTATTGAAGACACGCGCTTTACGTTATAAATGATTATACATGCAAATAAGAGTGTACATATATACACATATACATATTTAAGATACAAAAATATCAATAAACACTGTTGAAATCAAGGTGCAATAATTAATAGGTCACTCACTGGCTGCTTTGAAAATATTTACAATACTAAAAAGAGCATACAATACATATACAAATTTCTATACAGTACGTACATATTTGTACATTCTTATTGCACATATTGACATAGATATATTACAATACAATCGAACTTGTATCAAATAACAAGACACTTGCTTTGAACCAAATAAATAAAAAGGTCTCAAAAATTGTCTTTTTTTATGTATGTATATATCATTGTATATTCAAATGTTATATATGTATGTATATGCATTGGGGTCTAATATATTGCCGGTGACTTTGACATAATTTTGCAACAGGAAGTTGCACGTGTGCTCCATAAAACTGACTACTACAATTAACCAACAGCAACTATTTAGCACGCTTCCTGACATATGCACATACAAAACATAGATATGTATGTGTACATGCATATGTATGTATTTACTCACACCTGCTACTGACCGCCTGAATTCTTTTAATGTGAACGAAAAATATAGAATTTCCGCAATGAGATAATAAAAAAGGGAAAATAACTGTCGCCCACTCATAGCCAAAAAATTTCAAAAAAAAAATGAAACAAAAAATCAAGTAAAATTCACGCAAAATAAATATAAATAAAGAAATCTGTTTTTTTTTTTGCATCCACACTCACTCTAATGGCTACATATTTTTAGAGTGAATGTGTTCTGAAATTAACAGATAATATTGTGGAATTTATTTTTTTATGTTTTCATTGAGGACCGTTATACGGGAGGCAGGGTGGGAGGCAAGTTAGTTGATTTTGACAGCTGTTTATTTAAATAAATGTATTAAAAAAATTAATTAAATTAAATTTTAAAAATTAAATTTATTAAAATAATTAAATTAAAACCAATTTTTCAAATTTCAGTTAAAGTTTAGTTTTAAAAAAAAAAAAAAAAAAAAAAAAAACAATTACCAGAACAGACTATTCGGAAATAACCAAAATAAGTATTATAAATATTAGGGCAAGTAACAAGATATCCATTATATTTGTAATAGATGGCTTTAGTGATCCGTCTCTCGAGTTTTATAAGAGCCATTGAATTACATTAGATGGGGCTGAAAGATGATATTCAAAAAGACAATGGGAAAACTGTCTCCAAGGCAGAGTCCAGCTTTGGCAAACAGGAGGGGATCGATAGTGACTCGCTAGAAGCTCCGAGAGTTTTGTTGGGAGGTTCTTACGCGTCCATCAAATGGTGCGCGCCACGCAACAAGTGGTTATCATCTATTCCTGTCTATTGGGAATGATTTGGCTAGAGAGAAGTGGCTTCAAGAGAGAAGTGGCTTCAAGAGAAGCATGTGAAAATCGATTGTCTCCACCTTTGGCCAATAGAGCTAGGGATAGGGCCTTCAATTTAATGGAAATATATTTGATGAATTTTTACTTGATATAATAAATATTATATATTTACCAGATTTTGTTCGTGGCCTCTTCGGCAGGCATTTCAAAGGGTTCTTATAAGATTTTAAATACGTATTTTACCTTATTTACTTTGTTAAAACAATTATGTCGACACGTTTGAATCAATATCAATACGAATTTTAAAAATTTATTGATTCCAGGCCCAGTTTTCGGACGAATGGTAATCGTAATTTATGCGAAAAGCTACCTTGAGAAATAAATACAGATTTTTCGAATATATTCGTATCAGGTCCACTTCCCGGAATAAAAGATATTCTAAATTCCATGTAAATCGAAACACAAATAGGAATTTTTTTCGAATAGGTCGATCTCAGCCCCACATGCTTACTTATTAGTAGACTACTCGTACGTTATACGCAGAACACATTCCCCACATTCCTGGTTTCTGGTTTATAAGACTAGTGATTTAAGCTTTGGGTTAAACCGTCCGCCATTCAATGCAATGCATTATATATATGTATACATATAACAACAGTTTTCCTTTAATCTTGTATATAAAAAACTTTAAATAACTCAATTTAGCTTAACTTTTGATGTTTTATGCAATAAATACATACATACGTATATACAAACATATAAATTAATTATTATAATCCTCTTAATGTGAAACTTTTGGAGTATACGCGTATGTTAAAGCAAATAACACATCCATAAGCCCATTCACAGGCATTCGGATGAAAAAAACAACAACTAACATAAACTGGGCGGCTGCACCCACTAAATCCATAAAACCATTAATTTGTCAAATTTGTCAATTCACCGACACTTTTAAGCAATGAAAATGACGCACATATATAGTATATTTATGTGTATAAATATAAACTTACCATAAGTGCACATATGAATACAAATATATTATAGGTATAAATGTGCATTTCATAGTGAGTATAAATATATAAAAATGCATGGAAGTTGACGCACGCAGCAGTAACAGGAAGGGCACAATGAAGAAGAATTTTGTAGAAGTATGTATGTACATATGTAACGAAATAAATATTTCTGAGTGTGTCTCATCGTCAGCCGCTGCAGGCACAACAAACCACACCCGTTTTCTTAATAAAAAAAAAAAATTACGAAAAGTAAATTTTATATACATACATACATACATACATAAAAATTCCATAAGAAAAATAATAAAAATTTAAAGGAAAATATGTAGAAATTATTTAAATTAAATTAATTTTAAATCAGTATTGACGTAACGCTGCATTATTTTTATGAATTTACTGAAAACGAAAAATATCCAGAAATTAATAATTTTTATCTTTCCTAAAAAATGCAAATCCAATATGATATTGAACGTTTAAACGCTGTGAACTAAAAGCTTATTAGAATAAATATGGTCGAAATATTTATGTATTTAGGATGTTGTGTTAGAACAAGTGGTGTTTAAATGTCTTGGAAAATTCAATGTACTTCGGTTTGGGAAGGATTCGAGGTTACGCTCATAATCAAAAATCTAGTTTTATTCCAAAGATGTCTTAAGATCAATTATAATCTTTGCAAGGCCATCAATGTGAAGAAATTTAATGAGAATTAACAAGAAGAAGAAACACGCGTTGGACACTAGCTAACATTACTGTGTATATATGCATGTGTGTGAGAATTTTTGAATCCGGTAGTAATATGATGAAATTTTCAATTTTCAAATTTCAGTAAAAATCACCTTCGCAAAAACTCTTGAAAACTCGTAATTAATATTATATACATATGTATGTAGGGAACAGCACATGAGTTCCCACTGGGCTGTCCTTTGGAATATGTATGACTTCAGCGAATTTGTAAGAACGGAACTTCGAGCCTTTTAGCTTTATTTCCCCAAAAATGTTATCTCTAAGGCCAGTTTCCTCTAAACAATTTTCAAAAAATCGAAATTTTTTCCTGTAAATTGCTAGAAAATACTTTTAGATATAATATAGAATTAGTGCCGAAGGTTCGCAAGACCAAGAAGTAAGTATACAAGAGGGGATTACTTTCGCCTTTTTCTCGGAAATATGCTTTTTCAACTGGGTGACACTCTTATTTAGAATCTATTGAACTTATCAACATGAACTGAACGGCATACATACGGTACTACAACAATAAAATATTTATAAACAATTAAAATTGATTTTTTCTTTTTTTTTTTTGTGAAAATGTTTCATTGTAGCTTCGGCCATAGCCAATGTGATACAGAATTTGAATTTGGATTTTTGCCTTCGGATGATTTCAGAGGGACATGTGAAAGAAAGAACACCTATGTACGTAGTACAAATACTCCAACAAGCAGCTACATATATGTGCATGTACATATTTTTAAATAGAATTTAAAAAAATTAAAGAAATGAAAGGGAATAATGCCACTCCTCATTATTTGCCCTTTGTGTGATTGGAGTACACAAAAATTAATAAGGTCTGTCCAACAAATAAAAGAGACTGCTTCCAAAATAAAAAGACCTAAATTTTTCAATTATAGACAATCCCATTATACTTTTGAAACATATTATCATGATCAACAAGATCAGTAAATGGTTTTTTGATGTAAAATTATTGCTAGAACTAAGTACGTTCCCAAGTTTTTTTATCCGGCATTACGAATACGAACTAGCGATTGACTCGATAAACAGCAGTTTAAAACAGTTAATAATTTGGAAAGTTTGAAGAATTTCTTTCGAGAATTATATCTTCGGAGTCGTAGGCACAAATCAATACTGACTTAAGTTTTGGGTTTTCAAAAAAGAGGTGTTATTTCGATATTCAGAAAAACTTTTCCCTTAAAAAATCGATGGTTTCTTGTTATAAGTAAATGTTGTCCAGATAATACCATCCAATTCCGATCATAAAAAAAATCATTAATCACCTCTCTATAGCGCAATCCATTAATTTTCGAAAAAGTAGCGTCCAATGACCCCGCCGTTGAGGATAGAGGCTTTTCAACAAATAAATCTTGGGTTTTCCAAGCCCCAGATGCGACATTCCTCATCAGTCATGATGCTTTTTCGATGAAATCTTTTTAGTGCATTTTAATAATTTCAATGCGTTGTTGAAGCGTGTAGTTTTTACTTGTTAAATGTCAGAAAATTACAGCTTCAAAAGTGGCATCTATCACACCTCTTATTGGAAAACACTTTACTTCTTGTGGTATCGGATGGTTTTTTTTCAACAAATCTTGATTTTAAGACTTTGTTTGCAATATTGAAATCATCGTAATAAGAATTTTGATTCCTTTTTGAAGAGCTCACGCACATTCAGTAACTGCAACACTGGAGTGATCTGATTCTTCGTCCTTTTCATCAAAACAGTCTCGTAATTCATGGGACAGCCCATGTGCGTATGCATTGTGGAGTGTACGAGTATGTTAATATGTATGTTAAGTGCGCAAATGCAGTTTTAAGGGGGAGTTGCACTTCCACAAAGAACGCAAGTTAACATACAAGAAAAACAAAAAAAAAAAAAAGCCAAAAAGAACATGAGACGACCGAATAAAGTGGAAATAGCTATGTAATGGAGTGTTAATGTTGGCACTTGGCAACTAGTACATGCGCCGCTTGCGGCGATAACTTGGAAATTTCATGAGTAAAAGGCAAAAAATAGCCGCAGCACAAATGTATGTATTTATGTATGTACACACACAACAATGGCAGCAACTTAAGCAGGAGGAGTAGCAACAACTAGAACCATATCTAGATATTTTATATACGACAATGAGACATTATGCAGTGATCGATGCGAAAGCGGTGGAGTAAGCTATTTTTAAATTGATGAATTACAGATGGTGAGTATATGTATGCGTAGGTATAAGTAAGCGACGTTAAAAATATATGCACTATTTGTACAATATTATACAATATATACTCTGTAGTGAAATGAACTAGTTGAGGACTACTTTAACCCTTGCAGAAGTACTCATTTTTGTCATGAGTGCTGTAATCGTCGGAATTAGTTTCTGTTGAAAGTGTTTATATAACATGCAAGATCATGAAAAATGCATAAGTTTTATTAATACTTTTGAGTATTTTATGGTAAATATACTAAATTTCATACAGGTTTCGGTGATTTTCGGTCGAGCTCCAATAAATGGAGACAGTTCTCCGTCGGATATGTACCCGTCTGATACTAGTTTAAAATAATAATAATAATAATTAATAATGTATTTTCAACATGGAATTTGTAGTAGTAAATTATTATTTTTCGACTAGTTTGAGATACGCGTAGATCACAAGTATTTGAATATAAATTTGTAGTTATATATGTATATATATGTGTCAATACTTATTAGATACGCCATAGAATTATTGTCATTTTTTATGGGCATTGCACATTTCTTTATCGATATTGGCTAGCGATATTATGTTAATCAAAATACACAGCTCAAATTACTTATCAGTAATGAGAAACTAACAACATACATTCGCGTGTATGTATGTATACATCTTGACGCCTTGTCTCAAACGTTGCGGGCGGAATTTTTTTTTTTGCTTTTTTTTACATTTCTTCTTCCGCCTTTAAGCGCCATCGGTGGCGACGGCTTACGCATCAGTTCTCACGTAATATAATCGTAGATCGCGTGCGTATGCGCTGGTAGTAGCCAAAGTCACCTACATACGAGTATACGCATTTCTATGGTTGCTAATTGCATAAGCAACACTTTTTCATTCTTTATTTTATTTTATTTTTTTATATGTTTTCTAACGCTTTATACATTCAGTATCCGCTGTCACCTTGAATCACCTTCACCTTTCGAAATGTTTTAACAATTCATCAAACAAACATGGCTTACGCGATTAAGCGCTGACTTTTCATTGTGTGTTTTAAAACCAGCTAAAAATAAAGCGATTTAAGAAATCATTTCAAAATTTAAAATAAAAATGTAGAGCTTACACTTTCACATTGAAAATTTTTACTTCAATTTGAACTCTTGAAATCTATAAGTGCTCGCTCATTGTTTAATGAATTTAAATTTACAACACGCGCCAGCCATGCCAACAACCACTATTTAGCCATAAAAAAAAATGTGTAAAAAAAAGTCAGATAGCATTAGTGGAGTCGATTGTGTGCATAGTGGTAGCTGCGCTTGCGCCTTCGCTAACAAGTACGAGTGCTTGTGTGTGTGTGTGTTTCTGAGGGGTTAATAGCCCCGCTAATTATTTCTGTCACAATTTCTCATCTCACAATCATGCGTTGAGCGCATTAAAATGGCATTTCTATGAACTTTTTTTTTAACATTTATGCGCACATACATGCATACATTTGCACAAAAAGTAAACTTTTTGCGTGCATAAATTTGACAAAGTTTTTAGTTTATGACTATTTTATTACTTATGACTTTTACAATGTAAGAAATTACGCACAGCAAGCGAAACTTTGATACGCGTACATAATAAAAAATTGAAAGGAAAAAAATTTAATTGACACATTTTAAATTTTTGAATATTTGCCAAAATAAAATATTTAGCAACTATGCGTTTGCGGAAGTAATAACGGTTTTTAAAGAATTTAATAATAAAAAAAATGTGCTATCCAAAAATTATTTTAATAGATGTTTATGCATTAGAGGTATGCTGAGGTGATGTTCAAGCGAAAGCAGATAATTTTTCGTCCTGCTTAACTAAGCGCGGGCAAAAGGCAAAAGGAGTAACTTTTAAAGTTTTTTTTTATTTCTCCATAATCTTCAAAAAATCTTCGCTCTCTCTGCACAAAAAAATACGAAAAACTTACATAACCAGTTCATCCTTCATTATTTGTCAAAATATGCATCAACTTCATACTAGTTAAATACCAGTTCGTTTATACATGTTGAATTTCTACTACTAAAACAGAAATTTGGCCTTTAGAAAGATTCAGACTACGAAAATAATGATTGATGGCGCAACTCTCAACCTCTCTACTATTTTGAGTATAATATACGAAGAGCAACGACATCCTACTAACTACTAACATACTGCTTTAAACTGTGTTATTTCTGGAAACTGGTTTTTTGGCAACAAATTGCAAGCTGATATTATTTTATCTTTAAAATACTAGTATCGAAAGGGAGGTTTTACATATCAGTTAGATTTTCACAGCATGGAGGCAGCGAGGCTGTAAATGAGTTGTGTTGTTCTGAAAGAGTTCTTATAAGGAACAGAATTAAATCACCGGTTATAACTTGATGTCACTGATTCGACTAAACCACATTTAATCTATCATATTTACCTTTCAGGTAAATAATTACAAAAAAAAAAATTCAGCTAAACGCTTCGACTATTATACGAGTATCGCCAAAAACGGCTTACATTTATGAGCATTCACTCCAGTGAGGGGTAATAATAACAGCATATCATCTACTGTAAAAAATATAATAATATTGAAAATTACAGTGTGAATAGTTAATTTACTAATGTATTCGTATGTACATATGTATGTCTAATGCATGACACTTTTGTGGAAGTCAACGACCGCCCAAGCAATAAAATAGTTTCTGATAAGATATGTAGCTCTCGACCCGGACAACCTTGACAAATAGTTAAACTAATTCTGTCGTTAGTGAAAAAATTAAAAAAAAAAAAAAAAATGTTAGTCGCATGCTCAATGAGGGACGCATAGAAATTTGAACTCACTTGACATTGAATTAATAAAACTAAATTTAAAAAAAAATCTAAACACGTTTAAACAGTTGATTTAGCGCTAGAAAAAATTAATATATTTAAAAAATATAAATATAAAATTTTGCAAAGTGTCTAGTTTGACGTCAATATTTTTTTATTTGTTTATGGAAGTCAATATTTGTAGAAGAAACAAAAAAAATATTTACAAAAATATGATTATTGAATAACTTTACTGTTTTCCTTTAAGAAAGTGTACAAATAAACAAAAGGCAGAAAAGTTAAAAAAAAAGAATTTACGGAAAAACTAATTAAAAATAAATTAAACAAGGGGAAAAATGCAATGAAGAATATTTATCAGCATTGCGAATAGTACCAAAAAAGAAAGATAAAAAATTTTTAGGATATCTAAGTTAAATCCAAACAAATAAACTGCATTGCTTACGCCCGTTTTTATTTATTCTCATATACAAACAATTGTATTATATAAGAGCATTATTTGTTCTTTAAAAAAAAAAAAAAAAAAAAAAAAATTAAGCTAAATAAGTGCCTTGAGGAATACAGTGGTGGCGATGACGGTAGGTTAAACGTATGAAGCTTTTAAAATTTTTTATGAAACTTAATAAATAAAATATATATTTATTTATTTAATAAAATAAATAGTCTTAAAATTTAAGAAATGAAAATTTTGTTAACAAATATATATATTATTTATTTATTACTTGAAATTGTCTTAATAAAAAAATTCTTCAGAAGGAAAAAATTTCAGGACAACAAAGGAAGTTTAGTTTTCCACTGAATAAAATTTTATAAACAGAGAGCTGTCGCTAACACTCTGTTCACACAGACATTTAATTGGTAATTATGATTATTTCAGTTAGTGAAGCCTTAATAGCTACAGCTAATTTCGAAGATTGCCCCAAGTTCTTTAAGAAGTCTGCAAATGTTACTTATTATAAGTGTTAGTTCTGAAAACGAACGATTTAAATGAATAGTTGATTAAATAATCACTCGTACTGACGCTAAGTGTGAATACCAAATTGAAAAACTAAATTTTTAAATTCATTGCTTCAACCAGCTGGAATACTGTAGGGAACGAAACTTTTTCTTCTCATAAAATTTTTTTTCTTTCTTTAAATCGGACTTGTATCAGCGCTTAATCCTATCATTCGTTCGGTAAAAAGTAAAAATTTAATTTTTAATATTTATTTTATAATTTATGAAAAGTAGGTAATATACCTATTCACTAGTAGGCAACTAGTAATGTTTCTGAACATTTAAGCATCTATGCGGGACTAACTGCTTCCAGTTTTATTACTTACTTGATCATGTCGGTATATTTTAGCAGCAAATTTTTATCTTTAACTATTTACTAGTCATCATCAAACAATTCAGTTGCCTATACGCGCAGTGAAACTTTCAATGCGAAGGGGAAAGAGAGTTTATGCGTTTTTTTCGCCAAGAGTCAAAATGCGAAATTCTTCTTTTGTTTGTCAACTCAGAGCGTTGGCAATATGCCAAAACATATATATGTAAATATCACGCACACTGCAAAAATGGCACAACTCCAAAATTTGTGATATTGATTTTTTTTTGTCATTAACTGACTTCTGAGGGAGACATAATTATAATGAATTATAATTATATTACTATAAATTTTTTAATTTATGAATAATTTATTCTATTTAGGTCTATACGCTGCATGTAGAGCATAAAATGAGAATTTCAACTTTTTTCAGTTGTACTATTTATGCAATTAGTGTGATTCTATGAGGCCCGCTCACTTGCAATTCTGCTCATATGCACTAAAATAAAAATATGGACAAAAATCGCACCAACAACTCTAGTATGTTTGTATGTACGCTCGCTTAAGTATGACTTGTGCACTTATTAAATATGAGCACGCGCAAGTTATACGTTTTCAATTTTTATTTTTAAAAATTATTTTTTATTTTTTAATTTTTTTCCTCTATTTTTTGCCACCGCTTTACTGCTTGCAATAAGGTGTAGGCAAACACCAATTGTTATTACTGTGGACGATGAAACTTAGCAGCATACAAGCACACACTCGCTTAGGCACACATACATGGGCACATACATATATACGTACATGTATACCTATGCAGATTTATATACGACAAGTTGTTGAAGGTGGTGAATGAGTTAGTGTGTAAGACGAAGCGCTTACAAGTCGCAGTTGGAGTTAAAATTTAAGAGCAAAAAAAAAAAATTAAAGGATTACTTCAACAACAGCAACAACAAAAGCGTGGTTGTCGTGTGGCCCACTTGCATTTTACTGGCAGCCACGACAGTATTAACGACAACACACACATACACATACAACCAAAAGTCAGAGTCAGAGCCAATGTCTGTTAGCGAGTCAGTCAGTCAGCCAACCAGCCGGCAATTCGAGCCACAAAGCTATCGCTAGCCGCTATAAGACCGGCATAAACTAACAGCAAGCAACAGCAACAAGAAAAAAGCTATCAGCATTGTTGGCATCATCATGTGCATGTGCAACGGGCAGAAACCGGCAACTGATCGGTGGCGGCTCAAGTCGCGCAAACTCAAATGCATTTTTGTATATGCAACAACAAGTACTTGCATCAACTCTTTCATGCAACGCTTGCAACTTCATGTTGGCATGTATGCATACATACATATGTATGTACGAGTTTGTATATGGTATATTATTTATGTATGTATGTAACTGCGGCCGGCGATTTCACAGATGTCTTTTTGTTGATTTTTTTTTATTGTGTACATACAGACACACAACACACAAACGGGTATAAAAATGAGTGAGTACGAGCTTAGTGTGTGGACTTTTTGTAGTCTTCAAACATTTTTTTTTTCATTTATTTTTTTTTTTTTTTGTTGAATTGGTCCGTCTGTCTGCCTGCGAGCTGTTCAATTCAATTACTTTGGCAGTCGTCGTTTTCAGACAAGCAATCAAAGCGTCTGCTGTTAGACATTTATGTGAAGAAATCTACGGCTGTTGTTCGGATTTTAATTTATGAGTGAGAGCGTGTTACGCTCATAACAACAAAAATGGCATATATGTATGTATGTACATATAATACATATGTATATGTACATATGTTCATAGGTGTATGCAGTAACGGTTTTGCAATGAAAGGTTAGCCAAGGTAAATTTAGAGTATAATAAAATAATTTGGAAAGCCAAGTTCATTTGCGGTTTATATACCATACATATGTACATGCAAATGTATGTAGGTATGTATATATGTGTGTTTGGCAGCTTATTTTAAAATAAGTTGTGAATCATTTGTTAGTCAGTCTGCTAGGCTAGTTGAATATAAACATATCAGTTGAAATAGAGACTAATCTCTGGGTGCTTCATAAATGTATTTATTATTATTAAATAAACTATTAATAATTTAGAGCATGCTCAGGAGCTTTAACATGACCTGGGTAGCCTCCATCGGTGGTATTATAATTATTATAAAGTCACGGCAGGGCAGCAGGACTGCTCATGTGCAATGGAAGCGAATGAAAGCACACCCTCATTTTGCACGCGGTCCCTCGAAAGAACTGCTGCATCATTGTTGAAATACCTCACCAATTCCCGCCCGCCTTTATCTAGAACACGTCTTAGACATTAAGGAACTTGAAGGTTTAGAGAACTAAAAGAAGTTGCAAGATTGGACACCAAAAAGATTGACGTCTCACGTCACAACTACTTTACTCCGAATTAAATTGAATATATAACTGGTGCAACAAAGAACAAATATGGTAAATCTATGCAAGACGTAGCAACCAGCTAGTGTAACCTAACCAAACCTATGTCGAGACTTGAGTGAACTAAGAATTTGTGGCAGCTCGCTTGGAAAAATACTCAATGATATTGAAACAATCGACAAGAAGTGCCATCGTGGAAGACCATCAACGAATTCGAGACAGTTTTGTACGAAGTCAAGAGTCAAATATCTCTGCAGATAACTAATGATGTGTGTGAAGCGAGCATTTGCGGAAAAACAAACGAAACGGGCAATCAAATCTTTCACTGAGACAATGATCGACCGACAGTATGTTGAAACATGCGCCTTCTTGCTTTGACCACATTAGCATTCGATCGATGTTGATAGGAGTACGTTTAATACAATAAAATTTCGAGAAATCGATAAAAAAAAAATTTACTTATATACAAATGGTTTATCAAAATGTGATATATTTAATTAAAATTTTAATAAAAACAACTTAACAGCCAAAAAAAAGGTCCGCTAGATGGCGCCATAATTTAATTGTATATAAAAAACGTATTTCTGCTCTTTTTTTTATCAAATTCAAAATGCAATAAGAATGAGGGAACTGCAATTATTACCAAAAAAATAAGTAACAACAATAATAATAATTGTTGTATAATAAAATTAGTAAAATATTAAATGACACTGATATAGATTGCAGTTAATTAACTTTACACCCACTGCGGATATTCGAATCTTATATAATTATAAATCCCAATAAAGAAATGTTGCAAGAAAAAAAAAAACGTTAAAAAAAATTGCTGACTCACCTTTCAGTCTCTGTTTCTGCGCTCGATTGTGTTTGTTGTGGCTGCTGTTGCTGTTGTTGTGGTAGCTGTTGCAATTGTTGTTGTACTTGCTGCTGCTGCTGCTGCTGCTGTGTAGGCGCTAACTGTTGAGCCTGCGCTTGTTGCTCGTCGACGGTTGTCACAGTTGCAACATTGTTGCTATTATTACTATTATTATTGTTGTTATTGTTAGTATTGGCACTAGCATTGTTCATATTATTAGCATTCAGCATTTGTTGTTGTTGCTGTTGTAATTGCATTGCTTCATTTTGCATGTTCGCAACGGCTGCAGCTGTATTAGTTAATTGGGCACTATCAAGCGATATTGGATGTTGTTGTTGTTGCTGCTGTTGTTGTTGCTCTTGATGGGCTTGTATGTTGGCTACAAGAGCTTGTGGATCTGCAATTGTTGGTGGTGCACTCTGTTGCAATTGCTGCTGTGGCAACTGTTGTTGTTGTTGTTGGCCGCCAACTTGTTGCTGCATCTCATAGTTTGCCATTTGAGTTACATGCGGCATAGTTTGACCAGCCGGAGCTGATTGTTGTTGCTGATACTGCGGTGGATGAGCTTGTTGTGGTTGTTGTTGTGGCTGCTGCTGTTGATGCTGCAGTGACTGCGGCTGCGATTGTGACTGGTATTGGAACTGTTGTTGGGTTTGTTGCGGTGGTGCCACAACACCGTCGATTTGAGATGTTGGTGCGGAAGCCGATTGTTGTTGTTGTAGTTGTTGCTGCTGCTGCTGCATTTGCATATTTATGGCATCGCCGTGCAACATTTGCGGCGGAGATGGCTGATGTTGCTGTTGTTGTTGTTGTTGCTGCTGCTGGGCAACAGCAGTTTGGAAGTTTTGTTGTTGAGGTTGGGTGTAGCCACCCGTTTGCTGTGGCGTAACATATGTTGGCATTTGTTGCTGCTGTTGTTGCTGTTGCTGCTGCTGCTGCTGCTGACTATCGGCACCATTGTTGTTCTCACTCGGCATAACAACATTGCCATTTTGGAACTGTAAATTGCTGGGAAGTGTCTGTGGCTGCTGCTGTTGTTGTTGCTGTGCTGACTGTTGCTGTTGTTGTTGGGGTTGCGGCGGCACATAAACGGTGCCGGCCTCCTCGGAAGCTGCAATGGCTTCTTCTTGTTTTTTCAATTGCTGCAACGATTGTTGCAATTGCTGAGCAACAACAGTTGCATAGTCCATGGGCAAGGTCTGACCATGAACGACTTCTTGCGTGCCACCGCCGACGCCGGCATTATTGGCATTCGCGTTGTCGCCGTATACTTGTTGTTGTGGTTGGTGTTGTTGCTGCGATTGTTGCTGCTGCTGTTGTTGTTGTGACGCAAGCGCCTGCTGCATACCACCAGCATCCGTCAGAAAATGTTGCATGCCATGAACAACAGTGGCTGGCGCCGTGGAAATACCAGTCGGTACAGACATTTGTTGTTGCAGCTGTTGGGCTGGCGAGCCTGCGCCACCATCACCCTCGCTGAAATTCCAATTGCCATCGTTTGCTGCTGCTGTCGTATTCCCAGCAGCCGGGCCGCCGCCAGTGGTGAGCTGCAAACTATTACCCACTGCGTCTGCATGATTCTCGAGCAACTGTGCAGCGCCCGTGCCGATTATCATACTTTGTGTAGTTTTTGTCGGTTCGCTGCTGGTGCCGCTACCCGATTCGGAGGAAACAGTCTTTTCATTATTGTTGCCACCGCCGCCCTCCTTACCGCCGGTGCCCACAGTTGAGTGATCGAGATAGTCCATGCACATCCAACGTCCGCGACGGAACGGCTCAGTCGACTCGATCTTAACCACCTTGAAACGCTCGCTACGATGCTGCGTCTCCTTGTTGTCGTCCTTCTTCTTGCTACCGCCTGGCGTCACTGCGGCACTCACCACATTTATTATGTTGTCCGATACATTGACCTGTACATTTTGTATGGTCTGACCGAGATTCGGACCGATGGGATCCACAACCACTAGTCCATACTGTGAACTGGTCGGTATCACCGGTGCGGTAGCGTTCAACGCATTATTTGAGAAATACACCTCCTCCTTGGAGAATGTATCTTCCGACATTGAAGGCGTCTCATTCTCGAGGTCGGTAACACGACTATGAGATTCATCTGTATGTGATTCGTCTAAGTCATCGGCCGACTCGTCGCCATTATCGGAATTCACCTTGGGCTGTCCCACTGTAACGGAAGTTATCTGAAATGATGATGAGGTCGTCTTTGGTTTTCTGCTTGGCTGTGAAGCGGCAGTGTGGTGTTGATTACCACCGCCGCCATGCCCCTGACTGTGATGACTACGGCTAGTGTTGGTACTGGCCGAACTACTGCCACCACCACCACCACCGCCACCATTATTATTCGGCGATGTGACCTTCGTCGATGTCGAAGCAGTAGTGGCTGTTGACTGCGGTGCAACCGAAGTGCTCGAGCTGGAACTATTATTGGTGACATTCGAATGAATGCTGCTATTGCTCGTGGCATTCGATAGATTCGTATTGGACGAATTGGCGGCCGAACTGGTACTGCCACCGCCACCGCCACCACCACTGTGGCCGCCGCCAGTGATCGAGGCGTTCAGACGCAAACTCTCACTGGTGCGTCGATGCACTGCATTCGCAGTGATGCCGCCACCACCACCACTACCACCTGTGGAAGCTGAATGGTGGTGATGATGATTCATGCTGCTGCTGCTATTCGCATTATGATGATGAAAAGACGAATGATGAGCGCTGTGTGGATGATAATGATGTGATTGGTGATGTTTGTCCGTCGAGTTGGTGGTCGATTTTGCGCCACCGCTGCCCGCATTTGCATTGGCATTTGTCAACGATGTCATTTTAGTCAATGGTGGCTTCTTAATCGATGTGGTGCTGGCGGCACGTATGGGAGCGTGCGACTGTATTGTATTGCGGCGCTGGGCTGCTATAGAGCTGCTCTTAAACATATCGGAGAATTGATGATGATCCATTATGGTTAATGGGTGTCCTTGCTGTTCCGGGTGCACTTGATTTGAATGTTGCTGATTATTGCTGAGGTTATGATTGAGGTTATGTGTATGATGATTGGTGTTGGGCACAACGACTGTTTGGGTATCTTCAGGCGATGATGCGGAATTATTCTCTTGTGGCGGTGTTGTGGGCGAGGCTAATGCTGAAGGAGGTGGCTGATCTTGCTGCGGCGACTGCGGCTGTTGTTGTTGCTGCTGTGCCTGCTGCTGATGTTGCGATTGCTGACCGGAATCTTCCGTGGCGGTTTGATTCTCGGCCATAATCGGGTTTTTCAAGGTGCGCAATGTCTTTAGCAGATAATCCAGGACGAATGATTTTACTTGGTAACTGTTAGCCGTATATTTAATATATATAAATTTTAGTTTGTTATTGTAGTCGAAGTTTGATTGTTTAATTAATCCTAGGGTTTATTACGTTGGTTGTTGTATTCAATTTAAATTTCTTTGTTGTTTAAACTAATTTCAGCTATTTTCACTTACAATTATGACTTAATTTCTATTAAATTCTATGCATTATATAACTATATATTTTTTTGAATATTTTTATTTTAATTCTTTGTGTATGTGTGTGTGTGTGTTATTAAGCACTATAACAAAAACAGTTACTAATTTTTTTTGTCGATTTTCTCTCTTTCTACTCTCCCGGTTCGACTTCTTCTGCGACGCGTGAAGCTTGCTCACGCGTGTTTCAACTCAATTTTAACAACTTCAGCTGTTTTTCACACTTTTTCACTTTCAATTTTTCAAAAATTGTTATTTTTTTTTGAATGCCTGCGACGGCCACTAAATCTGTTGTAGTATGATGAATTAATATCACCCAACTGAACTGTGGTGATCCGCACAGCACTTTTTGCGAATTTCACAAATGAACGGTATTTGTTGTTTTTTATTTTTGTTGTTGCGTTTTTCGTAATAGTTTTTCTACCTTGTTATTGTTGTTGTTGTTGCTGTTGCTTTTTACGTATACTATGTACTTGCAATTGTTGTCAGTTTTATTAGTGTTGCTGATGAGGTCGAGCTCAGCGGCAACTGCTTTAAAAGAGAAAAAAAAGAGAATTTAAATTAAATTTAATTGAATTTGATCATCAGTGCAAATACGTTGCGTTTCATAGAAATAATACCACATAAGGACCGAAGGAAAAAGGGATGAATTCGAGGTTGCTAAAAGTCATTACCGCTAAATGAAAAATTTTTTTTTTGGAGAGTTTCGAACGTCGTGACCTTGAACAAAGCGTTCTTTTAAATAATGCATGAATCGTGTAAAGAACCACCAGAAGGCACTAGTGTCAAATAGAATCGTTAAAGACCGTGTTTACAATGCAATTAAGATCAAATTACTCATGAATATGCTTAAAATTTCAAATTTACAGTACGATTGCCTTCACATTAAAACCATCTCTTGAACCATATGTCGGAAAATATCTCTTTTAAATTTGACCGATAGATGGCGCAGTAGTAGAAATGCCTGTGAAGACGGTATTTATTGTACGATTTCGCTCAAGTTCAAAATATGCATTAGAGTCATAAATATACACATTTAATTAGAATTTTACACCGTTAGGTGGCACTAAAATTACCGATAAAAACTGTATTAACAATTTGACCTCGTTCAAAATCTAAATATGCATTAGACATTAGGCATAAAGTAAATACGCATATTGGATGAGAACTTATGGACTGGGGTCTGTTGAAAAGGTCGATAGTTTTGGAATTTTTTTATTTTTCTTTTGACCTTATCTATAACGATGAAACGCAAAATATCTCAAACTGAAGACGGAGATCTTTTATAGTTAGTAGGTTGCTGAACAATAGATAGATGGAGAGCAACTTGTTTAGCTGACTGACGGTCGTGCGTACATACGTAAATACTTAGGCTGACAAAGGCGACAGCGACGACAATGACAACGGTAAATTGGATGGCAACGAGATGCACAACGCGACGGTTTTTAAAACGACGACGGCGGCGACGACTATAACAGCGACGACAACTTCAGTTGCGATTAAAGTCTTGGTCAACGACGTTTTTTCGCGTTTCAGTTTAATGGCGACAATGACGCGAACGTTACTCGTGTCACGGTTGGCGTTGACGGTATTTACTGTAACCGCGACGTTGACAGTGACAGTAGTTGCTGTTCCTACTATTATTGTTGCCGATGTGTTATTGTTATTGTTGTTGTTGTTTTTGATGGTGGTGGTGTAAATTTCGTTACTTTGCTTATTGCTCTTTTTGTGATTGTTATAAGCGTTAGTTACAATTTTTTTGGTGCTATTGTTATTGTTGTTGTTAGGGTTGTCGTTGTCCAGATCAAAGACAACATCATCGACATTATCTACACGACGACGATGCATATTGTCCAACACCAAACATACACGGCAGTCATGTGGAATGTTGGTGAGGCGCACGAAGCGCTCGATACCACAGACACTGTTAGTTGTTCGTAGCTTGGTTGATTTGGTTTGTTTGGTGGGTTGGTGGGTTGCTATTTTCTGTTTGTTATGTCGACAATACAATTGCTTGATGCGGCGAATTTTGCATAACAAAATTGAACTTACGTACTTACGTACAAACAAATCGACCGAGCAATGTCAAAGTGGTGAAGAAGATAAAATAGAATAGGCAATTGTTGTTGTAGCGGTGGAAATTTTTAGAAATAGATTTAGATTTTTATTAGTTGACTTGAGTGCTTAATTTAAATTTAAATTATATTATTTATTTTAATATACCTATGTTTTTTCTATTATTTTTTAAAGTTTACTTTAGTTGCACAAACGTTAGTTGACTTTGTTGTAATACTACTTTTTACTAGTTGCATATAGTATTAAGCAACCAACCAAGCTGCTTGCAAGCTGAGCTTTTGCTCCACCCGCGCACACGCAGTCAGTGTGTGACTGACACTCACACTCTTTTGCACTGATCGCAATGATCTCGCACTAATCAACTATTCAATCGCGCTGTTCTTGCCATTTGCCACATTTTTCACCAATTAATGTTCAAATTAATATAAAATGTATATGTATGCTTTTAAAGCGTTTAGCACTTTTTTCAATATTTTTTATTTGTTTAAATATTTTTTTGGGAAACACATTCGTCAGTTGTTGTTGTTTGATGTTTGATGTTTTGGAATTTACGCAACGCACTTTTCACACTACTTCCGTTTCAGAAGATTGTGGAAGGAATCTTTAAATTATTATAATTTTTTTTTTCAAAAATACAAAACTCAAAAAATCATTGCAATTTTTTGCTTTTGAAAATAGAAGAAAAAATTATTTCTTTTTTGCCAATTTTTTGCATTTTTTCACACAAACTGAAGAAATAAATTTTTTTATTTATTTATTTATCTTAAATGTTGAATTTGTTTGGATGTTTTCTTTTTTATTTTTTGCAACGTCGTTGTTGTTGTTTAGAACATTATTCTTTTAGATAATTATTCCACTTAAGGTCAACCCCACATACACCGACGAGCATGCAGTTTCAGTCGAATTAATTCCTAAAATGAAACAGAGCAGAGAATAAAACAGTGATCAGTTAAACAGTTTCTTAAATACTTAATCATAATTTCTGAATGAGTAACGCGCGAGGCGACATTTTAGTTAAATTGTGCCAATAGTACGTATGTATCAATGTAGTTGCCGGTGTGTTGTGTGTGTGTATGTACATACGGGTATGTAGATTTGTGCACCACCGTTGCTGCTGCTGTCGCTGCTGCCGCTGCTTTTAACTGCGTAGTTTCGTTTTTCTCAACTAATATACATATTTAAATTTTTGTTTTGTTTTGTTTTCAAATACCGATTATTCGTCGTAAGATTCGCCGTTGCGTCTTTTGGTTGTCCATCAATAACATACAAACCTACCTAAGCAAATATAAACATATGCATACATGTATGTATGTATGTATGTATGTATGTATGTATCTCAGTTATGTTTGCACGCTTCGCTAAAAATATGCTATTTGATGCGAGAAACTCATTTCTGGTTTCATTGTGGTTTGCACTTAAATATATGTACAATACATACCTACTGAGTGAAAAAATACATACATATATTGAGTATATGTATGTATGTATGTATTTGTGCAGTTATAGGTATTTAAGCATTTATGTAGAAAGGCACGTGTGTCTCTTTGCTAATTCTATTTGCCTTTTTCACTTCTTCCATTTTTATCTTATTAATAACTATATTTTGTTTTGTTTTTGATTTCGCTTCAGCTTCAGTGTTTGATTTCATTAATGTAATCACTTCTGATAGGCGGATGTTGTTGTTTGTTGTTATTGTCATGTCATTATGTGAACACTAGACAGAAGTGTAGTCATTCATGAAAGAACTATGTACATACTAGGGAGTGCTACTCTCAATAAGAAGCCATGAAGGCATGCTTCTAGTCTACTAAACTTGCCTTCCGGTGACATTTCATTAGAATACTATTGTATCACAACATTGCGAAACCTAATGGCAACAGAAGGCCTAACCGGTTTTCTACTCGGCTCTCCATAAACTGAGTGTCTCCCGCCGTCTTGATATCACTATTCAAAAAGTAATCTGTAAAACCTGATCTATCCAACGAAGTATGGGTATTTGCACTTCATACGACTTTAGTGAGGCAAATACATACTATTAGAATATGGTTCACTGATATGGAACCTCAATTATCAAGTTCATTCTGATAAGTTGGAGTCTGTTCAAAAACAATTTTTACTTTTTTTATTAAGATATTTCCTATAGAACTCTACGATAAATCTTCCGCCCGATACCAACCGTTTAAAGCTTCCAAAGCTACATACACTCGCAAGTCATATAGAAATGTTAGGCGCATTGTTCGTAGTGAAACTTCTTAACGGATCAATTTGTAGTTCATGGATCTTGTGTGAGGTAAACTTTAGTATACCAACTCGTGTATCTTGGCAATTTAGGCCTTTACCAATAAATTCATATAAAATAAATTATGAACTGAATGAAACTTTTCACCGATGAGACGGAAAATGTGAGCAATTTGTTTTGCATTTCTAAGCGGTGGCATATTCAAATGATGCGCATCCCTTTGCGCATCCCCGAACGGAAATATGCGTAGAAGATGGAATCGGTATCAAACGGTAAGCGGTGATTTTGAGAAAGTTGGTAAGCCTTATCCATAGCGGCTGACATCGACAAGCCTCAGGGAATTTAAATGAGTTTTGACAAATCCACCAAAAAAAAGAATCCATCTGACCACAAACGAAACTCTATTTCATGAGAGCGCTTTGAAATTCAAGTTTTTTTTAACATTTTTTAACGGTGCCACTACGTCACGAAATCAGCTTTTGTGATTTTAAGAGGAATTTTGGGTTTTTAATTACGCTCAAGAAGGACACCAGACGCTTTCAATTGCAAGTTTACCAAGAAATTTTGACGATTTTTTTATTTAGATAGTGGCACTGGTACCTTTTGCCCATCCGCTGTTGAATGTTCCTCGATCTGATATTGCGGCCAACACATTGACTTGAGATAGGGAAACGCTATCAGCTCCAATATGATGGAGTTTAAGTAAGTTTCGTATCTAGCCATCTATGCGGCAATTAAATAGAGTACAAAGATCTTGGTTCTAAGCAGCAAGAATTGGTCGAACCTATTCGTGGCCTTAGAGTTGGTAAATTGGTTATCAAAACCTCGATCCCTCTATTATTTGTGCAAAAAACGTTGAAGGCTCCAGGCGCAAAAGATCGTGCTCTATATAACTGACCCAATGAGCAGGACTTTGAAGAGCGTAGTACTTGAGGTTGACGTGTAGGAAGAAAGAAGGAAATATTAGACAATATTAACTAAAGCTCAAAATCATTTCTTATTTCAGCTTCTCCTCCCAACAAATAAAAGGAATGTAGTGAAAGTCTTACTTCAAAACCGTCCGGTTCGGACAAGAGTCTTGACAAAGTCTTGAGCCGGATATTTAAAAAAAAACTTCTTTGGAATTAATTTGTGGATAATGCACGGCTTGCGACGACTGTCATAATTCGAAAAAAAAAACTAAAAAAAAAATGGCCTATGCTTTCAAGATAATCTGTAACGGTGGGAAGCAGGTCAACATCCGAATTAAATGAAGAAGTCCCACAAACATATTGTCAGCATAAATACTACGAACTAAAAAGTTAGCGCATTAAATCAGTGATGTCTGCAGGATCTGCGAAAAAGTGGTATAGTTCTTGAGCTGCTTTTTTAATCAAGCTACAGGCGGGGAAATTACTGTTAAAAATATAAAAAAACATTCCGAAATCTTTTGATATCGTATAAATATCTTCGAGTTTCCTCATAATACTTGTGTTTAAAGAACTTTCGAGAATATTATTCACACAATTTATGTAAAGACTGCTCCCAAATGCAAGTTCATACTTCGTACTCAACTCTAAAAATATCTAAAAATAAACACAAAATACACTTGCACCGTGAAAATATGCAAAATTGTTTGTACAAATGATACAAGACTGTAAAAATTTGCATTTTGACATTGCAACCGATGGAGAATAGGAATCAACCAGCTGAACAAATATGTATCTTCATATGTATGCACATATATATTTTACCAAACAAGCAACAAAAACAACAAGTGGAAGATACAGTATAATAAAAAAGAACAAGAGTAATCGACCAGCACAGCACATTAACACGACCAAAAGAAGAGCCAATCAGCAGCAAAGGAAAGCAGAAAGAAAGAACAGAAAACACAGAGGAAGAAGAAGCAGAAGAAAATATCGACAATTGAAAGAAATGGGAGGCACATACCAAGCTGGCTGTGATGGTAGTAGTGCAGCAGTGCGGTTTTCGCAACCAATAAAGTAAAGAGAGAAAATCGATAGAAAGCAAAAGAAAAAGTTTGCAATTTCCTGTTGCTGCATATGCTTGTACATATAAATATCATGTATGTACCATATGTATGTATTTATAAGTGTATAAAGTACGAAGACAGTGTAGAACAGTGAATACGCTTGGGTGGGGTGGTGGCGCATGCGACATATTATGGTTATGAAGTTTGCCATTCAGTGCTGCAACTACCGCAACAACACTAACAATTACAACTACAACTTATTCTTAGGTGGCAAGTAACAAGCAGTTGAAGTTAAAGGTGTTGTTGGTGATGCTAAGCTGTTCAAGTGTTGTTGTTATTGTTATTGTTGGCAGTGTATGGTGTGCTCTTACAGCTGCAGTTGATTATTCATTCTTTTATGTATATACATACCTACATGCATATGTACATATGTATGTATGTACGAGTATGTTGGTAAGTGATGAGCAATGAGCAATAATTGCTGTCTGTACAAATTGGCATTCTTCACGGTTACTACTAAATCGAAGAACTCTCTTATAAGAAAAAAAGGGAAACAGAGAAAAAACAACAACTGTGAAGAGATGGATGGAATGGACATGCAGACTGGCAAAAGACTCACAAGAAGATACATCTAAATATGTATGCATGTATGTACAATATGTAGGTATGCATGTGACAATGGTGGTTTTTTTTTTGGAGACGATGAATTCGCATAAGCAGATAAATGGCGAAACACTAAATAAGTGACAAAAAAACATAAATCAGAGCTCTGAATGTTAAAGCTGTTAAAGCGTCGAAACATGTATATTAGGGTGGAACAAAAAAAAAAACGGTATTAAAAATGTTACGGGTTTGTCTGTAATAAATTTCAAAAGTGGAATATAGTGTGCTAGAAATTCATTTTCATTCAACGAGACCGGATCAGTACCTTCCAGCAACTTCTTTTTAAATGATATAAATAAGAAAGAATTAAAGCCTATTGTAGACTTATCTAAAACCAATCAGATAAACCTACTTTAAATACCTTGCATACCTCGCATAAAAACACTTTTTTACAAGCTCCTCTAACTTAATCAACTGAATTTCTGACTCTCTTTTTCCTGCCTGTCGAAACAGTGTGCTTTGTAGATCTCTACTTACATAGATTACCCCGATAATAGTATCTAGTCTGTAACTTCTCTATTTTTCCTTTGGTTCCTGCCTAGATAATATACTTCCTTTTTGCGTACTTGACAGTTAGGTTATGGAAAACTAGTAACGAAGCAATCCTGGCTTAGAATAAAAGAGAAAATATTGGAATCGCAGACCTTATCGGTCTGCTCTCAAAGGAAATTTCATCTCTGCTACAATGATCTATGTCCCGTTGCGCATGGGCAAAGAACATATCACCGCCTTAAAACGATTGAAATGGTTTTCGGACGGACTCCTCTCACAATGTGTAGTCTGGGTGTTGATGACTTTCCAACAAATGGACAGACTTATAGCTTTTCGTTGCCTCTGAAAGGCTGTGGGAAAATAATTAATAATTTTTTAAATGTGGTCTGGTCAGTATTCGTACCTTAGAACTATATCGAAAAAAAAAAAAACTAGTTACAACGAAACGCACAGCCCTAATGTGCAATTGTAATAATTTCTACTTGCTTTAACAACAATACAGCATCGAAAATGAGTCACTTGAAAACAATTGTCTGTTTTGCTTTTATCACTCTTTTCATTTTGTTTATGTGTATGATCATATTTTAGTTTGATTACTTTTGTATTTTTTCTTTACAAAGTTAAATTCCTACATTTTCGATGCGAACGGCGAGTAGTGAGTGCAATGGCCAATCAAAAACGGCAAGAAAGAGGAAATTAAGTGCAAAAGAATAACAAAACTTATAATACTATAGAACGGCAGCGCCGAAAGAGTCTTGAATAAAAGATTTACAAATTGAAAAAAAAAAAAAAAAAAAAAAAAAAACCGCAAAAGTTTGTTTATTTTTATTTGTAAGCGTATGCACCAATAATAAGCGGAATAAAACAAATAAATAATAAAAAAATATATATATAAAGTCTCAGACGAAATGATAGCCAGGCACAAGTGATTGAACGTATAACCAAGACATAAATAAATAAATAAAGAAGTAAAAGAGAAAACAACAAAAGTTTCTTGCATAATTTGTGTCTTCTGGGAAGCAGTAAATTAATTAATTTTGAAAGAAAATACAAAACTCAAACAAACAGTAGAAGACACCGAAAAGTAGTAGAACAGAATGATGTGTAACAAACGACGATAAGCATAATTGTAGATACAAACATGTGTTTGTATGTAAGTATGAACTCGAACTGCATTTATTTTTAAATTTTCTTTTTGTTTTTGAGTGGAGTAGAATTTGTAGAGAATGTGTAAAGCGAATAATAAAGAGAAAGGAAACAGATGGATTATAGAAGAAAGTAGATAAGTGGCAAGGTAGATTTCTAGATATCTAATCACTTACATATTTATGTATGTATGTATGTATATCCGTTCAAGCAATGAGTGACAAAAATTGTATAGAAAATCAATGGACCTTATTTCAAAACAACTAGCCAACAAGCAAACGCTGATAACTATATACATATTTACCTACATACATACAGTTAGTACAAAGGCAGGCCTCCAAGTCTTCTCCTTCATGCCAACGTGACGTTAGCACCGTCCGTTTTGGGGGAATACAGACAACAAGACCGTATGTATGTATGTATGTATGTATGTACGCACATATCTATGTATGCTCATAAAATGTTTGGCAAAGGTTTTCCAGCTGATATTCAATTGTACAAATATACATACACATACACATATGTACATACTAAATAATATTCGTACACAACATACAAATTCAACAAACAATTTTGCTGCTCACGCGCTGCTGCTGAACGTGTTTCACATAAGAGCACACTGTTGTCAAGCGGTGGTGGGCGGCAACTCGTAGCGAGGGAATATGAGCAGAATAATGTTTGGAATAAATTTTGTTGGTTTTTCTGCGATTTTTTCCCCCCCCCTTGGTTTTGGTTTTTTTTTTTTTGGCACTATTTAACATTTATGCTGTGCGCTAGCAGCGCTGTTTTTGCCTTGGTTAATTGACGCTGCGGTCGCCAACGCCAGCAACAACAAGAACAACAGTAGTAGTAGCAGCGGTTGCCGCAGACGACTTCTCTTCATCTATGTATCTGAAAAATACATTCGTCACACTTCCCGCTGTTGCTAAATTTGCTTTTATATATTTACATATACATATCTATGTTCTTATGTATATGTGTGCGTGCGTGTGTATACATATATAGTTTGCAAACATTTTGACATTTCTAGCAACGAATGGGCAGGCATAAACATTGCAAAAATAAATAAATTTGCAGTTTATTTATACATACGTGTACATACCTATGTATAGTTGTAGAGATTTAACAACAAATACTTGCAAAATTTGAGTTGTTGTTTGAGATGTTTAGATAAGTTTATTTGTTTTTTTTTGTTCTTCGTTTTGTACTCTCCAAATGTAGTTCTTCCTCATTTTGCGAATGTGGCAAATAAATAGGAGAATGACAAAATATACATACATACATATACAGTATTGCACAAAACATTTGCAACTGCGTTGAAATATTTCAGTAAATGTATCCATTTCCGTTTTCTTTTCAGATCTGAAGTTATATGTCATTTTACGATTTTGATATTTTTAATTGTTTACAAATAATTATTTTTCCAGTTTTACTTAAACACTCGAAAAAATATATCGTTCTGGAAAATAATCATTATTTATGTATCGTTATTATTTCGCTCAAAGTAACGCTTAGGCTTTGATAACTAATTTTCCAACCATTCAATTTAAAAGGTCACATATCAATCTTTCCGAAAATCCAAGTTTGAGCGAAAAAATATCGATAAAAAAATAATGACCATTTTTAGAACGATATTTTTGTCGCTCACAGTAATAACTATTATTGCCTGAACGTTTAAGTAAAATTTGAAAAACAATTAATTACAACTGAAAAAAATAATAAAAATCAATAAATAATAGGTAAGTTGTGATTTTTATTTTATTATGATTAAAAGAATATTCAAATTTTAATGCTCGTTTGTGACATACACGGTGTGTCCAAAAAATAACCGAACTTTTTGGATATAAAATAGTAAAATACACATTATATTATCTTTGAAAGTTATTATTTATTCATAATAGGTTCCATTTGACTCAACACAACGTTTGGAACGATCAACCAGCGCATGCATAGATTTTTTTATGTCATTTATAGAAATGTTCTTCGGTACCTCGGTTGCGGCTGCATAATTTTTTTAAATTTTTTTTTTTAATTTTTTAAACTTCAATTTAAATTTTTTTTCAAGTTTGACACAAACTTTTATATTTGCTCTTTGTTCCATTTTTTTTTTTTGGAACCATTAGCACACTTTTGGTTTTATTGAAATGGCTGTCACTTTTACATCTGTCATCCGACTTACATGAAGTTAGGTGCGTTTGAAAGAGGATGAATGTATCTTTTTAATGTTGCAAATTTTCAATAGATGGCGCTGTATGTTGTATGATTTAAATATAAAGTTCGGTTATTTTTGGGACACACCGTGTATTAAATACAAAACTAAACCAAACCTATTCCAATTAAAAAATTAAATTCATAATTCTATAAATAAAATTAATATTTCGTAGCAGATAATTAAAGTGTCAATGTAATCCAGTAGTATACACGTATTTTTTGGGTCTGGTAGTGAACGAGGACAAACGAAATATCTGCAGTCATCAAACAAACAGTCGGCGCCCACGTCGAATTAACACCATTTATAATGTCAATCTTTAAATCCAATGCAACAGGTGCTACTTTGGACTGAGTAGGTAATTGAAAAGTGAAGTCCTTCTCGACGAACCAAAACTCTTAAAGTTGTTCATAATTCCCGTTCGACTATATGTTGCAGAAGCATGAACAATATCGATATCCGATGAGTCGACCTTGAGAGTTTTCCAGTGAAATGGTTTGCGAATGATTTATGGTCCTTTGTGGAACGTTGAGCTGTACGAGTTGAATGGTGTCAATGACATATGTATGTAGTTCAGTTGAACGTTGGCTAGGACATATTGTCCGAATGAATGAAAGCACTCCAGCTTTTGAAGGTATTCGGTGCAATACCGGTGGTGGAATTAGCGCAAGACCACCACTCCGTTGAAAGGTGGTGCTTACGCCAATGAAAAAGAAGAAGAAACTATTAACTCAATCATGTTCAAGACAAACAGGATTCTAGAGCTTTTGCTGTGTTCTTTATATGGCTTCTATGATATGTAGAGTACGTATTGTTTCAGGAATTCGATGAAGTGGTCTCAAAAGCAACCACAAACCATAAGATATCCACTAAGTTTGACGGTCTTGTGGCAATAACACTTACGCAGTCGCTTGCCGGGCCGGGGGTTCGATGTAAGATAATACGATCACTGCCCACTGTAAATTTTCCATGAAGATTTGGCAAAGGCCTTCAGAAGCAGTGATGAGGGTGATAAAATAACTTAACAATAATGTCCTCTGTCAATTCCCTCCTTAAAGTCAGCACTAACTTGGGTCCATTAAGCTTCAACGTATTCGTATCGTCCCATAGTCGGTCTCTTAGAAATTTTCTTAATATTATGCGTATGATTGCGATCAACTTCTAGACTTATATGACTCAAACGACTATATCCATCTTAATCCCTTTGAAAAAAGTTCTAAAATTCATACTAAGTACTAATATTTTTCCAATTAAAAAGCAACAGTGTAAAACCGATATAAGTGAATAAACTGGAATATTTTTGATATTAATATGTTATTGTAATGTTGAATATTTTAAAATTAATAATTAAAAATTATTTTATTTGAATAACTCGATATTTATATCAAAAGGGGGGAAATTGCATCCCAGTTGCAAATGTTTTGTTCGATACTGTACAACTAACATTTGTATATGTACATATGTATATTCAAATTAACATTCATACAAGTGCAGAATATGCAATAAAAATTATTTAGTATAAAAATAAAAGATGAAAATCATTTAAAGTAAGCATTATGCACATACAACCATTTCGCAGCATCACATTTCTAAACAAAAATAAATCTGTGTTTATTTGTGCAAATTTGCAAATCTGCAAACTCAAAAGAAAACGAAAATACGATAAAGCAATTCTCAGAAAATAAGAAATGTACATTTTTTGTATATTTCCTTATGTCTGTTGTGTAAAATTATATCACATGATGACAAGTTATCACTAATATCAAAAGAAATTTTGATAAATAATTGATGCAAGAGATGCTTAGAATTGGCGAAAAGCATACCATACAAAAGCTCTGGGTGTCCACACCAGTCGTTTCAGGCTGTACATATTACGCTTCAGCTTCAGCTTAAGATTCAGAAGTTTAGTTAGTGCTGGTGTATGAATTCACCTCCACAACTACAAGTTTGCATAGCCTGGAGCGCCTGGAAGTAGTAAAATTTTTTGTCTGTGTTTCAAACTCTAGTGACAAACAGTTGTTTCGAAGAATGTTCGAACATAGTTCTGGTACGTAACAACACGGTAACAATATAGTCGATGCATTTCACGTAAACTTGAGACGATGAAATGAGCCTAAATATTTTATTATTTCCTAATATGAACTTGAAGAGGCAGGCTGATATTTTTTTAGTGACAGATGGAGGTCCGTTTTGTCGCCGTATAGGACATCAACGCCTTTCGTCAAGTTCCAGAGTGTCTTAAGTCCTTTGCACTATGCAGCTTCTTGATATACCTAAGATGAGTTCTAGCGAAGGCCGGTCAGGAAAAAAGCTGTGTTGCCCACTCATGCATTTATCGAATTCTAATCGATATATTACTGTCCTGTAATGCTTCTCTACGAATATAGTTATTTTCGTTTTTTGTGTTCTTCTCAGCTTTACTACTAGGTGGGGTGAAATGTAACCTCCTTGGTAATAAAAAAACAATTTTTTTCTTCTTTCATGCGAAATACTTGTCCATACTCAACATTATGCCAAACACGTCAACAACAATCTGCTGTCAAAACATGAACAACTTACAAGGCACTATAACATTTTTTGCAGTAGCAGCGCATTGTGGCGGTCAAGGAGGTTACTTTTCACCTCACTTAGTAAATAAATTATTGATCCTTGAAACGAACATCACAAAGCCTGAAACGGTCTGGTGAGAAACTTCATCTAAATAAATAATAGTGTAAGCGGCTAGTCCACTGTATTTTATACGTAATTCCAAATGAAAAAACGTTTTTGACTTTGGATAAGCTTTTTCAGGCTGTGCAATTGACTCTTACTACTTTTCTCTGATCATGAAAATCCATCTTATCTTCCCCTTGGTATGGCTGAAACTTATGCATTGTAAGAACATTTAAACGAATTTGCCTTAAGAAGAAAAATTCACAGTGACAGACGGTAAATTGATGCATTAAGACAAGTTAAATTTTATTAAATAATTTTTATGGAATTTGTGAAGTTAGTAAGAGAATAAGATACATTTTATTGATGCTGAATTCACGAATTCATCAAAAATTTTCTAAACCTTGTCGTAAATGCTACATCTTTTCATTTTGATTATAGTGATTTTTTTCAGCTGCGAGCTAAATTTTGCTTAGAGAAAAAGAATGATAAAAACTACTGAAATTTATTGTTCTGAGAGGAAAAAAAATAATGAATAACGAAAATTATTTTATATACAAAAATGATAATCGAAAATAAAAAAATTGAAATAAGCAAAATTTCCAAAGTTTTTGTGGTTAATTTTTATGCCTGCGGTACTGTTGTTGTTTCAAGACCAGTAAATCAATATTTGCTAGAAAATTGCCAATTGTACTTTTTTGTCAAAATGGCTGAATAAAATCTTTACTTGAATAAGAATGAATAATTTTTCTTCTGAAACTAACTAATCATTAAAAAAAAATATTAAAAACTAGTTTTTACAAGCTTTTGTTTCAGCTTTTTCGAGCATATAGAACAAAAATATTCACTTTTTTTATAATTTCAAACTTATTTAGACCAAATGAAAAACTTTGAAGTTCTAAAGAGATTTCGACGAACAAAATTGAATACCCGGGTATCTAGAGCTCTAATAGGTATAAAGCTTTTATTTGATTTATTAGCTATACTAGTGCTCTTAAGTTCAAATAAACTCAAACCTCAACTAACTCTTCTTCCCCTTGTGTTTGAAGAGATATCATTCAGAATACCAACTCAATATAATAAGATAAGAATACTTTGCATGCCAACATTATTTTTCTAAATGAAAAATGGAATGTGCTTTCGAAAAGAAGACAATCAAAGTTCCACATTTCACTTTCATATTCAGAAGAAAGAGATTACAGTATCTTTGTTGTTCTTCTACTATTTTAAAGTCCACTGGTAGTATGTATGTACTTGTAGATCATCGTTTAAAAATAGTAGTAAGTGCTTGACTTTGATAAGTTAGCAGTAAAACTTTCTTCATAATAACCTTGTTTCTGGGCTCACAATACAGTTATTAATATTTCTGATTTGTTGAATGACTTTGCAGTGAAATGTGAAATGGTCTTAGAATGCGGACAAATAGGAAATATGAATGTGATGATAACATAGAAACTTGGTTGATATTGGTAGAAGTGATTAATGTGCACATACATATGTACATACTTAAATTTAAGTAGCTCCGTAGATATATAAAAATACATGCATATTTACAGACGTATTATGTGAAGTATTCAACTAATTTTTTATTGGAAAGAAATTCAAGTATGCAATTTTCTTTTTCCCCCGTCAAATGCTTTGAAATGTAAACTTTCGATTTTGCTTGAAATGTCTTCAGTTCTGTTTGTATGAAAGTAACATACTCGGCTTCAGTATTGGATGCACCCTTTTGTCCATATACATATATGTATGTATGTATTTGAGGAGCTCAATGTGTGGGGAAATGGGTGTAAACGGAAACTGATATTCGATCGATAAAATACATTTATTTGTAATCTAAATAAAATTGTGCAATTGTTTATATGTATAACCGTATGAAAATATAATAATTTTCCATTGTTGTTCTAAGTTGCATTCCAGGCTTAAAAAAGAAAAAAAAAAAAAAAACAAATACAATTTTCTTCTTCGAATAAGTTTCTTCGCTTTATTGTGGTTTATTGTCGAGCGCATATTATACTGAAGTATATGGAAACTGATCAAAATAAAAAAAGAGATGAGTCAAGCGGAACTGTGGCGATAGGAATGAATCACACAATTTTAAATTTAAAATGCAACAGAGGCATGAAAATAAAAGTGTAAACAGCAGAAGACAAAATTCATTTATCGATAACACAAAATGTCGATAAGAACCGGAACAGCTGGTCGTGTAATAATAGGGACGCAACTGATGGTATTCGCTTGATACAATTGAATGGGTTTAGAGTTTTTCATCTATATTTTCGCCTTTACATGCACATAGATACAATTGTGTTGTGTCTGCATGTGTGTGTGTGTATGAGTTGAACATCGCCTCTTATGTACTATATTTTTAGTGGCAGATCTAGTGTAGTGTAACTTCCCAACGTCAAGCAAAAGAGCTGCATGCCGGAAAGGATGATAGTCTGGAGGCGGTTGGTAGGTAGCCGTAAAACAGGCACAAGGAAAGTGAAAAAGTGAATCAACATTTTAACAGTCAGCAGCCAACCACCACTACCACAACGAAAACGACAAAGACGACGACGACGACGGCAACGGCGGCGACGATGACGACGAAAGAGCCGACCAAGCATAGAGGGCGAACCAGAAATGCCAGAAATCAATGTGTGAAGCGCAGAAGTGATAAAAGTAAATGAAGAGAAAAATATGTGTTTTATTTTTTTTTTCTTCTTCATTTACAGATGTCGGGAAAAATGCTGCTGCGCTGTGGCGTACTTTGGCAGTGCTATTTAACGATTATATAGCCACTGGAGAAAAGCAAAATGGATTGGAATGCAAAAATTATACTGGATATTTTTTGTTATACTTATAGAGGGCGAATAAAGTCACTACGCAGGCGACTTTGCCTGGTCCAAATGATGCAGAACAAAGTCCTTTGCTTATTATTCACAAGGATTTTTTTTGAGATGCATGTAGAAAAATGTATAAATACAATTTATAAACGTGTTTTCAAAGTTCTTTGATTTCTTAGGCTCAAATCTAGCGAGCTTGTACATTATCAGTACTATGTTACCATTTATTTCAAACATTGTTTATAGATATTTCACCGTGACAAATAAACTTTAACTGATGATACAATATGTCCAACCTTTATTTAAGACATGACACTACCATTTTATATAGCCTTGAACTATTGAAAACCTTTTGTCACCCCTTTGCAGGGTATAAATATGCGAAGTATTCTCCAAATTAACATTTTAACCTATTCATTTTTCACACTGCACTTTTATCGTCGAACGTAATGAATAGCAAACACACGAAAAGGGCAGCGACGTAACGTTTGGCAATTGCAAATGGTTTTTCAATCAATTGAATTTTACACACATGGACTTGTCGATAAACAATATTTTTATAAAAATTTCAACTTTTGGCTATACAAAAAGCCGCATATAATTAAATATTTGCTCTTCAACTTGTTTTAAGCATACACAAGCACTTATACACATATGCTTATATGTATATGTACAAATTTATTTGCAAAATTCACATACACACTACTTGTAGATGTTGACGGTCTTTGCACTTGGCGTTGTGCAAAAATTTAGATTTGCGAAATTTTTGCTTATTTCTTTATACATTTATATTTTTCATATTTCAAGAGCCGAAGTGAACAATGAACTAATGAAAAGCAGAAACCAAAAACGGCAGCGTTGGCCGCAGCACCAGCTATTCAAACTATTCTCATATAATTCGGTTCCCAAGCAAATAGCCAGCAAGCAGGCGATGGGCACACAATCACATCGATTTGTTGCACTAATTTACTAAATATTTTACTTATTTGCAAGCACTACATACAGTGAGAAAACACCGCCAGTCTATTATTATTATATTGCTAAACACTTTTCAGCAATTAACACCTTTTACCACTGTTAATTTCAAATGCAATTTAGTGAAATTTTTCGCGAAAATTTCATTTTTGCCAATAGAATCGGCGACGACGACATAGTGTGGAAATGACACACGGCAAAAATTTTGACAGTTGCAGCAGCGCTGCGTAATCAAACCGAAAAAAAAGAGTAGTAATCGTTTTGGCTATAGTCGCCGACGAACGGCCATCCAACGAATAGTAAACGAAAACGGAAGATAAAGTAGTAGCGAAAGAGGAGACAGCAACGAACTAGGCAGAAGAGATGAGAAAATGACGAATAGCGCGAGAAATGTACGAAGAGCACGTTAGGTAGCGTCGCTGCGGCAGCATTTATACGCGTATACACACACCAACACACACGCATACAAAGGAACACATTTTGGTCAGGAAAGCCTCGTCGCTAATCATTTTGGTCGCACATTTTTTTTCGTTTTTACACAAATTCAAACGCATGGCTTTATTATAAAACATTTGCTTACTAATCTGTACATATGTACGTACTTTATTTTGCATAATTAATATTGTTTAAAAGCTGCGTAAATTCACATTTCACTTGCACAAAACTATTTTCACAACGAACTGAACTGACGACTGCGAACGAACGAACTAACGTACGAATGTCAAAAATCTGACAGATACGAAATTGTCGAGAATGCCCACAAAAGGGAAGTTAATAGTGTGATAGAGAGAAAGAAAATTTGAGGGTTTTTCAAGTATTGTGGCATTTTGAAAAGATTGAGGGATTTTTGCTAATATTCTGACACTAGGTGGCGCACCATATGTAAAGATGTCGCTGAGGTAGTACCAGGCGGAAATTAGATTCAAATTAAACGGTTGTGGTCTTTGCTAAGCGAGAAAAAATTACTTAAATCGCTTGTGTTCTGAAAATATTTTCATGCTGTAAGGTTTTTGAAGGAAGATATAATTTTCGAGAGCACAATTTTAAGGTTTTGTGTTTTTATTTTGGTAAAGATCAGGACGAAATGAAACGATGACCACGTGAGGCGAAGTAACTGTCAAAAGGAATTAGTAAACACAAAACAAGACAAATTTTGGTTATAAATTAATATAATAGAAAATTTTGTGTACATCTTTGGAGTTTCACGTTATTTAAAAATTGTTTGTGCCTTCTTTAAACTTCTTTTTTTCTGGTCTACAGGGTGTCTGTAATGAATAATTAAATATGTGGTATAAATATTGCTTCGGGAAGGTCATTTCAATAAATATAAGAACAAGAAAATTTTGAACTTTAACACCCATAGCGCCACACTGTCGTACAATATTTAGTCACTGCATATTTATTAAGATACATATGCATATGTAAATATAATATAATAGTTTGTTCAAAGGCGGCGATAAATAATGTTTTTTTTTATATTTTCCTGTCGCTGTTGATGGGTTTAGCTGAAAGCTGGTTGACTGATGTTTTAGAGATAAGATAGATAATTTGAACAACATTTTATCAGCGAAATCGTTATACTAACTAATTACTTAACGGAACAAAATTTATTTCATCTCTTCAAAAGTGCCACATGTCGAGTCTGCTACGAACTACTTTGAAGGGTTGTGAATTATTATAGTAAGAGCCTGCTTTACAGTCAAAAACATTTAACTTTTACCTGGCGTTTCGTATTCTCTCTAGTAAATATTTAAACTATTTAAACGCCATAGCATCTTAAAATAGTCACACTATCTGTTAATTATGTAAGCGTTACTTATATACGTACATATAATAATATTTACATACAAATAATGTAATTACATATAGGTTGGCTGAGAAAAATTATTTAAATTATCTTCACTTTTGACGTTGATGGGATTTTCTTCTATTTACATATTGCAATAAATATTCATGCGATTATTTGGCGAATGTTTTGAAAGTTGCAGTAGTGGATTAGTGGAAATTACGCTCTGTCTACAATAACTTTTGCTACTACATATAATATATGTATTTCATCTTTGTCTACCCCAGAGATATATTCTCTATCACCTGTAACACTATCACTAACATTTTTGTTTTTGTTATTGTTGTTGTTATTGTTGTTATTGTTTTTTACTGTATACTGCATGACTGAGGTGTTTGTGTTTTGACGCAAATATTTACGCTAAAATAAAAGGTTGAGAAAAAAGAAATCTCAACAACTGACAACGCCAACATTGATGTCAGCAACATTAATTTATGATCAGTATACAATACACATACATACACATACATACACTGTATAATATATTTATAATAATAACATATGTATGTTGTTGCTATTTTATTAATATTTCTCGCTGAAACTCTGTGCTTCTCTACTATATTTCCAACCATTTTGTGTTTACAAAATATCCGTTGTGAAAATGGCGACAAGAGCCTGAAGTTAGATGTGACTTTTAGGTCTACAAATATACATACACATACATACAACTTTGGAAAATTTCGAATTTGTTTGAAACAAACAAACCTTATCTTTGGTTACATACAACATACTCATATGTATATTATATACTCATTCTTACAATTTTTATTTATTTAATTTTCTGCTCGCCTGTAAGGCTTCGTAGCCGTAAATTTGTCATATGTCAGTAGTAAATTTGTCCTTCTAAAGCGATTTGTTGTTTAAAAAAATATATTCCTTTCTTGTTTCTCAGAAAATTTATAAAAATATTGAATTATTGTGGAAGAAAAGGTTTTTTAGTTCTTAGTTAGAAGTTGTGTTTAGTATTCATACTTTTCTCTCTGCTTGACTTTCGACTTTTATATGATCTTGTGAGCAAGTACCCCAGTTCGATACCATATTTGAATACCACTGCCCCGGTAAGATCGTTGCCTCCGTAGTTTTGTTGTGTTTCAGTCGGGCAATTGCTATTCGGTAATGGTACGCCTATTCAGTGTCATTGGTTGGAGAATCGAAACGTCACATCCTTCACTTTCCCACATAAGTGTGGGATGTTGGTCGAACCTGACCTTTTGAGTACACAATGCTAACCTCTTGGCTATTGCGGCAGCCTTTTGGGATCATCGAAATACTTAGCCTATCTTTTGAAAAAAAGCTTAAATCTAACGAAGACAGAGTCGATATAACAATGTGATTATGCGTCATATATGTACATATACAAAGGAATTATTCCTGGAGAAGCACATTTACTGGATTTTTTTAAATTTAGTAAACGCACCAGGGTACAGTAAAGACCTGACAAGGAATTTTTGATTTCGGTACCGAAAGGTTAACACAGATTTTAGCTCTCTAATAACTTCGGGGGAGTTGAATTTATAACCGTGACGTCCCTAGAGTGACGTGGCGGAGGTCTCTGTTGAGAATGATAAGAGCTGCAGAGCAAAATAGACATGTCGATAGGCCCTAACAACCGCGTACTTAGTTCTGCCTTCTCTAGACTGGATAAAGAAGCAAAACGAATGGGTGAATGAGAATAAGACGAAATGTCTTCTGCATTCAAACAAACAGTCGTAGCATTCGCGACCTGGCTCCCACGTCCTGTTGATAGTCTTATTTTGAAGTCTTCGACAATTCCGTCTATCTAAATGCCAGAAATAACACCAATAATAATACCAGCCTTGAAATCCAATGCAGAATCACTCTTGTCAACAGATACTGCGGAAAACTAAAGTCCTCTCTCGACGAACAAAAGCTAAACTTTATAAGTTGCTCATTATTCCAGTCCTGCTTTATAGTACAGAGGCATGGACCATCTGAGACGCTGAGAGATTTTGAGAAAAAGATTTTGCGAAAGATTTGTGGGCCTCTGGGCGTCCTCTGCGCGTTGGAAAATACTTCAGCCGATGGAGCGTTGGGCTGTGCGAGTTATGCGGTGACATTGATCTATTTTAAAGATTTAAGGTACAGCGGTTACGCTGACTAGGTCGTGTCCAGATGGAATGGATAGGAATACTCCAACTTTCGATGCAGCACCCGCCGGTGGAAGTAGTGGACTAAGAAGAGAATCACCACTTCGTTAAAAGCACCAGATTGAGAGGGACCTGATTGTACTTGGTATCTCCAATTGGCGCCAAGCAGCGGAAATACGAAAAGAAAGAATGAATGGGCTACTGTTAACAAGGCTTTAATCGCGTTAGCGGTGTCTACGCCAGTAAAGAAGTAAAAGAAAGAATGTGAATGTGTCTTGAGTAAGTTTAAAAAAAGCCTAAAAATGTACTTCAATTTAAATGGAAATAATATTCGTTTTGGTATGTGTTCATATATTATTTTATAATTATTTACAGCGCATTATGATTTTTACAAATAATTCTGCAAAAAAAAAAAAAATAAATAAATTACTTAATTTGAAATTAATAACAAGTAAAAGGTATTTGTAATATACATATATAAAAACACGTGTTCGTCTCCGACACCTATCAATTTCAAACCACCACGTGTACAATGGATATACTACATTTACATACATATATATGTACATAAATACACGTATATACAAACCTTCTGTTGGCTACAATGCATATCTACAGGCAATGGTGGACTCATATATAGGTATGTATGTACATATCTATCTGCAAAGTGTTAACAAACACACCATCCGCTCCAACAGCTAACAACTGTCGCCAAATTAATCATTCTTTTTTTTTTTTTTTGTCACAAAAGTACATATGTAGTTATGGTAGGCAATTACATTATATCAATCACTGGTACCCCTAAGCCATCAGCACTTACCTCCATCGAAAATTTATCGAATTAAATTATTATAATTTCCATATTTTCAAAATTACCAGCGATTCGGTTGTTCACACTTATACCTATTTAGTTGCGAATCGCACATGGTTCGGTTGAAAAGTGATCAAAAAACACCGCGTTACAATTAAAAAAAAAATCTTTTTAAATTGTATTTTTACTAACGAAATGCATGAAAGTCTTGTGTGTTGGAAACATTTTGAATTCGTGCAATTGAAAATTGGCAAAAAAGTTTTGGTTCAACCAAGTGAATTTTTAAAAATTTATGCAACGGATTACGCGTTTGATGGTGGCTGATAATGGTTTATGTGCGTCAAATGGAAAATACATATATAAAGGGTACTTTTTTTTAGACATGTGGTTTTCAAGAAGAAATAAAACGCATATATTTTAATGTTAGGGTTAAAATTTAGTTTTATTATTAAGATACGGGCTTGCCATTATTGTAAAAAACAATTTCGGGCAAGTGACCTCTTTTTGCAGGGCCATATGTCAGCAGTAATTTAACGAATATTCTCTTACAAGGCAGCAAGAAATTGTCCAACCGGCTTTAAATCGCAAGATCTGATAAGCCGCACCACAGGGTCACCAAAAGCTATCTTCAATAAATTAATCGTTTCGTTGGCAGTACAACATGTTGCGCCATCTTGTTGGAACCAAAGTTCATCCACATCAACATCCTCTGATTTAGATACGAAAAAGTAAAATTATGGCCGGCTTTATTTTGAAGAAATATGGACCATTGATTCCCAAACAGTGAATTTTTGTGAATGTTATAGTGTCTCAACAATGGCTTGTAGATTATCACCATTAGTGGGCACCATTCAACCATAAGTGGGCACAAAAATTAGCTGAAAAAATTTTTCAGGTGAATATCGGGATCGGTCGATGGGCACTGCTCCACTATTTTTTTTTTGCTCAACAAATGAAGGGACCTACATTTTATATTAGGCCGCCTCCGAAAGGCTGATGGAGTTTTATGAGGATTTTATATTTCACGTTAGAAAAACAATGAAAAACATTCTCTGGCTAGGGCGACTGCAATTAGAAAAATTAGTGATTACCTTGGTAACTGTACTTTTACTCACTCAGAAAAATGTTGATGCCGTCAGGGTAATCTAACGAACTATTTATTTCGATGAGTTTGGACCACATAGAGGGAAGTGTGAAATGCGTGGATTTAAGTAGACATTTAAAGAGGAGGTCAATGTCGTCTGCCTACGTCATTCACGGGAGAGAGTTAATGAAGATGTTGTCAGATTCTTTGAAAATTGTGTTAGGGCTTGCCGGTGGCTCGTCTTAATCATTGGTTTTGTGATATGGCGCTGAAGAGAGTGCGTAAAGTCAAGGATTGATGTATCTGGAGGAGCTTCAGCTGAAAATAGTGTACATGTGACATCAAGAGGTTTCATGTAAAGGTCCTGAATTCAGTCTTCTGACTGGTTTGTTACTTCTTCATCTACGCCTTGCCATCCTCGGGAGTCCAAATCCACGCGGCGTAGCTTGTAATACGCTTGCGTTTGGCTTGTTACCGTTACCCAGATGCTCCCGGCTGGCGACTTGACATTTTTTTTTACAGATCTGTACTTTTGCTCAATCGTAGTCGTCTGTCAAGTGAAGTATGGTAGGCTGTAGAATATGACTCACAGTGACTTAGACTTATTTACAATAGAAATTTTGACCTAATCGGTTTTGACATCCAGGTCGAGCCGAGTGTTATCAATATGCTAGTAAGATGTCAATATCAGTTAGTCATCAACATATGAAATCTTTGAAACACTGTCTGGTGGTGAAGGAAGCTTCTAAGAGTAAAGAACACTACCTTGTTTAATTTTCTTTATGATACATCTTTTCAACACCGCTAATGAGGAGTCCTTATTTTGCGTTACTAGCTGTGAATGGTTGGTTACGTTGAAGGCTCTAGTGCAATTCTAGTACCAGTACCAGATCAATTAACACACAGGCTCGATTTTGGTCATGATCGAGGCCTTGAGTTAGTGGTGCTACACACTTTACGGAAGCCATGCTAATATGCTGTCAGTATTATTGATGGGTAAAAAACGGGGGCGGTAAGACGTGGAGGAGAGAAGGGTTAACGGATGATATGATTGTCTTTGATGGGTAGGCTTCTCGTATTTAGTAGTGGGACAGCTTTACCCTGTTTGTACATGTCGGATATTATTTGTAAGAGTGGTCAGAGGCAGGGTGAGAATCTCAGTTGGAACTTGTGCACTATACGGAGCCATACGCTTTCGCTTTCCTAATACTCCGCCAAACCACCCCTGAAAAACTATCACGCCTGGCGGTACTACGCAGTGGAGATTTTATTAAATAAAGAAATTAATATTTCATACGAGTATACTGGGTGTAGGTAAAAATCTCGCCTTTTGTTTGGTTGGAACATCTTGAAAGTCACCACTTAAGAATATTGAAGGATTATTCATATTGTGTTCCTGGAAAATACTTTTTAAGTACTGTTGAAGGTTCATGGATCTTAGAAAAATAGAACATAGACAGATTGTCTCTATTAAGCTACTCTTACCGCTGTCCTCTGTGAGAAAGTTGATCTGCTTGATGAAAACTTCCCTTGATATTTTCGATAGTCAATTCCTTTAAAAGGCAACTAAGCAATCTGCGATTCCTCTGCAGATGCTTGCTAAGATAGAGCTGGGACTTTCTTACGGCATAACTATATAAACTCTAGCTCACACAACAACTGAAGTTAGCTGCCAGTTCAGAACGCGTCGACATGCTTGAACAACAACCAAGGGACATTGATTTTTCTAACATAATTTTCGTTAACGACAAGGCACAGTTACCACTTGGGGACTCTGAGCATCCTCAGCATCCGGAGGTGTGATTGGCGATTTCAATTAGCCACCAGATCGTGCGATTTGACTCCGCTGGACTTTTTTTGTGGGGTTACGCGGAAGACCGTGTTTACGCGGATGAACCTATAACTCTTGAGAATTTCAAAACTAACATTCGTCAAGTTAGGACTGAGAAACCACCAAATATGTGCCAAAAAGAGGTCGATAATTAACTCACACGGATAGAGTTTGCGAAAATTCACAAGGTAGTAATTTCAATGATGTAGTGCTTCACATAGTATAATGTCAAGGTTAAAAAAAGTTAGTAACAAAGGAATTTCATGGAAAAAGATATTTTAAATACATTTTATTTACGTTTATTTTCAAAACCACAATATGTATAACCCTGTACTTTCCTTTCAATAACATTAAAATTGCTGTCGGAGAATTTTTGTTATATTTACACAACATAACAATATTTTCATCAACAAATAACAAATTCATTATAATATTTTTGCCTCTCCTGAAAAAAATTGGTAAAAATAAGACCGTTATTGCATCTGCGCTTACGCACCACATACCAATGAAGTACAGACTCGAATTAAAACTGTGCTCAATACAGGTCTTAAAACTGTTTGTTTCAATATTTTTATAAACATTTCAATATACTTGAATATATTTGGATATACATATATATTTATACCCACTCTCCCTATCATTCAAACAGACCACGCTAACGCTTGGATTATGCGACATTTCAGAGTGAACCAGTTTTTTTCCGGGTTCATTGTCGGCTAATAACATCGATAAAAACACAGTGGCAGTTTATGATTTTTTGTTTTTATTTATTTTTTTTTAATTTTGATTTCAAAATTTGTATGAATTTCTTTTGGTTTATATAAAACAGGTGTAGTATTTCAAATCATTTGAGTTACAATAATGACCTTAACGCGCCGCCTTTCGCTTTATCGCATGGCAAACTTGTGGTGTAGTGTTGGCAGGGAGCTTATTTTAAAAATATGGTAAAAAGAAATGATTTTCGATATGGAGGGAAAAGGATTTGTTTCATTCAGTTGACGAAAGGGAGAAGGGAGTATGTCTATTGTAAGTTGTCGTCAATTGAGAGAAAATATTAGATTTAAAGTTTGACAGTTTTTCTCTGAAAATGCGCCAAAAATTCGCTTCCAATGAAATGGACATTATATAACCAGCAATATTCTCATCTCTCTTCAAACCACTGTGCATTCAGTACATATAGCCTGTTGTATCTACAAACAAATCATCTTATCAAAGTAGAAACTAGCGTAATCTCTCCTATGGCAATTTTATCAGTGCTTTCTTCAACGCTGATCTTTATCTCTTTCGGCTGTGCCATTGAGTAAGTAAGAAGAGTAGACAAGTACGTATAAGTAAGTAAGTAAGTAAGCTTAGCACAAGACCTCATATGCAAAGATCAGATTTTTTTTCCCCCGAAAACGCAAAATGATGATGATAATCAACTACAACGGAACGAGTAGAGTAGATAGATAACGCGATCGTGGCGCACACGTAAGATCTCCAGCATAGTTAATTGTAGTAACCAGCGAGAGCGAAATGGTGGCGAAATTACCGTATAAATAGAAGATGATAACGAGTGAACTGTGGTCGGCGATGAATACGTGTACTATAGAAAGAATTGTAAGGGATGGAGTAGATTATCCATCGTTCGGAAGAAAGATAGTAAGGAAACAATATGAAAAGATTAGCAGCTCGTTGCTCGTTGACGGTTGGCCGCAGAGTCGACAAGTGTACGAGTATGTAATCCCAAAAACAGAAAAAACAAAAAAAAAAAAAAATAAATAAAGGAAAAATTAAAAAATCTCTTTATAAAACTTTAGTCAGTATGATAAAATGAATTTAGTCTTTGTTCGGACATACGGCATAACGAGAGTGGTGCTGGCAGTTGAACAGTAACGGTATATGTAAAGTGACATTGCGGATGAATTACAAAAACTACTTAAAGAACTGTGATTTGCATACATATGTATGTAAGTGCAACAAAAGTGAAAAATAAGAATAAAAACACAATTAAATGAGGCTTTTACAAAAATTTAATGCATAAAACTATTGAAATAAAAGAATTTTTTAACGTTTTATGGTATAATAAATAAAAAACTAAAAATTGCTTATGAAAAAAAATGTGGAATTTATGCTGTGAATGAACTGAAAAGAGATTTTTAAAATAGTGAACAATTTGTTTTCGTGTTAAACATGCACTGTGTAACAATATTGAAAAAAATAATAATAATTAAAAAATTAAATCACAAATAATGGCAAAAAATACTATTGGAAAACGCAAATAAAATAGAAGCATTGTTTGAAAACCAAAATTAATATAGAAAAAATACATTTTTATTTCAAAAACGATACGAATATTAAACTGAAAAGCAAAAAAAAGTAAAAAATAAAGTGAGAAATATTTTTAAAATGTGGAAAGTTATATTAAAACTATTTAAATAATCATAAAAAAGTACTAAAAACAAACAACAAAACAGAAGTTAGAGGAAAAATTACTTTTTAAAAGCAAAAAAACGCATTTTAAATGTGAAAAATATTATTTTCCTGTAAAAAAATACGCAGAAATTATAGTAAATATTAAAACAAAATAAGTATACATGAAAAGGTTGCAAAACCGAAAGTAGAAATTTAAATAAGTATTTGTTCAACCAAAATATTATATATTAAATGATAAAAATAAAAAAAATTTAATTACACAAACAAAGAAGAATATAGAAACGAAAATAATAACTAAAAAATCTATTTCTCAGCTTAAATATGGTATACTAAATAATAAATATTAAAAAAAAAAAATTAAGATACGAAAAGCTTTATTGATTAAATTACGAAAAAAGTTATAAATTGTAAAATTATAAAAAAAACATTTTGTCCCAGACGGTTGGTTACTATATAATAAATATAAAATATATAAAAGGTTTCTCACATAAAGGATATAGCAACGAAAGTAAAAAAACATAGTCAAATAATTTTTCACCACAAATATTTTATGCAAAATAATTTTTTAAATTACTAAAAACAATTTGCGAATTAAATATCAATTAATCATAACTGCTCGCTGTCCACCAGCTCATTTTTTCAATGCCAACATCGTTGTCCGCGACCATTTGCTGAACTTTTATTGAATTTAAAGCACAGACATACATACATACATACATACATTAGCACATTTCTAAACTCCCCACGCAAATTGAAAGCGCAACTTGCTTACAGCTTAAAAGCTAAGGAAAGCGCCTACACATAAGCACACCTACAAACTTATACTCGTACACTAATAAAATTATATGAATAATTTGAGTGAAAAAAAAAATAAATAAAAACAAGTATCGTGTAAGCATAGCAAATATAGTATATGTATGTGCATGTGTATGTCTTGGACCGCTTGGACGCGCTTACTTTATTTTACTTTATGTCGTTTTACGTTTAGTGTTTTTGCTTTTTTATGTTTGTTATTCTGTTTTGTGAATGGAATTGAAATAAATCGCTGATTATCTTCTTAAATTGAATTTAATCAAGACGAACGGACGTTTAATTTCAAGTGTTTCATCGAGCGCGCGTCGCAGGTCGTACAAATAAAGCTTGAACTAGAATACATAGTATGACAAATACATACAAACATATGTATGTATATAAATATTTATTAACAGTTGCGGGAAAAAAGTCACAGTAACATAGTGTACACTGAAATCATAACACAAAGTGTGAAGTAGTAGTTGTGCAGCACAGACACACACACCTACATGCACCTACACATGCTCGCAAACGTAAACATGCAATCATACATATACTAAGTAGTTGCAGAAGAAGCAGAATAACGCGTGTGTAGAAATACACTAGTTGAACACTAGTCAAGTGCGTGTGTCTAATGGACATAATTCGCGATTGTGATGTGTGAAAACCCATAACATTGCAAGCCAACTGTTAATCGAAGCATCGTCTCTGTTCATATTTCATATGGCACTAGATAGTCAAACAAAATTATACCGTTACAACAAATAACGGCCACCATAAATCTCTCACATCCTTCCACGAATAATCCCCACCGATTACACATACAACACTCAGTTCTTAACTTCGAGGCGCCAGCGCAAACTAACAACAGCCAACAACTAACGTCAAGTTCCACAGTGCACTGTGTATTTGTTGTTTTTTTTTATATTATATTTATGGTGTTTACACATTGTTGTTGATGGTAGTGTATGAAAAAAAAAACAACAACATTCTGCAAAATAATATACTACAACGCTGCAAGCAAACATTGTGCGCGCGCTCTCTGAGTCGCCTACACTGTGGGCTAGAGCCAACTACAACTAGTGTGAGTCCTAAAAAGTAATCATCAACGTGCAATAACGCGAAATTTTGTTTATCCAACGATTGTTGCTGCAAACACGAAATGGCCATAATGGGTGGCGAGGAGACGGCGACCGAAACTATCGACATGGTGCATGTGGAGAAGGTGAAACCATCGAAATTTGGCGAATTTTGTCGCCGCAATGGCATTAATCCCAATTTGATAATGTTGAAGATAACGCTGTTCGTCATGTATGGCGGTGAGTATGCGTTTAATGTGGTTGTTTATATTATTTGTAGATAATCATTATTGGAATTTGCTACGACTCTATCGTCGCGCCGCGCCCTTTTAGTATAAGTTCACAAATTTTGGTATTTTCGGATGGAATTTAATGCAATTATGTGATGAGTTCCCTTATGGGAACTAATTGTAGTCTAGTTAGTCTAAAATATGCCTTTACGAAGCTTAAGATCGAACCTTATTGCGGCTCCGGGAATAAGTTAAGAGGAAGCCGAGCCATCAAATTTATGCATCTTGATGTTTTTCCAACAAATGGAGGAACTCTTACAGTTTATACTAAGCCGCCTCCGAACGGCTGATAGCTTCTTATGAAGAGACTTTATTTCATGCCCGAAATACAGTCGCAAGGTGTGAACTTTGGCCTACGCAATGCTGACCACGCGACTATTGCGGTATCAGATGTTTAGTCCGTGGTTTACTCACTTTGACATTTCAAACAACAAATGACTATTCTGACAAAATTCGAAACAATTTCCTCTGTGAAGTATTTTCTCGGATCGGTCTCCGCATGTAAAGCCAATTGCAAGAAAGCTACATGAGGTCTCAGCTACATAGTCTCAGCTTCTCTCAAAACCGGTCTTGCATGAGCATTGTAATCAGCGCACTGTCGCATGGAGAATCGTGCGAAGAAGAGGCTTTTTGTAGCAACTGAAGGGATATAAACATTGAAAAAGGAGGTTACGATACTTAAACTCTTAACGCGGCTCCGCATTGCTTCTTCGGAAATTATAAACTCGATTGTCTTGCTGACTTTGCTCACAGACCATGTAGGATTGCGCTGTGTCGTTGTAATTATTACAACTCTTTATTGGTAGGTTTTTCCTTTTTGCCAGCACTTTGGGGTTTTAAGAGGCTAAGTATCTGTTGAGTTAATTAAGTAAAATAATTATGAATCAAGAATCTGGCTAATATTAAGTTCTTCCTTCAACACTCTAGCACTCGCTCACTGAATTCCGCTTCATTGACATACATTTTTTTTTAGTGAGCTCATTTGAGCTTGTCTATAAGGGAGGAGATCCTTGGTTCCTCCCATTGATTCATCATCATCATTATGGCGTAGGCACCGTTTACACTATTACAGATGAATAAACATTAGAGGAAATAACACGTGAAACTATTTGATCCTTTAAATGGTCATATTCCTCTTCCTCTGCTTCCTCCAACGTATATTGCATCTAATACTTTCAAGGCTGGAGTACAAGTCGGGTCGTGAATGCCCTTGAGGAGATAATTCTTCATATCTTCGTTCACTAATATATCAGAAGTGCAGCTAAAATCGAGATTTTCGACACCAAACGAGTTTTCAGACAGGGGGTGACTCCTTATCATAACATTTTTTGAAATTAATGTAGGAGAAAATAATAAAAGCTGTAGACCTAAATACCTAGGCATAGTATAATCATTTACAAGATTATATTCTAAAGCCCCACTGATAAGGTCCAATAAGTTTGTTGACGGAGGGCTTGGAACTGATTACCATTCCTGTATTCAAAGTTTTTTTTTCATATTTTCTCTATTCTTAATTTTTGAATTCAAAGGCTACTAATGCCCACTCGGGAGGTCGATATCGTCCACGCTTCTGAGCTATATAGCAGCACGAGTATGATGAGCGAATTGTAGAGTTTGGTTTTTGTTCGTCGAGAGAGGACTTCACTTTTCAATTGCCTACTCAGTTCAAAGTAACACCTGTTGGCAAGAATGATTCGGCGTTGAATTTCCAGGCTGACGATGTTGTTAGTGTTAATACTGGTTCCAAGTTAGACGAAGTTATATATGACTTCAAAGTTGTGACATGGGGGACGAGTCGGGAAGGCAATGCCTGTTTATTTTATGACAGGAGATTTCAAAAATAACTGATGAAACTAATAAAATAATTGTTAAGTTGCTGATATTTTTTATAGTTTTGAAAATGCTGCTTAATTTTGTTTATGAAAGTTTAAGGAGACTCTGACAGAAGAAAATATTTTTATAAGAAATCTAACATCTTTTTAAAAAATACCACACGATATCCTTTTCATTCCCTTGCTCTAGTAAATATCAAGAACAATTTCGTCCATTGCAAAAGCACACTCATCAAATACAAAAATTAAAAATTTCTTAAGCAGCTGACTCACATCAATTAGTTAATGCCAGTTAGGTAGGCACTGAGCTTAATTGTAATTAAAGTTAATTTGTTAATTAATATTTATTAAATTGTGACATTGGAACTAACAACAATTACGAGATTTGCTACGCTGGCATGTGACACCACGAATAATATGCATATTCATATTTAAATAAGCTCAACTACATGGCAAATATTTTAATTTTAATATGCATACATAAAAGAGCAAATAGACATATGCATATACATACATACGTACACACATAAAGGCACAATTTTTTCCCATAACCCTCACACACAAAAAAAAAAAATGAAAAAATTAACGCGCATACATGTGCATATCTATTTAACGTAATAAGTAGAACTTTGTTGATGTTGACATTAAAAAAATGCATACAACAAAAAAGAAAAACAAAGCTAAGAGATTAAGTGTAAATTTTGGTTTTACAATATTAAAAAATTGCGTAGATCTCAGTTGAAAACGAAATAATGAAACTAAATGGTAAAGAGTGAGAATTGCCATTGACCGTCAGATTTGAGTGGCAGTACGCTCGTGTTCATGAGGACCTAAAACATATATATGCCCATAAATTGTTGTTACATATATTCTTAACGATGTGTACAAGTCTGAGATATTAGGTGTAATAAAACAAAACCATTATTTTTGCACTAAATTAAATGTTTTATTTTTTACTTTTCGTATCCAGCCTTATTCAAATAGTTCCAAACGCAGGCACGCTCAAACAAAACTGAATCAACCAATCACAAAACTGTCAAAAAAGCGTTTTTAGCACGAAATGTCATCTTTCTAACACCATCTAGAGGAACCCCATCGGAAGTATACAACGCGAGATACAGATAAATAACGCCAACTATTGATTTCTTTTTACTACACCTCATATTTCAGATGCTGCATACCCATACATGTACTTACACACGAGTACTTCCAAATAAATCCGTTAAAAACTACTTTCAAAGCAATATGCCAACTGTTTGCTTTCTAAATAAACACGTTGGCAATGGCCAGTTCTCGATTAGAATTATACTAGTCTTATACTAGTCCGAAATGGACAACGATATAGTAGTTTATTTTTATAAAAACAAAATTTTGAAGAAATAAAATTAAATAAAGTAATAAAAGTTTACAAATTCCTATTTTTCTTTACGGCCGTGGACACCGCCGTAAATTCTAGTCAACAATAGTGCGCCGTTCATTCCTTCTTCTCACTTTTTGACGCCAGTTGGAAATACAAAGTTTAGTCAGATTCTAATTCTCCACATTTTCCCAACAGAGTGGATGCTTTCCCTTTTCTCTGTTTCCACCGACAGGTACTGCATCGAAAACTTTCATAGCTGGAGTGTTCTCTGCCAAGCGGACCACATTGTCTAGTCAGCGTACGCGCTGTTTATTGATTCGCTGAGCCGTGCCATTGCCACCCTATAACTCTTACAGCTTATTCTTCCATCGGCTGCGGTATTCGGCATTGTCATTCACAAATTTTACGCAAAATCTTTCTTTCGAAAACATCCAACGGCGACTCATCAGATGATGCCATCGTCCACACTTCTGCGCAATGTAGTGGGACTGGCGTGATAAGCGACTTTTAAAAGTTGGTCTTTGTTTATCGAGAGAGGACTTTACTTTTCAATTTCCTGCTCAGTGATTCTGCTGGGATTTCCAGGCTCGCATTGTAGTTGGTGTTGATACTGGTTCTAGGATAGACGAAATTAGAACTCATGGTGGAGTTGTTGACGCGAGTGGTATCAATTTTACACTAAAGGAAGTTTATCCCATGGTAATTGGTAATTTGGCGGCCGCGATAGCCGAGTGGTTAGCATTGTGTACTTACATTCGGAAGGCTCGGGCTCAAATTCCGGTGCCCTCAATATCCAAAAGTTATGGAAAATTAATTTAAATAAAAAATTAAGGCATGTCCACCCCTCCGAGTATATTTCGGACATGAAATAAAGGCTCATCGTAAAAAAACCATCAGCCGTTCGGAGGCGGCTTAGTATAAACTGTAGGTCCCTCCATTTGTTGGAAAAACATCAAGACGCAAAACCACACATTGAAGGAGGAGCTCGGCAGAAAATCGCTTCAGCGGTTACAAAGCGCCAATTATACCTATATATATATAATCTTTTTATGGATTTTGGCCGAGGTCCTCCTTTAATTTGTGGTTTAGCGTCTTTGGTGATTATCAAAGAAATAGAGAGACCTACAACATAGTCTAAGCCGCCTTTGAATGGCTGATGGTTTTTATGAGGAACCTTTAATCCATGTCATAAATACACTCGGAAAGGTTGACATTCTCTATACTTTTTGGATGTTGGCAGTCCTTTGCTGCCGTTTTTGATTAGCTCGGCCCTCAATCTAGAGGTCGTTGGATTTTGAATTGATATTTGAAATCCTTCATAGTCTGGCAATAAAATTTCTGATCCTTCGTCATCGATTGGGAAATCGGTTCGCTAACTTCTGGTGTTTCGTTTTCAATGCTATTCAGCTGGCTTGAGCAGTGTTCCCTCCTTAAATTCAGTACACTCTGGGCATCAGTCTCTAGATCACCACTATGGGTTCTACTAGAGTTTGCTCCGGTCTCGAAACCTTCTATAAGTCGCCGCAGCTTTTCGTAGAATTTACGAACATTGCCCCTCAGGTTTTTCATATTCACACATCTCTGCATCTTTCTTTTCTTTTTTGCCTGCACATGTGTCTTACTTTCCTCTTCAATTAAATTACAGCACGGCATTCTTCATCCAATACATTCTAATACTCTTTATTTACTCTTTTTTAATTAAAAAAAAACAAAGTTGTGTGGTGTGCAAATGGAGAATAATTTTGTGGCGAAAGTAACTAATTTAGTTTGTGACTAAACATATGAGCATATACATATAGTAATAGTTCTTTCCCTTAATTGCTACCCGCTGCGAGTGAGCTAAGATAACATTTTTCGATTCTCTTTTCTTAGCTTCTTCTTAATTAAATTTCCCCCTAAAACTTTCCTCTTGGAACGAAAGTGTGGATTAAATGCAACTAATTAATGATTCTCGAAATGCGAAGACAAAATAAATTAATAAAACGAGTGAGTGGGAAATCTGAGCTAAAGTAGTGTCAGAAAGTTAACCTACGTCATCACAAGTAGGAAAGCATGGATTGTTTAGAATTTAGCACATATTTGAATAAATGAATTTATATACCATACATACTTATGTGTGTATCTATAGAAATTATGTACATTTATTCCAATTTGGTGCTACTAACTACACTGAAAAAACCGTCCCATGTAAAACAAGACTATTCAGATGTTTTTATTCTATTCTTCAAAAATTTCCTCACGGCAGAAGGCAGCTTTTTGAACTATCAAATTTGTGGATATTTTTTTTAACTCTTAGTTAAGATAGCTTTAGTAAGATCTCTCAATTTCATAGAACAGCAAATGCTACTTTTTAGCAGTCTCGTAATCCACAGGTTTTCACTTGTAGCGTAGAGAAATTTGCTAAACCACTAATCTTTCTAAAAATATTTATGAAAATAGAGTCTATGAAAGCCATTCATATTTGTTTACATATTTATAAGCGTATATGTACAAACTTATTTTTTTATGGCACATACACGTATGTACATACATATCCCAGTATATAGGTAAATAGGTAAATATTTCCATACAAACAGCAACACAGTACAGAAGCACTTGTTTCTTACGCTGTTAGAATAAAAAATGGCAGTCAAGTGAAAAAGTGACTGTTCTGCTGTTAATTGATTGCTTTTGTTTTTGTGCCAAAGACACACAAACAAACCAGCACTAAACTTTTGTATTGGATGAGTGCATAAGTTCGTGCCCGATTTCAAGTGCAAACTAAAATTGAAATTTTTTGAAGAAAGCGCTCTTATTAATCAATTATGTATTCGCCATCATGTTCGGCAATCCACTCCCAACGTTCAACCAATTTACGGATGCCCGATTCATAGAAATCGCGCGGTTTCTCGTTGAAAAAGGTGTCAAGGTGGTTTTTGACGTCTTCCACATTTTTAAATTTTTTTCCATTCAAATTGTTCTGCAGCGATCGAAACAAATGATAATCAGAAGGTGCAATGTCGGGTGAATATGGGGGATGCGGCATGATTTCCCAATTCATCTCCTTCAGTTTGGCCAGGGTCGGTTTTGCAACATGTGGCCTGGCGTTGTCATGATGGAAAAGAACTCCTTTGCGATTGGCCAAAATCGGACGTTTTTCATCAATTGCTTTCTTCAATTCGACCAATTGCTGACAATACTTGTTGGCAGTGATCGTTTCTCCAGCTGGCAAGAGCTCAAAATAGATCACGCCTCGGATATCCCACCAAATGCACAGCAGTACCTTCATCGGATGCAATCCACCTATCGACATCGGTTCCGCCCCTTCGTGTGCCTGTTTCCATGTTATTTTGCGTTGAACATTTTTGTACAGGACCCATTTTTCATCACCAGTCACGAGCCGATCCAAAAAAGGTTCGCTTTTGATCCGTCGAAGCAAAGAAATTGCTGTTGACATACGGTCCACTTTGTTCTTTTCACTCAACTGATGTGACACCCATGTATCGAGCTTCAAAGTGTACCCAACCTTTTTTAAACGACGAATCGCAGTTGATTTGTTGACGTTCAATTCACTGGCAACCTCTTCTGTCGAAATACTTGAGTTATTCGCAACTAAAGTCCTTAGAACATCGTCATCAAGCTCAGAAGGCCGTCCACTGCGAGGTTGATCTTTGAGGTTAAAATCTCCATAACGAAATTTCGCGAACCATTTCTTTACTGTGCGGAGTGCTGGAGCACGGTCCAAATAAACTTCGCGAATATCTTTAGTTTCAGCGCCCACTGTTTTTCCTTTGCGGAATTCGTATAACATAATATGATGCATATGATCTTTTTCGTTGTTCATCTTCCATGCGTCTTTTCACTAAGCAACTCAAATCAAAATGAAGTTATTTTATGCTTGATTTACAGTTCGGACTGTCACCTTTCCAACGATATATAATATGTATATATTTCTTTCACGAGCGCCACTCTCAAACGATTCGTACGGCATCCAGCGGAATCGGGCACGAACTTATGCACTCATCCAATATTAGTTAATTTACTAAAGCTTAGTTTAAACGATGATGATTTCAATGTTAGATTTACATATGATAAATTATTTCAAGCAACAATGCCATTAACGAGCGTTAAACAAGTGTTGGAATACACACATACATACATATATAAAAGTAATCATTGCTCATACTTACATATGTACTACATGTCGTATGAGTACGCTATAAAATAGTGTAGAGGAAGAAAAAATTTTGAGTAAAAGAGATATGATGAAATTCGATCTCCTTTCTGGAAAAGTCTCTCACCTCCCACTCAATCTCCATTTAGAAGTGCAAAACTTGCGATATCAAGTTCTCTTCGGATATCCCAAGCAGCTCCCGCCCCTAGGAATTATCCCATAAATACTATTCTAAGTTATCAGAAGAAAGATGGTATACTGGCTGAGCTTTTCATATATGGTGGCGAGAAAATTATAAAGTTCAGGCATTAGTTTCTATACATAAAATAGGCAGATGCGTACATAGTTTAGCATTGATGCTTGTTTGTATCCTCCCCAATATCGCAAAAACGATCTTCTATATAGCATCTGAATAATCTAATCTCCTCGTAAACTAACTCATTCGACTGTGTTAAAGAACTAGCGCTATATTATGAAAAAATACCTTTGGAAGCAGGATCGACACACTCTGCTCTGCTCTCACTTTAAGACAACCTTGCCTCTTTCATATGCAAAGACGAAGTGGGAATACCCCAAAAGAAATCGCTTTAACTCCAATGTCACTGATAATTATCTTAACTTTTAGTGGTAGACATTTTTATCAACCTTTAAGACAATATTAGAACCAAAAATACTGTTGTCAGGCAATGCAAAGTAAGAAGACGAACTAATCTTCATTGTAATGGTAAGGTGTTATATTGGATACAAAAGCAGCCTTAAAAGTAATATTTCACAAAATCGTAATCTCTATTTTGGCGCAATACGAGTAGCTCTTTCGGACGTTTTCCATAGTCGGCGCACTTTACTGGTTTTGCTTTCAATATGTTCTCTGCAGCTAAGCTTTTTATCAGTAATTACTCTGAGATACTTAACAGAGCTGGAGAGTATAGAAATGATATCTCTCAGACATGAAGGTGTTTTGAATTGATGAACTTTTGTCTTTTTCGTAAAGATGCAGATCTCAGATTTGTCCAGAACTACTGAGAGTCCTTGCCTTCCAGCCCAAGGGCTTAATCAGGCTTTAAATATGAGAGAATGATTACCAACTATGACTTGTATTAATAATGTAACACAACTAGAGTTATCAGTACTTAAATGAAATATGCCAAAAGCAATAATCATAAAGCCTTTTACAAGAACAGGTTAGCATCACTAGCTGCTAATCGCAACATCGTCGCTTTAACCTAATATTAATGCCCTCCGTGTCTTTCCAAAAATAAATTATCTTCATCATCTATATATATCACCTCTAATGTACTTGTATAGTAAAGTTTTTTAACGTACTCACCTGTAGACATTTTTCGGCGCAAAGGTTTAATCTTGCTTCTCATTGGGCATAAATTTCAACATTTACCTAAGTGACATACTTAACTTTATTTGCATAATTTAACAATTTTAATTTTCTTCGCAAATATTATGAACAATACAGAAAATTTTGTTCATGAGATGTATCACGTGAAGAAACATCCTCCTGCACACACGATATCTTAAAATGCAGTATTTGTATTATTTGCACACAAGCTGCACATGTTGAGGTAGCATTTAACACAGGCATATGTACAAAAAATTTAATATAAATATTTGGGGTGACAAAATAATTCAGATGTATCCAATTGCTAGTTGTTTCGGAACTTGAAAAAGACATCTATTTCAGTGGAAAGTTTTCACATGTGTCAACAATAATTAGTGTCTATTAGCCCCAGCTTATGACAACAAGAGTATTTTTTTGTCTTTTCGAAAATGCCTGGGTTTGTGTTAAGTAAATAGCATTTGCGGGATGTTTTGATATTTTCTATTTCAATTGAAATAAAAGTGCAAAAGTGAAAAAGTTGTTAATTGATAGATTAATAATTCTGTAAACATTTCTTTAATTATATTATACAATATATAGAATAAATGGATAAAGGATTATATACACGTATTCCCGAATATTCAAACTACTATTTTGTAATTTATAATAACATTTATATTTTTTAAAAGCCTCTGTGCATGGGACTACTTCACGAAGTTCATTCCACAATGCCTGCCCCATTAACCTGAAGGCCCCTTTATTTTTTATGTACTATGGAAAGTTATTTCTTTTTTTGTTCAGAGATAACACATTAACTAATTTGTTGTGTGAAATAAAACTAAAATAAAATAAGTTTTTTGTGGCGCTAAGGTTTCATGGATTTAACTGTTATGCGTCATTGCAGCCATAAAAGCTACTGTTTTCAAAATATGAATTATTCTTCCTTGAACGGATTGTAAAAAAAATTTAATATTTTGCAAATATTTGTCTAGATTTTTGTTTTTCGAAATAGTGTATGCGTTAAGTACAGTATTGTGCGAAATGTTAGTTATGTTATGCTTTAATGAGAGAGAGAGATAGACAAACAGTGGGCAAGTAGGTAAGAGTTCGAGTTCAATTGGTACTACGACTGATATTTGGAAGCACTACGCAATATCTCAATATTTCTGATATCAAAATGAATCGCTTCGTTTAAATCATTTGGTGTTCTTAATGAAACTACTTCTATTCGGGATATATAATATTTCGTGGACAGCTATTCAAGTTAGTGAGAAGATGAAGAACTGTTTCCTTATTGCCATGTACGTAGTTGTGCTTAAATTTGGACTGAGCTCTCTGGAAAAAGAAGTGGAAAGAAAAAGATATAGAAATAGAAAGAGAGAGAGACAGAGGGAGGGAGAGAGAGATTGAGGGAGAGAGAGAGAGGGAGAGAGAGGGAGAGAGAGAGGGAGAGAGAAAGGGAGGGAGAGAGAGGGAGAGAGAGATTGAGGGAGAGAGAGGGAGGGAGAGAGAGGGGGGAGAGATGGAGAGAGGGTGAGAGGGGGAGAAAAAGGGGAGAAAGAGGGGGAGAGGGAGGCAGAGAGAGAGAGCGAGAGAGAGAGAGAGAGAGAGGGAGAGAGGGAGAAAACAAATAATTACAATGGTTGTTTCTTCTTAGGCGTGGCTAAGACCTATTAGGCTATGTTATCCAGCAATTTCGATTCCCGAATGAATCTCATTAGATCCATGACTTTGTAGTCGGCTATCTTCTATAGACAATCCAGCCGTAGTGTCCAAAAATTTCAAAACCTAGCACTTCCCAAATCAGAAGAAACACATAAGAGTTAGGTAATCGTTTTCTCCTTCTCATCATCCTTGTAGCTTCTGCAGCATATTCTATTGTCTTCTCTCCGCATATCGTCCTATCAGACAAGGGCCTTTTAGAACTACTATTACTTCAGACGTGCCTCCTCTTTTTTAGGAGTATATCAAGTGGCTTGTTTATATGTAAATTTCTTGAAATGCAGCTTGCAAGTGGTAAAAATCAGACTATTTTATGGAGAAGAATCTACTTGGTCTAAAACTTGCTTAGCAAGTTCAGCCGCCTTAGAGTTTCTCAAAAAGTCGCGGTGACCAGCGAACTATGTGAGAGACAGTATTTACTGTTTGGCCATCTCCTGTACAGATCGACGACAGTAGAGCATTATTTTAGAATTTAGTGTAAGCGAGCCCAATGCTTTTATTACTGCCTGACTGTCGTTGAAAATTAAGATATCCTTATCTTTAAAGCTGGCTCAGATTTGTTTTGCTGCTTTCGTGATTACAGATATCTTCGTCTGAAAAACACTGTAATAGTCAGTTGGTCTGAAAGAGAGTACCACAGAAAAGTTCTCCTGTTAGTATGAAATCGTATTTATCCAATATTTTCGAGTGTCCAAATAGCTGAGTGATCCATTCATTTGACTCTCTTAAACGAAATGTGGTTATTGCTATCGACTGATATACCGCAAAGTCCAGCGGAAAGATATAATGTAGTATATAATATCGCATTTAGAATCTCGCTTGGCGTGCTCTTCAGTGCACCACTGATACTCATTATTGCACATCTTTGAATCTAAACTATAAAATAAGCATTTGATACTTTATTTAAAGCTGGCCACCACACTGATGCGTAGATCCATCGGCAAATCCTGCAGCTTAAAACCCGTCTCTGGGTTGATAGTAATGAAAAAGAAATTTAAGGTGAAATTAAATATTCATTATATTGCTAAAAACTCATTATCAAATTTATGAAAGAAGCTAAATATGAAATTTTAGAATAAAAAACGAAGTTCGCTTGAACATTTTTGCACAACACTGTTTATACTGCACTCTTTTAGCAAGTACATCTGGGCGTAATAATTACCATGGTGAGCTGGGCAGTGCCAACATACATTCGTATATATGTATGTAGGTATATACATAGTGAGAGATTTAAAGATAATCGAGCTTATCAAAATTATACTGAAAATAAAATTAAAAAAATTAAAAAAATCCAGACGTCAGCGTCTGTGTGGTGCAGCAAAAAAAAATATTGTATGTATAAATATTAGCATATGTTCTTAAATACATACATATATACATGCATGTGTATTATGCTCATCTTGCCATTAAAGTATTTTTTAGATAATTTTGACGGTTTTAAATTTACCTTCAATTTTATCTTTCAGGGAGGCGCAACTACTTAAGTTAAGGAAAAAAATAAGTGTAAATCCGACTTTAACGCGCCTTATCTAAAATCAACTGACATATTGACAAAATCTGTGACAAGTAGACATCAAGAAATTTTTTTGTTTTTATTAACAGTTTTTTGTTTCATCAACTTTTACACTGCTGGCGCTTATCAGCGGAATTTGATTTTATTTTGATTTTGGCCATCAAGGAGCAATTAGACTTTATAATTGCAGCTTTAGATAAGAATGCTTGCGGTAAAAAAAGTAAAATTATTTTGCAGAAAAAAGTAACAGTTAGACTACTGACTTTCAATTTGAATGTTTTTCCCCTGTGCTCGTAAATAAGGAAGTAAAGCTCTTTATTGAGTGTTTGTTGTTTTTGGAAAGTGAAAATCTTTAACTAAATATTTATGTTTTGTTCGAAACGTGCTTGGTCACCAGAGTTGTCTATTTAAGTGCACTTATGTGCGTACATATACACACATATACATACAAACAAAAAAAAAAGCAACTCAAACTACATATTGACATTTAAAAGTGCTTTGGTTTTTCATCGTTTTTAATCAAAGTGACAGAAATTAAGTGCTGCTTCTGTGATATTTTTTCTCCTGACTTTTTTTTTAATTTTTTTCTGTGTTGACATTTTATGCAAATCTCTTGCGGTTATGTTGCGCCGCCACTTGTACAGTTGTTGTATTTTTTGGTTTTCGTACAAATTAATGGCCACCGGCAAAATATGTATACACGTATGTGTGTAGAGTATTTTTTCTTAATTAATTTATTCTTTATTTTGTTCCACCCCTTCTTGTGCACTGCTAATTAAATGCATGTGTATCGAGGTGGAACTGGTGTAAACAGAACATTTATGTAAATTTCGAAAGAACGTATGTACAGAATGCATTGAAAAAGCAATGACTTCAACATCATAAAATATACTAATTTAAAATAGTAAATAGCAAGTACCAGATAGCAAAAGCGTTCTGGTCTTTTCGTTCTATAGAGAAAGCTAATAAATTTCCCTTAATTTTTTCGATAGGAAAAGTTGTTTAAAATATTTACCTCTCTAGTGAAAATCATTATTTTCAAATGTTATTTCATTCCATTATACTTTATTTAATGCTTATTACATTTAATTTTATTTATTTTTTATGTAATTTTTTTCAATTTATTTTATTTGATTTTATTTATTTCATTTATTTTATTTTTTCTAGTTTAATTTAATTTAATTTTTTTGTTTGCTTTTATTTTATTTTATATTAGTTTGTTTTATTTTATTTTATTTTATTCAATTTTATTTTATTTAGTTAAATTTAATATTATTTTATATTATATTATTTTATTTTTTTATTTTATTTTATTTTATATTATTTTATTTTATTTTATTTTATTTTATTTTATTTTATTTTGTTTTATTTTATTTTATTTTATTTTATTTTATTTTATTTTATTTTATTTTATTTTATTTTATTTTATTTTATTTTATTTTATTTTATTTTATTTTATTTTATTTTATTTTATTTTATTTTATTTTATTTTATTTCATTTTATTTTATTTTATTTTATTTTATTTTATTTTATTTTATTTTATTTTATTTTATTTTATTTTATTTTATTTTGTTTTATTTTATTTTATTTGTATTTTATTTTATTTTATTTTATTGTATTTTATTTTATATTATTTTATTTTATTTTATTTTATTTTATTTTATTTTATTATATTATATTTTATTTTATTTTATTTTATTTTATTTTATTTTATTTTATTTTATTTTATTTTATTTTATTTTATTTTATTTTATTTTATTTTATTTTATTTTATTTTATTTTATTTTATTTTATTTTATTTTATTTTATTTTATTTTATTTTATTTTATTTTATTTTATTTTATTTTATTTTATTTTATTTTATTTTATTTTATTTTATTTTATTTTATTTTATTTTATTTTATTTTATTTTATTTTATTTTATTTTATTTTATTTTATTTTATTTTATTTTATTTTATTTTATTTTATTTTATTTTATTTTATTTCATTTTAGTTTATTTTGTTTTATTTAATTTAATTTAATTTAGATTAAATTAGTTTAATTTAATATACTTTAATTTTATTTAAGTTTATATTATTTTGTTTTATTTTGTTTCATTTTATTTTATTTTTGTAATTTTTTAACTATTATTATTACTATCTTTTATTTGGTTTTAATTGATTTTATTTTTATTTTGTTATATTATTTGACGTTGTGTTCTAACAATAAGAAATCAATTAAAAAAATACATAGCTGGGTACGAAAAATCATCAAGAAAAATGATAAAAGCGTTAGGTAAGCTTAAAAGCAAGTACTGTTGTTGTTTTAAAAAGGAAAAAATATGTAAATTTTGTAAAATATTTACTTTTCAGATTTCGTTGGTGAAAGAAGGGCTCTTCAATAAAATGAAGAAGGATTTAATTACACTACTCCCATTTTTGTTAAGCGACTTTTTTCGTATGCCAGCATGCAGATATATATGTATATGTATATGTATACATTCCTGTATGAAATACTTTTTAATCACATTATTTAATGCTGCACGTAAACAGTAGCAAAGTAGACAGCCACATAAAAGAACTACAATGAAATGTTGGCAAAAAATATTTGCAAATACATTGGTATGTCATATGCATGTATGTATGTATGTATTGCTATGCTCGCTCAGCGACAAACCAACTCGTTTAATATGCAAAAATTTTCCGTGATTGCTATGGCGCTTGTCAATGCATTTATGAAATAAAAAAAAAATACATACATATACATATATATGTGTATGTTAATAAAAATAGCCAAAGGATATGAAGTTTTTGTAACATATTGCTTCAATGTACATAATTTTTATTTTGCACATAGTTTTGTATGTTTGTGTGTATGCAATACGCCTGGAACTGCATTTAATTGGCTTGCTGTTTGCAAATGGAACTTTATTGCATTAAATAATTAAACATTTGCCATATGGAAAAAGTATTTTATTTAAATATGAAATGAATTGGCAAAACATACATAGACTTGAATGCAAACAATGTCAGATTTATACAAAACAAAGGAAGGAAGGATGTAGTAGCAGCAAAAGAGAACAAAAAATTTAATCAGACTAATATTTTAAATCTACTTTAAATATTGATATTAATTTGGATAAATTTTTCCCTCTAAACGCTTGGAAATGCAACTAAAAAAGCTTTTTACAGGCTTTTAAAATGTTGTTAAAATTTTTGTCCCTTTTTACTGGATATTTTATTGTTAATTTTTTCAATATAAATTTTGCTTGCTGCATTTTTTTTGCATTTGTAATGATTTGTTGTGTTGACAGACGTTGTTATAAATAAATTGATTTTCTAAAATATTAAAACAACTTTTTTTTCGCTTAACAGCTTATGCATATTTAAGGGAGTTATGGTTTAGGACAGCAATGTTTGGAGTATGAATATTTTATTTATACATATGGCTTTTGCCGATGGCCATAACAACATGTAATAATTAAATTTTTTATGACATTACAAAAAGTTTTGACTCTTAGAGAGAGGCTTTAAAATTTTTAAATTGCAATGTTTTTATGTTGTGAATTTTATGCTACTTCAAGTAGAAAACCATACGCATATCTAGAAAACTAGAGAGACGACAATCTGTCATTCACAACTTGATCGATTAGACTGCACGATTTTCGATGCGGCGACAGCCATGTAGCTCCTACATACAACCATGTCTCGAGCCATAGCGAAAGCGTTCAGCATCAGGGGATTATTCTTCCAAATTTGTGCTCCTCCCCGTGCAGGTCCGGGAAGGGAATACACCTGCGGCAAGGCATGCCTGTCGTAAAAGGCGACTAATATCCTGGCTACCAATCCAGGGCTGTATGGAAGCCCAATTGGTAGTAACTCCGGTTACAAGGTCTGACCGGAGACTTTAAACCCGGTACCACGGGGAACAGGAGCCCTCGGAACTTGCTCCGATCTGTTTATTGCGGCAAGGCCCTTCGGGGAGTTTCGTGGTGGCTGTGGTTTAAACCCACATCCGGGAAGAGTTGGTGTGGAGTGCGCCAACTCGGTGTGGAGTAGCATTGCTACCGCGTGTCGGACCCATAGCATGGCAGAGGTTTTAAAGGTGACCAGTGTGTCCATATCACACAGCCTTACCTTTTGTTATACTCTCACTATGGGGTGCTGATCAACACTGTTGATCCGCTGTGCTTTTGAGCACCGTGAGGCTAGGTCGACGTCGGCAGGTACTCACGTAAAACATCTCGGACTCTGTCCTTGTCCCGTCCACCCAACACCTTGGACAGCGGCGATATCTGTGGTCTCGCATTCGAGACTTTGCTTGGTATTTCTTTGATTTATATTTTTTATGTCTTTGGTCCCAAATTCTATGTACAACTGAACGTGGATAAGCCTGGTCACTTTAGCTCCCCCAGAAGACAGTTGGTCTAAGATCGGAAGTCGTGGTTGAATAATATGCAAAAGAATCGTTTCTGGACACTCCCAGGTGAATGGCATACAAAAACTTTCCTTACTTGTGCGAACTTCTACACGTGGCCTAATCCTCTAGAAAACTACATTCTTTACCGCTCTATCTTTGCCTATCTTTACAGTATTTTTGAGTGAGTTATTTATTTAAATCAAATAGCCTTGCATAAAAATTAATATATTTTTATTAACTTTAATTAATGGACTTTTTTATAATTTCAGCAACATCATCGCTATTGCCCTATTTAACCATACACATGCAATCGATCGGTTTGACAGTGGAGGAGATTGCCATTATTTATCTGGCTTTGCCATTCACCACATTCCTTAGTCCACCAATAACAGGTAATTATGTAAAAGTATTGTACTCCACTGAGCTAAAAGAAAAAGCCAAGTAGAATGCATTGCAACCTTATTACTGACAATTTAATTTAATTTCAATACATTTCACTGACAGTAACTCACCGACTGACCTCGATTTCTCAATGCATGGCTATAGGTGTGCTCCTTGTGCTTGTAGCATGTCATTTGATTTAATTATAAACTTAATTATGTATATATATATTATATTAAATAAGTACTTTTCACTCAACATTTTCTTCTGCTTCGTTTCTACAGTTCATTTTCATTTATTTATTTATATATTTTTTGTTCCTCATCAGGTTTCCTTGTCGACAAATTTGGCAAATATAAACCGGTTGTCATAATGAGTTTGCTGTTGAATGCACTTTTCCATCATTCGCTCTTGTTCATACCGCAGCAGGAAATTCCAGGTATTGTGCCATCAGCGTTTGTTATGCGCCATCCGGATACGGGTGATATAGAGGTAAGTGAACGAATATGGGAGTGTGTGTGTGAGTGAGGGGATGAATTACTGAACATTTAACCTTTTCATACAATATATACTACATACATATATGCATACGTGTATGTATGTACATTCCGCCCCTATTCAGTATACAAAAGCATACACATAAATACTTTTTACACACACACATACGTATACTCATAGTTAAACAAAAGCACTCAAGATGCCATGTACCGTTAATTTCATTGTTTTACAAATTTATACGCTTTGTAGGTACAAAGTGCTTGTAGCACCTACTTGCCTACCTGCCTACCTTTACTCGAATTTTATGTACATACATACTACATATACATATATGTATGTATGTAAGTGTATATGTATGTATTTGCGTAAATTTCATTGAGCTTTTGCTACCACTTCAACATTAACTTCTTGCCAAGCAAATTGCTTCCACCTCTCTCTTACTGTTACCGCTGTTGCTGCTGGCCATTTTGTGTTCGATTGCCCGCTTGATTTAGTTTGGTGGACTGAAAGCTGACTCTCCTGCATTGGATAAGCTGTCAAGGCCAGTGTTGCTTGGTTTTTCGTGAAAATCGTTTGTAATTCTAACTTCTGAGGGAAAGTTAAATGGTAGCAATGAAGTTTTTAATAGTTGATTTTTTTTGGAAACAAAATGAGATCCTCCTGGCGAATTTAAAAATAAGAGAGGAACTCAGCAATGGAGAGAAAGTTGCGATCAGCCGCAACGTGTGTAGTGTTGGAAAAATATTAAGAGCTGAGAGGGATGAAAGATACATTTGAAGGTTAAAAAAAGAGAGAGGCGGAGCTCAAAAATTCAACAAGAAAAAGAGGAGACTGACCGATGGTTTCTAGATCGGAACTTTCCAGTGGGAGTGAGAAACCCGATCTGGTAGCTGATGTTCAGAGCATATTGAGTATATTGAAGGAAAACCTCTCCGATATATTTAAAGTGTTAAAGAAAATACTGGGTATTGATAAAACGGGATCTCAATCGATGACGAAAGTATAGACATTCCATCGCCCGACTGCGAGTGAATCGCGTTTGCTCGCTTCGAGAATAACATACTGACAGCCAACTGGCTAAGCAATCCAAACATGGCGACGAAAAACTGACAAGGAATATGCATGCTTTAGCTTCTTTATAGAATATGCTGTGAACGACTGGAACCTGAACCTTGTCTGTTCAGTCCATAACATCGAGCTTTTAGTTAAGGGTTGGACTAGGCATATATTTCATTAGAGCAGGTACCCCGTAGTCAACGAACTGAACGGAAATTTTTAATGCTTGAAAAACAATCAATTCTAAGCCCGCGTTTGATAACAAGAAAGGGAGCTACCCCAACTATATTTGTACTTCGTATCCCTGAAAAACTTCTACGACTATACCACATCATATATAAGCTCTGTCGGAACTGTGAAGCATCTCTACAATCCATTCGTTACCAATAACGATTTCATAAAGGTTTCAAGTGAGTTCAATTTGTTTTTTAAGAAGATACGATGGTTTTCCCATGAGTGTGCTGATTTCTCCAGACTGCATAGGGGGAACCGAAGCGTATATTGTGTGTGTCATCAAACAAACAGTGAATGCACTCACGCCTGGGCTTCCATGTTACTATTGGTAGTAATAACTTAAAAGCAACCGATAATTTTTTCGGTTTTGTGTATAACATCTCTAATTGGGGGAGTGGACCTGGTTTTTTTATAACAAATATAGGGACCCGAAACTTTTTTAAGGCTGATGGCGATCGGTCGTCTTTGCAAAAATTGTTTTTTAGAATTTTGAATGTTGGTTTAGTCAGAATTAGAGCACACGACACTCCGGCTAGCCACTCGATTTTGCGATCGTCTTGGAATCCAGATTCATAGCTCTCCGCGTATGGGCAGACAATGAAACGGTGAATCGTATGGGATTACGGCGAATGAAGAGCCAGGCTCCGCTGCATGGATCACTTCATTTGAATGTGTTAAAATCTTTAGAAACACAAGAGGAGAAAGACCAAAAGATTAGTTGGTGAAGGTGCTGCCTTTACATCAGCACAGTTACAAGATGAAACGAGGAAATACGAGGTTACTCAAAACTAAAAAAAAAAGAAAACACTCCAAATTTTCAGTGTATTTCCGATCTGAAATTTCAGTCCACTGATAAAGCTTCCTTTATCCTTTTATTTATTACCAACAATTTTCCCCTCAAATAAGATTAACGGCACTGACCACAGCAAAACCTTTATGCTGTCGAATATGAGTGCTTTCAGAAATTCATTTTAATTACAACAATTTATGCGGTCGAGTACTGAGTACATACATATGTAAATACATACATATGTATGTAAGAAAGCCTGCAAGCCGCTACAACTACCATGGACACCAAGCAGCAACTGGAGTAACAAGCAACTACTTAGCCGAGCGAACATGCTATTTGTATGTATGCATGTATATGTAAATATGAATAGTGTGGTATTAAGCGTACATGTGTACATGTAAAGATACAGATATGAATTTCTACACACATACTTTTATACACGTATGTATATATGTACATATATACAAGCGTACAGTACTTTACGCCAATGAAATGTTTGGGCGCTTTGTCTTAACCAACGTGTTCATTATTATTGTAATTGTAGTAGTTGCTGCTGTAGCTGTTGCTACTCTTGTTGTTATTGTTGTTGTTGCTCTGTTGAGTTTTCACCTTTAGTACATAGTGTAATTGCAGTGTAGAATTTTCATCTTAACCATTGTTTTGTGTGTTTTGTTTGCCACTTTTGTTATCAATCGATAGAAATGACGTTGTAACTGATTACCACAAATACATACTCGCACAGTCTGTGTATATTTAAATACATATGTATGAATTTGCGCTCACTTGCAGTGAAAATTCAATCAATTCAGTTTTCCATAGTCGACTGACGCTTTGTTGGAATGCGGTGTGGTGTTAGGGGTACAGTTAAATTGCTTGCTTGCTACTCAAGTGCCAAAGGTGGTTGTGCCTACATACATACGCGTATGTGTATTGAAGTGTAGCTCTCCCACAGCTATAGTTTAAACTCCAATTTAGGTATAATTTAATTTTTTTTCGAAAAGGTATTTACTTCATCAGCAAATATTTACCCCAGAATCTTTTCTTTCAAAATTTGCAAGATTTATCTTGAGTCCGTTCTTTAGACTTTGTTCCAGCTCTTAATACCACTTGGTTCTATATTCAGCGTGTTTAGACAAGACGTCCGATGTGAAGATTGTCAAAACTCCCAGAAGTAGATTTTATGGTACACCTAGTAAAACACGTGGAACTTCATTCAAAGGTTGTAAATCCTAAAAATGTGGTATTTATACTCTTGCGCTGGAAGAGACCTCAAATGAGGTCAAATACGTAGGTAGAAGAGACCTCAAATGAGGTCAAATACGTAGGTAGACGAGTATGAGAACTACGGCTACCCGACGATTGTTAAAAAATGGAGATGGAACTCCTATACGGACTTTACAAAACAGCATTGTTTCCATTTTGCTCATTGAGGTCTCATTTTGATGTTTGATCCTCGAAAAAGTCAATACTAAGGATAAATTGAAAAAAATTGGATGCCGGGGTATCAACTACTACGAAGCTCTTAAAAGTCGTCTCAAGCTTCTCCCATGAAATGCAAGTCAACTCTGGAGCGGACTATGGAACTTGATTTCTCTACCTTCACCTTCTGTTTTGATAAACCAATTTCTAAAAATATCACATGTGTTATTAAGTTCCTTCATTACAATCATAGGACGTCTAAAACCTGCAATAAGATGGAGGAAAAGTCTAACCACTCCGATTCAGTCTAGATCCGTGGTCTGTAAGGCCGAAGAACTAGTTATAAGGAAAACTATCCTTACTATGATAAAATCAGCACTGAAGAAGCTGCATATAAGATCGACCTTCGGGGGGAAGGCCAGTTGTAGGACAAACCACTCATAACGTGGCCCGAGACATCTGGAATTTTATGGATTAGAGAAGAACAAAATATTTATTCTTCTTAATCCAGCATTGACTAATGGGATACACAAAAGGAGGATGAACTATTTTGCTAATTAGCTTTGTCCCAGCTGCCTTAACTTGGATGAGAAGGAGGAAATGAATACTACTTAAATTGCACTAAAAGGTTTTACCACGCTCAACTTAATATTATTGATTTTCATACCTAAAAATTTCACAACAGATAATTAAAATTTCCACATCTCAGCTTAGTTTCCATAAAACTTTTAAGCAAATTACGGCTAATAGGCAGAATTTCATAAAAAAAAAAATTATTCAATAAAAACTCATATTTTTTAATACAAATTCTTTTTTAGTTGTGGAATTCGGCGAATAACGAAATCATAAATGTGTAAAACGCTAATCAAGCATTTATTTACTTGCGTACATAATTTAATAAATGAAACCATTGGCACTTTTGTGCACACAAACAAAAATATTCGTAAATAAATAAGAAAAAATTGGCAAAAAAATCGGCAAAGCAGAAAAAATGATTTTTTTTTTCGCACAAAAACGCACATTTAAGTAAAAGAGCATGTATGTATGTACGCGTGCAGATACATACGTGTATGTAGGTATGAGTATGTATTTGTGTGTCCACCGATATTTCAATGTGTTCGAAAAGTGTCCACTTCTGATTCAGTGCACTTCAAAGGACAACCGTTCAATCAAATAACACGCAACTAAATGACTGCGAAAATGGGGGACTGAAAGCAGAAAAATAAAAATAAACTACAAACCTATATGTGTATGTACTCGTACATTTGTATGTATGTGCATCATGTAAGGCATTTTCATACAATATTAACAATGTGAAACATTTATTTATATATTTTATGCATCGATTTAATGGAAATTACATAAACGAAACGGCATGAAATTTATGCTAAAAATAAGAAATATAACATAAAAAAATAATAATAAAGCAAAATAAAATCGAATGCGAAAAATTGGCTCTTGGGCGATTTGGACTCTTGGACATTGGCCATGGACAATGGTTATTGGCTTGAAATGACATTTATGGTTGTCGCAGGCATATGCCGCAATGTCAAACACGCACACACATACACACTAAAATTTCGTCTGTGTTTACCTTCGCATTAATGCAGACATATGTACATACATAGGTATTCATGTACATAAATATTTGTTTAGCCAAAGGGCGTATAGCCGTAACGTCGTTACGTAGACTTGGCACAGCAGAAGCATACTTTCCGGCGCAAAATGCAATAAAAATGAAATAACTACATGAGGGCGGCTTATTGAACTGACATGAAATATATAAATAAGCAAGTACATGCATGTGGGTGTATTACAAGTAAATTTTGTGTACGTGTGTATGTATTATGTAGGTATGTATGGCTTGCTAGGTTGTACATTTATTCGATTATGTTAGTAAGCAATGTAGCTTGAATTTCGGCAAGGATAATAGTGAATTGTTTCCTTCGCTAGAATCTTGGTTGTAAGGTGAATCGAAAAAGTAAATAACGTTAGTTGTATTAGATTTATATTTATTATGATATATGTAGCTATAAGCAGATTTTCAAGAAATTTAGTCATAGAAAGCGTGAGTAGTAAGGAAATTTGCACCTAAGGGTAATATTAACCGAAAGTAGTTTGATTCCTCATGATTGAGGTTTACTTTGAGAATTTAGTAATGTTACGAAAATTCTATTCAACTCATCTACCTTATATGGACTAGGCATCTTCTCAAAATATGATGGAGCTTGTTCCATAAATTTTAAAATTCCTGCAATGAACTCATCAGTTGCACAGAGTTTATCTTAGCCTTGGGACAATCAGTGCGTATTACCTTATGGAGAGTTATAGGTTCTTGCCATGGGCAGTTCAACCCCCACATTTAGAAAATATATTTTGACAAAAATCCTTGAGCCATTCGAAGGCTACTAAGAGTAAACTTTAAGTTCCTCTATTATATGGAAAAACATTCAGGCTCATGCGACAAAGTGAAGGGAAACTCGGCCAGAAATCACTCCAGATGTTATAAAACGGTAATTTTATAGATTAAATAATCCTAGACTTCTGTTACTCTCTTTAAATATATAACGCTTGTCGGCAACAGAACAGGGACTAAATCTGAAGTTTTGTTTTTGGTTTCATATGGCAATGGTAAGAACAACACTCTCTTAAAGGGCGATTGTGTGATGGCCCGCTAAAATTCGAATATACAATAGCGGTCTACTCAGAAGTCTTTATGGTCCATTATAACTGTTCTTATCGAAAAAAGGAGAAAAAGTACTTCAAACGCACTACAAAAAAAATGAGCATCAAAGAACTGAGTAGTAAGAGTTCTGACGACATACTGCTTGAAAGGAAGAAAGATTTATAACTCTCATTATTTAATCATATATGGTATATACTCGTATAATCAGTCTATATATATTAGGTAAAGTAACAAGTACGTTCGGTTCTTTTTTTATGCAAATGGTTCCAAACGGTATTCTGGCTCATCTTTAGTTCCTCAGCAATTAAATAAGCGCTCACGTGACGGTCTGTTTCCACTATTTCCATGATTTTATTGCAATTCGTATAAGAATAGCTTGTAACCCGTAGCCGCAGAACAATAACATTGCGCAGCGAACAAACATACGATCTATGCTTTGCATAAAAAAATTTTGACCAAGAACCGGTAAACAAATTTTTTTTGGTTGGAAAAAAATAGGGGTTGGTGATAGAAGGGTGAAAATTTAGGGTTATATGTATTTTGTAATGTCACATCATATTGAAATTTAAAAAAAATTTTTTGTCCAAAAAATCCAAAAAAAAACAATTTGGCTGGACTACCTTATCACTTAGGGGTGTTAAAAATATATGTTATGTTATTCTCAAACCTACTGAATATGCACATAAAATTTCATTAAAATCGGTCATGCCGTTTCAGAGTAGTATCGTGTCTAACATTGTGACACGAGAATTTTTTATATTAGATAAATGTAGGTATATATATCTATAATTTGATATAGCTGAAGTGATTTTCGAAAGATTTTTATGATGAGGCTCCCTGCCGGGAGCCGACCGCAATTAGAAAAACTAATTTAGATTGTTGGTCGAACCAGCTCTCGTACGCTTTCCTACGGAATGACAGCTGCTATAAACTATAGGTCTGCCTATTTTTAGGTTTAAAATTATTTCTTATCATATCAAAACGTATTTTTGAAAAGTATTACCCTTTAATTTGGTTAGCCTATAAATTTTAGGTGTTTTTTTTTTTCTAAAGAAAAGCTTGACCTGAGGGAGTTAGGCAGAATTAAGAATTTCAAAATTATAAAAATTAAATTAATATTAAATAATAAATAAAAAATAGTTATTATATATCTGTTTGTTAAATACTATGTATATTAATTTTGCTTGAAGCCGTCTTCATTAAATAGCCCCGGGGATGACATAAATAACACTTTCTTTATTCCAGCTAAAACTCTTTAAAACCACTTCCATTTTTTACTGGGTATGAGGGCAACATGTGTTTTTACATATGTTCATCCATACATAGACATAAATTGACTTCTTGACTGTCTGCCTGCATAATGTGTCTTATGTTTTCTCAATATCTCTTGTTATTTTCTTTTTGTCGGTATTTCATATGCAACCGAAATTCGTTGTGACAGTTCAAGATGCAAGAAAATCCATTCAAAAATATTGGTTTATCGAATTGTTGCAGTACACACACACATATACACAGAACATCAATGGTTGAATTGTTGGTTGTGCTAACCCTGCAGGAAAAAATACTAGTTGTTAACTGGTATTTTTTACGCAGCGATTTCCTACGAATTGTCAATTTTTCAACTTTGTATCAATTTTCTACTAGTTGTATACCAGTTCATTTAGGTCTGTAAAATTTCTACTTCAAAAAAAAATATTTTTATAGAAATAGCCGACTGCAGCGAAACTTGATTCAAAAACTTCACGCCTTACAGTACAACCACTAACCATTCGGCTATTGTTATGATCTAGAGAGCAACGAGATCTGTGCTTTTTTTCATTACTGGCTTTTGCATACCAGTCTACCTTTTTCCTGCAGGGATGACATACACTCACACATACATATGTACACGTATATAGTGGTAAAGTCTAAGCTTTTAAGTATTCATCTCTGTGCAGAAAATTCTACGTTGTAAAAGTCAATTTTTCATTCTTAAGTCAAGTTGAATTTTATTTATTTACATATTTTACGTACGTTTAAGTATTTAATATATATTGACTTTTGTTTACTGCTTCATATTGACATTTTGTCGGAATTGTTGCGTATTTACTCAAGTCATGTCTTTAGCCGAATTGCCTCTGGCATTTACCGTAAATCTCTTTGGCAATTACTAGGCTATGCTGTTAGGCTGCCACTTGTCCCTGTGGCAATTTCAAATAAAAAACAAAAACGAACTTTAATATTTAATAAAATCTACACACATATGTAATCTTTCTTAATTGTACATATGTACATACATAAGTATATAAGTGTAGTTATTACATAAATGCTTCCTTTTATTTGCTTACATTTTAGTTTTACTTTTAAATAAAATTGCATAAGCGCCTTGTTTAACTAACGGAAAATCCTGTTATCTGCTTGAGTGGAAAATTTTTCTATGATTTTTTGATCCAATTAAAATTTATAGTTGAAGTATTCGATAATTGTATTATTTTATGGCAAATAAAGTTGTCACTCTGAGTTTGCAGTTGAAGTAATTTGAAGTGTTGTTGTTGTTGTTAAATATTGAATTAAAGTAAAATAATGCCATATTATTTTTTTTTTGAATTCTTAGTTAAGCAAAATTGTTTTTAAAAATATCAAAATATTGGCTTAGTAAAAAGTATTCCATATTTTTGCAATAGATGACTTAAATGATATTGAATTATGCTAGATGGTATTGGAAATATGATATTTTGTACTAAAAAAGATTATGGAAGAAGTGTTTATTAACCAAATAGTGTTTGAACGTATGTCATGTAGCAGTAAATAAGTAATCGTCCACAAGCGCCCATATTTGGCCAAAAGGTAGGGTAATGTGTTTCATCATCAGACCTCCCACACTTCGCTAGGGACTCGCCAGAAGCTCCGAGGGTTTGGTTGGGAGGTACTTATATATTTATAATACATATATAAGTGGTTAGCATTGCATACTACCACTCGGAAGACCAGGGTTCGGGTTATGATCCATCCAAAATCCAAAAATTTAAAAATAAAATAAATTAAAATTAAATATGAGGGAAATGTTAAGAGCATTTCTGACATGAAATAAAAATTCCTCATTAAAATCATCAGCCATTTGGGGCGGCTTAGTATAAACTTAGTATAACCACTATTTGTTGGGAAAACCTCAACACACACACCACAAATTGAAAGAGTAGATCGGCCGAAAATCGCTTCATCGGTCTAAATGATAGGTCTCAAAACTCTTGGTTAAAGCTGAGTCGGATCTTGGTTTGGACACTCCATTAGCCATTACCTACTACCGCTATTTAAGAATATGCCTTGAGCTGGAGCTTTCAGTCGATTGGTTGTTTGGTTGAAAGAGGAGGTTGAGGATGTGGCTGAATCAAATTAAGTGAGGTCCCCAGAGTATTTCAACTATGTGTTTGGAAACATTTTACTCAATTTAATGAACTACTTTAAATTGCTGCATTAGAGTTGGTAGCGTCGTGAAAGATTTTCAGTCGGCAGCTCGTAAAATTAATCCTAAAATGGTCTAGCGTTTCGCTCTCTTTTGTGCATGCGCTGCATTCAGCCGGTTTCATTTTAACAAGGAGATGATATCCTACAGGTACATATGTAGATGCAGCGCTAATATGTTTATCTACAAGATTAGTGTGGATCGGTTGGTTTACCTCTAAATTGTCTTCAACATGCGTGTGATATGGATTTTCATTGCTTTTTTTTGCCGTTTAGTTGACTACTTGCCTCGAATTTAGTTGTATCTGCATAGAGGCGAGTATCTTCATAGCCTTTCTTTCCGCTCACTCTTTCATTGTTTTGAATGTTGGTCTGATCAGGACCCAAAACCTGACCTTTTGAATGGTAGTATGCACTAGAGCTCAAGATTTTGTTCGAACATTTACGAGCTGTTCGAGCTTTTGAGCAACGAGTACTCGCACACTCGTACATTGCTAATTGCTCGAAAATTTTCGAGCTTGAGATCGACCAATTTGAACTTTTTCGAGCATATTTGAACGTTTTAAATCAAAAATTTGACTTTCTGCCCAGAACTGCTTTCTATAGTTTTGATTTTATTTATGCAAAGTGTAAAACTCATTCGAATACTGAAGAAATTTTGCCAAACAAAATTGAAATTTGAAAAATTTCAAATTATCATTTGAGCAGTTGAGCAACGAATGAGTATAGAGCTGCTCATAGTGCTCGATACCCGGGTATCTGGAGCTCTAGTATACACTAATAATCACTCAGTTAGTTGTCTTTTCGTCTGCTGTATGAATTGATCCGATTTTCCATTTGAAAGAAGGATTCTCTTTCAATTTTTCGTTCGAAACACAGCTTTGCTGATTTGCCAAATGATTTGAAATCAGATTCCGGGTTTTGGTAAAATCTCATCTGGGCGTACATAGGTTGATTAGTAGTAAGAAAGGTTTGCTAGTTTGTCAATCAAGGGGTCACTTGGTTAAGGAAACCGAAGTCTGGTTGTTCATTGAAAAAGAAAAAGAAAGTTATAACCTCAATCCATATTGTCAACCCATATCAATTGATGATTTATTTTTTGTAAGTATCTAAAGCAACATGATCATTTTTGAATTTTATATTACATATTTTGCTATGTCACGAATGCAATGATGCAAGCATAAACACAAATTTATGCACAAAGTGATGTAAACCAAAACAATGTGAACTTTAATGGGTAAAATACAATGCAACTACTTACATACTACCATACAATATATTGCATGTATGTATGGTACATGCACATGCGTTATATATGTACACACATATGTGGCTGTAAAACCGTAAGCTCCTTTTGTGACCCGAAAAAAGCTAAAATGTCGAGTGGCTAGTAAAACTGATGCAAAAATAGTTGGCATTCTTTCTTACTTTCTACACGAAATGCCCCAAAATACTGCGTAGAGAGAGAGGGCGAGAGAGAGCTCCTTAAAGGCTGAAGACGCATTTTAAAATCCAAGCCAAGACGTAAACAGCAACATTATACATACATACACGTACATATGAACGAGCGCATAGTGGTAATAAAAACTATAAAATATGCAGTGTTTGGTAGTGGAGTAGACTTGGAGCTACAAGAAAGCAAAGCATGTGTATGTGTGTGTGTATATATGTGTTTCTTCGCTAGCACATATGAATAAAATATTTATTACACAAGTACCTACATACATACGTGCATGCTCGCGTACGCCAGACTCTAGGTTATCTCAATTTATTTTACAAAAGTATGATTATTTCTGCAAAAAAAAAAAACCCTTACAAAAACACAGTGCGTTACATATTCATAAGAATTTTATGGCATTCGTACAATGCCGTTGTAGATTTGGCGCGGCATCAATATTTTGCTCTCTTTTAGGAGAAAAAAATTTACGTCTCCGTTACCGGGCAATTGCAGTTATTTGCAATGTTGTTGCTGTTGCTGTTGTCGTTGTTGGTATTTTCTTGTCTCCATATATTATTTTTTGCATTTTTTGCATCAAGTTTGTCGTTTAATGTTGGTATTTTATGCGAAGCATTTACTCGCCCAGAGATTTGTAGTAAAAAGGCTTTGGTTTGTAGGAAAAAGTAGTTTTGAGAACTAAAGAAAGGAATCCTGTTGGTATTTCATTAGGATTTGTTGGCAGCCAATAGCTGCTGAATTTTCTTTTCCGCATAAATTTAGTAATACAGGAGTGTGTATGTAAAAGTAAGTACTTTGGTGTGTAATCGATTCATGGAATTGAATTGAATTGCACTAAATCTACGAGGTGGCATTTTTCTCCGCTGGTAAATATTTGCCTACTGTTGTCTGATGGACTTTTTTTCTGGCTTAGACGCAACTCAAGATTTTTGTGGATACAAAAAAATATATAAATGTAGAGCATCAAATTATATTTATTTCCACTACAAAATTTGATTATACCTATTTGCTAAAATTCTAAGGAGCTAGATTTGCTTAGAAAAACCCGTAAACAGCTCATCTTGATTTTTGCGGCTTTTAAGAGTGACTGAAATTGACCATAAATTTTTTTTAACGACATAACAAATGATAAATGATTACTCAGATTGCTCACGAAGCTAAACTTGTATATGCTACAATTAGACACTGAAAAGTTGAGTAGTTGACTTTTCGGGACTTAATACTCCTGCTTATTTTTTTTATTTTATCCAGTAAGCAGACAATTTCTTCAATAATTAGTCGAGGTTCCATCCGAGGCGTTGTAAAATTTTTTTTTTCATTGGAGCTGGTTTCTGTGAGACGGGTCCCAAACCCAGCGCACAACCTCACTAGGCGAGTGAGTTTAAAGTTTGTTTGCCGCTTGCTTCAAGCCCGGCATTTATGAAAATGGATCGCTTAAAATTAACACAGTGCGGTAAAAATCTTAAGATTTATTACAAAAATGATGATTTAAACATGGTCGCGTTTCATGCTTTAAAAAGAGATTATGGTGCATATAATCGTCCAACCACTCGAGCAATTGATTTAAAGAAACTTCAAGAAACTGGATCGGTTACAGGTAATGTGAGGACTGTTTAGCATCCCTTTGCATTTTTCACCTCAATTAACGCTACTGTAAGTGAAAGTGCAGCCGTAGACCCGAATGTATTTGTCGATGTGCTCAAGAGCTGTGACTTTTTTACGGCACATATTATGGCGTATTTTGTACTTGGACTTACACCTACATTCATATAAAGTTCAGCTCACACAACAACTGAAGCCAGTAGACCTTTTCCAACGTCTTACATCGACAACAAACAGTGGATGGCGATTTTTTGAACACAGTTCTCTTCAGCGACGAGAGACACTAGGAACATATTTAAATTGAAGAGAGGCCATTACACAAAAAAAAGCTTACTGCCTGGTGCGCTCTTTAGTACGGAGGTGTGATTGGACCTTACTTCTTTGAAAACGGCAACGGCGAAACTGTCACTGTCAACTCGGCACTGATATTGTGCGATTTGACACCGTTGGACTTTTTTTGGTAAGACTACGCGAAAAATCGTGTTTATGTAGATAAAACGTTTACTCTCGAGCACTTGAAGACCAATATCAGTCAAGTTATGGCTGAGATTTTATGAAACAAATTATTTTTAATGCATTTTATTTAAATTTATATTCGATTTCAAAGGATATTCACATAACACGAAGTATGTCACTGATGACCTGTATCGGGCCTTCTACCACACAAGTCCAAGGTTGACTTTTTGCCTACTCAGTCCAAAGTAGCACCTGTTGGCAAGAGTGATTCTGCGTTGGATTTCCAGGCTGACATTGTTGTTGGTATTATTGCTGGTCCCTGGATAGACGAAATTATCTACGACCTCGAAGTTATGACTGTCAACAGTGACGTGGGAGCCGAGTCGCGAATGCGATGACTGTTTGTTTGATTATAGGAGATATTTCGTCTTGCTCTCTTTCACTACCAGACCCATATCATTCGCTTCCTTATCCAGTGTGGAGAAAGAACTCACGGCGCGGTTGTTGAGGCCAATAATGTTGATATCATCGGCGTACGCCAGCAGCTGTACACTTTTATAGAAGATTGTGCCTTCTCTATTTAGCTCTTCAGCTCGTATTATTTTTTCCAGTAATAAGTCAAAAAAGACACAAGATAAAGAGTCACCTTGTATGAAACCTCGTTTGGTATCGAACGGCTTGGAGAGGTCCTTCCCGATCCTGACCAAATTCAAACATAGCGGCATAGAGGTAGCTCCTTTTCGTGCTGTGGTGTGTGTCGATTCTCTTTTCACAGGCTCTTTCCAAAATTTGGCGCATGGTGAATATCTGACTGGTTGACTTACCAGGTCTAAAGCCACACTGATAAGGTCCAATCAGTTTGTTGACAGTGGGCTTTAGTCTTTGCCTTCACTATTTAGAAAATGTCTTTATTTGTTTGCAAATTCCTTCTCCGTGGAAGGTAGAGTGTTCTAGTAATAAGATCTGACGTGACTTTAAACGCATTCCTTAACATCTTTCTTAGTAGAATATGAGGCAATCAACGGATATCATCCAAAAATCATCTTCGATAGTATAACAAGTAGCAAAGTCCTCTGCTGTTCAACTCTGACTACCAGGAACAACTTTGAGATACAAATCTCCACTTGGTTTATTAATAAATATATATAAGCCCGTTTAATAACTCTACTAGAAGGACGAATAACTCTCTGTAATATTTTCGTTAAAATTTAAAATAAATTTAATAAAGATAAAAACATACATCCATACATGTAGAATCGTAAATATATTTTTGTCGATTCTTTAATTTCACCATTCTTTCTTCATTTTCGCAATTGTCAGCAAATGTAAGCTCAGTCGATGTGTGAATTCATGTGGCATGCCCCAAAGTAGGTGACTGCGCCAATTTTCAACATTGTCGTGTATAGGAGTACATATGTATGTATATACAAAATATATGTATATGCACACCTTGTATTACGTTCTTTTCTTACTCGCCTTTCTTACCATTCACCACTTGTCATTCACCATTTTTTCTTGAGATTTTTTTGTTTTGCGCAACGAACCAAAAATACTTACATTGTTGTCGTACACAGAGTTTTAAAAATTCTATTCTTATACAAGCCAGCTCACTATCTACACATATACACATACTTATATACTTAACTGTAACTTGCATTTAAACTCTTCTTATTCTTCTTCATCTTTTTATACTCTTTCCCACAGGTCTGGTGGTCACCCTGTCCCAGTCGTGAATGCCCCGAGGAGCCCGAGCTTGATTTAGCTGTGAGTCAATGTGTGGACTATTGTTTGTTGCAGGAGCAGCAACAACAACAAACACATTTATCGCCAAAGCCCTCTTTATATGGTCCATCGCCCGATTACTATTCGACAACGCAACGCGCGCCAACAACTACATCTATAAGTACAGCAACAACAACAACAACAACAACCACCTTGAGTACAACAACAACAATGCGCACAATTTCAACGACCGCCATTGAGTTAGCAACACCAAAAGCATCATCCACAACGCCGCCATTGGATACAGCAGGCGGTGGCAGTGATGCCACGTCTCCATCTCCGCCGCCTGAGTTGCCACCACGCAGTACAACAACTACAACTACAGAAACAGCAGCGGCGGCAGCGGCAGCCGCTCGTGCCGAGACAGCAGCTGCAGCGGCGGCCGCATTTACAACACCCAGCTCAGTGGCCCGTTTCCAAGATGTACTTAATATGTCATCGACAATGTTCCCGCCGGTGGTGACGTCTTCTCCGGCCTTGTCAGAGCTGGAGCAGGGATGGAATTGTAAGTGACAGTTGCAACAACAGAATGCCAGAATGCTTGCTAGTTGCTCGAGGTGTTTATTGTGTACAAGTGTGCATGTCTCTCGGTATATACGAGTATACCTATGTGTGTTTGAGTGTGTTTGCGCTCGTGTTGCCATGACTGCCAAGTTTACTTTATGACCTGCTTGCTTGCCTGTCTTTCTTCTGTCCGTTCGTCTATATGTCTGTCTTTTAGTGCGACTGTTTGTTTTGCTTGACTATTTGCCATTTGAGCTTACATACAAACACATCTATGTAATTGCACATGCCGAGCTTGTAGCTATGTATGTACATATGGCTGTGCAAAGCATTTGTGTGTATTTTACTTTTCAACATGTGCGCCCATTCCATCTTCGTCGCTGCGCTTACATGCCATACAAGATTAGTGGCTGTTCATATATATGTATGTATTTACGTACAGTAATTTGTGTTTGTGAACTTTTGTGCCCTGTTGTTGGGAGTGTGAAATGAATAAATGAATGCATAAACGCTTGTAAAATGGACAATTGATGTAGTCTAGTGCATTTTCCAAAGTGTAAAGTGTCTAATGTGAGAGTTTGAAGTGCGTATGGGTGTCGCTGCGATCCATGTTGTGATGTGTGTGTGTGATTTTGAAAAGTGACAAAGTATGAATAAATAAATACAATGCAAAACAACAAGACAATAATATAAGCCAGGCGTGAAAATAACAAACTCTATGCATTTCAAATTTTGCGCTTGAGTGGTGAATACGAGTATGTACAAAAAATATTTAAGGGGTGGATCAACCAATTGCCTTGGCTATTAAAATTCCACAAAATTTTTAACATTTTTCAATCAAGTGAAAATTTGGTAGTTTTTCGTGATGCCTTGCCTCCACCAAGCTTTGATTTAAGATGCAATAAACTGGTCTAAGGAATTCAACAGTCTGGTGAGTATCGAAAGTTTCGTCATTCAAAAGGTATTGAAGGAAGCAAAACAATGGTTATCAGTGTTAAAGGGTGAATGTGACATCAGTTTCCAATCAGCTCCGTTTGACAGATCGTTCAAAATTATATCGAAGCTCATGTCGAATTAACAATTTGGCTTCTTGGAAACGTTGCAATCTCACCACACAAAAATTATAATCTTTCTATCGGTCTTGAGTCTCGATTGTAGTGGCTCCTTGGTCAATGATCATTTACAGATAAAGTTATCTATTACAATCCATTTTACAGTAGTCGTTATTATTATTTTAGAAACTAGTCGTTGTTTTCCGATGCAGCAAAGAGTCGTATTTGTTAACGCGGTTGGTTGTTGAATTCAAAGATCTAGCTTGCTAACGTAACCAAGCTGTTGGAGGTGTTAGTTGAATACCTCATGTCAAGAAACCCTTCTATCTTTCGATTTGTCTTCTCAACTTGTTTTATATTTCTACCTTTTAGAAGTGGAAAACTTGATAAACATTTGATAAATTAATTATTCTAAAATAAACTTGATGATCTTTTTTTAGTTCGGTTATAAAAGATTTTATTTTATATTACCAAAAATTAAATTTCAATACAATTTTTTTTAAGTAGATTTTAATATGCCTTGTTTTATGAAGGATAATGAACTCGAAAACTTATCGATCGCTTCTTTGTTAGCTTCGGGGTTAAAAGTTTTTTAAGATGCTATGAAATATTCTACTCAAATTTTCCTAAAATACTATCGCCAGCCTCTGAGCCTATTTTATTTAGAGTTTCCGGAAGCTAGGCTAGGTAGTGCTGGCGGCGTGACCAAAACTCATTGTGATGCCACAAAAATGTGACCATTAGGCCTAGCTATCGAACCATTTAGATTCTTTAATGAACCTCATTACATCCATGACTCCGACGTCGGCTATCTTCGATCATCCAGCAGTAAGGTTACAAAATTCCGAAACCTAGTGCAACCGAGGAAGGGGTTTTTTCGGAGAGAATGTTTTCAAATATAAACGAAAATACCGAAAAAAAATATTTCTACACTTCTAGATTTTTTTTTTTTGAAGAATCACTACTCGCGTGGAATTCAGTATAAACTGTGATCGGAGCAACCATGGGCATAAGAGATAATTTTTTGAAAGTGATCATAAGTTATTGTGGTTGCTGCTACATACAATCGGTTAGCGATATGAGCTTCTGTTGAAAGTGCCCATGAAATGAACTTGTAACAGGTTTTCTCTATTTTTTATGTGATAAAATCATTACGTTGAAGGCCGAACATTTTCAAGGTCGTTTTTTCGTTCTGTCTGCTTTTCTATTAGGGTATCCACAAAGTGTTCGAAATAGACTAATGCTGCAGAGTGAAAGTTCAGCAAAGCTATGTCTCCACCACCGAGCCAAGAGTAAAGCTGACCGATGCGAGAAAACGATTTTTGAACTGTTTTCCAGCGCACACTTGTGATGAAATTGCATTTTTCTTATTCATACCTTTATCATCACAAGTGGTTATTAGCTAGTTTACTTTACAGTGTGGATATAGGTATATATTTTGTTGCCAACCTTTTTGAGATTTCTGTTTTCAATTATTCATATAAAAAATACAATTCACCAGTTTCTGTTCGTTTTTCATTTATTGGATGAATTCAAAATATTTTTTCATTGAGTCCATTCTTTAACTGACCGTTTTATAAGCACAAACACTTTAACAAAATGAAAGTAAGCGCGAAGTTTAACGCTGATTCTCGCATCTACTCTTCTTTGCCGAATTCTGATTAACGTCAATCGGAATCAGCTACGCGCTTTGCTCGACTTTCAGCGTGCTTTTGCGGATACCTTAGTCTCAATTTTATTTTTCTCAAAACAGTAAGTCGAAAAGCTTTACAACGAAATTTTTTCAGATTTTCTCTCAACTAATCTGTTGTTTGATTCGTTACGTGATCAGCTAGTTGGATAATCTTGAAAACGTTTTTCAAACAGAATATCCCAGCTAAGTTCTTTCTTTATGTTTATAAATAAAAAACAAAAAAAAAAAAAACGATGCAGGGTGTTATGAGTGGTTTCGGATGCAAATCGTAACCATTTTTGAGGTGTTTTCTTTTGCTAAATTGATGACCCTTCCTGTTTCTTTTAACTTCTGTTGTTGGAATTTTATCAGCTTTCGATTCACTGTAATTTTTTTTTAAGATTGTACTTTTCTGTTTACGTTCGAAAACAATTTTGAGCCCCATATATCTTTAGCAATACTTATAGGAATTCCAAAACCCTCCCTAGAAATCAAAATTATGTTAAGCAAAATCTTCTTCTTTGTGATTCATGAAAAATTTCGAAGACCGTTTATAGCCCAAGTCTTACATCTACTTATCACATCTTCTCTTTTTAATTCAAAAACTTATTTTGTTTTGCTAATTGTGCTCTCAGGCCTTTAGGAACATATTTTTGAACCAACTCTACAACAAGTGGATAAGAATATTCACAAAAGGTACCCAAAAAAAAAAAAAAAACAAAAACTGAGGTCCATTGAAGTCATATCTTACATTGTTAGTTTTTCATCTAATTGTTATTGTTGTTTTGTACAATATTTTGCTGTTGGCATAGAGAATCTCTAGCGCACGCAAAATGACAAACAGACAGACATAGAGACAGACAAACTATAGTATTTGTGCATTTGTCATTCCTATTTGTGTGGCTGTCATTCTTATTCCCATTCTAAAATTCAGCACAAAAGTCAAACATGGCAAGGGTATTCCATTATTTGTATGCATGAGAGGCAAGTACTCATATACGAATATATTTTTGTATGTGTGTGTATACGAGTATTGTATGCAGACGCATAGTTAAGAGAGCACACACGTCATTTTATTATGTTACCCTTTGTGCATAACTATTTGTGTCGCTTTTGTATAAGTTTAGCTCTTCCAACACATACACACATACACACACACACATAGACACACAGAAACACACGTAGACATATCTATACTCTTCTTCTATTGTATTTCTTTGGTGCTCCTTTACGAACTCATTCTACTTTTTTTTTATTATTATTTTCTCTCATTTTCCATTTCAGTGGAAGCTGGTAACGACAGCATCTTCAATCCGAAGAGTTGGGTACATTCCGATGGTAGTGAGTCTGCCTATTTTATGCTTCAAATGCATCCTGACTTGGCTGACCCCATTGAGCAATTGGGCATGGAAATCGAACCGGATGACAATGAGACAGTGACCGATTTTAAGCAACGCTTCGGTGAGAAACGTCTGTGGGATATGCAAATCAATGTCACCGATTTGGATGAATTGGATTTACGTTGTGGTGGTTTGGTGCGTCGCTCCAATATGTCACAACTCACAAATGAGACTGTCAATTGTATGGTGCAACGTTGTATATTCACAATGAATGCACCGGAGATTTGCCCGCCGGATTATAAAGAATCAGATGATCGTGTATTCTGGATATATTTTCTACTAAGGTGAGTGTGTAATGAGTGTATGGGTAAAATGGGTGATGGTATTAATGACTTTGTGCCTACTTATTGTATAACAAAGTAAAGAAAAGAAAAAAATATGCACCGCTTGTATTCCGACTCTTATGGGGAAACTAGACAGCTGCTCTCCTCTAGGGGTAATATGTAGTTCCTTTCCACGTACACTGCCGTACTAAAGAGTGTTATTATATGGAGAATTATGTTTTGGAAACACTGTCAGATAAACATCCAAAATTTCAAATAAGTAATTACGGCCCGATACCTCATTGCCCTATATTGGCCAACGAATTAAGGCTGTGTTAACGGTCAGAAATGCAAAGAGAAAGCTTTACAGAGAATGGGAAATAGGATTTATTCAAAAGTTTACTTACGAAGCCGAGCTCTGAGTCGGATGGTGAAGGTTACCGAAGAAAGTAGTCGGCCTAATTCAGTTCCTTTCCTGTTAGGTCTTCTTCTTTCTCTTAGTTTTTCAGCCGATGCATTCTTGGAATGCATTTTTAGGTGATGGGTTCCCTGCTCGAAGCCACACATTAAGTGAACCGACGTTCCCGTTAAACTTCAGTGAATCCTTAAATGAAATTAACTATGATCTAAGATTTGGTCATCATAATAAGGTATACTGCCCATATATCCAGAAGAGAATGAAAGTTTATAGATATCAAAGCCTTTAAAGACGGACTAGCAATTAATAAAGTCGCGCGTTAGTAGCTTTAAATGCGACTTGTATGGATCGGAAGGCTAGTCTTTTATTTATGCGTAAAGATCATTACGTCAGACTATTATACTTCGGTAGTGTCGTATACTTTTAGGCATACACTGTACGATGTAAGTATACCTACACATGTACATGCAGTGCATGAGTGCAATTCTCAAGTGGACAGTGAAGCAACAAACTTAAAGTGTCTATTACATGCAAGACTCAATGTGCTTGGTAGGACACTTAAAATGTTATACGTTTGTTTCCCTAGCCCTTTACCAGCAGCAGAAATGGCTGAAATATATCATATTCTGAGTGATGTAAGCTTGGATAACAAAACTGCTTTGAGCACTTCCTCGCACCGCCATTTTTGAAGAGCCACAGTGCTTAATCCAATCCCAACGCATCAAATGAAATGGTCATTCCGCACCAACTCAAACACAGGAGAAAAGGCCACCCTCCAGCATTTCCCACTTCTCACACGGAACACACCACCGAGCCTAAAACATTCACATTCTATGATGTTCACCCTCGAAGTCCTTTTAGAGTTAGAGGTCTCGATGAGTAAATTCTACATTAATTTTTCCTATTCTTAAGACATCGTCTTCCTCCTATCCCTAAACTTCGACACTATTAAAATTAGGGCAACAAAGCATGCATTGGAAACTGGAAAGAAATATTTGTATAAAAAATGTACTCTCAATGTAGGGTTACTCAGTTCTCTTTAATTCTATTGAAATTAAACATGGATGAAGACATGATGAGCTAAAAAAACACTGTGTCTGCCGTAAGAGGCGACTAAAGTCTAATAGTTCCCGTGAGAATCGGGACTTTATACCGGTACAATCGGGATTTTTATCTGGTCATGAACTGTTTACGCGGTTATTACAACAACAACAACATGATGAGCTCATAAGACATGACCTCATTCAAGCGTTTTTATTTGGTTTTCTTAAGTAAACAAAATCGAAATTCGTTTACGTCATTAAAGAATAATTAATTTTGTGCCAGAAGATTATTTTATATTCTTAGAGAAAAACAAATTTATGCCAAATTGATGTCTCATTTTTAGGCCAAAAGTCGCTACCACTTTGTCCACGAGATTACAATTCAATGATAGCCATAAGCATTTTTCGCCATAAATTATGTAATTTTTTTTTCTTCATGGAATATTAATATACATTTGTTTATCTTGTTTCCTCCCCCTACCATCATAGATTCCTCGCCACAACAATGTTGTCCGCTGGTGTCACCATAATGGATCCCATTGCGTTGACTATGATTGAGAAGTATGGCGGTGACTTCGGACGTGAACGTCTGTTCTCCAGCATTGGCATGGCCATCTTTTCACCAATTACAGGCATAATGATTGATTATTTTTCGCGTGGCCTTGGCTATACAGATTACTCGGCTGCCTTCTACACCTATGATCTGCTGCTGGTGATATCAACCATTTCTGTGCTGATGATGCCATTGGGCGATAAATTACCGGCGGATAATGTTTTCCGGGATTTGTGGAATTTACTTAAAATGCCACATGTTATTACGTTCATCTTCTTCCTCTTCATTTTGGGTAATTTCTGGGGCTTCATCGAGAGTTTCCTCTTCTTGTATCTGAAGGAGTTGGGTGCACCCAATTATTTGCTTGGTGAGTATAAAAGAGGGTGAGAGTAACAGTGTATTTGCAATTGGCTTGTTGTACACATTCATTTCGTTTTGGTTGTTTACTTGCTCTGTTTGAGTGACAACTAATCGAATCGAATTGCAATTTTAATCAAATTAAATTGTTCTTGTTACCATTTCACTTGCACTCATTCGATTTATTTGCCTCTTTGACTCTCTCACCACTACTCGCTTATTGTTGTTTTGCTCACTGCGTCTCTTCTTGCAGGCATCACCATCACTGTTGGCACGGTTAGTAGTATACCCTTCTTGTATGGCGCCGAACGTATCACTCGCATTTTTGGACATGTTAATTTGATTATCATTGCTTTCTTCTCGCATGCCGGACGTCTAGTGGGCTATTCGTTCATTGAGTAAGTGCTTTTGTTGTTATTGATTTGTTTTGCTTATTTCTTATATGTATATGTACATACATTCATCAATATCTATTTGTGTCTATTTGTCTAGAAATGCTTGGTGGTGTTTCCCCTTCGAAGCCATGGAGGCTCTCTCCTGTCATTTAATGTGGGTGGCAGCAGCCACTTATTGTTCTATCTTGGCGCCGAAGAGCTTATTGGCCACACTGATTGGTGTATTGGGCATGGCACATTTCAGTTTGGGTAAGTGGGAAGGAGGGTGGAGTAGAAGTTTCGGAAACAAATATTCCCAAATAAATAAGCTTGATCGAGTGTTTGGTAAATATTTTACAAACAAGAAATGAAATTAAATTTCCTGCGCCATAATGATTGTCCGTGCATTAGCTTTAAGGCCGATAGTAGCTTGCAGGCATAATAAGCAATTTCAACTCAAAAGAATTGAGAATCCTTTTCATCACAAGCATAAAAGAATATAAAATATGAAGTGTTCGAAGTCTCTGGTTAATGTTAGGAATAAAAAAAGATTAAATAACACGACTCCATGGAAAAGGATTTCATTACGAGAGTTGAAGGTATTAATCTCCTCGAAAATGAAAGTTCAATCATTTTTACCCTCAGCTTTTGGATTTTAAAGCAGTTTCTATGCTACTTTGTCTCTATTTCTTTGCTCTTCAAAACTTTTACGGCTCTGTAAATGATGTAGAACAGCCCCAAAAGCTTCATGAGAATCTGTAAATATCTCTCCCGGCTGTTCAAAAAAGAGAACAGTGAAATGGTCTCATAATAATGAATATTAAATATGTTTTGTTATCAAATAAATTGCCCGTGCTCGGGTCTAGGCTTCCACGTCGCCGCTGGCACCCATAACTTCGAGGTTAAACAAATTTCCCCTGAAATCTCCGGTCGATTAATTGGGAAGGTGCCGCTACCAAGCTGGTTTATGTCCTCGCTAAACTAAAGGTTGGCATCACCGCCGTTCAAGTTATGCGATGAACGGGACAACGACGGAAACGAGTAGGTCCTGATGACATTTACTGTAGCGTCCAAATTTGACTTCGGATTCGTGGTGGAAGAGAGACTCCGTGAAAATCGTGATTGGCGACATTAACGCCAGGGTGGGCAAAAAGGGTATCTTTGGAATATCTTTCAGAAAATTCAGCCTCCACAACGATCGGCTGATCGACTTCGCCGTGATCCGAAATGTGGTTGTCGGTAGCAATAAATTCCAGCATCAAAATAAAAATCATCAAACTATTTGGCTGTCCACTAAACGAAAAACACAAAACCAGATCGAAAATGTTGTGAAAGACGGACGACATGTATCCAGTGTATTTGCCATGCGTACACTCCGAGGACCCAATATCGACTCGGACCACAATCTTGTTGCCGCGAAGACACACATCCGCCTCTGTATATCAAGGAACGCCTATACTCTATAAGTCGCTCATCGTTTCCGTTCTGCTATATGGTGCGGAAGCATGGACGATGAAAATATTTGATGAGTCGGCATTAGGAGTTTTCGGGAGAAAGCCTTTCTGTAAGATTTATGGTCCTCTACGAGTTGGGAATGGTGAATATCGCCGTCGATGGAACGATGAGTTGTACGGTGACATTAATATAGTTCAGCGAATCAAGAAACAGCAGTTGCGCAGGCTAGGTCATGTGACACAGATTGATAAGAATACTCCAGCTATGAATGTTTTCGATGCAGTACCCGCCGGTGGAAGTAGACGAAGAAGAAGACCTCCACTTTATTGGAAAGACCAGGTAGCGAAGAATATAAAAAGGACTTAGAGGCTCCGCAAAATTTCTGCAAATATCTTGAAGATTTTCAAAGTATTCTCAACCAAGCATTGATTAGGTTGGAAAAGGGGTAGTTTTTACACCTAAACAAGTAATAATTCGAGAAATAAGCTACTAGTTCCCCTAAAATGTGTAATAATAGGGGAGAGTATCAGTTGAATTATTATGAATACGGCGATCATGCATGAAAGTTTCCATATTTCAAAAGCTTCGTACTTTTTAATACAATTATTAATTCCATTACTTTATCACAGGTCGCGGTAGTGGTTCCTTCACTGGTGGTTTACTAATCGGTCAATTTGGTACGCGGGACGCCTTCCGTTACATGGGCCTCCTGGCCGTTGTTGGTGGTATCGCTTATGGCTTGCTACACTTGGCTTGGTTGCGTAAATTCGATCATAATATTGATGATTGTGAAGAAGAAGCAGAAGCAATGGAAAATGGTGAGACCGAGAAGTTAACAGAGCCGGCGACCAAAGAGCAGGGCACGTCAATGTCATTGGAACGTTTGAGTTTGATGATTAAATACAATCAAATCGGCAGTTTAACGTCACTGCCACGTGGCTCTAGGGTAAGTTGAGGATGTATGAGGTACAAAATTCAAAAGAGAGAAAATTGATGAAAATATTATGTTAAATATATCGGTATTTGTTAGTTTCAAGAGAATTATATCAACAGATGTTCTGAGCAATTTAAAAAAAAATGAAAAAAATTTAGTTATGTGTTTCTTGAATTGAACTGTTGCCAAATTTGGAAATTTAAGCTTGAAATCAATGGTTTGGTTACTAATTTCACTCCCTCCAAGGCGAGGGTAAGTTAAAAATGTAACAGATTCCGATTGAAAAAATGTAAAGAAGAAAATGTTTCAAAAAAGTTTAAAAGCTTGGGGTATTAGTATTTTTCAGTTACAAAAGAATTTTGCTGAAAACAAATTATTTAAAATTTAAAAAATATTTTTTTAAACAATTTTTGTAAAATTTCAATTTTGATAAAATTTAAGTTACGCCGTTTTTAAAGTAAGCTCATGCCATATATCTTGTGAACTTGTATAAAATGCGATTTTATTACTCATTTCACTTCATTTCCTTCCAAGTGAGTGGCGAAAACTCACACAAGTAAAGCTCAAACTCAAAATTGCCTAATTAATTCTTTTATTTCCAAACATAACTAAATTTTCTTTCTTCACCACCACTTCCTGCCAACCCCCGCCCCTTTGTTTAATCACGTAAAATTCATTCTAATTTATTTCATTATATTTTTCTTTCTTTTTCATTTCTCTTCTACTCCTGCGCGACGCTTTCCACACCATTTACGTAAAACATGTCGCCTCGTACCGGCCTCATTTGTAATTCTCTGTGCATTGCACTGCACCTGCGTAGGCTGATATACACGACCATTTGTCACATCGTCGCAGCAGCTATAATGTCGAGTCAACACGCGTACCACGGCATGGCAGTCATATTGGTAGCGCCTCGAAAGTTGACATTTTACGCTCAACACTGGATATAAATCACAAATCCTCAAATAATTCGGTGCTGAGCAAAGCCGATAACAAAACATCAAATCAATCATTAGGACGAAATCGTGCCGACAGTGCGCCCAAATTGAATCACAGCAATATGAAGAATATATCACAGCCAACGCTGGAGGGTGTTGTGCTCGAGGTAAGTCGGTGGGTGCGCGGGAGTGCGTTTTGATTGTGTGTTTGAGTGCGTGTGGGTGGTGTGATCGAGTAGAGTGTTTTTTGGGTGCGACAAACAAAAAATCTACACACACGCACACAAAATTGCTAATGGCACTTCGTGAAACGGATGAAAGTGTGCGTGTGCAGCAGCGGCTTAGTTTGGACAGTAGAGCGTGATTCATTGTGCTCAGCGCCGGCTGGGTGCGTGTCGCCGGAAAGCAGAAAGCAAAAAGCGGAAAGTGGCTGTTTGCGTGCATTTGCAAATGTTGGATGTATGTATGTTTTTTGTGCGTGAAGTGGGGTGTGTGCGTGCGTGCGTGTTTTTGAAAAGCCGCTTCACTACATGCGTTAAGCCGCGTTTGTTGGCGCCCAGGTAGGCTTTTGATTTGCCCGTCGCGTACAGCCAACATACGCGTTGATTGCCGTCAATTGTGTTGTGTTGATTTTTGGCGAATTTTTTGCTACGCATTGTTGTTGTGTTGTTATTATTGTTGCTATTTTCATTGTTATGCATTTTTTTGTATGTTTTTTTGCGTCAACGCTTGGACGTTGGGGCATTCTAGGAGTAGAACTTGACGTTTGACTTTTTCCTTTATGCTATTCTTTTGCGTGGCATTGTTGTTGTTGTTGTTATTCTCATGTCTATTATTCGTACGTGTTTTTCGGCTTGTTTTCAGCCTATCGCTGAATTTAAATGTAGCTGTTGCTCCATTGCCACCATTGTAAGCTTATAGGTTTGCTGTTTTGTTGCTGCTGCGGCAGCTGTTGCTATTGTTGAATCGCCTCATTCGCTGTTTTGTTCAATTTCGCTATTGATGCTGGTGAATTGAAAAAAAAAAATTTTTTTTCGATTTTGACTTTCAATGATATTGCTGTGTTAAGTTTCGGCATTGAAAGCACTGAATCAGTGCCATCGGCGAATTGCAAAAACAACGTTTTGTAGAATGGTTAAAGCAATTGAGACAGCCGGCGTCCCGTTCAAGTCCAACTTTGGCAGTTGTGAATCTTTTTTTCGAAAATTTTTATTGATTTTGTTTTTGTCCATCAGGCGAACTACTGACGGGGCTTAGGAAAGGCTAATGCTGACAATTTTCTTCCTAATTTTAATATATTCTATATTCTATATTCTATATTCTATATTCTATATTCTATATTCTATATTCTATATTCTATATTCTATATTCTATATTCTATATTCTATATTCTATATTCTATATTCTATATTCTATATTCTATATTCTATATTCTATATTCTATATTCTATATTCTATATTCTATATTCTATATTCTATATTCTATATTCTATATTCTATATTCTATATTCTATATTCTATATTCTATATTCTATATTCTATATTCTATATTCTATATTCTATATTCTATATTCTATATTCTATATTCTATATTCTATATTCTATATTCTATATTCTATATTCTATATTCTATATTCTATATTCTATATTCTATATTCTATATTCTATATTCTATATTCTATATTCTATATTCTATATTCTATATTCTATATTCTATATTCTATATTCTATATTCTATATTCTATATTCTATATTCTATATTCTATATTCTATATTCTATATTCTATATTCTATATTCTATATTCTATATTCTATATTCTATATTCTATATTCTATATTCTATATTCTATATTCTATATTCTATATTCTATATTCTATATTCTATATTCTATATTCTATATTCTATATTCTATATTCTATATTCTATATTCTATATTCTATATTCTATATTCTATATTCTATATTCTATATTCTATATTCTATATTATATATTCTATATTCTATATTCTATATTCTATATTCTATATTCCATATTCTATATTCTATATTCTATATTCTATATTCTATACTCTATATTCTATTTTCTATTTTCTATATTCTATATTCTATATTCTATATTCTATATTCTATATTCGATATTCTATATTCTATATTCTATATTCTATATTCCATATTCTATATTCTATATTCTATATTCTATATTCTATATTCTATATTCTATATTCTATATTCTATATTCTATATTCTATATTCTATATTCTATATTCTATATTCTATATTCTATATTCTATATTCTGTATTCTGTATTCTATATTCTATATTCTATATTCTATATTCTATATTCTGTATTCTATATTCTATATTCTATATTCTATATTCTATATTCTATATTCTATATTCTATATTCTATATTCTATATTCTATATTCTATATTCTATATTCTATATTCTATATTCTATATTCGATATTCTATATTCTATATTCTATATTCTATATTCCATATTCTATATTCTATATTCTATATTCTATATTCTATATTCTATATTCTATATTCTATATTCTATATTCTATATTCTATATTCTATATTCTATATTCTATATTCTATATTCTATATTCTATATTCTATATTCTATATTCTATATTCTATATTCTATATTCTATATTCTATATTCTATATTCTATATTCTATATTCTATATTCTATATTCTATATTCTATATTCCATATTCTATATTCTATATTCTATATTCTATATTCTATATTCTATGTTCTATATTCTATATTCTATATTCTATATTCTATATTCTATATTCTATATTCTATATTCTATATTCTATATTCTATATTCTATATTCTATATTCTATATTCTATATTCTATATTCTATATTCTATATTCTATATTCTATATTCTATATTCTATATTCTATATTCTATATTCTATATTCTATATTCTATATTCTATATTCTATATTCTATATTCTATATTCTATATTCTATATTCTATATTCTGTATTCTGTATTCTATATTCTATATTCTATATTCTATATTCTATATTCTGTATTCTATATTCTATATTCTATATTCTATATTCTATATTCTATATTCTATATTCTATATTCTATATTCTATATTCTATATTCTATATTCTATATTCTATATTCTATATTCTATATTCTATATTCTATATTCTATATTCTATATTCTATATTCTATATTCTATATTCTATATTCTATATTCTATATTCTATATTCTATATTCTATATTCTATATTCTATATTCTATATTCTATATTCTATATTCTATATTCTATATTCTATATTCTATATTCTATATTCTATATTCTATATTCTATATTCTATATTCTATATTCTATATTCTATATTCTATATTCTATATTCTATATTCTATATTCTATATTCTATATTCTATATTCTATATTCTATATTCTATATTCTATATTCTATATTCTATATTCTATATTCTATATTCTATATTCTATATTCTATATTCTATATTCTATATTCTATATTCTGTATTCTATATTCTATATTCTGTATTCTATATTCTATATTCTATTTTCTATTTTCTATATTCTATATTCTATATTCTATATTCTATATTCTATATTCTATATTCTATATTCTATATTCTATATTCTATATTCTATATTCTATATTCTATATTCTATATTCTATATTCTATATTCTATATTCTGTATTCTATATTCTATATTCTATATTCTATATTCTATATTCTTTATTCTATATTCTATATTCTATATTATATATTATATATTATATATTATATATTATATATTATATATTATATATTATATATTATATATTATATATTATATATTATATATTATATATTATATATTATATATTATATATTATATATTATATATTATATATTATATATTATATATTATATATTATATATTATATATTATATATTATATATTATATATTATATATTATATATTATATATTATATATTATATATTATATATTATATATTATATATTATATATTATATATTATATATTATATATTATATATTATATATTATATATTATATATTATATATTATATATTATATATTATATATTATATATTCTATATTATATATTCTATATTCTATATTCTATATTCTATACAATTTCCAAATTTTAAATATTTTTTTCTGACATTTGATGAGTAATTTTGATTTTACTGAATAAAAAAAAAATAATTAAAGTAAAACCTTACGTATACCTTACATATAGGCCTACAACGAATATTGAAGGCGTGTGCTCTGAATCGTGGGGCCAAACTTTTCAAATTAGTGAATTTATGAAGCGCAAAACTTTTACGTGAAAGCTCTTAACGCCCACGAAAGTGAACATGGAAGTGCTAACGCGCATATTTTACACATACTAAGTATTTATTGCTTCTACTGGGCTGGTAGGAAATTTCTTCCACTCAGAAAAAATATTGCATTTGTCATTTTGAAAATATTCCATGAAGATGAAAGCGAACTAATCTAGACTTTATTAAATTGAAACTAGTGGGTTTCATTATTCCATGGCATAACCACACATACGAGTATACGTATAAATCAATGGCTCCTGAAATCAACAAAAAGTTAAGCTTAATTTGTAGTGGTTCATAGTTAAATGCTGGAATTCCGTTATTTATTGCTGCTGCATCCACCAGTTAGCCTGAGGAGCATTGCAAGTCAGTTAGAAAGCGAAATCACATTTTTGTGGGCTAGCAAAAAAACAAAAACAAAAAAAAAACAAATTGCAAATTCTAATTTTCTGTTATCTGGTCGACAGCATGGGGAAAAATCATTGGAAAATCTGTGTTGAATATTTTAACAACGCGGAAAAGCTAAACAATAAAAACAATAAATGCGTGAGTGTGTGAGTTAGAGCTGTAGGGGATGGGACAGTGTTTGATTTTGGAAATGTTATAATTTTTATTAAAAAAACAAAAATATCGTGAAAACTTAAAGCTCATTTTCGTTGGGAAATTGGAAAGTGTGTCACTTAAATCTAGTGTTACAATTAAATCAAAATTTTTTCTTTTCTCGAACATCGGTAAAAAAAAATATGATGCAGACACTAATCTAACCACACCCACGTTTTCAACTCTTTTTTGTGCAATGTTTTGCTCCTTACAGTGAATTGTAGTTCATGAAAATGACTCCGTATTTTTCACAGTGAAAATATTCACAATTAAAGAGTCCGATAGTCCCGTGCAACATGACGAAAATACTCAAGTATTCTATATTTTTTCTTCTTCTCATACATACACTTTATTGCTTTTATTTTTCACTTATTTTATATTATATTTCTTGCCATTCTGGTTGTATTTGGGTCGGTGCCGCATTTTTGTTCCACTGTGCCGCACAACGCACATACACGCGCATACATATGCACACCACCCTGGCACACTGCAGGGCGTTGAATCAACGTTTTTTCCCAGTCGCATGAAAAAGTATCCGAGTGGTTTGTTAACTTCAATACCAGCGATGGATTTATCCGTTATACCCAACACAATGCTGATGGTAATGTACACACACACACAGTGCTATATACACATATGTATGTATGTATACATAAATGAGTAAACAAAACAAAAACAAAAACAAAAACAAAAAAACAAGAAAACAACACAAATACCAGCACATGTATATATACATACATATCCACACACATACACACGGGAGATAAACATTTTGGCATGATTGGCATGCCGCTGAGGGCACAAGTTTGTAGCTATTGCTACTGGTTGATAGTTTGCGTATGCATGTGTTGCACGCTGCGTTGCATGCTTCGTTTGGCAGCTTGTATTTATGCGGGAGCTTGCAGGTGCGCTCCGCTGTAGGTCTATTGGCCATGCCGCCCATTAGCATACGCCAAACTGTTTCGGTATTTATTTTCTACTGATTTATTTTGTTGCTATGCATTCAAATAATTTTGTACAATTTCTTTTCTTTTTCATTTTTATTTTTGTTGCATGTCATTGGGGAATGTGATTTTTTGTGCATATTTTTGCATGGAAAAATTGTTGCTTTCAATTATGTTTGTATGTATTGTAGTATGCGAGTGTGGCATATTTGTGGCATGTTTGGTGTTCTAGTTAAAGTTTTCATTTTTCCAGCTTATTTATATACATACACGTATATATACATTTTTTTCTTATTTCATCACTCAAATTTGTAATAACTTCATTTCAAAAATTTGTTTTGCGAAAGTTTTTTATTTTTTTAATTTTATTTTTTTTTTTAACAATTTTTACATGCAAAATTTTTCGTTTGAATATTTTTAGAATTTCCGTTTTATCTTTTTCGTTTTTTTTTTGCATTATATGTGTGTAAATGTATTTGCGCACATTTATTAAAAAAATTATTTATGAATTTTTTTCGCTTTGCTTCAAAGTACATTTCATGTTTGTACTTCACTTATTTTTTGAAGTATTGAGTTCAATAAACGTTTTGAGTTTGTTTTCACTATTTTTTTTCTCGATCCCCTTGACAAACCTTTATAAACACATGAGAATATATGTAGTTGGATGTGTGGTGGCTATATGGAGTGCTGTGTGGTGGAGCACTTCACTGCTTTGCAATAAAGGATTTTTTTCGGTGAAGTATGCTTGAGAAAGTGTTTGCCGTTGGTGCGTTGTCTACTCGATGATACTTGACTTCATTTTTTATAAAAGTTTGAATTTTTACCACACATATCTTTGCATGTGTGTGTTTGAGTGTCAAAGAGTTGTAGAGGTGTTCGCTTATTGTTAGAGAAATTTTTTAAATTTAAAATATTTTATTCAAAAACCTTGGAAAGTTGCTCACAAATAATCACTATATAAACAAATAATAAAAATAAAATAGTTTCTAAATTGGTGCTAATTAAATACTGAGCGTTTCAAGCGATTGAAAGTCATCATCCAATGATTGTCAGATGAAGCTTTGAGAGTCTCGATATTTTATTTTGATATATCATATAGGTCTTTGAACTGAGAAGCTCTAAGGACCTTCCACCTAATGCTGATCCGTTAGTTTGCTCATTCAGAAATTTCCCTCTGTATCGTTTTTAGCGACTCGCGCATTTCCTGTACAGCTCCGGTGGCTAGACGAATGGCACTTTAGGCAACCTCATTAGCTATTTAGTTTCTCGGAATGCTCTTGCGACCTGCAACCTAGTATATATGCTGCCATTTTTCCTGCAGCCGCCACATCTACCGCCTACCTGAGTTGAGTTGATGCGACTGCTGGTAACCACCAGCGCACTTACGCCAATAGACCCATTGTAATACCGTTGTGAGGCTCCTTTGTTCAACTTCTCAAATGATCGAACCATTCCGTGTGTTTTATAAAGGCAACTAGACTTCCAGATAGCTCAGCGAAATAGTGGTAGAAGTTTTTTCCGAGGTTTTCAGTTTATCAGGTTATCAGGTTATCAGCGCGCAGATATCAGGGCTGGGCAGTGACAGAGGTAGTGCTCGATAGACCCATACTCTTCTTCATCCCTACAGCTGCGGCAATAATCACTTGCTTCCCTGGCAAAGCCCAGCTTTAGCATGTATTTTGCCGTGGATAGAGGTGCACCAGCATTAGGGGCATATTTTATTGTGCGTAGAAGGGTTCCTTCTCTTGCCACTTCTGCTGTAGATTTGGGCAACCACTCTGCAGCCTCCATGATTGCTAAGAGTTCCTCTTGGAAAACGCTGCAGTGGGTTTCTCTTGGAGAAAAGGTTGTCGAGGTAAATGCGGGAGGTGGTATAATCTAGCTGCTTTGGCATTTCTGCAAGAGATAATATTTTTGTGGATCTTATACTGCAATTTTTCCACGGTTGAGTTGCATTGCGTTGCAGGCCAAATAGTTCCAGAGGAAGGAAGTTGAGAAGAGTCAGGAGTGCTTTTGAGGGAGTTATCAGGTTAGCAGCTGATCGTTGAACTCTCTCTAATTTGCCCCAGAAAGTAATTTTGCCGCCTATCTGGGTCTAAGGTAATTCTCTGACGTATGTATTAATGTGTTCTGGAAGCTTGAAGGGTTGCTTTAGGCTTAGATTCCGCAACCCATTTCATGGAGATGTAGCAAGTTCTGCTAGGGGTTCTTTAATTTCTTTCCCATATAAGGAATGCAGGTATGTGATCTACTTTATCGACCAGCCCCCGCTTATAGAGCTAATCCCAAAGGTAGAAAGTTCACCAAACACACTCAATCGTAATCGAAAATTGTCGTTTTTCGCAATCCAAAAGTTTAAAATTTTTATGTACACCACGTTATGTTTTTCTGTATGTAAGAGAATATAAATTGATATTTAACATTCCTATATACAAATATATAATCATTGAAAATTATCGAAATCGGAGGACTATTTCTTACAGCCCCCGTACAAATTGCACACGTTAATTCAAATAAATATTGATATTGAAAATATTCGAACTGAGACGCTTTCTTAATATTTAGTGGTGGGTGCTGTAAGTTATTTGTTCGATAGCAACATATTGTTGTCCGATGCTTCGGCGGCAGTTGGATTCCAAATTATTTGATTCCTTGTTACTTACCGGGATTTATGACATTTACATATCAGAAAAGTAAGGATTCATTTTTGTGCCCGCTTCACTATGTTTAATTAATAAAAAGCTTTTTAAACAATTTTTTTTAGTTTTACGTGATTAATGAGAATGCATTTTTGAGTTTTGCAATTTTTACTAGTAAGTGTAGCGTTTCCCTACTTCGAAGGTCAAACTTTCTAGAGTATGAGGGGTTGAATGAAAGTTTCTTACGCCCACTCTTATGTAGCATATGATTTTTTTTTTATACAAGAAGAATTTAAATGCTTAATAAAATGCTTTGCTCTTGCTCAATAACTCAATACTTAATTGCCTTTTTGTGTTGCATATGAAATGCAATTACTTTTCTTTCAATTTTCATATTCCATTTTATTGAGTATGTGCATAAGTGTGCTTTACTTCCACTCTGCACTAGTGTAGTAGTTGGCCAAAGCCGTGATATCCAATTGTATCAGAGAAATGCAACCAATCAAGCGAGTGAATGAGATTTCCATCTCGCCAAAACCAAAAACCGTAAACCAAACTAAACTCTTTGCGAAATGTACATACACGTATACACATATGCATCGGCAGTTGCTTATACATACATGCATACATATTAACAAGCAAGTATTTAAGCCATAATTTATGAGATATGAAGCATATATGTGTATTTGTATATACTTACTTGTATGTATGTAGTACTACTCATAAATGTATGCAAAAGCTTTAATATTTGTACTGAAGTGAGAGTGCCTTGCAGGGAAAAATACTAGTTGTTAACTAGAATCCAACTAGTTTACATTTTTACAGTAATTAGTTCATCTTCCATTTTTCTCTCATATTAGAAAATAATGTTTTTAAGATTATGACATCTTACGAACTGTCAACTGTCCGTTTTTGCAACATTACATGTTGAATTCCTATTTCACAAAAAATTGAGATTCGAACCGTGGATCTCAAAAGCATGACTGTCATAAGCAAGGCTGCATCGTTACTAAAAATTTCACGTTAACCAAAAAAATGTCTATCAATTCGGCCAAAACACTTGGAAATCTTATCATTAAGCAGTTATCAAAATAATTTGTATTTCCTTTTTACCCGAAACAAATTGCTGCCGTTAATGTTAAATCGGTAACAGATAATGTTAAACGATAAAATTGCATTCTGCTGTTAATATCATAGCAAGCAGCCATTTTGAATTGACGTTAGTGAAGAATTTTCCCCGGCTTCTATAGTAACATTGTCATTTCGCCTCGATAACTTGACGCCGAAACTAAACGAAATCAGTTTGTTAAGTTTATTTTTAATATTAAAAATACGAAATGGCATGGTTCTGGTCATAACAGCAGGCCACCCGCCTATCGTGACGTTGTATTGAGTATCAACATACGAGTATATTTTATTTCAACAGAGTATAACAGAAAGTACCTATAACATATCCGTGGCATGTTAGAAGTTAACATTACATAGCAGTGGTATGTTGGTGGAAATTATAATTACTCTTGTTACTTATGAACTGTTAGACGTCTGCCAAACAAAAAGCGAACTGCTATGAACTCATCATTAACATACTAGTATTTGACTACAATGTTTCATAATAGTTTGGCTTTTAACCTCAGGGTAAATGTACACTTTTGTTTATGTGTATGGTCTACATTGTTTTCTACATACATATGTAAATACGTGTATGTATATCAGTGCTTGATATCTAGCACTTTGTATGCAGTGATACATTAATGCAGCTGCTCAATTGCGCATACTGCAGTTTGCTGCTGAGACATTGGAGAAAAAATAAAAATCTATATACCTTTGTATGCACTCATAGTGAAATGATTTTATACATATTTACTACGATATGCATTTTATTGTGTACACGCATACGCAGTGGCATACATGATTTTTATTCATATGCATTTCAATATTATTTATTTGTATGCATTTATTTCAAACTTCAAAAGCGATATATATGCAAACTTAACAGCTCATAGTTATGTTTATTACGCACATATACGTTTGTAGCAGCTGAAAGTATTTGTATTTAGATACATAAATGTATATATATATTTGCAGATATATGCTTCATTGCCTACGCTCAATAAAAATTTCCATTTTTATAATCCAACACTACTGACAGATCATGTAGAAATTTTGAAAAACATGCCGCAACAACAATAGTGCTGTAAAGTTATTTTGGGAAAACTACAAAATACATATATATATATACATATATATAGATATATGGTATATGTATGTTTTAGTATGCCTAAACCATAACAATAACAAGTGAAATAATAATAAAAGCGTAGAAATGCAATAAAATAAACAAAATAAACAATCAGTATAGAGTGAATTGGTTGGTGGTCGTGTGTGTGTGTGCGTGTATGCGTGGTGGCGTTGTGTGGTTGTGTAAATTGCCAAAATTTATTTGTGAAAACATTCAGACGTGTAGTGCGCCTAAAAGCATGCTAGGCGTTGGGGATTTGCTACTATTTGATTGCTTTGAATATACTCGTATACATAGCTCAGATTAGCGCGTATTTGCAAATGTTATAATATACCTATATATATACACGTATATACATATATATAGGTATATATACATGCACAAACTCAAGTGTGCTGCTGCGTTACTCTTGTTTGGTCATGCGAGGAAATAGCTATTTTGGTTTTTGATTAAACTTTTTTATTATAAATTTTTTAAACTATTATGTTTTGGTATTTTGTTTACATAAGAATATGGAGTTCAATTTACCAAGGCCTCTGTATCATTATTAGCAGCTTTGGATAAATTATTTGTGTTTCTGGACATTGTTAGTTCTTCGGAGCAGTCGAAATAGGTAGGACCGGCCCGCGGTGATTTTAGGACAAGTTCTTTGATTTTCTAAAGATAAATGTCGTGAGACTGTTTATTAAATCAATGATACTACTTTTTAACGGTTGCTAAAAAAAATGTTGGCCTGAATGTCACAATTCCATTTTATTTTCTTTTCCAAATTATATTTTCAAACCACAATTTTTTTTAATTTAAATTTTATATTTGTCAATTATTAGTAAGAAAAGGAATATTTTGATTGTAATCAACAATTTCATTTCACAATCGTGTACATACATACTTGTGTTAGCTCCACATTGATTTTAGTGCTGAGCAAATTTGCAATTCTGCCTATAATTTTTTTTTTCATTTGTTTCCGTTTTACTTTAAAAAATATTTTCTGATTTTTTTAAGTAGAAAATTTAGCGATGCTGATGTTTGTGATAAAATTTTAAAAACTTACCGTAGTTAGCTGCAGCTGCCACAATATGTCATGAGTTTGCAAATAAAAAAAAAAAAATAAAAAGATAAAAAAAAATAAAAAAAACAAATAATATAAACCATTCCAACTCAACTACGTAGAAGTTGAGGATAAAATAAATGGGATAGATAAGAAAAATTGAGTTTCATAAATTTTTTATATTTATATATTTATGTATATAATAAGCCGAGCTCTAAAAATTAAAAAAATATTGGGCTTAGTAAAAAATTTGTCATTATTTTTTGCTTTAAATTCAAGGCTTATTTACCATAGTAGAATTATCCAATTTTTATGAAATACGCACTATTTTACCCAATAAATTTTCGCCCTTTTAAAGGTAACGTTATTATGCCACTCTTATAGAAATCTATGTACCTATTGCCACGATATTGGAACAATCGGATTTCATAGTCTTCTCTTGAGACCACTTCTTCACCAAACAAATCAATCACCATAGACAAGAATACATGGTAATTACTTGGTACGAGGCCCGGTCTATGAGGGGAATGTATTAGAACCTCCCTACCAAGCTCTTAGAACTTCTGGAGAGCCACTATCGATGTGTGTGGTCTGTCGTTGGCTTGATAAAACACAATTCTCCACCAGTTGGTCAAAGCTAGGCGCTTCTGAGTTATTTTTTTTTTAGACGATGCAATTGCTTACAGCATAGGTCCAAATTAAGAATTTGGCGGTAGGATAGCACGTAAAAAACCCTTCCTAGACGTCAATCCTGGCTTGGAGACCGTTTGTGCAGACTCACTCCACTTGGACCACAACCATTTATGTTTGACATTTCCACAAATGATCCAATTTTCATCATCTATCACCACCTGTCTCAGAAATGGATTGATTTTGTGGCGATTCAGGAATGAAAATGCTGCACATGAGAATTTTTTTCGTCATCGCATGTGGTACCCATACATTCAGCTTCTGTGTGTAGTCAGTTTTTTTAACTACCTTAAAATTGTTTTTTTTTTTTTGCAATGTGTAGCTTCTAGGCAATCGAAACTGTGCTCGCATGACGGCCATACTCGGTAATTTTCTTTATTTTATCGACATTTTCGACAATTGGAACAATGACATGCGCTCAAACACTATCAACACTTTTTCCTATTTATCTATTTTCATACAAAATATCATATTTACAACGCTCTCTAGCGCAATCGAGATACAGATCCTTGAGGCCATCTATTGCCAAAAATAATGTATGACTTTTTACTAAACCAATATAACATGTGATATTTTGATTAAAATCCTGAAGATATTTCATCAAGGCTTTTTAGTTTCTGAAATATCGAAAAACAAATTTATAATGGTTCAAGCGCTTAGAGCGTTGTGTTTTTTTTTGTTTTTTTTTTGTTTGAAAAATAATTGCATAATAACTTACACACGGTCTCCGCATGAATTCAAGCTGAATTTTTGGATTCTCTTTGTTGTTGATGCTTTTATATTTGCATACAAAATTTAGGGCTGAACAAATTTCTGTAAAAAAAAGCAAAAAATTTTTATTGTATTCTATAAAATATTTTATGTAAATATTTGGTGTATATATTTTGTATAAATTTATGTTTCTACCATGAAAAATTATATAAGTAAAAAAAAATATGCTGCATGTATTGCTTACTGTAGCAGTAAACAGTAAGAAGTAGTAAAATAAATTGTGTAAAAACATATACATATATCTAAAATAATCTATATCCGTACGTGTTTTGGTATATAATATAAATTTAAAATATTGCTAACTTTATATACTCACACAAATAAATACACAAATATATTTACTTTAATAGATTAAATGTAACTAAAAGTGTGTAAATGCCTGAATGTTTTATTTAAGTTTTTTTTTTTTCAAATTAATAAATGTAATTAAAAAGTAAAAAAAGTGTATATATACCTATATATATTTACACTTGAACTATTCAACTGTTTGAGTGCATGTGAACTATATACTAATAAAAAATATTTACTATAAATTACACTAACTTTCTATAATTTTCTCTCCTTTTTCTTCTACTTATTGCCTACCCCACAGGATCAAGACACTACCAAAGTGATACCCGAAGAGACCGATTTGAATAATTCAAAGCTCACCGTTGCCAGTCAAGATGAGGTCAAACACAATCAAACCAATGGCAAGGGCTCGAGTATAGCGGATGAACGAAATGGCAAAGATGATGCTACATGATTTGCAATGCATCAGCAGTGTTGCCCAAATGCATGCATACATATATAGGAATTTATTAGATACATACAATATATGTATAGGATATGAGTGATATTAACTAAATGCAAAAATAAATAAAATACAAATAATAATATAAAAAAATATATATATATATAAATAAATATAAAAATTCAGAAAGGTTACAAAATTATGAAATCTCAACTAGTTCTGTTGCCATAATTTTACATTGTTACGGTTTATGAAATATTTTCAATTTATGCGTTACATTTCCCACATTTGGAAAAAAAATATTACTATTACATATATTGCATATGCATATTAAGTTACAAAATAATTGTATTTGTATGTACATTTGTTAGCCATAATGTTGATTATCTACATATGAATATGTATATGTTTTTAGCAAAGTGAAGTTGTTTTGTTTGATTTATGGTTACATATGTATGTATTTGTTAGTTTTTAGCAAAATCGTAAATCATTAACCGTTATTTTTATTTTATAGTTTCTATTTAATTTTTTGCCCAAGCAGTTTGTATTGTTTTATTATTATTTTCACCATATATTTTGTTATTTCTATTGTATATGTATGTACATATGTATGTATTAAAAGTATTTGCTAATTGTAAATCTCTCCTAAATATGTAAACTTTAACTATCGAACAATAAATGAAATAAAAATGAATGAATATAGAAAACAAATGTAAATAGGGTTATTCATTACGTGCTTTCAAAGGTATAGTGCAGTACTTTGTCAGCTGATAATTCACAATGCCGGCGATGTTATTTGGCCACCGAGATCGTGCGATTTGACACCGTTGGCTTTGTTTTTATAGGGCTATACGAAGGATCGTGTTTATGCGAATAAACCTTTAACTCGTGAGCACTTGAAAATCAACATTCGTCAAGTTATGACTGAGACCCCGACCAATGTGTGTCAAAATGCGATATAAATTTACCACAAATGTAGTTTGCAAAAATTCGCAATTATTTGAATGACTTAGTGTTTCACATGTAATGACAAGCTGTAAACTTTTATAATAAAAAAAAATATTGAAAAAAAAAATATTTTAAATGCATTTTATTTATGTTTATTTTCGGAACCACAAAATGGCTAACCCTGAATATACTTGAATGTGTTTATTTTATTTTTCATTTATAATGAAAATATTTTGAATAATATTAACTAAAATTTTATTTTTTCAAATTAAAATAAGTACATTTCAAATTTAAGTCAAGCATCATGCAAATTTATTTTACGTAAATTTTACGCCAAATAAATTTAATCAATTAAATCCAAAAGTGCCACCGCACACACACTTAAAAGCACTTGCAAAACCGCTATTTACGCAATTTTACTGCACTTAATTTAAAATTACTATAATATTTATTTATTTATTTATTTATTTATTTAAATCCAACCAATTTATTTGTAGCATTTTAATTACGGTTTTAATATATCGTTTTTATTAAAAATTACTGTATTTTTACAAACACCAACGATTTTGCTCATATGTAAGTAATTAAAAAGCCACATATTGTATGTACAAAGTAAGTGTTAGCACATATCTACATGTCATTATTTATTTAAAAGCGTGTCGTTTTTAGTTTTTTCACCTGTTTTTTATGTCCAAATTGTTGAATACTTTTTTTGTATCAATTTTCCAATTGATTGAGTGAGTACATTTGGAATTTTCATTTAATTAAATCAATTTATGGAAATTTTAATTATTTTATAGTGTCTGTACTCGCGATATAGCGGTATGTGTGTGTTTACTGATCAGATTAAAATCATGTATGGATATGTAGTGCTGTATGTAGCGAAAAGCGGAAGTAAAATTTGTTGAAAGTTCAACATCATCCATCTTCATCGACCGCAATGTTGTCATTAAAATAAAATTATGCATAAAATGTATTGCTTGGAGTTGCTTGGTGTCCTATTTTTAATTTTTAAATATTTTATTAAATTGATCTTTTATCTGCGCGTGAGCGTAATGCCTTCTTTTGCATTAAGCGAAGTATAAAAATTCGAGTTTGATAGTATAGTTTTATAGCCAGTGGAATGCTTCTCAAACTGTTGTATAGACATAAAAGAACTGTCAAAGCTTGTCAGCTGCTAATAATGATTGCTGGCTTTGATCACACTTGGGTTTATTTGATACCTTCAAATAATTACAACAACGTTTTTCTTATGAAGTAACCGTGTAAAAGATCTAAAAAAGATAATTGAGTTCTAGTTCATAAATTTTCCAAAACTGTCAAAGCGGGTTTTTCATCTTATTTTAACTCATGGAAACAGCTGAAGTTGCAAATGTGTACAATGTTTAAATATGCAACGTGTTATTTTTATTTATATATTTGGCGAATTGTAGTGATTTGAAGGGATTTTCGACTGATAAACCGGCTCCGAACGGCTGATGGTTTTTTCTTGAGGAGCCGGTAGCCGAGTGGTTAGTATTACGTTCTGCTATTCAGAAGACACAGGTTCAAATCCTGGTACGGCCAACATCCAAAAGTTAAAGAAAGTTAATTTAAATAAATTAAGTTAAATTTTCTAATTGAGGTTGCAAGTTTCGAGAAGAAATCAAACCAATGGTCGGGAATCATCAGATTGAAAGTTCGTGTTGAAATCACTGCCAATGAGCAATAAGTAATTTATCTTCTACTTTGCAATGAGGAGCAGCATCTGCTCGACTTTACACCAGCAGCCAACGTTGGATGAAATATATAATACCATCAATATTTTGATTTGGAGAAAGCTGGGGCAATAATTCTTTGTCCACTGAACGTTTTACACTCAGAAAGACAATTGTCACCAACTGGTGTCACTGTCAATATATATGAAGAAGATTGAAAGCCAGTCATATCTATATTCGGTGAATCTAAGTTCACTATATCATTTTGGTTATAAAAAAATGCCACACCTTCTGCACGAATGCTTGGTCATTTGCATTGAAAGACGTAACTGAAGTTTAGTATATTCACATACTCATCATTATTTCACCGAGCCTCCGTTATAAGAACTATGGTTTATTTGAGTATGACAGTAGCTAGATCTTCTACATGTGATCGAAGAACTTGGTAATTAAAAGTATATGAAGATACGAATGTCGCCCAAATTTATTTATTTATTGAATCTGGTTCGACTTCGGAAAAATAACAATAAGTAATAAAATCTTAAACTAAATTAAAACATAAATCCCATTAGTATGAATGGACTGCTGGCTTGACATTGCTCTTTAGAAGGCTGCTTTGTCTCTTCTCCGCAGGCGGGTTTGACTTGTTGCATGGGCCAAGATGTTAGCCAAAGGATTCGGATGGTTACGCAGTTTTTTTAAGTATTTTTTTGCTGCGATTTCAATTTTTTGTTTAAGGGTTATATACAGTTAATGGGCAAAAAAAAAACGAATTTTAAGAATTTCTTTTGAGAAGTCTTTAGAATTTATTGATTCAAAAAGTTTACATACTTATTATGGTATTATTCAACAATATTTTAATCCTTACAACTAGTAAAAATATTTCTCTGTAGAAGAGCTACAGTTGATCTCCAGGAGGTCCTCTGAAAAAAGACGTCTTGCGGTGATCAATCTATTTGTGAAATGGATCATCTGAAATTAAAAAACCAAACAGACTTCATTAAAGTAATGTTAAGTGATTAATCACGAAGGAATAAGCAAAAAAAAATTTTTTGTCAAAATGGCGCCTTCTCAAAAAAAAAGTCGATTTTTCAGCAAAATTTCGATTTTAAATTGTTTATAAAAAAAAAGTATTTATCGGAAAAATAAAATCTTAGATTAATCACTGAAAAATATATTCAAGAAGCTTGTGTTAAAATTTTAGACAAATGGGTTCAGCCGTTTTCGAGTTATAGTGGTCACCGACTTTGAAAACACCATTCTGAGAAAAACGCGTTTAAAGTTATACTTATACTTCCAAGCGCTCTGAAACGTCTTTACAAATGTGCGTGTAACTTCGAAAATATTTGCTGGATCGATTTGAAATTTCTTGTGTGTATTCTTAAATACGAGGGCTGCTATATATATTTCTGGCCTAATAATGAAAATACGAATATTTATCAACGAAAATGGTTTTTATTGTTTTTCAAAATATTCTCCATCAAGATTTATACACTTTTGCATGCGCTCAAACCAATTTTCGAAGCACTTTTTCCACTCCGATTGAGACACCTCCAAAACATGGTTTTTGAATGCTTCAACAACATCTTCTGGCGACGAAAATCGTTGGCCACGCATTATTTTCTTGATGTGTGGGAATAAAAAGAAGTCATTGGGTGACAAGTCAGGGCTGTACGGCGGATGACCCATTGGTCGGTCAAAAAGGCGTTGGTTTGAGCCGATGTGTGAGAGCTCGCATTGTCATGGTGCACAATGATTCGTCTTCTCTTGTTCGTTTTTCGAATTTCTCCGAAGACTTCAGGCAAACAAATGGTGGTGTACCAATCAAAATTGACCGTCCTACGTTGCTCAAGCGGAACAGTCGCCACATGACCAGTTGCTTCGAAGTGTTTCTTCCACGAACAACTTTCGTTGGATTTGGCTCGTCTTGGAAGACCCACACGGTCGATTGCTGTTTTGTTTCGGGCTCATACGCATAGATCCATGATTCGTCACCTGTGACGATCTTATAAACGTCTTTTGAAGCACCGCGATCGTATTTTTTCAGCATTTCTTTACACCAACCCACACGAGCCTTTTTTTGAGCGATTGTCAAATTGTGCGGGATCCAACGAGAACAAACCTTTTTTACGGCCAGGTGTTCATGCAAGATCGAATGTATGCTGGTGGGAGAAATGCATAGGTATGGCTCTATCTGAAGGTATGTTACACGACGGTCTTGCATTATCAGTTCACGTACGGCATCGATGTTTTCTGGCACAACGGCTGTTTTTGGACGACCTTCACGGAATTCGTCTTTGAGCGAGCGTCGGCCACGATTGAATTCGTTGTACCAGTTTTTCACAGTGCTATAGGATGGTGCTTCATAGCCATACAAAGACTTTAGTTCATCGATGCACTCTTGTCGTGATAATCCACGTCGAAAGTTGTGAAAAATGTTCGCACGAAAATGTTCACGAGTTAATTCCATTTTTTGGCCGAGATGAATTTTTTAATTCCCTGTAAATAAAACAATTCACGAATAAATGACAGTCTGAGTGATGTTATGCTAAAAAATGTCAAACTTTCCAATGGAAATGTCGGATTGCACCTGGCAACACTGCCGTAATTGGACACTCTTCTGTTATGTATTCATTTACTTTAACTGTGAATCGCCTGTTGGATAAGTAGGATTCAAGGATATTGTGGAACGTGTTAGGTAATGATTTTTTAATTTTATGAATGAGGCCATCAAACCACACTTTGTCAAATGCTTGCGCCACATCAAGAAATACGGCAGAGCAATACTCTCGCATTTCGAAAGCCTTCCTTATTTCATTTGTTATACGATTTACTTTTTCAATTGTGCCGTGTTTTTCCTGAAAACCAAATTGATGTGTAGGAATAATATCATTTTGATGGAGAAAAGGCGTAATTTTTCATAGCACCAATTTTTCGAAAAGTTTTGATAGGCAAGGCAACAGGCTGATTGATCTATATTATGACGGTAGGGTTGCGTCTTTACCTGGTTTAGCTATCATAATAATCTGCGACTTTTTCCAGATTTGTGGATAATATCCCAGCATTAAAATGGCAAAGAAAACGAGAGCAATGCTTGGCAATTCTTTTAGCAATTTTGGTGAGATATGATCGTCTCCTGGATATTTTTTAGGATTTAAGATTGTAATAGTGTTCTTTAGTTCAGACACAGATGCTCTGGAAGTAACAGTGTATCTGGGAGCAGTATGGTTCGGTGACAAAGGTGCACTATATAAAGCAGTATTTGGTAGAAATACTGTGCTGAAGTGCTCTACAAAACAAGACGCCTTTTCTTCATCCGGTCTTGCCCATGAACTATTACGTATTCTCAACGGTACTTCGGTGCTTACTGGCGGCTTAAGGTTTTTGCTAGCTTTTGTTTTCTGCCACCTTAAGACGAATCGGGAGATCGATAGGCTTACCATTCGCGACGCAAACGTTGCTTATTTCGGACCAGTAGTTCTATTCCGCTATTAGTTATCTTTTGTTTTCTGCTCTGGTGTGGCTATAGTTGCTGCTGTTGTTAGTATACTGTTAAATACAAGTAACTCGTTTTCAACATCAGTTCCTCTCTCTATTTGCGGATTTGGTCTGTATATGACTGCTAATGTATTTTTAATATTTAAGCCAGTTACTTCTTGATGTAGTAAGTCGAAAAGCATGCTCACTTTCAATTGCTTGTTCGTTCAATATAATGATTATTGAAAAAAAAAAAAAATTGTTTTCTTAGGATAAATTAAGCAATGACTCATTGGGATGTAAACTCTGTTATATTTAGTTTGAAGATTAAGAATGTAGATTTTAATTATTTTGCTATTTTTGCAGAAGGGACTTGAAATGTACTTGTAAAAAAGTTAAATAAAAAGTTATTACTGCAAATATTAACCAGCTTAATTTTTTCGTTTGAATTCATGTGAATAAATATTTATATTTTGTAATATAATTAAGTATGTTTACATGATGAGTGCTATAGTCAACAAGTTCATTGATACCAACGACGAAATGCTGTTTCTGATAGTTTTAGAGCCAATAAAATGCGCCTCAAACTGTTCTATACAAGCATAAGTGCTGTCAAAGGGGTGATCGGCTTGACAGCGGGCAATAAAAAATATTAGATTTTTCTCAGGTATTATAAAGTTAGTTAGTTTAGATATTAAAAATCTATTAACTAAACATATGTTGTTGTGAAATAGAAGTAATTAATGTGAAAAGCTATTAGTAATGTAAAACGTACAGTTTGTTGAATATATACCTATAATTGGCGCCTTTATTCTGGCGGGCTCCTCTTCTAATTTGTGGTTTTGCGTCTTGATGTTTTTCCAACAAATTTGTTGGAAGTTTGTTGAACATGTATAAAAAATAACAAATTATGTTTAAAATATTCAGTTTTAACTATGCGGTCGTATACTAGGTAACTACTAAAGTAAAAGCTTACCACGTGATTATCGGTGTGTTTAGTAATGCGTTTTCGCAGGATATAAGCTTGACTGCCGTCGGTTGGAAAATTAGCCGGAGTTTATAACGAAAAATGGTGATTTATAGAAAAGTTCACTTTAAATTTTATTCAAATATTTTTAATTTTAATGCGTGGACTCATAAAATCCTAACTTTTGTAATTAATTTCAATTTTAAATTAAATCCAAATTTCATACATATGCCAATCATTAATTCTAATTTAAGTTTAAATGCAAAATAATAATCAATATCATAATACAACTGTTTCGAATAATTAAATATTAATAAATTATTCATATATTGTAATTGTATAAATGATTGCTATTACATATATGCATAAAACAAATATACGCTTACTTATATTGATATTATATTTATGCTGATGAATAAATACAAATTTTTCGCTGTACATTATATTACCACTAAAATACCAAATATACACTCATTCGTAAATAAATGCTGGTTTTTTTTTATCTTTTATTTGCATAAATGATATTAAAACCCAACCAAGCTATTCATGAGTCAATATGTGCTTATGTTCATGCATACACAAATACATATGTAAATATGTAAATTAGATGGAAAAGTATATCATTTCGAGTCCAAAATTGTAAATTTATTTGTGGTGCATTAATTTTGATTTTTGTGCGCATATTATGGTTGGGCTATGTACCCTTAAAATTATTTCGAATTCCATGAGTAATACACGTAACAACAAATACATGTACATACGAGCATACTTACTATATTACCGTTAAAATTGTTGCCTAGTTTGATTTTCCGTTCAGCGTCAGTTTGTATTTGTTTAATAAATATTCAATAACTGTAGCGTCAAATAATTTGCACACTGGGCAATTATTGCTTGTTTTTTGTTCATTTGTGATATTTTGTTTCAGCGCATTTTGTCATTATTGTTATTTGGTAGCTTTGTTTATCTGAAATACATGAGTTTCAATTACATACATTGCTGTTCTATTGGTTGCTGTGCTTGTTACCCAGGACAATATTTATGTATTTGGAAATATTTTCCTATTAATTTGTGTTTTATTGTAATAATTATTGTTTTTGTTCATGTTTTTTGTTGTCATTAATATGTTTTAAATTAAAATGTGTGTTGGGGGATTAATTTTCTAGTTGATTTGCTTAGTTGTAATGTGGCTAGATGTTGCAGTTAGATATGTCTGTTTGGGAATTGAATTTAGTTGTATCACTTCATTTACTTTATTTTATGAATAATGTGGATTTTTCTTTCGAACTTAACTGCCAAAGTCACAGTTATTAATAAATTATGCAAATAATTAGCGTTTTGTTCTGAAAATTATTTTGTTGCTTAAAATAGATACGACAGTGTGAATGTAATATAATATTATATTATATATAATTACTAATATACATGTATATTTGTTAAAATACAAAGTAAAAAAAAATATAAAAACAAGCGAAAATATTAGCAACTAAAATACATGAATTTATGCATAAATTATTTTTTTTTAAAAATCATTAAAATAAAAACATAATTAAATATATATGTTTGTTTATTGTTTTGCTTTTGTATTACTTTTTTTACTTTCATATATACGTGTTTATTTACATATGTAAAAATGAACAAAATTGTAAAATAATGTTATTTGTTGTCAGTTTATTAATATAATCAAAAACCTCATTTGAAAAAAAAGGAATGAGCTGAGCTGATGCGGCTGCTGATTAGAGCGGCCAGCGCTGTGGTATACTTCTCACGTTCTCAGATATACGAAGCATTTCGTGTGCCTTTTTGAGTGATATACCAGCCCTTGGGTCGAAAGCGAGGCAGCCAAAGTAGAGATGTCTTAGGTATTTATGTCGTAAAATCCTTAGGGCCTGACAGTGAGAGGTCTAGCAGTATTAGACTCCTTAATATTCAAGCGTACAACATAGGTCAAAGCTGTCTAGTCAAGTTGCAGGTTCTTTCCCTGAGCCATCTGGCATTGGCTGTTTTAGTTAGAGCCATCTTTAGTCTGAGTTTTGTCAAAGACGAGAGTACATCCGCGACGTGCGCATAATTTATTGTAGTTAGAGTATACAGTTGCCTCGAATGGACCTATAACCAGGCATCTAGACTACGGCTGTAATGCATCTAGCCGAGAGCTTGTTTAAAACGTTTCTGAATTTTAATTCCATTTTTGACGTGGTGTTATTACATTGATTACCTGATGGCAGTATGGCTATCCGATTAAAAATCATCCTTTAAAGGGCTGGGGTATAATACATAGCCTGTTGTTTTCCGTATGGTTACAAAACTGCAGTTGCTGGACTAAACCCAACTCTAATACTGCGCCTTTGTTGTCTTATACTCGCTGCGGTAACTCACTTTGCGGAGTTTTGGGTCTGTTCGATAGAAAAGCGACACTTGCGGTTGTCGGTCTAGAAGCAAGCGATTTGCTATAAAAATGTGTTCGTACGAAGCCGTGTGTCGGCCTTAGAACCCGCAACGTAAAAATCAGCTCCAAGGAAAAGTTTAATGTAGCCTGGTACAAGACCCTCCAATTTTGATGAGGCAACTTCATCAATCGTAAAAGGTTATATTGTAAGTTAAGAGCATCTATCTGGAATTGACATGTGCCGCTGTTCTGCTGATAGTTATGTACGTGGCAAGGACGGAAAAAATACGCCCAGGTGCTAGAGCATGCGTACGAGTATAATGAAGAACAATTTTTGTACCAGAAAGTATTATCGTTTACCGTATGCTGAGAAAGGTGACGCCTACGCCAAAATATATAGCGCTTAGAGTGTTTTCTTTACTTTTTTGGATCTCAGTGCAGTGGAGTATGGTACTTGCCAAGAAGCTATAGGTCAGCTGGAAAGCTCATGGCAACGGTCTTTTGCATCTCGAAAGGAATAATATTGGCCGATAATGTTTTTTTTTATAACTGGAGGTTGCTATCCCTCAATACTAGAGCGACTAAAATTCATTAAAGAGAAAAATAAAAAATAGGGTTGAGGGGTAAAAAATTTATCATCCGTCTTGCAGGTAAATATATTGGCGCCAAACAAGATTGCAGTCTATTTTTCATTAGAATTCTTTAAGCGAGTGTTGGCGAAAGGACTGCAGAGTTTCATTTAAAAGTTACAATCTTTAACCAGAGATTGAAATTTTTTGAAAATGATGGTAAACGTCGAGTGAGCGTGAGGCTATCGAAGTCTTCCAGCTCAATAAAGGGGGCCATTCATTCTTTTTTCACCAGATTGGCTCTAGTAGCCAACAACAACAATACAAAATGTATTAAGTAATCAAACAATCGAGTCAGCGCACTATATATTAATCTGAATTAACAACAATGCCAGCCTTGAGATCCCACGCAGCACTATTCTTGCCAACGGGTGCTTCTTTGAACTGAGCAAACGATTAAAATGTAAAGTGCTAAAGTGCACAAATCGATCGTTATTTGTGTCCCAATGTGTCCGAAGGCAGTTGTGGAGGAAAAGAAAGTAGACCTCTCTGTTGGATGTATTCGATGGAGAAGAACATTTCCATACTCACCTTCACAAGATCAAAGAATATCAGTTTTTACTATTTTTATTCAAGCAAATCATTAATTGCTTTGCTTTAATGCAACATTTAATTTATTGAACATAATGTTAGCACATTTTTACTTACATATTATTATTATTATTATTACATTTTAATTAATTTTAATATTTTTTTTCATATTTTTCTTTATTTATAAGCTAAATACAATACAATATTTGATTTTGCTTTGGCAACATTATCATAATAATTACAATACAATATTAATTATAATAATTACAATCATTGGCAAAAGCATTATGTCATGATATTTTTAAAAACAATACTTTTTTATTTAAATATTTTAATGCTAAACCATGCATTCGTCATACATCATCAATAAACCAGTCGTTTTTATTTTGTGTGGAGCAAATCGTAGCAAAAATGTTAGATAATCTTTTAGGTCTTACCATTTACATATGTTATTTTAATTTCTTTTCATGAAATATTTTTTTCGTATTAACTTTAATTTTTAAGTGTTTTTTCTGCACACTTTACTGAACTTCGCTTTAAACTATATACTAACTTTTATTTTTTTATCTTTTCATTTCATTTCTTCATTCTTTATTCTTTTAGTTTTTTTTAATTTTATTTAATTTCTTCATGCATTTTTGTATTATTTAACTAAACTTTAACCAATTCTCTCCAAACTTTCGCTAATTTTAATACTTAAGCCTGTTTGCTCGTGTGCCCCGTGGTGTCTGCATGAGCGTCTTTCAGTATACTAACAAAGCGCAGCCAAATTTAACTATGGAAATATATTTATGTTTTTCTTTCTTAATCTGCAAATTTGGCGCTCTTATTTAAATCTTAGTTTAATTTTCCGCTCGCTTCTTATTTCGTTTTTCTTTTTTAATTTTCTTTAATTTATTTTTGTTAATTTATTATCTCTTCAATGTCATTTGCACAAGCTGCAAAAGTTTCGTTCACACCAGCTCAATTTTTGTCAAGGTACTAAATGCACCTTTGTATGTATGTATTTGTGTATGTATATTTGTAAGTTTTGTAGTAAATTTCATTATTTTGTCTGCAATTAAGCTTATTAAACTTTCAGTTTGATTTTGTTCGTCATTTATTATTACTGCTTAGCACTTAATTTACACGTCCTTTTATTTTTGTTGTATTTAATAGGGTGTACATTATTTTCACAAGTGCCCTCCTTTTTTGGAAATTCAAAATATGGCATACCATTAAAAATAACTGAAGTAACTAATGATTTCGGAGTGGAAAATTTTTTATGCCAAATTTTTGACAGTAAATATGATACAGAATAAAAATGATAGTAAATAAATATGAAGTAGAATTAAGTATTATTGAAATTATTTAAATCGTTCTTTATTTTTACAAGTTACAAATAAAGTTAAGCTAATACAATAAATTGTGAATAACACTTGTAGTACAACAGTGCGTATACGCAACTTATTTTTTTTTTTCTAAAATAATGTAAAAAAATTGAAAGTCTTGATTTTGTTGAAAAATGTTTTAGAATAATTTCTAAAAGCGTAAAAAAATAACATAAAAATTTCCATAACATTTTTATAAAATAAATATTTAATTTACCCAGTTGTAGAATAATAATTTTGTTTTCCAGTGTTTTGATGTCCGTTGAAAAAATTAAAAACAAATTTTTTTTTCCTAAATATTGCACACCCTAATGTACAATAACCGTAAGTCCTCAATGTTGCTATGCCCGTGCGTCAGTCTGTGTCTTTTAGTACGCAATGGAATAGCGAAATTTTCAATTAATATTTCAATATCAGATGCAGCATTTCACGGGGAGAGCACTTCGTTGACGGACAATAGAGGCAGCGGCAACACCTGCGCTATACTATGCTAAGTTGTATTATACGCAAGAATTTATCGCTCATTTGCTAATGATTCCCTAGTTGTTGCTAGTGCTGTTGCTTTTGCTGTCAACATTGTGGTGTCGCTGCGTCGAAATCACGCTTTGCCAACTTGTCCGTTTGAATGCCTGTCTCCTGGGCAGCAATATCTATTGCTGCTTTATGTATCAATGTATGGTATGTACTATGTATTTATGTACTATTTTCAATTATGATTATATTAATTATCTCGTAATTATTATCAGTGGCATCTACTTAATTATGATCATTATCATTATCATTATCAGCGGTTCGCCCATTAATAAGAACGTTTCGTAAATTTAACTAACAAACTAGTGGGCGTGTGGTTGTTGTTGTTACCTTTATATTTATTATTATTATTACAGCTACCACTGTCGGCATCTGAACTGACGCCAACACTTGTGAGCGGTTGTGCTAACGCAACTCCACTCTCATCACCACTCACCCTACGTTTAGCTCTAAATCGCTCCTTACCCACCACGCCCGCCAGCGTACGTACCACAACTTTGCCCACAGCAGTAGCAGCAGCGGCAGCACTGTCGACGGCCGCCACCACTATCCCCCGCCTTGAGGTGCGCTTTTCTCTACCTCACTGTATCAGCGGTGAGTGTTGGGAATTTTCACTAAAATCAACTGTATAATACATATCATTCTCTAAATTCATCGCCAAATGCCGTTGAAACGGTCGCTCATGCATTTGGCCGCCCAGCTGTTGCTGCTGCAGCTGCTGCTGTTGACGTTGCTGTTGTGACTGATGCAGACCCGCCGCATTGTGCGCTGAGGGTAGATGACCGCGTGTCAGTGATGTCGTTGAGCCGGATGTAGAGCGCAATAAGCCACCACCAGCGCCACCGCCCGCACCGCTCAGTCCCTTGCCGCTGAGCCAGTGTTTGTTGAGTTTGTTTTGGGTTTTGCTGCGCCGGCCGAAGCCCAGTATGGGAAAGAATGTGGAGGAGCGCGTTGAAAATTTACGGTACGTGTGATTCACCTTGCAGTGACAGATGGTGACCTGTGAGTAGTGGGGAGAGTTCAAAATGGTATGAAAGTTTAGTTCAGTAATGTTTTAAAGCAGTTAATTATAAAATTAAGAGAAATGGATAGAAGACGAAAGAGAAGAGGTATGCATGGATACGATTGGGTTGGGTAAAAGTATTTGAAAAGCTATTGCTTTTGTGCAAACAATTTCTATGTAAATAGAATAAGTAATACTCAGTACTTGCTTGGAATCTGTATCAGAAAATTAAATTAATTGTGAATAATATAAATTAAAATAATGTTGTGTACAAATTAATGCATTTTTCGACACACAATACATATATTGGACTTAGAGGAGCTATAAATTGCAACGTTGCCAATTTTCCTTATGTGAATCAAACATGTTTTCCGAGTTCTTTAAATTAATTTCTTATATTCCCAGTACAGAACAAGTATGTCCTTCAAAAATATCGTCTCAACTATCATTCTGTAGTCACCATTGTATAATCACAAACAAAGAGTTTCGGTAAACAACGTTGCCAATTTTCATTGAAGACTGTTTCTGCTATTGAATAATGTAACAACTCAAAAATGCGGGATATTAATTTATTGTTTGGCGGAGCTGCTCAGAGCTGAATATGGAAGCAAAACGCTTTGCGGAGGTAAAAGAAAAGAGGCAGAATGTGAGTACAAAAAGCTTGAGGAGATGACCGATAGGGGGAAAGTTTCAAAGTTTTACGAAAAAAACGAAGTGACTTTCGGAATTTGTCCTGTAGGAACGAGAAAGGAATTTGATGATGTTCAGAGCATAGTAAAGTATTGACTTTATGGATACTTCTCCTATCCTTCTTAAGTGCAGGGAAAATAAAGCAGTGAGATATGGCAAATTCAAAACTCAAATCGATGACGATGGTACTTGTTTTCTAAAGAGCTTGAATTTTGAACTATAATATTGTTAAAGAAGTTGCATTTTAGTTAGTTTAGGCTTTGTAAGTATTCTTAAATACGTTTAAAAAAATATTGAAATATTCTCTGGCTCAAAACACAGCCACATCAGATTTGTAGGGCTGATGTCAGGTCATAGCCAGCTGGTATCGCACGCTAAACAATAAGGGAAGTAGCAGTAATTGTGAAGTTTAGAGAGGCAAACATGAGGGCGACGTGGGAAACCCTTCTCTCTATTTATTCGGCTTTATAAAGAAAACGTCTTAGGAATCTTGGAGCTTCACTGTTTGGAGCACTAGGAAAGTTTTAATACCAGATACCAAGGTCCTCTTTAACTTCGGATGAAACGGATTATGAACAGGTCTTATTAAGGCGTAGCAACTAGTCAGTTTAACTAAACCGAACCTACGCCTTAGCTTGGTGGTTGGAGGTGCCAAGCATGGGGTAGCTCTCTATTCCCCTTCCTATTGACCTGGCGGAATTTCGTAAATTGTTTATATAGTCTTATTAGTTGGTTTTGTACCTTTTCAAGATATTAGTATACCTGAAGAGTTTTAACTATTTAAGGAACCTGCAATGCTTTCCAACCACACAAGTTTCATTGCCTCACCAAGACTAATTATTTCTCTTCCCTTACTTGCATATGTTCAGCCTTGCAAACCATTAAAATGAAACGACGTACATGAGACCGACTAAAGAAGCAATAAAATGTGGAAAATTAGTAATTTAAAGCGAAATATTCACGCAAAGTCATGCAGACAAATTATAGGTATGTTGTTGACGACGACGACGACGATGATGGTGATGATGATGATGATGATGATGACGGGACTATGAAGTTGGTAATGGTTTTTTGGAATTTGCAAAGTATCACATAATTTCGGTTTCAATGAGCTACCACACCCACAGAAACGCTCAAGAAGTGAGATTTGAGGCATGCTTTAATATTATTAGTGCGTGTGAGAAAATAACGTTGCCGATGACAGTCTGAAATTGACTAAACTACATATATACAATATCATACACTATAGTACTTACCACAATGGCAACAATAAAAACAGCGGACGCCAATACACCCGCACCAAAGTATGCATTATGCAATTCAATGGGACTCTTTAGCACAACCGATGAACCGAAAGTTTTGTCATTAAAATTTCTGGCGCTCGTATCATCGACCATAAACTCGCTGGAACTAACGACAGTCTCTACCACAAACTCATCTGCAGCGACGAAGAGTAGTTGTAGGCATGACAAAAGTATTATAGTTTGGCAAGAATTTGCGCAAAATAAATGATGATGCAAAGAGCAGCGGGGGAGAAAGAAAAGTGCAGGAAATTAGAAAAGTAGAAAAATAAATTATGTTTAAGTGTTTATATGCAGAGTCATGTTGTTAAATACGGCATTATAATAAGTGGTTGGGATGTTTATATGTGAGTGAGAGCTTAAAGTTTACTGAAAAATTTTAAATATATATGTATATCTACATATGTGTAATCTTAATGGTAGCATATTAAATTTTGCCTAATGACTTGCAGTAAATCTTTTTTATGACATTTGTTTTATTATAGCATACTTTCAGGCGATTACTGGCTGAAGGAATGTACGGTAAAGCTCTCGTTAGTTACCAACTTTTAATTATAATTTTTAATTGCAATTTTAATGTTGATTTCAGAAAAAATTTTGAAAGTAATTTAAATTTAATTGTTATTGCAAGTGTAGTTTTAATTATAATTAAATTTTTTTATTTTAATTTTAATTTTAATTTCAATTTTAGTTTTAATTTTAATTATAGTTTTAGTTTTAATTTTAATTTTAATTTTAATTTTAATTTTAATTTTAATTTTAATTTTAATTTTAATTTTAATTTTAATTTTAATTTTAATTTTAATTTTAATTTTAATTTTAATTTTAATTTTAATTTTAATTTTAATTTTAATTTTAATTTTAATTTTAATTTTAATTTTAATTTTAATTTTAATTTTAATTTTAATTTTAATTTTAATTTTAATTTTAATTTTAATTTTAATTTTAATTTTAATTTTAATTTTAATTTTAATTTTAATTTTAATTTTAATTTTAATTTTAATTTTAATTTTAATTTTAATTTTAATTTTAATTTTAATTTTAATTTTAATTTTAATTTTAATTTTAATTTTAATTTTAATTTTAATTTTAATTTTAATTTTAATTTTAATTTTAATTTTAATTTTAATTTTAATTTTAATTTTAATTTTAATTTTAATTTTAATTTTAATTTTAATTTTAATTTTAATTTTAATTTTAATTTTAATTTTAATTTTAATTTTAATTTTAATTTTAATTTTAATTTTAATTTTAATTTTAATTTTAATTTTAATTTTAATTTTAATTTTAATTTTAATTTTAATTTTAATTTTAATTTTAATTTTAATTTTAATTTTAATTTTAATTTTAATTTTAATTTTAATTTTAATTTTAATTTTAATTTTAATTTTAATTTTAATTTTAATTTTAATTTTAATTTTAATTTTAATTTTAATTTTAATTTTAATTTTAATTTTAATTTTAATTTTAATTTTAATTTTAATTTTAATTTTAATTTTAATTTTAATTTTAATTTTAATTTTAATTTTAATTTTAATTTTAATTTTAATTTTAATTTTAATTTTAATTTTAATTTTAATTTTAATTTTAATTTTAATTTTAATTTTAATTTTAATTTTAATTTTAATTTTAATTTTAATTTTAATTTTAATTTTAATTTTAATTTTAATTTTAATTTTAATTTTAATTTTAATTTTAATTTTAATTTTAATTTTAATTTTAATTTTAATTTTAATTTTAATTTTAATTTTAATTTTAATTTTAATTTTAATTTTAATTTTAATTTTAATTTTAATTTTAATTTTAATTTTAATTTTAATTTTAATTTTAATTTTAATTTTAATTTTAATTTTAATTTTAATTTTAATTTTAATTTTAATTTTAATTTTAATTTTAATTTTAATTTTAATTTTAATTTTAATTTTAATTTTAATTTTAATTTTAATTTTAATTTTAATTTTAATTTTAATTTTAATTTTAATTTTAATTTTAATTTTAATTTTAATTTTAATTTTAATTTTAATTTTAATTTTAATTTTAATTTTAATTTTAATTTTAATTTTAATTTTAATTTTAATTTTAATTTTAATTTTAATTTTAATTTTAATTTTAATTTTAATTTTAATTTTAATTTTAATTTTAATTTTAATTTTAATTTTAATTTTAATTTTAATTTTAATTTTAATTTTAATTTTAATTTTAATTTTAATTTTAATTTTAATTTTAATTTTAATTTTAATTTTAATTTTAATTTTAATTTTAATTTTAATTTTAATTTTAATTTTAATTTTAATTTTAATTTTAATTTTAATTTTAATTTTAATTTTAATTTTAATTTTAATTTTAATTTTAATTTTAATTTTAATTTTAATTTTAATTTTAATTTTAATTTTAATTTTAATTTTAATTTTAATTTTAATTTTAATTTTAATTTTAATTTTAATTTTAATTTTAATTTTAATTTTAATTTTAATTTTAATTTTAATTTTAATTTTAATTTTAATTTTAATTTTAATTTTAATTTTAATTTTAATTTTAATTTTAATTTTAATTTTAATTTTAATTTTAATTTTAATTTTAATTTTAATTTTAATTTTAATTTTAATTTTAATTTTAATTTTAATTTTAATTTTAATTTTAATTTTAATTTTAATTTTAATTTTAATTTTAATTTTAATTTTAATTTTAATTTTAATTTTAATTTTAATTTTAATTTTAATTTTAATTTTAATTTTAATTTTAATTTTAATTTTAATTTTAATTTTAATTTTAATTTTAATTTTAATTTTAATTTTAATTTTAATTTTAATTTTAATTTTAATTTTAATTTTAATTTTAATTTTAATTTTAATTTTAATTTTAATTTTAATTTTAATTTTAATTTTAATTTTAATTTTAATTTTAATTTTAATTTTAATTTTAATTTTAATTTTAATTTTAATTTTAATTTTAATTTTAATTTTAATTTTAATTTTAATTTTAATTTTAATTTTAATTTTAATTTTAATTTTAATTTTAATTTTAATTTTAATTTTAATTTTAATTTTAATTTTAATTTTAATTTTAATTTTAATTTTAATTTTAATTTTAATTTTAATTTTAATTTTAATTTTAATTTTAATTTTAATTTTAATTTTAATTTTAATTTTAATTTTAATTTTAATTTTAATTTTAATTTTAATTTTAATTTTAATTTTAATTTTAATTTTAATTTTAATTTTAATTTTAATTTTAATTTTAATTTTAATTTTAATTTTAATTTTAATTTTAATTTTAATTTTAATTTTAATTTTAATTTTAATTTTAATTTTAATTTTAATTTTAATTTTAATTTTAATTTTAATTTTAATTTTAATTTTAATTTTAATTTTAATTTTAATTTTAATTTTAATTTTAATTTTAATTTTAATTTTAATTTTAATTTTAATTTTAATTTTAATTTTAATTTTAATTTTAATTTTAATTTTAATTTTAATTTTAATTTTAATTTTAATTTTAATTTTAATTTTAATTTTAATTTTAATTTTAATTTTAATTTTAATTTTAATTTTAATTTTAATTTTAATTTTAATTTTAATTTTAATTTTAATTTTAATTTTAATTTTAATTTTAATTTTAATTTTAATTTTAATTTTAATTTTAATTTTAATTTTAATTTTAATTTTAATTTTAATTTTAATTTTAATTTTAATTTTAATTTTAATTTTAATTTTAATTTTAATTTTAATTTTAATTTTAATTTTAATTTTAATTTTAATTTTAATTTTAATTTTAATTTTAATTTTAATTTTAATTTTAATTTTAATTTTAATTTTAATTTTAATTTTAATTTTAATTTTAATTTTAATTTTAATTTTAATTTTAATTTTAATTTTAATTTTAATTTTAATTTTAATTTTAATTTTAATTTTAATTTTAATTTTAATTTTAATTTTAATTTTAATTTTAATTTTAATTTTAATTTTAATTTTAATTTTAATTTTAATTTTAATTTTAATTTTAATTTTAATTTTAATTTTAATTTTAATTTTAATTTTAATTTTAATTTTAATTTTAATTTTAATTTTAATTTTAATTTTAATTTTAATTTTAATTTTAATTTTAATTTTAATTTTAATTTTAATTTTAATTTTAATTTTAATTTTAATTTTAATTTTAATTTTAATTTTAATTTTAATTTTAATTTTAATTTTAATTTTAATTTTAATTTTAATTTTAATTTTAATTTTAATTTTAATTTTAATTTTAATTTTAATTTTAATTTTAATTTTAATTTTAATTTTAATTTTAATTTTAATTTTAATTTTAATTTTAATTTTAATTTTAATTTTAATTTTAATTTTAATTTTAATTTTAATTTTAATTTTAATTTTAATTTTAATTTTAATTTTAATTTTAATTTTAATTTTAATTTTAATTTTAATTTTAATTTTAATTTTAATTTTAATTTTAATTTTAATTTTAATTTTAATTTTAATTTTAATTTTAATTTTAATTTTAATTTTAATTTTAATTTTAATTTTAATTTTAATTTTAATTTTAATTTTAATTTTAATTTTAATTTTAATTTTAATTTTAATTTTAATTTTAATTTTAATTTTAATTTTAATTTTAATTTTAATTTTAATTTTAATTTTAATTTTAATTTTAATTTTAATTTTAATTTTAATTTTAATTTTAATTTTAATTTTAATTTTAATTTTAATTTTAATTTTAATTTTAATTTTAATTTTAATTTTAATTTTAATTTTAATTTTAATTTTAATTTTAATTTTAATTTTAATTTTAATTTTAATTTTAATTTTAATTTTAATTTTAATTTTAATTTTAATTTTAATTTTAATTTTAATTTTAATTTTAATTTTAATTTTAATTTTAATTTTAATTTTAATTTTAATTTTAATTTTAATTTTAATTTTAATTTTAATTTTAATTTTAATTTTAATTTTAATTTTAATTTTAATTTTAATTTTAATTTTAATTTTAATTTTAATTTTAATTTTAATTTTAATTTTAATTTTAATTTTAATTTTAATTTTAATTTTAATTTTAATTTTAATTTTAATTTTAATTTTAATTTTAATTTTAATTTTAATTTTAATTTTAATTTTAATTTTAATTTTAATTTTAATTTTAATTTTAATTTTAATTTTAATTTTAATTTTAATTTTAATTTTAATTTTAATTTTAATTTTAATTTTAATTTTAATTTTAATTTTAATTTTAATTTTAATTTTAATTTTAATTTTAAATTTTATTTTAATTTTAAATTTTATTTTAACTTTAATTTTGATATTAATTTTAATTTAGAATGTCATAAGTCTGCATGTGCGCATGTGCATATGAATAAGTTCTGAATTTCGCTTTTTAAGAGGAAAAAGTTCTCTATTTTGAATAATTAATTTAATAACTTGGCATAATGACAAAAATTATGCATGATATTAGTCACATAAACATACATGCGCACATACAGAGCCAACCAGCGCACGTGCCAAATGCATATTTATATACTCAACTACCGGACTTGAACTACGACTTCTGGACCAGTGCCACTGATGCCATTTTTCAAATTTAGCTTACCTACACTGTCAAGCGTTCACCGCACCAATATTCATAACTACATACAAGATTTATATATATATATACAAACCTTCACACATATTGCCCGTATAGCCCGGACGGCAGGCGCAATAGAAGGAAGCTCCACTGGTCCAGCATGTGCCGCCATGTTTGCAGAGATTCTCCGCGCATTGCTAAGTGTATGTGTGTGTGTGTGTGAGAGTATTAGGGAAAGAGAAAAAGTGAAAAGTAAAATTTAATTATGCCAGTAAATTTTATAAAATATGTAGTCTGCGTATGTGTATGTGAATGTAGGTATGTGCTAATGTAGTGAAGGTCTAGCGCGGCTATCAGAGCTAGTCCTAACTTCAGCTATGCGGATGCGAGCTCTGCTGCCATAATGACGATTTAATGTGAGTTTAGTATGGCGCAAATGATTATAAATTTTCTTAATTATTTCAGTAGGTGTAGGGAGTTCGTAGAAAATATGTTAATATTTTTCTGTTTTTTTTTATATAAAAAGTTTGTGATAATTTACGTGATAAGTGATGTTTAATATGCAGCGTTCATATGGTGATGGCGCCTGATGAATATTTGAAGAAGAATAAATCATCTGTGTGTAATATTTTATTTGATGATTATTATTTTGTAGGCGCGGAATTTTATGTCTTCACATATATATTTACTGACAGTTATAAATCTGGGTGGGCAGCTAAATATTGTTTTTTAATATTATTTTTTACAGCTGGTAACCCTCATCAAAATTATGTTTAACTGAGAGTGTACTCGAGTTTGATAAATTGTCACAAGGACCCATCTTCTTCTATCAGGTTCGGTCCATCACACTTTTTAGAAACGAAGATTTCAGGTGTTAGCTCTCAGCGTTTGTAGATGGAGGTCTCTTATCTGAGCTTTATTGCTTCTATTTATAATTGGAGCATAGGTTTTATGTGATGGGCCCTTAACTCTACGCACATCTGCAGGGGGTTCACTTTCTCAGTACAACCGAAACTTGTGAGCAGCTTGAGCCACATGTAAAAAAATTGTTTATGACCACTCCCATGTGAATGGTAATCGGGCAGGCCTTATATTGTTCTGACTGGGTTCGACTGGGGACATATGATACAACAATTCTACAAGGTTGAGATCATCACTGAACATACAGAATACATCATCTGTGATAAGGATCATGTTGGTTGATTGAGCTAGTCATTTATTTACAGATAGGTTGAGTGAGAGGCTCGGTAGGGCAGTTTTCTACCCAAAGTTTGCAATTGGCCTTGGTCACAGATTTCCTTAACAACATATCATCGATAAGGCTTAGTTAGGTATTGTAGTCGCTATTAACTATAAAACTGAGGATGTTGCGATAATGTGCCTTGAGTATATTGATAATACCGCCCAAAAGATAATTTGACGTACTTCCAGTCATTTGTAGCCTTCTGTTGAGCTTCTGCTGACTTCTGGACATCTGGTCGGTAATGTGAACTTTTGGTTAATACCAATATCCTTCAGTCCGCAGAATGGATGACGGGAGTTTGCAAGATCCTTTGGCACTCTCTAAAATATACTTATCGCTTGTGTTTGGGTCTCGGAGTATTTTGTTGGTATCGATTCCATCAGATTTTAGTCTAGTCTGTCTCATAATGAAGAAGATGTTTGAAGGTACGAAACGGGGAAGTATCTCAGCACCTCTACATTGTGCTACCTGTGAGTAGATTATCAGTTGACGTTCAAGAACTGCTAACCAAGACATTAGCAAATATTGATTAAGAAATTGTCTGAGCAACGCAATTCTCCCAGCCCTCATTCGCAATCGTTAGAAATCCGAAGTAGGTAATTAGCAAACGAAGGAGAGATAGACCCATTAAAATTGATACCGATTGGGTCAAAATTACGATTGTTTGTATGCAACCCCTCAGTTTTTGAAATATTTCATAACACTTGATATATAGATGTGTTTCTGTACTTAGCGATAAATTTTCAGAACCGGCTAGAGCGAACCAAAATATCCGATTTTTCTGATTTGAGATTTTGTGTCACTAATTTATCAAGAAAACACCTAAGAGCATGAAATTCGGTACTCTGCCTACATATGATGAACTGCATGTTAATTTCAGACAACTATAGCATCTAAGAGACTATTAATTTTCGAAATATAGTATATTGTTTACAAAGTAATTATTAAATATTGAAATACATATATTTTGCAGATAAGACATAATTTCTAAATTTATATTTTCGATTTTTATATTTGCGCTCAAAAGTATTTTTATCTCTGCGTTTTTTTTCTGTTCAAAAATAAATAGCTTAATATATAAAAATGAATGCTTGTTTGTTGGTGACCCTACGGATCGAGAAGGCCGAAACCAATCTTGGTGAAATTTGCAGAGGTTATTCCTTGTAGATCTGGAAAGATTTAGAAATAACAAAAACCTTATACTTTTCCTGGGGAAAAGTCGGAAAATTGGAAAATACCAAAAGGTGACTTTTTCCCATACCAATTTTTTTAAATTTTTTTAAATTTTTTTTGTTTGTTTTTTTTTAATTTTTTGTTTCTTTCAGATTTGTTTATTCGAACAGTTTTCCTTTGTTGGTGAATATTCGTAACCTTATTTCCATTGTAATTTGTTTGTGTTATTACTTCAGCTGATTTGTAAATTATTTAAATCGTTGAAGCTCGGTCGTTTGCCTTCTTTATTTCGGCTATTCAAAAGGTAAATTATTAAAAATTATTCAGTGAAAATTTTATGTGTGTTTCATACAAAGTGATCCCTTACAGATTGAAATTTCTTACGATGCCACGAAGAGGTCACGCTAATATCGGTCAGAAGATCCGATTGCCAGATCGTGAGTCTGCCAAGGTTTTTCACAACTTCATCGCTATTGACCGCATCTTGTAAGTGATCATATCGAAACCTGGCCTGATTGAAGCGAATATAATTGAGTCGTTCTGTTTCCATCGACACGTACGCATCCACTACATACTGTTGAAATAATCGGCTATATCTCAAAATCGATATTAGTCATTGCTTTATGGTGAATCACCAAATTCGAATCGTAATGTACACGGTTCAACTTTATTTGAGTCATTGCGTGTTGTGAATGGTACGGTGTGTGCAACTTTTCGAGAAACTTGCCAGCAATTACAATCGCTGGAACATGGAATCAAAGGATGGACGCTTGTGACTCTGCTATCGAATAATGTGATAGGGACTTACAAGGGTTGATTCCACGAATTCCTTTGAGTTCCAAGGACAGTCGCTGGAAGTGTGTGGCATAAATCTGGAAATGCCATGTTTTTCAGACGACCAGCTATACGTGGAGTGTCCACGAGTTGGAAAACCATCTACTCTTTACAGTTACGCACCAGAACAAAAACAAAAAATATTGTTGCATTGAAAAAAATGTGGACAAATCTTAAATAAAGAATTTTCAACACAATATAAATTCAACACGCAGAGTAACCCCTGAGGGGTCAGCTAGTTTATTAATATGAAAACGACAAGGACATCCTTTTAAGTTTATTTTTATTTTTTCATCAAAAATATTCATTAAATTTTTTTTTATAAATTATTGCCAAAATCACTACGAAACAGCCTTATGTGAAATTCCTGCACGCATTCATTAAAAAATATTGCGTTCAAACTACCAGCTTTTGCAAATTACGTCACATCAAAACTCCCTAAAAATCTAAAATTCTCTACCAAAAATTTTTGTAAACAAATCTTTCAACTAATTCGAAATAGTATTTCCTCTTATCTAATATTTCGCCTAAGTAAACGAATCTCGTGCAAAGAAAAACCGGTTATCGCAAATTGATTTTAGCTGCTTGCTTCGTATGCCACATTACAGCTGGACGAGAAAAGAGTAAAAATATTTTGCAAACGCCAAATGCTGTGCAAAACTAATAACGCTCATAGTTGGTACTTTATATCTATATTTATATATGTAGTTATATGCACATGTATACACATATGTGACTAACATAGATAGAATGTATGGACGTATGTAGCTCGCTATGTAAACCAAACTAACCGGCAACTATGCCAATTTACATACTCGTATTTTATTAGAGCAAAGAATTGACAGCAAAAGTGAAACGCTGAAAATAAAAAACAAAATATTCGAACTGAAATGTATAACTAGGTAAAAAAGTTTTAGAGTTAAAGCATAAAACCAAACAGAGGCATGCTTTTAGCCTTAAACTAGAGCTTAACTAATGAATTTCGACTGACGACTGAGTGCATATAATTTCGCTAAGTTGGAAATAACTGTTATATATGGCTATTCAGAAGTTTGAGTTTTTACGCTAATATTCATAGTTTTTCAGTTCGATTTTATTAGGAAATACGAAACTGTTTTATTTTGACTTATGACCACCGCAGTAAACTCAACCCACAAGTATGTATGATTTCGTTTTACGCTGATGAAAATCTAATCACAATAAATTTGGCTCAATTTCACGGAAAAAGCACTACCCGTGCTCTATCAGGATTACTATTGTACATTGACTGCGAATCCCTTTGCAGCGCACCGTCAATGTTGTTTATGCATTCGAAAATATACGTATTTACATGCAAGTACACAAATATACATTTTTGTGTTTTGTGTCTGTTTTGGAAAATGGCAAAAAAAAAAAATTTGTTTCCTTGTTTGCATAAATCATGACTTACCTTTGGTGGCATTTGATTACAATCTAGTCCATTGCGTCCTCCCGGGCATTCGCAGGTAAAATCATTTCCATGATCAATACAATGATGTCCATCGGGGCAAGGTTTGTTAGCGCAAAAATCCACCTAAAAATGTGAGTGGACATGAGAAAGATGTTGGTGGTTAGTTAGTAAGTTGATAAAACATTTTTTGTTTGTCTACATTGAGTAATAAGATATTACAAGCAGTTCCAACTTTGCTATTCTATATGTACGAGTATAGAAATCTGTATACATGGTATGTGAATGTATTAGTGTTTTTCGTGTGCGAAATATTTCATTATATATTTATGTAAAGATTGTAATCTGAGTGTTATGGCAGCAATTAGTGTGTGGGAGTAAATGAAGTACAAGAAAACAAGATTACAATAATAAAAAATAATACTTTGACTCACAGAAAAAAAATGAGCTGTACATTTTGATTAAATATTTGAACAAAAAAACAATTACGTAAGCAGATTTGAATATTGAATTTGTTTATGCTTCCAAAATTCAGACAGAATTTTACTTGAGTTCAAGTTTTAAGTAACGAAATTTATTTACACATTAAATTAAAAATAATCGAAACCAAACAAGGTTTTCGACAAGGGGATTCGTTATCGTGAAACTATTTCAATCTGGTGCTGAAGAGTTTAATATGCGCTGTTGATATGAATCGTCACGGCACCTTATAAGGGGTGATCTAAGTAGAGGTAGTTTTTTCAATAGCCTTTGTTTGACAGATCACGCGTGAATATCGAGTCAAGCTGTCATGTTGAGCTTCGCTCAAATTATGGTCAATATAATCAGCCTACTGAGCATACTATTCGCAACACCGTCACCCATCTTGAGATCCAGCATTCATTATTGGATAATATACGACCGAACAGATCACCTCCAGCACGCAGTGAAGAACATATGTATAGCGCCCGTAGGTGAAAGTGTACACGAAGACTTTGGGGTGTTGATCCGGCCCCGTTCGCAACTCTGATTTACACAAGGAACGAATTGGTGCATTATACGTCGAGATCTCAAATTGAAAGCGACATCGCTTCGTTCTATGGAGTCTTGAAAACTTCCAAAAAGATCCGACGTTTTAGAGCCGAATTTAGTTCAGCGATGAAGTCCACTTCTGGCTAAAGGGGAATGTGAAGTAGCAGAATTGCCGCTTTTGTGACGAAGAGTAACCTGAAGATATTTAGGAGTTATCATTGCATTCAGAAAAAATAAGGACTTTTGGTGTGGTTTGTGGGAATCATCGGTTTAAATTTTTTCAAAAATGATGCCGGTGAGAATGTAACCGTCAATGGCAACCATCATCGCGCCACTATAACCGACTATTTGATGTCTGAAATTAGCTCGTGATCTTGGTGATACTTGGTTTCTACAATACGGTGGCACTTCCCACACACTGCATCAATCAATGGACGCATTGAGAGCACACTTCGTTGAGCAGATAATTTAACGTTTTGGGCCGGTTGATTGGCAGCCAAGGCCGTGTAATATGTAAAGTCTAAAGACTATGCTGACAAACCCCGATTCAGGAGTAAAACATCACACGTGTCTTTAGCCAGTTATCTGTCGAAATGCTCGAACGAGTCATCGAAAATTGGCCACAAAAAAAAAAATGAATAAATAAATGGAGCTGAAAAGTTTCTTCGAACATTTTTTAGTAGCTCGAGTATTTGAGCAACCAGCTTTCGCAACATATGCATTTTGAAAAGTATTTTGCAAAAGTCAAATTGAAGTTTTTTGCTAACAAAAGGTTGAGAAGTTAAGTAATGGACTGGTCTCAAGCGATAATCGAACAACTCTCATTTCACAATATCCCAGAGTTCGTCTGTTTGATACTGCAAGATTGGGCTGAAGTTAGAGGGCGGGCATTTTTTCTCTAGTAATCTTCATGCATATAAATATTACAGTCGCGTGTTTTCTTCACAAAATTACCTAATATTTTTTCATGTCAAGGGATATTAAGGCCAGTAGTAGTTGAATTTAAACTTTAAATTATCTATTCTCAAAGTGGGCTTACATTATTTGATCTCCATACGAATCGGAGAGGCAGTTACTTTTTACACTATCTTATGCATAGGTCAGATTTTATAAGCCCAATCTCTGTACTCATAAATCCATTACATTATATTTGGAAACCTCATTTCCTATGTTTCTTATGCTTAGCGAAGAATAGCTTAGTCTCATATCAAGCACTTTACAGTTTTTTGAAACTTTCTTCAAAGGAGTTTTCAATATTATAATCTTACCAATGCTGCAATGTATTTTCTGGAATAAAGGATGCATTTTTTTACAGTAAAAACCTCGAAAGAATGGAATTTTACAAGTACAGTGTAATCAGAAGTTAGTTCTCAGACAAGTTATGTATTGAGGGAATATTCCACAGTCCGTTCAATTCCAATGCCGTAGGATGTTAAGACATAATTAATCGGAAACATAAATCAATGGTGATAGAATAACGCACTATACGACTATAACTAAGTTTGGATATCAGTTAATTAAGGAAAAATATCTCTAAGACTCTTAGCACAGAATAATGATTTGATGAGCAAATGTTCAATGAGAAATTTAGCCCAACAAATATGTATAACAAATCATGTGCATAATCATCAAAAGATCGAAAATCACCCTCCACATAGACTGAAATCATTTTAGACTGTAAGAACTTTCAATACGATATCAGGTGGCAATATGTTGCATTCAGAAAACTGGCAATACTTTTAGCCATGATCTGGTAGACAAGTGTATAAATTGATTGATAATGATTCTTGGACAAGGTGAGGTTATCTCAGTAATAAAAATAATATGGACTTCAGAACCAAATCACATGAGGTCAGTAGAGCAAAAAAGGAGAAGTTGAAGAATAAATCCCTTAGATTTTCAACTGAGGGTGCAAAAGTATTTGAGTACTCCGCTTCTTTATTGAAGCTGAAGATATTTAAGACTGTGTAAAGCAATCTGTGGAAGCAATCGTTTTTCACAAGAATTAGTCTTCTCGTGGTTACAAACGTAAATTACCAAGCTTCAATACATGTATGTATAGGGATTGGATATTAGAAATTTAAAGACCACCCCATACCTTGACCACATATTACATCAACTCTGCGTCAGAAAAGCTTAACGATCGCATATTTAAAGCTAATCACCCAGAATGCGGCTGTAGGGTAGAGTGGAATTATGGTGGCCAAATTGGCTGAGGATCAGGTTCCCATCCGAACGTATTTATGACATTAAAGGAAAGAAGCTCATAAAAGCTCATATTGTAGGCTCCTCCATTTGTTTGAAAATCATCAAAACGCACACCACAAGTATTTAAAGGAGGATAAGCTCGGTCCAAAATCGCTTCAGCGCTTCAGTTATTTATAAATAAACTGCATAAACAGTTCAGTTATTTATTAATAAAATCAAATAAGATACTGTGAAAAAGGAAAAAATCATAAGTCAACTCAACTTAGACGAAAAAAAAGAAGAAGAAACAAATTAAAAATATAACAAAAATTTGCTTAACTAAAAATTTTCAATACACACCAACCCTGTTATATAGCTATTGTATTGTATAAACTGAGTTATTTGTATGAAAAGCGACAATTGCAACTTGGCTTAAATTTTTGTTTTGTTATGTTTTTCTCTCTTTTTCTGCTATAACATTTTGTTCATCGTTATCTCGTACATATGTATATATCCACGTAGCTTCGTTTCTTAGTTAAGAGAAAATAAATAAAATACGGTACTCTAAATACTTATTTACCTACACATAGATATACATATATGTACCATATATACGAGTATGTACAGTACAATTAGTGAGTGCTTACCTTAATTTGGCAACGCGCTCCCGTATATCCTTTAGTGCAGCGACATTCAAAATTGCCAATGTGATCGATGCATTCGCCATCATTCTGACATGGATTCGATTCGCATTCATTATATTCGAAATTGCAAAGTTCACCAGCGAAACCTGTGATGCCATAGATGAATGCAATCATCAAACCATTACCCAATGATTTTTGTACCGGTGTGTATGTTTGTGTGTGTATGGTTTGTTATTTGTGCAGTTGTGCGCCAGTTGATTTGTATGTATTCGTGTGTGTGTGTGTGGCAATCATGTTGTCGATGACGATGATGGCAACGAGGAATATCAATCGTTTTCGTGTTTTTTTTTTGACATCAGCAAATAACGAAGCGCAAGAAATTGGAGAAAAGAAGAAATGGTTGAAAAATATTTTTGAGTGAAAGAAGAGATATTCATAGTTATATACATACACGTGTATGTATGTAGTACATGTAGTGAGTATTCAGTAGATATTGGCAGAATTGTGTAAAGAAATGAAAACTAATGGAAATGCTTTTAATGAGATTTATGCAGATGATATGATGTCACCAATGATTTATGAACTGGAAAATGTGTGCCAAAAACTATATAAATGTTTGCAAACATTTGTGGTACAACAAAGTGAGTTGCATAAAGTATACTCGTACATGAGGTAAAAAAAAAACAAAAAAAAAGTCAAATAAAATTAATAAAAAATACTTTCAATGCATATTAAATATGCCATTATGTGATTTCTCTGAATTGTAAGTTGATATGAATAAAAGGAAAAGGGAAAGAAAAATGAATGAATCTTTCATTACGTAACTGGGATGAAAAGATTTTCCAACATTTATCTTTCATTTTATTGGGAACTGAAATCATGTTTGGTTTTTATACATACTTTTATGCTTCAGTGCGGTAATATGACAGTGATTATGTCCCTATTGGTGATACTAATAATATTTTCTGAGCTTAAGTAATGATTGAAAATAATATTGTTTGAAAAGTATTCAAAATCAACAACTATATTTAGATGTTGATATAAAAGTAGGTTATACGTTTACAAAATAATTTAATTTGGCAGAATGGCAGCTCAGCAGGCACATCGGAAAATGAGAGATTCTTACTTTGTTAAATTTACTATATTGATATACTAAATAAATTGGCGCCTTTAGAGTGCAAAAAATTCACGTTAAAACTCTAAAACTTGGCGTAGTATGATTCAGTATTATTACGCCATCGCGGAAGCAAACGCAGAGCATGATAATTTTCACCCTAAAGAAAAAGGTCTATGCGGAGAAACTTGCGAGTTAACTCCCTCTTATTCATTGCCATTAAAAATACCAAGAGAAACCAGATTCTTCCAGCCCACGACATGACCTAGCCAGTGGAGACACACAATCTTCTCTCGATAACTTCTAGTGCCAACTCATCATCAAATAGAAAAACGGGGGTTATGAGTGCCTTTTAGAGTTTCATTTTATACAACAAGAGAGAGACTTTTACCTCTCAGCTTTTGATCAGTCCAAAGTGGCAGTTGTTGGCAAGAGCGAATCTGCGATGAATTTCAAGGCTGACAATTATTGGTGTTAATATCGGTGCCTAGGTAGAAAATATTCTCTTCGAGTAGTTCTGAGCTGCAAGCTTCTGTGAACGCTTAATTACCAAGAGAGCGGAAAAGGACTAGTACCTTTATATATTAGGTAAAGTAAAAATTTCGTTCGGTTTTTATTTAAGAGATGGCGTTATTGTCTACAGTACTAGTGTTACGTGTCCCATCATGTCAAACTATACGGCGCTGAAAACGTGTTTATTCGCGCTAAAAGTTTGTCTTTGACAGTTTTTCGATTGATTGACTCAGTACCTTGGGAGCGCTCGTCAAAGATGGACACCAGCAAAGGGAAAATTCGCTATATTTTACAATTTTTCTTCGATCAAGGCGAAAATGCAGCCAAAGCGGCTGACGGCTGAAAAAATTAATTTAGTTTATGGGCCCGATTTTGTAAACGAACGTGTAGCACAAAAGTGGTTTGCTAGGTTTCGTTCCGGTAATTTCGATGTCAAAGATGCACCACGCGTCGGGAGGCCTAACGTCGAAAATTGCGATAAAATCATGGAAATAGTGGAAACAGACCGTCAAGTGAGCACTTATTTAATTGCTGAGGAACTAAAGATAAGCCAGAAAACCGTTTGGAACCATTTGCATAAAAAAACCGAACGAACTTCTTACTTTTCCTAATATACCTATACTGTATAATTGGTGTTTTGTGACCGCCTAAGGTATTTTCTGCCGAGCTCCTTCTCCAATATGTGGTAAGCATCTTAATGTTTTTCCAAAAAATTAGGAAACCTACGTTTTTTTCACACTGCAACCAAACGGCTGTTTAATTTCTATGAAGAGCTCTTTATTTGTTGTAAGAATGAAACCCAAAGGGATGAAATTCCTCGTCCAGCCTTTACTTTACTCACCGCCAATGGACTTAGTGTTTGAAAATAACAAAACATAATATCCTGCATATATCTGCGCTGTGCCTTGGAGATAAGCTTTCACGGTAGATCCCTCGGGTCTGTCAACAACATTTTTACGGACAGATTGAAAACACAGAGTGAATGTGAACATGAATGTATCTCAAACATCTAGTAACTACGAGGTTAAGTTCAGTTAGAAGAAGTCTCAGGATACTCGTAAACTTTGTTAGAATTTTTGACAATTTAAATTGAAATTATATTAAACCTAATTCTGAATCTTCAGACAATGTTTAAGCGTGTGGAAAATTACATATTTTTGCTAATAAAAAATAATAAATTTAGATCGTACATATATACTGCCGTAGAATTTTTGACAATTTAAATTGAAATTATATTGAACCTAATTCTGAATCTTCAGACAATGTTTAAGCATGTGGAAAATTACATATTTTTGCTAATAAAAAATAATAAATTTAGATCGTACATATTGCTAATAAAAAATAATAAATTTAGATCGTACATATATACTGCCGTAGCCGGGTATGATGGAGGGTCATCAAGTGTCGCTAATGGTAAATTTAAGCGTCATCAACTTCAATCTCGCTAACAGATCAACTCGATATCTGCTTAATACGAGATCACGACTAGGGGAATATTTTCGGAAAGAAAATGCTGACGAGTTGGTCAAGTCGGGCTCATTTCTCGAAAAATCTAAAGCGGAGCTAATACTAGGTCATAAGAAAAAAAAACAACCACTAACCCTTCGGAGAACATACATCAATAACGGTTCTGCCGCAGCTAAGAATTATATGGAAATAGAAAATAAATTATCCATTTTGCAAACTCTCATGAATTTTACATAGAACACTTGTAGCGTTTTTTGTTCATTGAAAACAACCAATGGTTTGAACGTATCCACGAAATTTTATAGCAACCTAATTTCTTTAATTTTTCAACAGTCGTTTTAAAGAAGAAAAAAAAATCTATATACAATTCTAATAATTCACAGAAGCCCCCAATATTCTCTGTTTATAAAAATTTATTTATTTTCTATTATTTATATACATACTTATGTACGTATATTAAATTAGAGGTCGAATCAATGATGCATTCTTGATCAGGGCATGCCACTAGGGATTAAAGCTCTAACACTTGCGCAAACAAATTGAAAATGACGCCAGTCAAAGCAATAACATAAGTAGCCATTCGGTTGACAGCCGACAGTCGTCTATGATGGTTTGCATATCTTTGAATATTTTTACCCAAAATGTTGTTTACATTTTGTTTTGATACTTTTACGCTAAGTAGTAGATGTTTTGTTTAGTCGGGTGGGAGGGGGAGGGGGAGAAGTGAGACAGTTGTCAGTACGCATTTGCATTTTCATTTATTTTCTTGTTTACCCTAACTATGCTCCTATGAGACATTTAGATGGAATTTTCTTTTCCAGATATTTTTCTTACATTTTTTCTGGGAAATTTTCTTTTCTAGGTGTTTCTTTCTTTGTGACAATAGAGCGATTTACATATATTCACACCTTTTTGTCAATATTATTTCTCTGGGGTTTTTGGTTTTTTATTTTTAGTTTATTTTTCATTTTCATTGAATTTTTTTGCACCCAAATGTCACACTCATTTTGCTTATTACATTCCTCCCTTTGCTAATTTGAATATGGTCCTTATTGATTTGTGTCTGTGAAATCTACTGCATTCTAATTGAATTTTTCATTTCACCACCAACCGACGTAGTGGAATACAACATTTGTCACTTAAATAAAGTACGCGTTAGATATTCAGTATTCAACATTTGGCAAAACTAAATCTCATTTGGCACTCGAAACAATTCGTGAATTTAATTTGTTTGTTCCATTGCGGGCTCTTGAATGTCAAATAAAGTGAATGTGATGCGTTGCCGTTTGTTATCTGCAAAATGTGCATATTCATACATTTATACATACGTACACATGGTACATATGTACGTGCAT
>JAWMAG010000010.1:8007500-8210000 GCA_037013455.1 Ceratitis rosa | reverse complement strand
ATAAAATAAAATAAAATAAAATAAAATAAAATAAAATAAAATAAAATAAAATAAAATAAAATAAATTAAAATAATAAAAAAAAAAAATAAAATAAAATAAAATAAAATAAAATAAAATAAAATAAAATAAAATAAAATAAAATAAAATAAAATAAAATAAAATAAAATAAAATAAAATAAAATAAAATAAAATAAAATAAAATAAAATAAAATAAAATAAAATAAAATAAAATAAAATAAAATAAAATAAAATAAAATAAATTTAAATGAGATGAAATAAAATAAAATTAATAAAAAGCTAAAGTAACAAAGTAGTAATAATTTAAAAAATGTTTAAATTCCTTAATATTTTTGTGCTTTCAAACATCAAAAATCATTTTCAAGCGAAAGCCACTACACCGAAAAAGTTAAAATGAAAACCAAAAACAGCAAATTCAAGTAAAACAACGCCGTGAAAATGCAATGAAATTCCGCAAACATTGCCATTGTAAATACGTATTATGTGTATGTACTCACCCGGCTGACAGAAACAACGGAAACCATCCTCTTGATCCACACAAATACCGTGTACACACGGTGATGACTCACATTCGTTGAGGCTGTGTTGGCACAGTGGGCCCGTATAGCCGGGAGTGCAGTCACATCTGGTTAAGCACATAGATAAATACAAATATATGAAAATACAAATAGACAAATTCCAAATAAACAAAAGATAAAAAGGAGAGTTTATAATAAATGTATTTTGGCGTACTTATATGTTAAAAGTGTGTGAGTATGTAAATTTAAATGGCTCTGCACGTTGTATGTATGTATAAAGACAATTGGTGAACGAATAAATGAGGAAGATAAGCGCTATGAGGCAAAACTATTTGAGGTTACCTGGCAGACATACACATATTTATGTGGGCGTTCTGGTAGGTCTTTTCCCGAAATCTAACTAAAACTTGGCAAATATGTACGATATATTAAACGAATATATATTCTCAAATAAATATATCTCTTTATATTCACATAAATCTATGTGTGTCTGTTTGTTGGCAAAAACACATTATATTTGCATACACAGTACAACAATTGCATTGCCATTTTTTGTACAATTAAATGCCATAAAGCAAAACTTGTGCTTTTCGTCGTGTTTTTGCTTTTTTCATTGTGGTTTGGTTTACTGTGTATACAGATACAAACTTACATACCTACATATAGGCATTTGTGGTAGTTTTAATAGTTATTTTTGTACATACTCGTACGTTGTTCATGTATTGTGGTGTTTGTATTGTTCAATTGCGGTCGTGAATGAATTTTGCGCTAAAAGTCACACTCTAACTCTTACTACTCACACAGTCGCTTATTCACTCACTCACTCAGTCACTTATGAAAGCGTGCGGCGCGTGTCTATTGAATTCAAGTGAGTGAATAAATGCTCTTTGTTGTGTTAACTTATTTGATTGTATTAAATGAAATGTTGCGGCCATAAAAAATATGCATGAAAATGTATGAATGTAGAAAAAAGCCAGAAAAACTCATATATTCATAAAAAATAACATTAATAAATAAAAATAAAACAAATTTAGTAGAAAAAATATAATTACTTGTCTTTCATAAGCAAAAAGTTATATTTGATATCTGTTCGTGTAGATGTGTCATACAAAAATATATTTTTTAAGTGTTTGTGCTTCTATTTGTATGATTTATATGTGTGTTTTAGTCATTTTAAATGTAATAGCTTTTATTTCTTTAAATCGTTTTCCATTTGCTCAATATATATGACAATATGATTTTATAATGACTTAACATTTTTTTTAAACTTATTAGAAAAAAACTCACCTGAAATGTGTGGAGTTGCCCACACATGTACCGCCATTCATACATTCTGCGGAGTTGCATGGATCTGACTCGTATTGGCAATTTTTGCCCGTGTAACCTGAAATTATAGTGAACGTGGTGCGATAGTAAGGAAATTTATACAATCACAATATATATAAATGTTAAAAAAATGTGGATGGTTTATTATTTAGCTTTATTAAATTAAATTGAGAACTTGAAGCGTCATAAAAAGTGAATATTCATATATTTCATTAAAATCATGGGCATACGTGTACATTTACAATAACAAGAAGGGGTTTTTTTTGCAAGCAATATAGGTGGTCTTTAACCCAAATAGCGCTTAATAGATCAGTATACTATTGTAGCTGAATTGCTTTAGTGTTAAATAGTAAAACGCATATACGATGAGATCTGTTTAAAAAATGAAGTGAGATTTTTACATTTTTCCGTTTTCGTTAATTCGATTATTTCCTTTTTGAAACGGGTACAAGCTCATAAGTTTAACCTCATTACTTGTGAAGGCACTTAAGTAATATCTGGATGAAAACCAACTGGCTTCCAGACCACTGGAGCATTTTGGAGAACAGAATTAGTTGATGAGATTGCTAAAACTACTATTCGCCTACTGAAGAATCCGGATCAGTGAATAGAAGGTCTTGGACTTTATAGCCACATAGAGAGGCTCCTACTCAAAGACCTTGTGGCAGAAAAAGTGGTTTAGTTTCTTGTTTCGCATATTAAAAACAAACATTACCGAGGGAGACCCAAACAGCAACATATGAATTTAATTCATTTTACGTGGGAAAGTGAGAAGTTTCAGATAGAGGAGAGCGTAGTATGCCGTTTTAGTGTCATATTTATTTAAGAACATTCCTTTGCTTTAAAGTCGAGTATCAAAATTTTGATCTCAGTCATTTAAAAATAATTACGGAACAAGTTAATATAAAAAATAACTTATAATAATAACAATAAAATGAAAGAGTATTTGTGGTGAGTTTTTTATAGAGAACCTTGTTGAATTGATTACCAGTGGGATGCACTCCAAAACATGAAAATTTGTTTGCTTTTTTATTAATTTTTTTCCAATGACATTCCAACTAGTATTAAGAAGTTTTAAAATTTCCTTTCACATTATTTAATTTTAAATAAATTTAAAATTTTTTAAAATTAAACAAAAATTACAAAAATTGCAAAAGGTTCTAATATATGTAAACAAGAAATAAAGAAAAATAAACAAGAAATAAAGAGAAATAAAACGTATTCGTAAAAAATGCAAAGGCATTTTACATGGCATTTTCTAAAATTTAATAGAAATAAAATTATTTTCAGCAGCTTATCATTTTTTATAAGGAACTGTATGAAATAAATTTAAATATATTTAAAATAAGATTTAATATGGAAAACTCTTTCCTGTCTGTTTTATATTAGGTTTGTTTTTTTGAGCTGCTCTAGGTTACGCCAGGTTATTCCATTTAAAAAATTTGTGTTTCATGAAAACTTTTTTGCTCTACTTTTTGTTTCATGAGCCTGCTCTAAGCAGAAACAAAACAGCTCAGATCACGATTTTCTGTTCTGATTTTTTTTGGTAGAGTAACTTGGAGCAAGCAGTAAGAGTTTTTTTTCAAACTTTCGAGCTACTCTACTCTATTTTCTGTCTCAATAAATAAACCTATTGAATGAAACAATGGTGATTTACAGCCGACCCAAATTTTTCAGCAGGAGAATTTGGATGTCCAGGGGATTCTAACAAATACTACCCTCTAGTTTATTCATCGAAGCGTATGGCTCTTGGAGGAAGTCACGGGTGAGATCCATGTGAATAATTATAGGTGTTGCATGACGACCATTCCTCCTTTTACCTTAAGAATTTATTGGGAGGAGCTTGGGAGGTGAATACCATGTGAGAAATATTGAGATAGTGCGAAGTGATCCTTCCTCTGGTGGTTGGAGATGGAGCGGAGAATTGTTTTGTTCATGAATTTGTTAAATATTTGTGTTGGCCCTGGTAAGGAGAAAGTGATTTTATGAGCGAATCGCATTCCATGATGCTGCTAAACGACTAGACAAGAAGATTCAAAGTTGTTCAGCATACCATGAATCACGGCGAAATTAGCATATAATATATATACATATAATATATATAATATATAATATAAGCATTCATTGCGTTGCTGTCCATTTGGAAATTGTACTTACGCATAAAAGGATGCTTGAGTACACGTACATACATATGTACATGCAAAAATGTAAACGTACATCGACTGGCAGAAAAAACAAAAGTCTTTAAAGAATTATTACGGTTGGTGGAAATTTTTGATTTAAAGGTAATCGCTTCTAGTCCTTACTGATCCTTAAAGAAGAAATTGCTACAATCCAATCCATCCAAAATTCTCTTTTTGACCATATTTGTGTGTTTTATTTTTTAAGAAAAGGCAGCATACCAACATTCGAGTAATTCCCATCATAATTGTTTGTCACGGTATCAATTCATCGAGCGCACTTAAGCGTGTTTGTAGAAGAAACTCCTTTCAGCTTTCTAGAACCAGTTAGTTTGTTTTCTGATTCACCCGAGATTATATCTGCAAAGCAGTTAAATTTGAAAATACCTACGAAACGATGTAACGCTGCACTCAATGCCTGGCAGTGGTAGAGATAGTGATTCACCAAATCCTCTATGTCTCTGTAGCCGCGACAGTAGTTAATAGAGGATTAGCCCATCCTTCTACCATGAGTCCGCATCTAAAAATATCCGGTAATTTAGTCAGTGGTTATGCTCGTGGAGATCCTTTTTAGTTCATAGATCTTTTTGAATCGATCAATGGCTAAATCTACCATCTGATGCTGATGCTGTTGCTGGTGAAGACCAACATTAGCAGGTATTTTTCATAGGAAGGAGTTTAGCGTGATTAGGATTATACCCCTCCTTGCCATCTCGCTGACTTTGCTATTTCCTGGGATGTTCGAGTACTCAAGCCACGCTCGTTTTACATACAACCGAGATTTTTTTTTAAGATTCCCATACACCTTTTTGCTACTTTTGAGTTAGTGTGAGTACAATGAACAAATTTAATAGCAGTTTGGCGGTCAGACTATTATATATTATGATAGATGGAGATATTGTAGAAGAATTGAATAACCATGCAGTGGCTTCCATTTTTGCCGTAAGTTTTGCTTGCGATGCTGCGGAGTTCAGGAAATCTCCTGCTTTTGCTCACCCTACCATCGAGTTTTGAGCCGTCAGCCACTCACATTATACTTCACCGTTCCTATTTGCTTTAGACAGGAAACATTTTATTTTTGGTTGAATAATAATTTAACACGATTTATATGTGTGTGTCACACTGTTGGCAGCTCACCTCAAATTTGTGCTTTTTTAAATTTCGAGTATGCTTCAATGCATATTGCAGCTTGTGAACAGTTTTTAACATTTTTTTTTATAAAGCTTTGCCTCATGATACTTAATACCAATTCATATTTTTCCCGCATTTTTTTTTTATAAAATCACATATATTTTAAGTGCACTTTAAAATTAATCTGCTCAAGTTTGTTACGCTTCATGCACTCGGATATAATTAACTTAATAATCCATTTTTATATTGGAGTTGCTCACTATTACTCATGCACATACAAACACAGCCATAATACAATTACTAATGCCACAACAATAACTAATGTGGAAATAGAATAAAAAGAAAATAAAAGTAAAATTATATTAATAGGATTATTTGCGCTTTTGGGAATTCCATGAAGCTCTTTTGTGTAGCAAGAGTGGAAGTGAGAGATCGAGTGTGTTTTCAGCAGAGTAGTAGTTAAAAAATATATACAAATATATACGTGTACATGTACATAAAATTTGCGCACATTATTTTGTGCGGTTTCATTTAATTTCAATTATATTTAATAGTAATGATATTATGAAGTTATTTAAATGTATGTATATATGTTTTGTTATATGTTTTATTGTGCTCAATTTTATTTATATTAGGTTTAGTAATCCATTATTTTTACATTTTATTGTAACGTTACTGTAAGTGAACCATTTTACATCAGCATTCACCATCCGCTTCAGAAATGGGTCGAATTTGTTAAAATTCAGCAACGGTTCACAGATGAATTTTCGGTCTATGAGGTTGTTTCTCGTTAACTCCTGAGGCATCCATACTTCGAGCTTCTTTGTGCATGTAGCCTTTTTCTAAACCATTTTTTGCCCAGTGGCTAGTTCCTGTGCAATCAAAACAGCACTAATATGAAGGTCAGACTTGATATTTTCCTATTTTTTATTGAAGCTTTGGTCAATCGGCCTTCCAGAACGAAATCGACTCAAAAAATTTGTACATGACTGACTGTTTCAGTATGAGGTCTATAAACGTTTTCACATTATCAGCTGCCAGACTTCCGTTTTCGTCTTTATCGAAGAAAAATTTGGAAAATATAGTAAAATTATCATCTTTTCAACGCTATCTAGCATAATCCAAGTGCACATATGCGACACCAGATACAAATAGTTAAAGCCATTTATCGCAAAAACAATTAATTATAATTGACCAGACCAGTGTATTTATTTGTATATACAAATATAGTTTTCATTTTGCAAATTTCATTATACCTAAATGCCGTACACGAACTTGTTAAGGGGTTATGCCACTCTAGAGACCGAAAAAATAGGTGTTTTATATGCATTTTTTTTAGAAAAACCATAGAGTCAATTAAAAATATAATATAAGAAGTTTATTATACATCTTTTTAGGTGTAAAAAAATAATTTCTTATAAATATTTCTTGAAGAATGGTGGCGCTGTAGCGGTCGTCCTTCGACTCCTCTATGGTTCAAGGGGTACGTGGCCGAACTAACTGCTCCTGTAAATTTTGAAACATCTTGAGTATCTAAATTTTTTTTTATTATATATTACAATAGCTAAAGTAACACGTAGGATTTTTTCGATATATTGATTCATGATCAAATGGCGCACTTCTAAAGTTAAACTTTTTAATTTCGACTAAAAAATCATCAGTTAATTGTTAATAACAAATGAACTATATAGAATAAAAAAAAATCCTACGTGATACCTTAAAAAATGTATTTTTAAAGATGTGTGTCAAATTTGTACCTAATCGGTTGGAAATTGTACGAGTTGTTGGTTCGGCCAACTCGAAAAATGTAGTTTGGAGATAAACGCGTTTAAAGTTTTAAGTTGTACCGTGTGCGTACCGTGCAGCCTTGCAAGGAACTTCGAAAATAAATTATTTAGAGATTTTTCCGAGCCATAATCCTGCAATATGTTATTTCTGAGACCCTAAGGAACTATTTAAAGCAAAAAAAAGCAATTTTTTAAAAATCCTAGAGTGGCATAACCCCTTAATGGCTTAATGTGGGCTGTTAACCCCGACTATTTGCCCAAAGGCATTTAAAACCTTGAGTTTGATTTTTTTTTATTATATATTAAATTTAAAACAATTGTGAGATTTATTAATAAAAAAAAATGATTTTAAAAATCCGTACTCAAATTCTTTTATATATTTTCTATCATATAAATTTTCTCCGCTAGACAAATAACTTGATTCATTTACTTCCGCACTTAATTCAAACATAATTATTAATATTCTTTTATTACACTTTTTACATTGTTTGCGCAGATTTTCCACTTAAAATGAAGTGAAGGCAGGTACTTCTCTCAGCTCGGCTCAGCGCTGCGTATACGTAACTTTTTTTATTTTTCACTCTATGATTGAAGTCAGCTTTCTTTCCTTTCTTTAATTTCATAATTCTTCGTTTGCTATAAAAACCCTTTTCTACAACAATATTCTACGTTATAAGAGCCTTCATCATGTTATATTCTTCTTTGGCCAGGCGTGTGTTTACAAAGTGTACTTTATGCGCCGCATTCGCTTGGTCGCTTGCACAGTTGTTCGCTTGGTTGGCTAGTTCTGTGTGCATCGTCTCTTTTCGTCCACTTATTCATTCATTCATTTATGTTTTTAATCTTTTACTTTTTCCTATACGCCATACTCTGCTGATTCCTCTTCTTCTTTTTCTTCTTCTAGCTCGTTTGCTTTACTTTTAAAAGTATATATTGTTCCATAAAATTTGTAGTTTTTTCTATAGTGACCCTAATTGAGTTTAATTAGTGCGAGTGACCACCAATGGCAGCTTACAATGTTGGTTGCTTGTTTAGCTGGCCGACGCTTGGTTTGAGTTGAATTGAACAGTAAGGTTTAATGTTTTTGCTTTTAGTTTGTTGCTTTTTATATTGTTGTTGTTGCTTCTGGTTGATGGGTCGGTCAGTTGGCTGGTTGGTTGGTTTGCCAAAGGATTACATAAAATCAAAGCCCGCTGTGGCAGTGTGGTGAATAGAGTATGTATTTACATATATATTATATTATATTATATAAGAGCGCTCGTTTGTAATTGTGGCGTATATGTAGTGAAATGTTGTTTAATAAAGTTCGTTATTATAATGCCACATTAAATTTTAACTTCCAGCTAGTTATATTTTTCGTATGGCTCTATTTTTTCAAATTTACCCTCACATTATAGCTAAATGTAAAAAATTGCGCTTTAATTTAAGTAATAATTGTGATTTTTGAAATTCGCCACAGGCCAATTTATGTTAAGAATGTGAGATGAAGTTGTTGAAAATTGCTTCTAAAAGGGTTTTAAATGCAAAAGTGTGAAATATAAAATTAAATATTTTTTTTTATTATGAGAAAGTTGGAAAAAATACAAATTTTCTCTCTTCCACTAGGTTTCAAGAATACAATTCTTACTTTTGTAATTATATTGTGATGTTTATTTATTTATTTTATTTTAGTTTTTTTTTTGGTTCTACGATAGTGTTTAAATTTAATATATGCTCTTAAATTAATCTTTTTTAGGCAAAAAGGATGAGACTTGCTTGCAATTTCGACCCCTGCAAACAATGAAAGTATTACGATTTTAGGGTATGAACCTGCAAAACACTTTTGCCTTCAAGGGAAAAATGACGCAGTCGAACTAGTGTATGATCTCTTAAGTTTGAAAGCTACCCATCAGCACTAGGATCAAGGAAAAGAGGCAGGCCAGACAAACAAGCAACAAGTTGTATTTTTATGAAGTTTATTGTAAAGGCTATACAAAGGAGCGTAAATTTAGAGTTAAATTGATGGTGGTAGTAAGGTTTCATTGCAGAGTACTGCTTCCTCCTCTGCAAATCTCAATCACCCTGTCAGTTTGCCCCTGATTAACACTTTACCATTCACATATATATATATTGAAATTTCTCATAAAAATATTAGGTCAAGTAAAAAGTTCGTGCGGTTTTTATATAAGAGATGGTGTTATTGTCCATAGTACTAGTGTTACGTGGAACATCATGTCATACTATACGGCGCTGAAAACGTGTTTATTCGCGCTAAAAGTTTGTCTTTGACAGTTTTTCGATTGATTGACTCAGTACGTTGTGAGCGGTCGTCAAAGATGGACACCAGCAAAGAGAAAATTCGCTATATTTTACAATTTTTCTTCGATGAAGGCGAAAAAGCAGCCAAAGCGGCTGAAAAAATTAATTTAGTTTATCGGCCCGATACTGTGAACGAACGTGTAGCACAAAAATGGTTTACTAGGTTTCGTTCCGGTATTTTTGATGTCAAAGAAGCACCACGCGTCGGGAGGCCTGTCGACGAAAATTGCGATAAAATCAAAGAAATAGTGGAAACAGTCCGACACGTGTGCAGTTATTTAATTGCTGAGGAACTAAAGATGAGCCAGAAAACCGTTTGGAAGCATTTGCATAACCTTTAAATGAAACATAAGCTCGATTTTGAAGGCAGCGCTCATCCAGAAGAGGCCATCTTTGGTTCATCAAGATCAGAGGCCAAAATGTGTTCCATCAGGACAACGCCAGGCCACACACGTCTTTGGTGACGCGCCAGAAGCTCCAGGAACTCGGATGGGAGGTCCTAATGCACCCACCTTATAGTCTGGACCTGGCACCAAGTGATTACCTTATTTTCCTGTCCATGGCGAACGCGCTTAGTGGTGAGATGTTGGCCGCAAGAGAGGCCTATGTAAATTGGCTCTCCGAGTTTTTTGCCAATAGGAACGCAGCCTTCTACGAGAGGGGTATGAAGTTGGCATCTCGTTGGCAACAAGTTTACGAACAAAACGGCGCATATTTGACTTAAATCGGATAAATGTACACAAAGTTATCATATTTTGAAAAAATCAATAAAAAAACCGAACGAGCTTATTACTTGACCTAATATATTTTTCGGAATAAGAATCGATTTATTCAAATTTTCATACCGAGCGGCCCTCTTTTGGTCCGATGGACAAGAGTTACATCCAATACAAAGTATATGGATACGGTGAGTATTTTCGCACTGCAGTAGAGGAAAAAGCGCCGAGTTGAAAATACGACTGTGTGGGAGACAAACCGAGCTGAATAGGGCCGAATAGCCTGGGAGTTTTTTGGACGTGTAGTTTTCAATTGAGGTAATACTTTTCCTCAGTTGGTTTCTTGTCATGACAAGCAGACCTGCTCCGAAACAAACTTTGCAAATCGTGCAAATTTATTACAAAAACAATGATTCTGTGCATTTATACTAGTGTCTTTTCAGCACCCTAGAGATGCTGAAAAGTTCGCGTCGAAGATTTTATTGCTGATGTAAAGCAAAGTTTTGAAGAGGGCCTGAAGGAGTCCATCCGCCATGCAACAATTGGTTCCGTGCCCATACACTTTGTGAAAGACTTTGCGTAGGAATCTACAGAATCCAACTCGTCAATAACGACTTTATCGTGCCTGAATATGAGGGGTGGGCCACCTTTAGACCCAGCAATATAGCGTCATGAAAGCAACGAAACAAGCAATGAAGAAAATTTTTGGTGAGCGCATTATCTGTCGTCGTGGGTTTGAAGCACGAGACATACGGTCTCAACTGCAGCAGAATCGAAAGTTGGGCTTATCGACTACAGGTAATTCGAGAAAACCGTGGCGGGCACTTGCCCGAAATCATTTTTAGAGGATACACAAAATGTATTAAGAGAGATCAAGTGGTTTCACTAGGTATCTCCAACTGAAAAGAAAAGTAAAAGGAGTGACTGGCATGCCATCGTGTAAATGATGCTCACGTTAGTTGAAAATAAAAAGAAACGGTCATTTTTATTTTCGCTGAAAAAATAATTACGTAACCCCCAGCGATGATATTTCCTGTGAAATGTTATTTTTGGTCATAGAATTAGCATCAATTTTATGCTACACTTCTTTGACTAAAAGTCAGATTCTTTTCCTTGTTTTTAAACGGAATTTGTTTATATTTTTTTATAATTTCACTAAAAATGAGTTACAACATATTCTTTTTCTCCCGGATATAAAAATTAATTTTTGCTTTTAATTTTTGGGTTAGTTGGTTTTCACTACCTTGAATCATTATATGCATATGTTCCCAACATGTTTACGTAAAAACATAAAATTCTTTGCAATAACTCACCGTAAGGACACAAACATTGATACGAATTGCCTTCATGTCCTTGTGAGAGGTCAACACAAATACCATTATTTGTGCATGGACTTGGCGTACAAGCATCGATCTCCTCGCAATGTGGACCAGCAAAGCCGCTACAACACTGGCACTCATACTCCTCCATGGCTGCATTGGAATAGCACACACCTTTGCCCGAACATTCAGCACTCTCACCACAATTGTCGGTTTTCGCGGTGACCTTCAGACGTACGCATTGCGGACCCCACAACTCGGAAACCACTAAAAGAGTGAGAGAGAGAGAGGAAAAATATCAAACAATATAAATGAAAGTGGTAAATAAATGTTTAAAAGTAAAATGAAATAAATATAGAGAAAATATTTGTTAGAAAATGGCTGCAAATACTTATATGCACATGTATGTAAATATGAAAATCTTTTAATTGTAAATAACAAAGTAGCGCAAAGTGTTTGCTTGCAAATTGTTGCGTTTCAGCAGAAAAAGTAAAAGAAAAATAAAATAAAATAAAATAAAATAAAATAAAATAAATTTCCCTTACTGCTCGCTTTTTTTGCATATATGTACATATTATTTTATATACGTGTATTCACACACACGCCCATATGTTGCAAGCTTTTATTCGCCAACACCAGGCCAGTGGTTGGTTAAAAACGCAATGTAGAAACTTCATTAAAATAGCTTGGCTCATGTTACTGCATGCAAATGGCGCACTCGCCTGGTCTAATGTGGCTACCACTAAAGCTCTATGTAAATATGTTTGTTATGAATTCCACATTTTCTGCATATGTGGCGTGCGGCATAGAGTTTATAATGGCTGTGCAGTAAATATGCGCAAAAATTATTAAAATTTTTAGTGGCTAAGCAGCTGCTGCGTAAATAACTGTGCTGGGCTTGATGAGTTTAAATGTTTATGAATATAGTCCATGTGAGTACAGTAATTTGTGTGCAACTTTTCTATTGGGCAGCACTACAGAACACTGTACCCGTCTAGATGGAATGACTTATGACCTTATTGAAGTTTGATATGTAGTTTTAACTGCCTTAGAAGACTAATGTTAGATATGTTAGCCCGTTCCCCGGAAATAACAGAGGCCAGTAAACTATCGATAGTCATGCTAATCCTAAAGAGGGGTTGATCGACTCCAGTCAAGCCAACTCCCTTCCTCCTGTGGAAAGAAAAACAAGAAAAGCTTATGGATGGACTTACTGTCGTCAAGAAACATTTGCGGATAAAGTTGGGTAGTAATCTTCCCGTGGCCTTTCTAGAGGGTTAGTAGTTTTTTGCCACCTCAAAATACGTGCTATATTTATAAAGTAGGATGGAACACTTGGCCTTCTTTAGGTGGAATAAAGACCTTGCCTCTTTTATCATAAGAATAGGAGAAGATCATTCGCGCCTTCTGATACATTAAATAGTTAGTAGTGTCTAAACTATTTGTTTCAGAAGCTTACAGTCTTTGAAGTAGTCTGGGCGGGAACAATTGTAATTCAAGTTAAGTTTCAGATTTGATCAGGTCTCAAATACATACCCGAAAGAAATGGAACCGTTGAACGGTCGCCTGAGAATAGTAGTGCGTGTTACTATTTTATTAATCAGTCTGATTGCAATTCTCTACTTCATCCTATTACAAGCTCTAGCTAAAATTCTGGAACTTCGATATCCGTTATGTAGATAATCTATCGCTCAGCGACTTTTAAAGTTTCTTTGTACTCATCTACAAGAATAGTTGCTATTTTTTTTCTTAAATTTCCCAAGTATCAACACAACGGAACCTGCCTGAAATACGTTCTGTCAAGGTTCCAAAGAGTGGAATACTAATTCAAAAAAAAAAAAAAAAAAAAAATGAAATTTAAACTGTTTTCCTTAGGATATTTTCACTATAAAATCTCATTAATTGATTTCCTCTATCAAGATATCCAACACTTGCCTCGCACATTACCATCATCAAAATGGTTACCCAATGGGTATAGCGCGCTCGCATGAATGTACTCAAAACAAATACACATTAAATACACATGAGCACCATAAAACCGACATAAAAGTGTTTTAAAACGGCTGCGAGACCAGGAATAAATAGCAAACAAATGCATACAGCAGAACTAATAATAGCTTCAGTGTATGTCACGGCGTATGAGTAACATTCTTATATATGTCCATGCGCATACAAACATACACAAGCAAATGTTGTTCGGCGCATATGCGTACATTAAACTATCAACACACATTTAAAATACATATATGTAGGTATATGCACTCGAGCATGTCGAAGCACTTGCCCCACAACTAATATCCATATCACGCCTGCGGCACAGGTGCTACTACCAGTTACCACTCTGACAACTGCGATAATTCATACATATGGACTACTGCTACTACTTCTACTACGAGAGCAGGGTTCGAACGGAAATCAACTGTTGGCTTGTTTTTTGAGAAATTTCCGCACAGCGAGCCCAATGGCGTTGAAAAGCAACTGTATAGTCTATACATATACTGAGTATATGACAGCTAATGACAACTAAAACAACAACAACAAAATCTAAATAAGTACGATAGCAACAAATCGTAGAAAAATAGTTGAGTGTGATATAAAGCCAAACAGTTGGATGGCAAATGTTAGTGATGGGGTATAGTAGCTTAAAATAAGCCAAGTGAATGGTAGGTATAAGTATATGTAGTATTTAATATTACATATATGTGTGTACATACATATAATAGGGTGTATGTAAGAGTTAAATTTTATAATAATTGTTTTGTTCATGAAATTTTACGAGATTTTCCTAAGTATTCAGATCAGGTGAAGCTGTTCCATTCAGAGGGAATTAAAAAATCCTTGCCAAAAGCTTTTCATTTCTTAAGTGTGTTGACCTAAGCGTGGAAATCCAAACACAATTTCTAAGCGTAGTTCTGAACAACAATCTTTACTGAAAATTTGATGCAGAAACTAAATATAAAAAGGCACAGGGGAAAGGCCAATCCATAAATGATAGGTCTTAAGTCTTAAAAGATGTGATGAGATTTTCATATGAGCCGTAAAACTACTGCTTTTTCCTAATAAGTAAAATACAAAAACCCTGTTAAATAATACTACGCCAATTGTAGCCAATTTTTCAACATTATAACACTGGTTACCCATCGATCATGATATCTATCAGTGATATGGATACTTAAAAATCCTTGAAATATCCACTTTTTTCTCAAGCAACACATACCACTACAGTTAATCTCTTGTTAGTAGAAATACCCACCGAAAGGAAAACTGGAACGAAGTTCTCCACAATAAACTTAAATATGTTCATATGAATGATTCGTGATGAGCTCGTGTTGGTAGAAGAGTTTTCTCGGAAAAATTCAGCTTTGAGCTGCTATGACTACTCGATCTTTATAGCTTTTTTCATACTGAGGTTGGGGGTATTATGCAGGCATGTATAGTCGAGACAAATCGAGATTTTTATTTTCAGCGAGAGTCAAGCAATTTTTTTTCGATGAAAAACATATTAATCAATATTTACTACAAGAAGACTTCGTAGATTTTACCGAAATAGGAACGTATGCGGCTACACGAAACATACTATTCTAGACATAAGGACATCTTAAATGTACGAGTACACTCAGGAACGGATTTCTGGGATTTCTTATTAAACGGTTTTTCATATTAGATGAAGTTGAACAGTCGTTGAGAAGGAAGAAACAACCTTTTCTTTTCATATGAGCTATGCTCCGATTTTAAGAGCTTTCTTTCTCGATGAAAAATATCTTAGAAAAGGGAATAAATTTAGTTTAACTTAAAAGTGAAGAGAAATTATTCGAAAATCAAAGTAAGTGGAAATTTGAAGAAAATTATTGGATTCACACCGTGCATAGTGAACCTATTTTGACCTAAGTATATCGAGGCTCCCACATATATAGCTATACCTAACGTAATCTTACAATACTTATATTTCGTTTAACAATTTTTTTCAAAATTACTGTTAAATGCTTTAGTAGAAATTCTTTCTGCTACTAGTATATACACTGTATTGAGATAAATTCAAGACTCTAAAATTTCTGTTTTAAGGAGAAATTTTATTATTTTACGTTAAATAAATATTATATAATAATTAGGTTACGTATACCGGCGTTGAAATAATATACATAGTTTGTATCGCTTAAAACATTCATTTGAGTTATTTTGGAGTAAAATTAAACGAAAAAAAAATTAAAATAAGCAAAAAGAGATTCATTTTAGTGATGTGATTATCTTGAGTATATCGTTGGGTATACGTAATCTAAAAAAATTTATGTTTAAATATTATATAAAGTCTTAAACTTTCTACTTCTAGTATCTTATGAATTAGTAATTTTATTGAAAATTGCTGAAAGAATTTTCTGTTTCTTATATAAAATATATGCCTCCCTTTGAAATGAAAACCTTGGGTGGTTGTCCAAGTATTACTTATAAGTTTTGTGATTTTTATTAGAAAATAATACTAAGTCTTTATTACTTATATTTTCTCGTAGTAAAATAAAATTAAACATTTTTTCAGCTGTATTTTGAAAAAAATAAAATGCTTCGCAGTTAATTTAATTTTAATTTTTAAACTCCTGCACAAGCGACAGGTGGTACTTGAAATGTTACGTATACGCACTGCATGCCTAAAAAATCTTAGGACGATGATTGATTAAGAAAAAAAATATTTTTGAAAAAAATTTCAAAGAAATTACTACTATGTGGGAAATATTTTATAAGCCATGCCTAAAATAGTTCACGGTACACCAATGCGTATACGTAATATAACTCTCAAGTTTCCTTTTAAAACCAATATATGGAAAATACATATAATGCAAATAGAAAAAAACACCTACTTATAAGAAGATAGTTTTTATTAAAATAACTTTTATATATAAATATAAATAACTTTTTTTCGACCAAACGATTTGAAATGAAAATTACGGTAAGTACCATACACTCTTGGCCAGTTAAGTGAAAAATAATTATTTAAATATTCTTTAAATAATAAACACCCTAACAAGCATATATTTCCATATATCTGCCTGTGCAATACCTATATGCAATTATAAATTCTACCATTATATCCATTATGCTACTCACCAATTAGCAAGTTGACTCCCTCGGTGAGATCCTTATCATAGAGTGTCACCAATTTCCGACCATCAACAACCAGCGGTGTTATATCCAATAGTATACCCTCAGTCACATCGCAATGCTCATGTCCCGAACGTGTCACCTGATAGACTTGCGTATTGTGGGCACTGTATACGTTGTATGCATTTATTTACACGTATATCCCCATGTACGTACATACGTGTAGAGTAGTTATAGCACATAGTCATCAATGAAAGAAGAGTAGAAGAAGAGTGAAATTTTTTAGTTAGCTAGTTGTTTTGATGTTTGCTACGAGCTAAATAAATAGGGTTCACTAGTGTGCGCTAGTGTTGCAAAATGTTGTTGTAGAAAAGCTATAAATATACACATGTGAACTCGATATCAACATTTACACTCAGACACATACTCACTCACATTCACACACACAAACACACATACTAACTGTAGTTGAATAGTACTGTTAAGTAAAGTAGTTTGGCGCCAGTGCAGAAATAAATGCAACGATGCGTTAAGTAAGTGGATAAGAGAAGAGAAATAAGTTGAATTTTATTGCAATAGTCGAATGAGTGTCATTCGCTTCACTAGCAGGGGAGGCAGCAGCATAAAAATAATGAATAAATACAAAAAATAGCATGAACAAATGTATGACGCCGTAGAAAGGTAAAGAGAAACTATATCTTTACATGCTTCAGTAATCCACAAAAGTGTAAGCTTAAACAAGATGCTCTCAATTAGTATATTGAGTGTGTGTTAAACAAATTGGTCACGTCGGTAGTAGTGGCAGTTTGTGCTTCTGTTTGCTATTTTTTAATTTGACATCCTACTTTTTCGCAATGAATTCAATTTTGATTGGAATTACCGCAATTTCATTAGACGAATAGACAACTTATTTGATACCGACGTGCTGAAGGCAAGGACAATTTTAGAGTTGAAATAAATTTAAAATGATTGAAATAACTGCTACATTGAGGAGGGCTTTATCTTTGAATAAAAGCATATAGGAAAATGAAATATAAAAATTATATTGTTTATAACTTGGATCTGATATAAAAAAGGACATTATATTTAGTATAACAACATTATTGCATTATTATTGGTGAACTTGAATCTATTAGTGGTGTTCAAAGTATATTGAGGTTGGGAAGGAATTCTTATCCAGGAAAAGTAGTTGCCTATATTTGAATCGGCTGTGCAAACTAGCCGGGTCAATATTCGAAAGGAAATCTCCAAGTCATTCGATACTGAATGTAATTTCAGGCAAAGTGAATTTCTATCGTGTGATTTCTTCAAAGATAATCACGACAGCTACAATCATTTATAAAAACATACATTTACTACAAGATGATATTGATATTATTGGACTCAACTACCGTACCATGAGACAGACTGATCCTATAGTGTATTTAGAACAATACCAAATACATTTGAATCACTGTTTCCCTTGGAAAAGTTAAGTCTTCGAATTAAAAAAACACCAAACTCTATTGCATTTCCGATGAGTCGGCTTCTGAGTCTTCGAGAGGAATATCTTTCGAAAGATTTATTGTCCCCTTCGTGTGGGCTACGGCAAATTTGGATAATGATTTAACGATTAGCTGTTTGTAACACACGAGGACATCACCAAGGCTCAGTGGATAAGGATACAGTAGCTACGCTGGCTAGAGGATGTTGTTTGAAAGGAAGTAAATGGCCCAACTCTGAAAGTATTTAATGCATTGGAACCAGGGGAAGAGGCAGTACACCTTTTCGATAGAGCCGGAGAAGGACTTGGTCTAATTGGTGTCCTCAATTGGCGATGAATTGCGAGGAGAAAAGACAAATAACAGGGCGCTGCTATTGATTTGGCTGTAAACACCTAAGCAAATCCAACGCCAATTAAGTAGAAATAGACTGGAAAGGGCCAATTATATATAAATATACTAGCTGTACCCTGTGACGATTCACTGTCGCACATACTCATTGAATGCATGAAAAATTAATCAAGGAATATCTTTTTATTATAACCTCATTTACTCAATATTTGTGGGAATACAACATTTTTGCTTTTACCATTAATATTGGTCCACATCGCGGAGAGAGGAATAGTCCGTTGTGTTTTCTTTATCGAAAAAAACCGGCAAATTTCAACTAACACACCTGGTAGAGAAGTTTCTAAATGTAGTGATGATAATTTTGATGTTCTTTTTACGAAAATTAAAACTTCATTACATTTGAATGGAACTTACCTCAACTCGCTTTCAGCTCAAAAGCTATTGTTATTAGTATACCCAACGGAGAGTAGCACTTTTATTTCTATATAATTTTTAATGAAACCAATTTTTTTTCAATTTCGTGTGCAGGAAATTTCTTTTTAGCCATATTTTTTCCCTTTTTGTGTATATTTATTTATTTTTTTAAAATTTCTCTTAACGAGTGCTTGTACTATATATATGTACATATGCATATATGTGTTTGTGTTTGTTAGTGTTTTCCTGTTCAACTTTTGACTGCTTCCAAAAACAGGAAACCACATGCTGAGTGAGTGCTACGTATAACGAGTAAAAGCAAACAGCATGGAGGAAGAGAAGTTGATAGCGGAAGTTGTGTACGGTAAATTGTATTTAATTAGTACTGGTATTCGTTTTATCAGTCTTAATAGTTATGTACGAATGTAGCAAAAGTCAGTTATTATGCTACTCAAACCAAAATAACATTTACAGTCGAACTTGTATGTGCGTGTAGGTGCGCTCGTTTGTGTGCGGGTTCAATGTTAAGCTCTATTTAAAGTTTTTCAACTAATTTTCGAAGGTTAAAAGTGTGTAGGTATGTATGCATGTATTATATGGTGTGCGCTTTTTAGTGTTTCTGCATGTATGTGTTGGTAATTTGTGCAATAGTTATTATGTTTTTATAGCAGAAGTTAAAATTTTTAGTAGAGCTTTATGCTGAAATAGTTATTTTATTGTTATGGCTATTATTATAACTACAAATATGCGGCAATTGGTTGAATAAATTAAAGACTAGTTTGTAACTGGTACGCCAAATAAGCTTAACTAGTTTTTTTATAAGAACAACTAGTATTTTTTGCATGGAGTAGCCTTAAGGGATAGTTTTCGGTCATGAATACACTAGTCTCCTACTAGTTCGACACAGAAAATAACAGGACTAGTTCATTTTTGAATCAAATAAAGCACATTTTATACTCAAGTATACCATGTAGGCAGAATTTTATTAAGTTTGTTCGGCTGAAGTTAAATATATATATATACATATGTATATCAAACTTCATGGAGTGACGACACGAATCGATTTGTCGTCCATCCCCCACTCTAGCGCAAGTAAAAGATCCAGGTATTTTGATGAAACTTGACTCACAAGTACGAATGCCTTTGCAAGTGAGTGAAATCAGACTAAGTTCACGCCCACTTCCCATATAATGCTGATTTAGAAAAGTGCGAAATTTGCGATAATATGTAAATTAAATGTGTAATTAAATACATTTTTGTTAGGAATAAACATATTAAAGCATTAAATAGTGATAAAATTTCAGCTGGATGCCACCTACTTTTGGGTCGAAGAGTATATCACAAAAATCACTGAACAGAGAGTCGACCTCGATATAATTTGATACGTATAATTTCCATTATTTAGTATGAAAAAATCGAGAAACAACTGCTCCTTTGCCCCATGTAGCAATTTTTGTACTTTCCACCCCCTGATGGGACGCTATTAATTTTTTGCTCTGCAAAGCTTCATCACGGTCTCGTAGGACCTCACTGAACTGTTCGATATTAAGCAAAGTTTCAGACATTGTGATCCTTTATAGTGCGTCTTCTCTTATTTTAAGTCAGATAACGTATAACGTGCTGCGCAGATAAACAGGAGTTTAGTTTAGGAGTTTAAATGTCGATATATACAAGCCAAGTGGTCTCATAGCGAACAAAGATGAAGCGAAGTGTCTCCAGTCCCAAGTCATTGTTGCAGTCATAACTTTAAAATTGTGGATTTCTTGTATCTTTCCACCACATTTACAACAATATCAGCATTCAAACCGAACGTAGAAACATTATTTCCAACAGTTGCAGCTTTGAACAGAGTGGATAATTGAGAAAAGAAGTCTTCGCTCGATGAAAAAAATTAAAGCCTAAAAGTTTCTCATCACTAATGTCTTTTAACTTAATGCAGAAGCTTTGAAGATGACAACATCTGAAGACTCGTTATGAGGGGTTTGTGGAAAAAAAACTTTGCCGGAGCACTGTGATATTCTGTCCACTGAAAATATCAAATACCGCAGACGATAGAATAGTGAAGAGGAAGATCTCACGTGGATAGCGAACTGTAAATATAATGTTTAATTAAATATTGAATATATTCAAGGATAAATTAAATAATCTTTCAAAAATCAGGATTCCAGTACTGGTCTGACCAACAATCAAATTGTAAAAAATTATTTTTTTTAAAGACATAAAATAAAAGCACCTCGTAAAAACCCATCGTGGCGGCTTAGAATAAGTTGTAAGTTCTTCCATTTGCTGTAGGAGTAGTTGGGCCAAAACTCACTTCAGCGGTTACAATATTAACCTATAAATATGTGTATATGGAAACCAAAAAATAGAAATTACAGTATGTGATTTTAAATTTAATATTGGAGTTTACTAACATTTTTTTTTAATATATTATTTATTTGTTTTTTTTTTTGTTTTTAATATATGTGAAAATGTTGTGGCAATTTTTTAGTGAGTTTTGTATTTTTCAAGAGCATACATTGTTTCGCACATACAGTTTTCTCCTAATTACCTAAGCAAACATACTCCAGCACTTTTTGCAATTTTTCTCTTCAGTTTCTTATATTTTAACATTTCTAACTAATTTTGAACAATACGGATTGATAAGAAAACTGATGAAAACATGACGTATTTATTTTGCTATTTCATCAACTTTATCATTTGCTGTCATTTATACGTCATAAAGCAACTACTCATACAAAAATATGTATGTTTTCGAAGAAAATCCTTGCTCACTCGCCTTTACTTACGTATCGCTCGTACTTATTGGTGTACATTTAATCGATAATAAAAAGTTTTGTACGCTGTCATGCCGACATTGTGAAAAGTTTTTTAATTTTTTTTTCACATTTTGCTTGGCTTCATTTCTCTCTTCCGCTGCTGCTATTTGAACTTTTCAACGCCCGAGTTTTTTCCACTTTCCCCTATGTACAAGTGGTCGCATTGACTTTTTACGTTTACGAGATCAAAAGTTAGTTGCTCCATTTTTCTTCTTCGAAAATTTTGTTTCATTATTTCATTTTTACTTTCAATCTTTTCCTGCTTTTGGTAAGAAAAAAAATTCCATATATTTTTTTCCATATATTTTTTCCGACTTAGCTCTTCTTTTGAAATGTGTGCAAACTTTTATACTTCACATCATTTGTTCCTTTCAATTCATTTATGTTATACAACAACAAGTACTCGTGTGATTATGTATGTGTATCTGTGTGTGTATGTTTACGTGTTTTCTTAGTACTCAATGAGCTTGGTTTGATTGCGGCTTTTTGTATGTGTTGTTAAAGTAAAATTAGAATCCTTGGAAAAAGTGTGCAGTCCTCATATTACACACTCATGAATACATGTATGTACATACATACACACATATACATGCAAGTATTGTATTAAGTTGTTGTATAATTTGTAAAAAAAAGGTAATAAAAAAGCTTCATTAAAAGTTTTTGATATATTTCATCAACATTGTATTTTTGTGCAGTTCTTTTTTCTGCGAAAAAATGCTCTGAAAGTCATTTATTTAAAATTTACTTTTTAACATTAAATTTGAGTTTATTGCCTGGCCTGAGAGAAAATTGATTTTGCTTGAAATTGTTAAAATAAAAATATCGACAAATTTGATAAGATTTAAAAAAAAAATGTGTTTGAATTGCATGAGATGAATAAATGTATGAGAAAAAGAGCTTTTTCTGTTATTTCAAGTTCTTTTCAATAACTCAAGTATCAGTAATTATCGATATTAATGAAAAATGCTAATAAGTTTTTTTTTTGAAAATATTTTTTTTTAATTAGAAAAACTCTGTGTTGCATTAAATGTATTATTTTGGAATAATAAGTGATTGTGCTTTAATTAAATAAAAAAATGCATATAGCTTATCACACAGGCAATATGGATGCAGAGTTATGGATGTCGATCTAACATCAAACATGCATCGAAAAATCGAAGCTTTATTTTGATGCATCAGAAATTTATCCATCGATGTACGAGTATACATGGACTATAGAATCGAGACATCGTGGTTTTTCATAAAACACACATACCACTGCTTATTTAAAAAGGGTTTCTCAATAGGCCAATAAAAGAAATAAGAAAAATAAGAAGAAAATAATCAATTATGCAATAATAATAATAATAATAATAAGCGTTGCTCATAAAATAGGTAAAAATGCATTCTAAAATGCAAAATACTTAAACACTAAATTCTTAAGACTAAAATAGCACGGAAGAATGTACTTTGAAATAGCCAATAGTAGAAATACGGAAGGGAAAATGCGCAACATAAATGAAGCGCTTATTTACATGATATCTAAAGACAACCAACCCTTCTCAAATGCAGAAAATGAAAGAATCCGTAACAAGTGTAAGCCTTTAGCCAATCTAATATTACGTAGTTTATTAAAAATTTCTTTCACAAGTAGATCAACAGTAACGCAACAGATCGACAGAAAATATGACCACCTATTTTTGATTGTTCGAGACATATTATTTCAGATCGAAAATGTGACTCTTACCACAGCCATATGGTCGGAAATCCTGCATATAAATAACTTTGTAGGCTTCTCGGTGCTTTTTGGTGTTGGGACATAATTTAGTAGTATATGAATTGAATGAAAGACGCAGATCCCAGTATATTTCCCAGAAACTCTTACAAGCCCTTTCAGAATGGAACATAAAGGTCAACGAGGGAGCTGTAACAACGGATAAAGGGAAAAATATAAAGATGATAGATTTTTTTGGCAACAAAACTCTAATATTTATGGCTTTGATGTCACACGTTGGAACACTACATTCTATACGATGAACGATTTTCGAGAAGCAAATGCGTTGTTAGGGAAATTCTATTACGTTTTTCTACTGTTCCAGCTATATTGAGTGGTTCTGAACCGCTTTCGCTCAGCTAGTATCGTCTACGACCCTTAAGAGCAGTGACAAAAGAAATTTCTGGAGACCAATACTGCGAGGTGAGCAAAATTATCATGTTGTTTTCCGGTTTGTTAAAAAACATAAATCTTCTTCGGCTAATGATTCATTGGTAAAGGAAATGCCACAAAAAATGAGTGCACTTAAATAGGTAAACCTGTTTTTATCTTTTATTTTTGACTATTATTTAATTAGATATATTGACGAACTCAATTGCAATCGCTACCATTTTAGAACGTTTTAAGAAAAATAATTTTTCGGATCCTTTGGCTTGCTCTGCTGCTGTAAATAAAATAAAATAATAGCTGACCCTGATTCTAGTGTAAAGGACAAAAGTGAAACAGTTTTTGACTTTGCAGTGATTATGCAACATAACTGAAAATTAAGCAACGCGGAGGGGCATCTTATGAGTTAGTAGTCTCAATGAAAATCCGCTGGATGTCTGAATGACCCACATTGTTTAAATTAGCGTATAAATAGTTATCAATGGTTGCTTTTTCCGTATCCTCGGAAAGATTGTTTTCAAAGACTGTTCAAATTGTCAATCAGCAGCGAAAAAGACTTAATCAAAATATTGTTTTTAACGAGCATTAAACGTTTTCCGAATAAAAGAAATAAAAACAAAACAAGCTTCCATTATAGCAAAACGTTTGTTGTTTTTTAAAGCAAAATAATTTTTTTTTTTAAATCTGGAAAATATATCGACTTGTCGTCACTTTACAAGCGAATCATCGAACATCATTGTTGTTTTCTTTATATCGACATCCCTTGTTCAGAACAAGTAGATCAACATTGCAGACAATTAAGGACGTCATGAGGAGTTTGAAAGTAGCGCAAAGAGGATGCCAAAAGCTGTTACTGGAAGTTTTAAATGCTTCCTGGGGGTACACAGAATGCATTCAACAGCGTTCAATGAAAAAATAACCGAAGATTTAGAAGACAATTTTAAATTCCTACGAATCTCTACGTGATGGTAAAGAACTACTTATTTCTGTCTAATACTGTATTTAAAAGTCACGTCAGGAGCTTCCCAGGGATCAATTCTCGGCCTAGATTTCTTGAATGTCAGCTACGATTTCAGTATATTAAGCCTCGAAATATCCAATGGTACATACCTAGTGGGCTACGTAAATGACATCTGCGCGAGACATTAAAGATGTGCGCAGAAAATGAAGCTAGGTGAAGATATCATCACAATGTGCATTGACGCGAGAAGCCTTAGGCTTGATACTGAAAGAGCCGTACCTTATGATGACGCTAAAAACTCGAAAGATTGTCAATGAATTCAGTGTAAGACTAGTGCCGTGGCTTACCTACCGAGGGCAAATCCAACACGCTGCAAAACGTCTACTAAACAGTTGCTCTGATGGTAATCTCAGTATATGGTACAATGTTAGCCCTTGAAAGAAATTGAAGAAACCAGGACCAAACATCACCACAACAAGGCAAGAAAAAAGAACGATAGGCTGCCATAATGGTAAACTTGTTGGAAGCAAAGACACCATAGTAGATGTTATTGTTGTTGTAACCCCAAAATATTCCTCGAATTGATTTTGAGGGAATATTTCGGGAGTGATAGTCCTTGGCCGGATAAAAGTCCGGGTCGTTCCAATATAAAGATCTGACTGCCGCGGGAACTATTACATTTTAGTCGGCTCTTACGACAGGCATACCTTAGCACGGGTAACACAATGTAGTAGATGGACAGCTAAGCTAATCAGAAGCATGGATGGATTATTATACCACGCAGATCTTACCCTTGGTACTCGCCGCAGGTTATGAGAAGTAAGTCCCAAGATGTGAAATATGGAGAACTATCCTGAAGTAATGCGGAAGTGGTCTCAGAATAGGCCACGGTTTCATGGAGCAGAGTTTTTTTTAGTGATTTACAAGTGACACATTGATGTGATGACAAAATAACGATGTGGTACGCTTTTTCTCAGCCTTCACTATGATCTCTTCTTGTTTCTATTTTTCATAATTCGCAATTTATAATGTAATTTATTTTAATAGTCTTAAGTTTGATTATATTTATTTTACGTATTTTTATAATATTTTTCCAAACTTTATCAAAGTTACTTCTTCAAGCTTATTTACAACTTAGCTGTGCGAATCTGATAAGACTTTCTGTAAGAGTTTGAATCCAGTAGTCGCACACATACACATTATTGCCTTAAAAAAAGGTATTCACCAAAGCGACTCACCTTAGTGGTAAGTGCCTCCAATGTCAGTTTCACATTTCCGTAACACATATCATAATGGAAATTTTCAGCAATAAATTTTACGTAATACAAAACTTTAGCTAAGCAAGAAATGCGCTGAGGGTGCTGCTTCAAGTATGTGTGCTACTCAGATGTGTGTCCGGTGTCTCAGCCATGCAAACGAATATACTTGAGATACTGCTACCGGTGCCTCTTAAAGCAACGACGCACCACTTACGAACTCCTCACTAATACTTTTGGGAGTTTTGTGGCGTTGATGTATACAATTAATGCACGCAACTTGGGTTTCAAGTTGGTGGTGAGAGAAAAATAAAGCTTATAGATATTGAAGTAAGTACAGGTGTTGAGTTTGAAGTAAATGCGTAAAATAAAAATATGAATGGCGCGACGGCGATTCACGCAAGCATTTATTCCTTCGGATAACCTTTTTACAATTGCCTTAATATAACCTCTGTTTGGGGAATACTTTTGTACGTGCAAATGCAACTGAGCTCTAGAAATAAAAATGAAAGATAGCGTGTCGCATAGAGAGTGCTACTAACTACAATAGGGTGTGTTTCCGATATTTTTCATATCCGAGCCGAAAATAAAATGGTTAAATCTGTTTTCTACCTTACGAAGAAGAATCAAATTACCTACTATAATTATTCATATATATATGCGTATTTACAACAACTTAGTATGTTTAAAAAAAATAGATACATAAATATTTTGGCGAAAATGCGAAAAAATTGCCATAAGAAGGATAGAGAACTGTAACTACAGCTTGTACTAGAGCCCTTGCATTGAATGTTCGTTTTCAACAACATTCTTAAAGAACTTTTCAGGGCTATATACGAGCAATCGACAGATATTTAAGAACGCAGTCAGACACCGCAAATAGTTCGTTATTGAACATTTTACATAAACTGTTTGCTTACAATAAAGAGGCCCAACAAAAAGTCTGGCGACATTATTTAATAATCAATTTAACTACAGATTTGGAAATTAATCGTGACTTAATCTACGACAATCATTACATCGGCAGTATGAGTCAGCACAATTTAATATTTGAATATCTATTTTATATCAATAAGCCAAGTTCTCAATTAAAGTCAAATTGAACACCAAAAACAACATTAAGAACAGTTTCAATAACAGCGACACCTGCAACTCTGTAGGCCGCAACAGTTCAATGATTAGAAGTGCGTACTGTCATTTAATAGGCAGTATTTTGAATTCAGGAGCGAGCTAATGAATTCAAACTGCACTTAAGGTTGGGCAGTGGCAGAGGTCGTCTATGTCTCTGCAAGCGCGACAAAAATCATAACGGAAGTAGTCCATCCTTTTACCATGAGTTTCCATCAAGCAGTGTTCGGTATTTACGTCGGTATTACACTCGTGGAGGTTCTGTTTGGAAGGAGTAGAGCCTTAGTATTTTGCAGAGAAAAGAGGTGTGCATCGTGTGCAGAGCAGATTATACATCTTCTCAACGAGCTATTAGGCCACCATACAGATCCGAGCGCTGTTTTGTCCCAGCAATCCCAATATAAAATCCAAACTTTCCGCAAACCGTATTTATTTAACATAAATCCGGATATTTTCGAAGAGAAAAAAACAATGTTTCCAATCAAACAGGAAACCGTTTCCAAGAACGGCCACAGTTTGCAAATACAGCCATCTATTGTGAACGGTCTAATTTAATTTGTATACCCAATGATAATTTTTACTTGCAGTTGATTGTCAAAGTCTCAGTAAGGAATCATTTTCAATGAAATTATATTTAGCACAACGCTGCGTATGCGTAACCTGACTCATAGTACAAGTGGATATAAGTACATTTGTATTCTAAGTATTTTTGAGGGTAGAGAGTTATAGAAAATATTGTAAATCTGCTTTGAAATACTTTTAATTTGCCTAAAAATAACTTTTTCTCATTATTATATTAAAATTCGTATAAAAAGGCAATTATTAAAAAGTATTCAAGTAACATTTGATCTAATTAATTTTCATGCTCATAAATGTATTGAATATAATTTCACCCTAATGTATATACATATGTATCTTCAATTGGACACCTGGAGCTACAAAATGCGTTTCCAACAGTAAACCCATATGTATAAAAATATATATATAGCTACCCATATGCCTACACGTATGTATAAGTGTCCGTATTTTGCATACACGCCCACAACTATGCGAAAGAAACAATATAAAACGAAATTTATGTGTACATTTGGTAGAAGATTTCTCTTCGCCGGATTTCTCCCCACCGTTTTGCGGCACAATTGTATCTGCAGCAGTAGGAAATGGCCACGGTTATGGCAAGAGGAAACAATAATAATAAAAACGGCATGGAAAACAATTGTAACTGAGTGCGAACTAAATACATTCGTGCGAATATGTGCGTGTGCATTACACAAACAACAAGAAAAAGATTTAATAGACTGTTGAAAGCATAGCGGGCAGAAATATAGAGGAAAAAATAATAATAACAGCAATGAGTGCAAACAGTGTTGGTGCAAAGAAAAAGAGTAAGACCAGCATTGCTCTAGATAGTTGTTAAGCAACCGGCGGTGGAACAGAAAGTTATTGATATGAGTTGTAGGGAGAGCTGCACGAAACAGCATTGTGTTCTTACCGTTAGCTATAAAACAGCAGACTTCGCCTCTGTTGTGGATATTACTTGATACACTCATGTTGTGCTTAGAGCTTTCAATTTCATGCTTTATCACCGTAGCGCCCACAGCAATGAGTGTTGTATATATATCGGAAATAAAGGCGTAAAGATTCAATAAACTTTGCTAAATGGTTGTTGTAATGCGATTAGCAGACAAGTGCTAATAGGTGTACAAGTCTTTTTGAGGATTATTGGGCCGTCAACGATTATGGCAAATGACAGTAAAGTAGTGATATTGTTTTTCTGGTATCAACAACCTATTTTATTTGTTGTTTTAGTATTACAATATGTACAAACTAATTTAAGGCTAATTGTGCAGAAATATACAGCAAAAAGATCTCTTTCGAAGAAAAACCATAACCAATTAAGGGGTTACGTACGTCCAGTATTTTCAAAAAATCGATTTTTTGTTTTTTATAGGTTATTATTCTTTATAGTTTTAGGCGTATTTCTGTGAAAGTCGATTGTAAAAATTCCCCATAGATACAAAGTTATGGTAGAAAATCAGACCGCCCGACGAGAGTTTAATGCACACAGGTAGCTGTCCGAGCGAAATGCACATGAAAGTTTAAACGCGTTTTTCTCGAAACTACTTTTCCCGGCACGGTCTGCATGATAACTCATACAGTTTTTAACATTTTTTGATGCGATTTTTTTTAAAATATTCGAAAATGTTTTCTCTATAGTCTGTCGAGCCGTATTTTCGATATTTTTATTAAAAAATTTTATGAACATAATTAAAGTGTGACATTTATGACGTAAAACGCATACTTTTTTTCTAAATTCCGTAAATTGGAAAATTTTTCGAAATTAAAAAATTCGGCTCGACAGACTATAACTACAACTTCATTTTACAAGAATTTTTTTTATTTTTACAGATCCATCAACATTCCAAGGATAAATGATGCAGACCGTGGGGCAACTTTTTTTTCATTGTACTTTGGGTCACGTGATATTTTATGTACTAATTTTTGTAAAGAAAAATTAAAATACATTTTTTTTATAAACTTTAAGTATCAATAAACATTGTATAAAATTTCTTTATATTTATTTCTATTGTTATCCCTTCTGAAAACAGTTTTTGTTTTGGCGCATTTTTGGTGCTGCTGGACGTATGTAACCCCTTAATTTATCATTAGTGCAATTGCAAGTGTGTCACTTTAGAATTAATAGAGCGCCAATTATTATCTCACAAAATATATCGCAGACTGTGAAGTCTTTCATATTATGGATAGGGCATATTCCGACCACAATATGTAAAGAAAATGATTCGAGCACTTTGTTCGCTCTTTGCTTTCAAAATCTTCAATTGAAAAGCTGAGTTGGGGAGCTCCTTCCTATAACTTCACTTGAAAAGCTCAGCAGGTGAGCTTCTTGAAGCAAGCAAACGAGACTCGAACTTCATTATAGTCGGATCAACTAGAACCAATGGAAAACACTTTTCCACAAATGGTTTTAAACAGATTGACAACATGTCAGCTAGACGATGACAACATGTTTTTATCTTGGTGAGGATGATGAAAAATGTAAAAGGTCATGGTTTCGAGTCCTGACCAGTCAAATATCCAAATTTATAGAAAATTAATTTTGATCGGGAATTGCGTTCCATCCGATTGTATTTTTGACATAAAAACCCAACAGCCGATCGGAGGCGCCTCAGAATAAATTGGCATCACCATTTGTTGGAGAGACCTTAAGACTCACCACCGCAATTTGGAGGAAGAGCTCAGCCGGTAAACGCTTAAGCGGTTGTAAAGCACCATTTATATACATATATGGTTATAGTAAATAATATCAGCATATCTTCATACTTATATATAACTCAAAATCGCCAACTCTTCGTCTTGCAAACTCTTATCCAATAATCAGGATAGCAAAGGTTTTTAAAAAATTTTTGTGAGCAAAATTCAACACGCCTTCGTAGGGCGTACCTTCGCCTAACCCAACAACCACATATCCAATATTCATGACTCAATTTAATCAACAACAACACACACACATTTTTTACTTTCCAAGAAACATCTATTTAATATGTTTTGAAAATCTCATTTTCTTTTATGGCACAAACACGATATCTAAATTAGATAAATAGTAAAATATACATATTTATATGTACATGTACTCGTATGCATGTTCTTATGTACATATATACTTACAGGCTGGTATGCGTTACATTATGTTTACTTGTATTCAATAATGTATCATTGATTTCCACTATTAAAATATCACCCGACTGTATTTCGGCTTCACCATCCCAGGAGACCAATAACGGTGAGCAATCTATGCTGCCATATGGACAATTCTCGGAGGACTGTAATGGAAAATGAGTTTGTGGAAATATTAATAAAAATATTATGATGGTGCATAAGAGTAGTGGTAGTGGTAATAGAATTAAATGACAGAGTTGAAATATTATTATTGGTTGAGCATATAAAAATTATTGATATTTTATGATAAAAGTACGCATAATTTCATTTATAATTTATAAAAAGAAGAAGTTCATTTTCATTCATTTAGGAATTTATATTCGATACCCTGGCGTAGGTAGGTAGATTGGAGTAATTTACATGAAATGTCTTTAAAATAAAATGTTAGAAAATAAATAGGTTCTCAATGGGGTATTTATAGTTAGAAATAAAAAGCTTATTTTCAAGTAATGAAAGTGGATCAGTTGATTCTAGTCCGTATATATAATATGATCCCCATAACTTTAATGAGAAACACCTCGGTGCATTTTTTCAGAGGCCTTGGTATTGCTAAAAAATCATCGAAAATTGGAAAAAATGCCATAATTGAATTAATTCGGATTATAGAAACATTTTCTAGAAAGAAAATGGAATGAAAGTTAAATGGAGCCTTTTGAATGTTGTTCCACTACCAGCAGGTTGATTGTAATATGAGCATTAAGGTACACTCAACACTGGACAGTCATTAAAAACATTTCCTGAAAATGTTGGTGATCTAACTAAAGAGCAAAGGCAAGGTTCCATCAAGATATTCTAACTATTAAAGAAGGTTACCAGGGTTACTAGGATGCTAACATGATGGCAAACTATTGTTGGAATATTAAAAACAGGCCCTGGAAACCAAATCATGCCTGAAAATTTTGTAAAAGAAAATTTTTTGATAAGAAGATATGACTTTCCTTAGTAAAAAAATAGATTTTTCATAAAGAATACGTTTTAATTTTTATTTTCCCAATATTAGTCATATTATTTCTTGTGAGAAAAATCCAGTTTATTCAATTTTAATCAAAAAGTTGTGTTTTTTCATTCATTTTTATAAGGATTACCAGATTTAATGCTTTATTGAACATATATATTAATCTATAATTAACATTTTTAATCATATATTATCAAAATCATAATAAGACCTATTTTCAAACCGATATTTTTTCGTACAAAAATTGAAATTAGATTTTATTTGAGAACTCAAATTGTCAAAATAGAATTTGTCCAATATATTTTTGAAAAAACTTAAAAAACTACTGAGCTGCTAGTATAAACTCAATCGAATAGGCATAAAATTCTACCAGAATTAAATTGTTTTGGTGGAAGATTTGTGACAGAGATTTTTTTATGTAATATTTTGAACTTTGAAGTAAAGATTTTTACATAATAATCATCTTATTAAGCGAAAAAGTTATAAAAAATAAAAAAATATAAATTTTTGTTTCTCTACCTTTCATTTGCAACCAGCAACATATATGTATATATCTACGTACATATATAAAAGAAGTAAGGCAGTGAAATATTTCAAATAACAATCCACAAATTACTTTTGACACTATTGTCAAAGTTTTAATGTGATTTATACCCACCCACCATATCCACTAACACAATTATGAACTAAAAGTAATTTTTTCGAAAAGAAATTTTCCGTATAATAAACCAAATGAACAGGAGAAAAGGAAGCATAAAGGACGAATAAATATGCACATACGACCTACAATCACAACAAATATGGTTTTCACATTCTAAAAGAGCGGAGTAGGTCACCCGCACATGATATTGTGGCAAACCGACAAAATATGCGAAAATTTGAACTTCTCAACTCAATATGTCCCTTATAAAAGGATCAACTCAACACACATTGGGTTCCTTTTGATACAAAAACGTATATTTATGTAAAAAGATTTATATGCTGAAGGCGACTCATTTACATGCATAAACTTATTTAAATGTGGGTATAACATAGTTTCACATATTTGTATACATATATGTATTTGGGATACTTTTTTGCGCCTAACAGATCGCTTACAATATCCTTTCTTAATACTTTTATATGCAATTTTTTTTTCTTAGTATTAATTCTTTTTTTTCGGCATTTGATACTCAAAAATTTGCATATCTTCGCAAAAGTCTAACAGCTTTTTTCCCATTACATTCTGTGAGTTGCGAATATTGTCCCTTCTAATTGGGATTGGTGTGAGGTGTGGTGTCAAAAATAATAAAATAGAAATAAATAAATAAGAATAAAAGTAGAGGTATGTGGGCATTGCTTTACGGCCACATAATTTATTACATTAGCATATGCGTCTGGATATTGCTTTTTTCTACTTGTTCCTGTTTGGCAAAGATTTCTTTAATTTGTCCTAAGCAGACGGCGGCAAAGGACAAATAAACAAAGATGATCTTAGTCCTGGGGCATTTATGAGCTTTTAATTTTTGTTTACGTGCAATAAAAGTAAATATATTAAAATATTGTATTTCGTTGTTTTGTGTACTTTTTGCAATTTTTTCTTTGGTTTCTCTTCTATGTACAATATATTTTTTTTTAGCTTTAAACGGTCGTAAAGATTGTAGCTTGAAGAAATTAAATTTTTGTGTTAAAAACTTGTTTATGAAAAGCTTGAGAAGCCGACAAGTTTAACGAAGAAATACAGAGTTTTACGGGAACATTTAAAGACCGGAGCAAACTCTGTTAGCTCCCAGAGAGGTGAACAAGTACTGACGTCTAGACCATACTAATTTTATAGAGGGACCGCTACTCATGCCCACTAAGTGACAGTGAGAATACCCTACCAGGTTATGGCGAACACGATTCCCTAATCGATGTCAATGGGACAGGTACTTCTTTAGTCGCCATACATCTCGCACATCTCATCGTTCCTTCGTCTACTATATTCGCCTTTCCCAACTCGTATAGGACCATTAATTTTACTCAAAACCTTTCGACTCATTAGATATTGTCATCGTCCATGCTTCCGCACCATATGTAAGGACGAGAATATTCAAACCCAATTCATTAGCAGTTATTGCTTGTGTCAATCGTGTGTCTTCTTCAATTTGGGACTTATCCAGAGCTACAGTGACGTCATCGATGGAAGATTTTAGTCGACCTTCTCGGGATTCTTCTTCTGCGAAAAAATATCTGGTCTGGAATTTTCGGAACCACTTAGAAATAGTCTTTTAAGACGGTGCGATCGTTCCATATATAATTTGGCATTCACTGAATATTTTTATTGGCTGTAAATTACGCCGAAACCCGAAGAGAATCACAATGCGAATTTCTGTTTGCGTTGGTGGTGGAATTTCGTATGACCTATCCATAGCTAACTTGCGTTTTCTCGTCTCCGTTTTAGACGAACGTTCTAAAATTCGAAAGGAAGGCTAATAAAGTAATTGCAAAGGATTTGGTATTTTTAGTTTTAACAAAAACAAATAGAAAGTCACCGATTGAGCGAACTTTTATTAATCCCCTCGTATTTGTTCTAGGAATACACTTTTTAAATATATATATAATTAATTTTTGAATTAATGGAACCATATAATTTTGCTTTCAATCGATTAAATTAAATAAAAATGTATTATGTATTTCATTTGTACTTTGAAGTTTCTTCGAAAGCATAAAATTCGTGTGAGCTGTATGAAAGTAGTGCGAGTTTTTAAATAACTTTCAACGTACTTGAATTCGTACTTTAGATATTTATTTTCCTCGAGATTTAAAGTAATCTTTAACTTTAAGTTTTATTTGTACTTTCGCCATCTGTCACGCCATTTCTTTGCTTATGTTTCCGCTTTTGGTTCTTTCACACGAAACTATGCTACTTAAATAAGCGATGCAAGGCTTTACTCGTAGTATTGAGTACATTGCCAGGTTTTTATTTAAATTCAAATAAAATTTCACTTGAAAAAGTTATTAAAAGTGTTGTTGTGCACATACGTGTACATGCAAAAAAGTTTAACGCAATTACACCCTTCATCAATCCCTTTTTTATGTTGTCTTCTATTCCCTTTGCTAGTGGTGTACCTTGTCTTGTAGTTGTTACGAGTATACCTTTTGTTGTTCAATTACTATGCTTATTTCGTATACAACATTTACTGTACGCATGGCAAAACTTTTTCAAATACTCAACTCTACTTTCTAAATATATGTACACATTTCTTTCGCTTATTTGCAGTTTATTTGCTTTCTTATAGCATTTTCATTTCGAGTTACTTGCCATTTTTATTGTAGTTTTCCTTACCATACTTTTTTTTCGCACAATTTCTATTTGTTTGTGTTTTTCGTTCTGTTGCGTGCAAATTTACAAATCACAAAAGTATGGAAATTTTCACAGTAATAGAAAATAAAATGACCGGAAATTTGTAGAGTCTTCGTGAGAGAGCACAAAATATATTGAAGTATTTGTATAGATGTTTGTGAGCTGTTGCTCGAGCTTGTTGTGTATACCCTTTTGGATCCTTTAGCATACTTCAGCTTTCATACAATTCTCAATTTCATTTGCATATTCCCATCTTTCTGCGCTTGCAACTAACCGTATTTCCTTTACATGTATTTTTATCATCAGTTTTTTTTTAAATATTTTTTACACTTTTTTTTATTTAACTCACTTCTTATTTTCTCCTACTGCTGTTTGCACTGCTACAATACTACATGGTTTACTAGTGCACTTATCGATGGTTGTATGTGTGTGTGTCTCTTCGTGTTCAAGTGGCGTCTGCATTGTATGGGTAATATGAGTACGTATATGAGTACGTATATGAGTACGTATGTAATTTGATCCGTTGTGCAAACGTACGCAAAGAAAAAAGGATTTAATATTCTCAACAAATATCTGCCGCATAATGCCACTACTTATTATGGGCACACACACACACATACTTGAGTATAAACCCATTTGTATGCTCGCCAATATTCTCACACTTGAGCTGCTCGAGCCGGTGCAGGCGCCTGAGGTTTTTTACAGAAGGACTCTGTAATGTGCTATGGTTTGGCTGGGCTATAATTGTTCTATGATTTCATTGAAATTTCTCATATGCACATATATGTATACAAGTATTTTTTATGTTTTGCAATATTCATCTGCTACCTCTCAAGTGGATGTAAAAAAATTGTGTCCCGCAGGACGAAATTGCAAAATAATTTTGCTTTGATTGAATTTGGTGCATAAAATATTTAAATCACTAAAAATCATTTATTAGACCAATTTATAATCATAGTGCAAGAAGGCAAACGAAATAATATATTTGAAAGGAAATTAAAAAACTTAAAAATCTGGGCTACCTGAATGTTGAATACGGAGGTATTGGATGAGTGCATAAGTTCGTGCCCGATTTCAAGTGCAAACTAAAATTGAAATTTTTTGAAGAAAGCAATCAACTCCCAACGTTCAACCAATTTACGGATGCCTGATTCATAGAAATCGCGCGGTTTCTCGTTGAAAAAGGTGTCAAGGTTTTTGACGTCTTCCACATTTTTAAATTTTTTTCCATTCAAATTGTTCTGCAGCGATCGAAACAAATGATAATCAGAAGGTGCAATGTCGGGTGAATATGGGGGATGCGGCATGATTTCCCAATTCATCTCCTTCAGTTTGGCCAGGGTCGGTTTTGCAACATATGGCCTGGCGTTGTCATGATGGAAAAGAACTCCTTTGCGATTGGCCAAAATCGGACGTTTTTCATCAATTGCTTTCTTCAATTCGACCAATTGCTGACAATACTTGTTGGCAGTGATCGTTTCTCCAGCTGGCAAGAGCTCAAAATAGATCACGCCTCGGATATCCCACCAAATGCACAGCAGTACCTTCATCGGATGCAATCCACCTTTCGACATCGGTTCCGCCCCTTCGTGTGCCTGTTTCCATGTTCTTTTGCGTTGAACATTGTTGTACAGGACCCATTTTTCATCACCAGTCACGAGCCGATCCAAAAAAGGTTCGTTTTTGATCCGTCGAAGCAAAGAAACTGCTGTTGACATACGGTCCACTTTGTTCTTTTCACTCAACTGATGTGGCACCCATGTATCGAGCTTCAAAGTGTACCCAACCTTTTTTAAACGACGAAACGCAGTTGATTTGTTGACGTTCAATTCACTGGCAACCTCTTCCGTCGAAATACGTGAGTTATTCGGAACTAAAGTCCTTAGAACATCGTCATCTCCAGAACGAAATTTCGCGAACCATTTCTTTACTGTGCGGAGTGCTGGAGCACGGTCCAAATAAACTTCGCGAATATCTTTAGTTGCAGCGCCCACTGTTTTTCCTTTGCGGATTTCGTATAACATAATATGACGCATATGATCTTTTTCGTTGTTCATCTTCCTTGCGTCTTTTCACTAAGCAACTCAAATCAAAATGAAGTTATTTTATGCTTTACAGTTCGGACTGTCACCTTTCCAACTATTGTATATATAATATGTATATATTTCTTTCACGAGCGCCACTCTCAAACGATTCGTACGGCATCCAGCGGAATCGGGCACGAACTTATGCACTCATCCAATAATATAACTAATCAGGGGGAACGTTAATCATAAAATACATGGAAAAAAGATATTTATGGAATAAGACATCGGGCAAATGGTCTCTACGGTTTTCTATATATTGCATACGCACTGGTTTGTCGAAATTTTTCATGACTAATCTGATGATGCAACCCTAAATCTCCTCTTTTAAAGTACTCGTGGTTGTAGGCTTGTTAAGAAAGACCTGTGTTTTTAGATAACCCAATGAAAATTAATCTAATGGTGTTAAATCATACAATAGGGAGGAACCAATTCTGATCACAAGAGAGTACACCACGTGGTCATGTATCATGCGGGCTGTATTGCATGTCTTGTTTCGGCAAAAAAGAACTGGGTTATTATGTTGCGATATTGAGAACGAGTAACAGTCACTTGACCAGCGCCATTTTCACTCCCACGCACTGCTTCGATATTGTCTTTGAACGACTTGTTTTCGGGCGACCAGTATGCTCATCTCCAAGGGATACTGTAATTCGAAATTTTTCAATTAATCTCTTCACAGTTGACGAAGTTAAGACAATTTTCCGACCATATTTTGTATAAATTATTCGACCTGCGGTCGTCAAGCTTTCCTGAAAAGCAGACGTCCTTATGGTTGACTCCTAGACGTTTCTTCCAGAACAAATTTTTGTGATTTCTCAAAGGTTGGGGTACTTGGAGCGCCGTGGGCTTATAAGGAAAACGGAAAGTATGGATAGAAGAAAGTATTATTTGAGTTTAACTCCAGAAATAAACGGTTTGTCCGTTAGTGCTTGTTCTTGTTGTAATGGTTGGCGAACCCCGTTTAGAGATAAAGAAAGGCTAGCCTCTGCTAACAAGATTTTCTAAGAGAAGGTCCGGAAACGAGCTATTTTCTTGACTAATGCGGATCAAACGATGAGAGGTATTTGTTGAGTCAGAACATACAAAGAAGTGGTTAGTGTCATTCATTGTCTGCTCAACATCCTTTATTTTGACAGGTTCCCTCGCGTCCGGTTGCTGTTGTTTGTTGTAGTGACATGTCTAATTAATTTCGAAAAGAAGCAGGCAAGATCATGATTAATTTAACTCTATGAAACGAGCTGTTTTGACTACCTCGGACATGAGAGAAAGGGGAGTTAGATGAGTAAAGGAGCTATTTCAACGACATACGTTGGATCCGTCGGAGTCAATTATGCATACGTCGGAATTTAGTCGACTACAATATCCAGATCTTGCTCTTCGACTGCAATTGGTGGTTGTTGGACTCCGAGAATGTCATTCACTGGAAGAGAGTTAAAGAAGGTGTTGACAGGCGTTTAAAGCTTGTCGGTCAGTTATTTTGTTCATCGGTTCTTGTATGTGGTACCGAATGCAGTACTTATAGTGAAGTGTTTCATTCGTATCGTGCATGGGTGGTACCTCACCCTCAAGTAGGTATCCGTTAGAGTGCTCTTCTTTTTGTTGCCAGCAGCGATTCTTTGCTATTTCCTCAGATGCTGACTGATAATTCTTTGAGGATTCTGGTGAAGAAGGGAGCTTCGATATATAGAAGTTGAATAGCAATGATCTGTCTGATTTTGGATGTTTGACCATCAAACTCTACCGACCACTTGGGTAGCCCATGGTCTACCTCTTCAGCTACCCCGGCGGTAATAATGAGTTCTCACTGTCCGATAGTGGTCCTGACTCATTTACAGTACAAAAAAGATATTTTGACAGATCCAGTGCTACCAGGACCGGACCGGAAGCTATGTTGATGTGCTGTTTGGCTCAGTTGCTGTGTGAAAGACAGTATCAGCAAGTATCTTCACTACTGAGGAGAGGAGAGATATTACAGCAGATACTGTCCTGCAAATCACTACTTTATTATCCTCAAACGATAGCATTGTTGCCTTGCAGTAAAAGTGGTCACCAAGTGATATCTGTCGGTTTCTCGTTACCTCGTTAAAGTCTTCAATAGTGTGTTTTGACAGCCAGCATCCTCATAATTCTTCTCTTTGCTCCAAGTATAAATACAAATATGTATATATAATCCGAGCTTGTGATTTTCGCAGAGCTGTTTCTTCAGAACTACATGTGGGCCGCCCAATTACAGCCGAGGGGCAAACAGGTTTCGAACCTTTGCCTCTCATTGTAGTGTGCACTGTTAAGCACTCGGGTAATATGGATTTTGGTGTTCAAGTTAATATAGTTAATATAGGTATTCCAACGGTAGAGTCTCAAGGGCATGGTGGTGTAAGTTGGACAGGCAGCAGTTATTAGCTTAAAAGGGGCTTCGGAATGTCCAGCTGTTGCTTGGTACAGAACTCTTGAGTGAAGTGTGGAAAACAGAGAAAAAGTTTTAATTTTAAAGGCTTCATGGTTGTAGTTGTTTTTGTTATAAATGCTGAGTGATCCGCGAGATATTTTATTCATTGAACCTTATTGGTTTTGTTATGTATTCCATAATTATGTAAATAAATTTTCACCGTCTCCCTGAATGATAAATCAAAACAACGAAAGTATTTATAGGAAAAATAATTGTATAATATTTTTTTTAAACTTTGCTCAGCAAACTTTTCTTTCGCTTTACTTTTCATCTCTCATTTCCTACCGGGCACATCATACGTGCGCTCAATCCTTGCGTTTATCTCTCTTCTGTTAAGTACTTCTTAGTGCGTGTTTTCATGAAAAATCTCACACACATATATACATATATATGCATATATCCATAGGAGTATTAAAATCTTTCGATCTGTGCGTGCACAATGACCAGCTGCTTCAATTTTATATTGTGTTTATTTTGGTGTAAATCAAGTAATTGCACTTCACTTCCATAATCCCAACATGAGGGCATTATTATTGTTATTATTATTTGAATATTGCGTTTTTTCATTTAATGGTTGAGACGAGCGCCACTTGGTGTGAACATAATCCATGCATTGTGAAAAAAAGATATTTAATATAAAATCAAATATGAATGCATACATACATACATACTCGTAGAAACATATGTGCATATGCATTAACCCATTTGTGAAATTCAAGCACTTTCATATTCATAAGCTTTGACCCTTCTACATACATATTGTAGATGTATGCCGAGATCCTTGAACAAAGTGAATATCAAACTAGTTACTTCTCTATTCTTACTAATATTTCATTCTCTCCTTTTTATTTCGTGAAAAATAAAATACTAAAAAATTTTAAAATTTCCCTTTCACTTCACTTTTGATAGTTCATAAAGTTTCCTTAACAAGCAATAGCAACAACAATAAATATACTCTCGATTGCACTGACCTCTTTTAGTATTTCAATTTCACTACTACACAAAAACAAACACACACATATACGCATGCACACGCACACTCACACTCACACTTATTGACTACGATTGCGAATATTACGTATGAATGTGTATATACGTGTATGTTTTTGTATTTGTATCTGCATTTGTATTGGTATTTGTGTATTGTTGTTTTTATTGTAGCTTGCTATCTGTAGTATGTTTGTATTCTTGTTGCTACGGACAGTTTGTTTGATTGCTGAAGCGTTGAATGCTTTTTAATTAACAGCAATCTTATGTTGACCTCCACCCTTTGAGGATGCAAATTGTTGTGTTGAGTGTCTAGAAGGGTTTAAAGTGGCAGCAGCAGCAGCAGCAGCAAGGCAGCAGTGTAGCAACAGTAGCAGCTGTTGTTGATTTACTTTTACTATCGGATAGTTACGGACAATTTTATACACTTATTCATCAAAATATATGTATCTCTTCCATAAATTGTATTTAAATATAATACAAAATTTTCTAAATACTATGTATGTATGTAAAGGGTGTTTTCTTTAGACATTTGATGTTTAAGACGAAATAAAACGCATATATTGTAATTTAATGCTATTACTAGTGATGTAGCTCTGTTGGAAGGATAGGGCCTTGGACTCCGCGAATGGCTTGTATGAATTCCAGTCGAGAGGCCCAAGTTTTGACCACTTTTTGGAGCAATTGGGGCGCTATGTCAGCAATAACGCGCAGAATATTCTCGGGTTGAGCGAACAAACGACTTCATATAACTCCACAAAAAAATAGTTCAATGGTGTTATATCGCACGATCTTTGAAGTCACGCGGGATAATGCGCTTGTTTAGTTGGCTGCATCGCCTGTAGTGCCATTTAGTTGAAACCAAAGGTCGTCCTCATTAGCATCATTCATCAATCATGGCGCTATAGCGGTTATACTTGACTGTAACATTATATCCGGCTTCAATTTTTGAAGAAATATGGACCAGATGGAGCGTAGAGCCCTTGTGAGAATGTAACTGTTTCTTTAAAAATAGCTAGTGGATCATCATCATTTCGAATGCTGCAATTTTGTTTATTAACATACCCATTCAAATACCTATATGTTAGTTTCGTCGCGGAATAAAATTTTCTTGTGAAAATTGGAATGGATGGCCATCTCGTTTGGGGCCCATTCACTGAACGTTGGAAGCTTTTAGGCCTCAATTCTTTCATGAATTGGATTTTTTAAGCCCGCAAATCAAAATCCTTTCGCAAAATTTACCGTAAAATAGCTGGGCATAGCTACAATTGAGTCGCGCTATGGTGGATGGGCGCATTCGGGTGTTTTTCGATACTCTGTTGTTGTTGTTGTTGTTGTTGTTATAGTAGCGGTTCACTAACGCCACTTAGGACAGGCTTAATTAATCTAAGTCGCCGAGGTCATCTAATGGGAGGTTCAGAAAACGTGCTGTTTCGACGAGATTGGACCAAAGTGAGAGAGGTATTAGATATGTCAGCTTAAGGGGGCATGTGAAGAGGTGGTTAGTGTCGTGCGGATACTCTCCACATGCAGGGCATACGTTGGGTATGCTGAGGTCGAGTCTAGATAAGTAGGAGTTTAACCTGCTAAAAGATCCAGACCTAAGTTGTGCCAGAATCACGCGGCTCTGTCGGGGCACTCGAGCTCGTTGTATGCAATAGATGGTGGTTTTAATCCAAGCACGCCACTCACGGGAGGGCTGTCTTTGAAGGTGTTGACTGACTCTTGGTAAATGGCGTTTAGTGCTTGTCTGTACGCCGTCCTGTCCAGCTGTTGTTGCACGTGTTGCTGGATGGTGCTCTTCATATCTAGTACTCCCTTTCTGATGTGCCTAGGTGGAGGTTCAGCTTCAATAAGTTGCCTATTGGGATGCTACCGTAAGAACTGTTTGCACAGCAAAGCATTATGCTCCTTAACTCGTAACATAGATGCTTCGTTGTGCAAGTGATGCTCCAGCGACATCAGGAAGTTTCCTGTCGCGTTCCTGAGGGCGGTGTTTTGACAGGCCTGTAACTTCTTCATCTGCGTCTCGTTCGTCCCCGGAGTGCAGGCTATCGAGTGTGACTCCCAATATCTTTGGACTGTTTATAGTCGGAATTTTTACGTCATCGACCTTCACATCTAATTCAAGCCTGTACTCCTTCGTCCAGCTGGTGAAAAGGGTAGACGAGAATTTGGTTGGTTGTATTCTCAACTGTCGTGCAGTGAAGAAGTGAGAAAGATCGGCAAGGTAGCAGCTCAGTTTCGAATACTTTACTCCACACCAGCGCTGCGCAATGTATCGAATCGAATCCCCGATTATGCTGAACGATTATGTCGACCGAGTATTGGACGTAGTACGTGATGTGAAGATTTTCAAACGTTGTTCCATAGTAAGTCTGTTTATTATGAAATGGTAAACCAAACTGAGCTTAAGTCAAGTAACAGCTATTTGACCAACTCGTAAAAAAGCAATCCCTCATTGAAAACCGGAATTCTAAAAAAAATACCCTGTATATACATACGTATATGAGATAGTTTCCTTTAGGATATTTTCTTTTAGTGTTTGAAGCATAGAAATAAGCTTTTGTTGTTAAAATTATTTTTGCTTGTATATGGTTGGGCAATTATTAGGTTCATTTAGACATTGCGACAGCATTAGTCAAGTAATTAGTAGACTAGAGAAACTTCTATAATAAGAGAAAATTAATTTATCAAAAAATATAACTTTTCTAAATGCGCTCACCCCTTGACTGGGAATTTCAAACCCTTAAATTTTTCGCTGACATCAAATAAAATACTAATAAAATTCTGTAAGTAGTCCGGGAACGGCCTTGTAGTACGAATAATTATTTATACATGGAATTTTTTGGGCGGCCTCTACAACGCGTTATTAGCACGCGGCACAACTAGTTATTTAATCAGTCAGAACTGTCACATCAAAACCAACGGCACACTTTAATACACTGATTTTTCCTTGCCATTCTCAATGCAGCTCGTGCAATAGCGGTGGCTCTAATTGGGTGAATATGACAAGATCTTCCTTACTAGCCCCAAGATAAAATGAGACAGCGTTCTTAGACTTCCTTATATTATAGTATAGCATTCGCTAACCGGACTTTTGAGTCATGTGCCAGAAGAATACCAAAACTGGTCAGAGGTATTCTCATTCATCTTACGTTCTGTGATATCGACTTTAGGGCTCCCATTCTCTGAAAATAATCCGCTCTATAGTTATCAACCGATTCGGATTTTGACGTCTGTTTTTGTTACAGCTTACCAGAGCAGTAAATCTATATCTTCTTTCCCGTTGAAGAATGCTACGCTGGTTACATAGCTTGAATTAGGTGCCCACTCGGAGCTCATTTTAGTAATTTTGTCTTCAAACTTTTCTAGCTTATCCAACCCATCACTTCACTTTCCCTCAAAATCTAACGTATCGACCTCCACCTCTTTATAGTAAACTCAGTTGAACAATTTGACTAAGCATTAGACGTTATTCCCAGCAGTGCGGCCTGCCATGTTTGTAAGATACTTGCTATGAGAGTTATCAACATAGTACACCATTTAGGGTGGTTGCTTCCCTTTTGACAAAATGAGCCTTTGTAATATGTTTCTTTCAGGTAATTTTTCCCTTAGGACCAGTGTTGCCAGATAGTATTATTAGCGCCAATTTGGCTATCTTTCCTACGGCGTTAGAAAGATGATATTTTGTACTAAAATAGACAATGGGAGAAGTGCTGCTCGTTTAACTCAGTAGTGTTTGAGCGCACCAGCTAAGATAAAATACGGTAAAATCTACAATTTTTTTTCGATAAAAGTGAAAACACAAGTCAAGCAGCGGAAAGTGTGAATCGTGTATCGTTCAGGTAGTTTTGATGCACATACAAGATGCTTCACGGTTTGGAAAGCCAATTGCCTAAAATGTAAATAATATAATGGATATCGTCGAATCTGGCCTTAATGTGAGTACTTTTTGGTTTGCCCAGGAGCTAAACATTGCACAGTTACAACATTTGGGGGCGACTTGAAGAATACTGGATAATGAAGTAACGCGAAAAAATCTCATGGACTGCATTTCCATCTGCGATTCTCTGCTGAATCGTAGCCAAATCGACCTATTTCTGAGCGAATGGTGGCTGGTGATGATAAGTGAATCACTTATAGTAACGTCAAATGAAAACGGTCGTGTTCAGTCAGAGCCGGCTTAAGCGCTCTACAAACCAGAATTGACGGCCAGGAAGGTTTTGTTATTTGGTTGATGGAATTGGTAAGCAATAATCCAAATGAGTAGCAGCCTTACGCCCAAACTCTGCCTTTCCTTTCAAGGAAACCTTTCAAAAGCGTCCAGCTTTGGCCAACAGGAGGACAACGCAAGACCACACAAATCATTAGTGACTCGGCAGATGGCTTTGCTTGGGAGATTCTTTTGCATTCATCTTTTGTTCTGGACCTCGCACCAAGTGATTATTACATGTTCTTGCCTATAAATTGTTTGATGAATAATTGTCCTCAAGGGGCCTATGAAAGTTGATTCTTCAAATTGTTTGCCAATAGGAACCAGAGTTTCAAGGGCACAAAACAATTTTATATTTTAGACAAATCGTATACTTCTTACTATGGTGAATAAAGCATACAATTTAATGCAAACATAATAAATGACTTTTTACTTGACTTAATATTTGGTTTTCTAATATTAAGAGGTTTTCATTTTTATGAACTGGTATTTAACTAGTATTAAGCTGACACATGATGGGATAAATGGCATTTTGTAAGACTTAGGTGTGTAAGAATACCAGTGACTTATACTTCCAATGGAAGTTGAACAATTTAGTGGAAAACAGGAAATTGCTAGCATTCCAATGCCCATCGGATAACTTTTTCTACAGGGTATGTACAATAACAATATGCCAAAAAGATTATTGCGTGCAATTGACTCAATCTCATTAGAAGTCATAGGCAATTTCACAATGGATAGGAGATAATACTTTTGCTCACAAGAACATTTTTGTTCTCATTGCCTTTCATCTCTTCTTTTATGGACATCCTCATCAAAGTGACCCAACAAATGCGTCACAATCAAGGCTAAACGAGATTTAAAGCCAGGGAATTACCTTTATCATAAATATTAACATAACTTGTGATATGATAAGGCATACCTACATATGTATGTACGAGTATGTATATACGAGTATGTAAGCTTATAAATAATATAGTAATATGAATTTGTAACAAAAGCCAATAAAGATTTATTTGTGTGTTTGTACAATAACATACATGCATGGATATGTGTAATCAAGCTGAAAGTATACAATTTAGAGCTAAACACATTGTATGTACATATGTATGTTTGTGATTCCGAACACAATATGGATTCCCTGAGGCTTAGGCATATACTCGTAAATATATGTTTATACAATAGATATAATAAGATAAATATAATGAAATAAAAATCAAATAAAATACAATACAAAAGTCTCATAAAGGCAATTGTTGTGTTGCTCTCGTACTCACCACAATCGGCAACAGAAGTTCGTGCGTCTCATTGCCTCGCCACAAATGCGAATCGCTCGGCACATTTTGCACTTCACATTCGAGTGAGTTGATTTTCTCCTGCAACGGGCTGAGTATGCGTGGTCGGACAATTGGCTTCGAGGCGGGTTTGGCCAAGAGATTTGTGTTACCAGTAGTTGGACTAGCCGCAGTGGAGGTGGTGTAGCTGGTGTGGGCTGTGTCCAGCAACAATAACGAGCCACTGCTGCTGCTGCTGCTGCTGCCGCCGGCACTACTCGCTGTGGCTGTGGTGTCATGCGGTTGGGTTATGAGCATTGTCACTTGACGTGGCATTTGTGGATATGGATATGGATATATTAAGGGTATGTTGGTTGTAGGGTCAACTGCTGGGGTTGTTGTAGATGTTGAGGGTGTGGAGTTTTTGGTGGAAGTACTAGTTTCTGCACTGCTTGTTGCTATCGTTGCTGTTGTTGTTAGTTTGCTTGTTGTTGCTGTAGTTTGTGGTGGTTTAGCACGCTTAACATGCACCAGGCCACCGCCAGCCGAATTACCAAGTTTCACTTGCAATCCCTCCACTTCCATGCTCCCCGCCGCCGTCATGTCGCCGTCAATGGTGCTGTCAATATTACCAACAGCTGCGCTTGTAGCGATTGTGGGCGTAGCAGCTTGTCTGCTTTTACTCGCTCGCAGCGACATAATGTCAAAAGTTTTGGCACTTGCAACCAAATCAACTCTGCTTGGTGCTGGCGCATTTTTGTCGAGTTCGCCTCTAACTGTGGGCGGCGCATGCAAGTTGGTTTGACTGCTGCCATTTGGTTTGAATGCTGTTGTTGTTTTTGTTGTACTCGTCGTTGCCACAGCATCGCTTGACTTGTTCGCACCAGCGCCGACATTATCGTTTGTCGTTGGCAACAAAAGCGATTTGAGCAGCAATTTAGCGCGTTGCAATTCTTTATGGTATTTCTTAGTGGTTTTGCCACCCAGAAGTGCTGTGTTGTTGTTGGGTGTTTCGGCTGTCGGTGTTTGGTTGTTGGTTATTGTTGCACTTGGCTGCTTTGACAGTTGTACGTTAGTATGTCGATTTCCGTGTTGCACACTCGCACTCTCCTGACGCTTCAACCCGGCATAATTGTTTATGTCGCCCTCTACATTAGACTTTGCAGTCAAATAGCTTTGCGCTTCCTCAGCTCTTGCGTTTGTTAGCGAAACCTCATCCCTTTGCAACGCAACTGTACGCATGCCAGCGCCATCGCTGTTAACCCTAGCTATTTGCTGAGAGTTCATGTTCACTTCACCCATAATTGCTTGTCGTGCTGCGGCCTTTGTCGGCGTATGCTTTAAAGTTTCCAACTTTGAATTTTGGCTGAACGCAAATCTACTTGCCGCACTCGCTACGCCCTTCCTCGCTGTGTTTGTCGCAGCCGTTGTCGTTTCGACTCCAGTGACAGTTACAGTTCTTGCTGCCGCTGCCGCTGCCATTGTCGTCACCTGCTCCATCTTCGCCTTCGCCTTCAAGCGCTGTCGATTGTGTAACATCATCTCGTTGTAGAGCTCTTTGCTGTTGTAGAATTTAGTCGTCGAAAATTCCGGATGCGTGCCAAGTGCAGTTCGCACACCCAACGCACCGCCGCTATCGCCCAGCGTGGTTGGGCTTAAACTTTGTGTTGCTCCGCCACCGGTGTTGAACTTTGTGTTCGCGAAATCGACATGTGGCATGCCGAGTGTATCGCTAGCGCTTGCCGTACGATGCATGGGAAAGTCGAAACTTTTCTTGACGCGTCGCTCAATGAAGTCATGCTTTTGTGTGGGCGGTAGATGGGTTACGCTTTCCTTGTTGTATTTAGATTTCAAACTTTTGCTCGGTTGAACTTTGTGGTTGACGCTATAGCTCGGCTTGCTGACTGCGCTCGATTGTGGTGCCTCCACTTGCTTACTATCTTTCGCTGTTGTTGTTGTGGGCTGCTCGGTTGCTATAAATTCATTCAAGCGAAACTTTTGCTCGATTTCCGTAATCACACCATCCTGTTCGGCCAGCAGCTTACCGGTGAAATCACTAATGGCAGCAGGTTCCCACAGTTTCTGTTGTTTTTGCTGTTGTTGACTGTTAGTTGTCGTCTCTGCGCCACTCGCACTCTCCTCCGCCACCTGCATGATTGGCTTTCGATTGACACTGTGCTGCTGTGCAGCCGCGAGATTATTGATGTTGTCGTAATGTCGTCGTATAATGTTGTCTGCGGTATTCACTTCATTTGGCAATAAATTCTGTTTGTGTCCGACTGAAGACTTCATTAACCCATCACTCGTCGCACTATCCACTCGCCCGTACACATCTTCTGCGTGCTCGAGCCGCTGCTCCTGCTCCTCTGCCGCCTCATCTCCGCTCGTCGGCTTATAGATTGTACGCTCCTTTAACAACTTCGCATTGGAGTCACGTATAATTGGATTGAAATCCTCCATTTTCATGGGATATAGATCGACGATATTAAGCGCGGGAGGCGTGGGCTGAGCTGAGGCTTGGTTAGTGTTTGCGAGATTTTTGTATGCATCGTGGTCATCTGGTTGCTGACTGTTATTGTTGTTGTTGTTTTTGCTGCTTTTCTGATTCTTGTTATCCAGCTCGCTCGCGGTGTGTGCATTGTGTTTCTGTAGTTGTTGTTGCACCTGTCCGTTATTCATGTCTTTGTTCGATGCTTGGTACTGCTGCTGCTGCTGCTGCTCGCGGCTTAATTGGATTGCTGGTTTTGGTTGTTTTTGTTGTTCGAGTTCTTGTTCGCCACTCGCCTGTTGGGCTTTTTGTTTAACTAGTTTTGCTTGTTGTTGTTTTTTCAGCTCTTGTTGTTGTTTTTGTTGTTTTGTTGTAGTAGTTTGTTGTGCCTGTTGGCCTAGTTCTTGTTGAATGCCTGTTTGTTGCTTTTGTAGTGTATTCGTTGTCAGACCAACCGCGTGACCTTCTTTCCTCTTCAGCTGGATTGTCTCCACCACGGTCTCTGCAGTCGTTGTTCCAACGCGTGTTTCGCTGTTAGTTGCGCTCGGTTTCGCTCCGAGCAGCTCTCTCTCCTCGCCGCTACCACTACCATTGTGTTCAACCGTTACGATTTCAGCTAATTTAATGCGGTATGGACCATTCTTTAGTTTCCGCTCAATATTCATGTCACTACTCGGTGATGCTTGTGTGGTTGTAGTTGCTGCAGTATTGCGGTCCTCGCTGCTTGTTTTGGCTATTGTTGCATCTGGCATGGGTAAATTTACGTTAGTTGCTCCATTTACGCTAAACTTTGCATGTAAAGTCACAGTCTCAGCTGGCTCGGGTTTGGTCATTGTCTCTGCTTCCTTCGGTGTTAGCTTATTTGTGGTTTCCAACGCCTCTTTTCGCCATGTCGGAGTGTCCTCCATTTGAGGTTTCTTCTTCGCTTGAGTTGAGTCATTGTTTTTCTCAACAGCTCGCTGACTTTCTTGTTCCCTCTCCTCCTTATCATCAACATGCGAACGCTTTTCATTACTCACAGCCATTCTATTTTCTTCCTGTTCACTTTCACCCTCACTATGAGCCTCCACAGTTCCTGTATCGGTTGTTGGCGCACCCAACTTCGTCTCCTCGTCGCCTCTCTGTTCATTTTTATGCGCATCCGCCTGCTCGTTCAAGCGTTTTGTACGCAACTCTTTTGCATTTTTGATGATTTGTGTTTTTGCTACATTTCCGCGGTCCGCCTCCTGCTGTTTTGCTACTGCCATCGTGCCATGGTCTGTTTTTAGTGGCTGTGTATCCGCACGTGATTTACTTTCAAAATTCGTTGCTGTTGAGCTCCCACCAGCGTGTGTCGGTGCAACTTGGGGTGTGACTCTGCTTTCCATTTGGACTGCTGCATTAATTTTGGTTGTTGATAGCGGTTTTGTTGCTGTTGTTGGGAGCTCTCCAACATCAGTTTTTATAAAACTACTAACTACACCTTCAACCCGCCCGGCTTGTGCCTGCTTCCGTGGCTTTGCTTGCTCATCATTTATTACTGCTCTGGCTGCTCCGGCTGCTGGTGGTGCTGCGGTGCTCAAAACCCGTTCGTCCACATCGTTTGTTGTCGTTAATGTAGCGGGCGCATTTGAGGATGCTAATGTCACGCTTCTTGCTGCCACTACTTCTGTTGCTGTTGCTGTTGCCGTTGCTGTTGTTGTTGTTGTTGTAGTTTTTGTTGTTGGTGTTGTGGTAGTTCTTAGTCCTTGGTTGACTGCTGTCGTAATTTTTTCTAGCTGCGCGGGTCTTGCCTCAACACCGGAGGACTCCTCACCCGCCGGTGTGTTCTGAACTTTCTTTGCCTTTAACTGGGTTTGTTCCGTCTGTCCTCCCTCAGCCACTTCCTCACTTGCAGCTGCCGTCGCACCCACTAACGCCACGGTCGACCTCGTCGTCGTCGTCGTTGTCCTTGCCATTGCCGCTTCCTCTGCCGTGCGCCGCAACTCTGCTGATTCGGCGAACACATTTGCATCAGCAAACACCAATAATGTTGCAGCAATTGCAAATACTGAAATGTAGTATTTTTGCATTTTTGTAAACATTTCCGTTGAATTTTTGGTAAATTCTTTTTTGTTTTTTGTTTTTGTTTTTTTTTTTTTTTTGTTGAACAGATTTAGTTTTGTGCTCTTCCTTTTTCGTTCTATTTCAGCACTTCCTGTTTTTCTCACACTTCCTGTTATATCGTCTGTTTCCGCTGTGTGGTGTGTCGCAGGCAGATTTGCAACAACACTTCACTGCCGGGTGCTCGGTGCACCACTTGAGGTGCTTGCGCTGCTCTCTACTCTCCTTACTCTCCTTTGCTATACGAAATTCTATTAAAATTTTGTTCGCCGCTGCTTCCACTAACCTCTCACCGTTTGTTGTTGCATTAGATCTTCGTAACAGCAATTGTTGTTGTTGTTGGTTTTAATTTAAAAACGGCATTTGTTACCTGTTTTGGTGTTGTCGTAGTTAATTTTTTGCATGACATTGTTTTATGGTTGCTCGATTTCGCAACTAAATGCAGCAAGCAGCGCCGCAGAATGTAGGTGTGGTTGAAGGGGGAGGGGGCCAAAATGGAAGGAAGAAAGAGCAGAAGATGGAAATAAATTAGTGCCAAGTCATAGTAATGTATTGCACAAACATTATTAAAATAGTTACACACACACATAAATAAATATACAATATATGTAGACAAATATGTATATGTAAATGAGTATATACTTTTGTACATACCATATATACAGAAAAATGGAATATATAAATTCCCTACCTTTGCCTTAAGTTTTCATATTTATTTATATACAGGGTTTTGCAATAAGAGTCATATGATTTCTTAAAACCAAAACTACTAATGTGAATTACAATCGATACAGTTAAGTTCTGAATATAACATCACTCGAATGGCCTCCACAACTTCTTCTGCAGGAACGAATTCGATGAACCCAATTTTCGAACGCACTTTTTCCAGTAAATCAAGTCGTAAATCATGAATATCACGTTCAATATTGACTTGTTGGAGCCAGAACTTCTTCCAATTGTGGCCATAAAAAGTTGGTTATCATCGATCTATACCACTTGCCATTGACATTAACGGCGTTACTAACTTCATTTCGTAAGAAGTACGGACCGATGATTCCACCAGACCAAAAACCACACCAAACTGTTAATTCTGTTAATGCCGAATCAATATAAGAGCGCCATTCTTATCTACTTTTCGCTGTCTGGCGCCAATTGGTAATACCAAATTGAACCCAGGTCACTGTCCACCTGATCCTTCCAACGGAGTGGAAGTCTTCCTCTTCCTCTACCTGCCGCTTTGTTGTTTTTTAAGCGGACGATTGCTATTCGGTCATCTTCATAATGGGGTAGCGGAATAACTTTTCCATCGCCAGCAATTGGAGTTTCGGGTTCACCTTTTCCGGGTGTTTCATTTTAACTGCCATTCAGCAGGCTGGAGAAGTGCTCCCTCCTTAAATCCAGTATACTCTGGGCATCTATCACTAGGTCGCCTCCTTGGGTCCTAAAAGAGTTTGCTCCGGTCTTTAAACCTTCTGTAAGTCGCCGTATCTTTTTTTGGAATATTCAAGCATTACCCTTGTCGGCTAGCTTCTCAAGCTCTTCATATTCACCGTCCAATACGTGAAAAATGGTGGGAAACGATCGAAAGGCTAGACAATTTGGTTTTCCTGTATGGCAACGCTCAGCCCCATGTGGTTCTTAAGGTAAAAAAAATTCCTTGAAATGAGAGGTCTCACCCCACCCGCCCTATTTTGTAGACCTTGCTCCTTTTGATCACTAGCTTTTTCGACGGATGGAATACTATTTTGAGAGTTATCGATTCGGGTCTTTTGAAGAAATCGAAGAATAACTTAGTAATTTCACCGAAGACAGAGAGTACTAAAGTTTTAGAGACGATTTTTGATAATTTCCAATAATTGGCAAAAAGTTGTCGCTTCAAACAGACAATACTTGCAATGATGTATTTTTTACTTTTTTAATTAAAAATACTTGTTTTTTTTTAATAAAAATACTTTTTTGCACACAGTACATTTCCTATGAATATTAATTATTTTAAATACTGGGGTCCTCAACAAAGTTTTATAATTTAATAAAAAGAATTTAATATCATAATTTTTCTCATATAAAATGAAATGTGTAACAATTGAAGAGGTTTTCTATTTTTACCATTAAATACAACATTTCATTGAGAAAATCGGTTACCATTTTTCTTGAAAAAATAATCAATTTTCAATCTTTTCGTTTAAAGCTCATTTAATCCCTTTACACATTTGATTACCATCAATTTGGTAAAGTTTTTCGAAAAACGAAGTTCCACTTTGGACGCAAAATATTTGCTTTCATCAACCTTTCCGGCAAAACCCGTACCAAAACTTTTGTTCAGCGTCTCTCGATATTCATGGCAATTTAAATTTGCTTACACTTCCAAGCTTTTAAATCTGCAAGCATTCATAATTAAGAAATTTTAGCTTTGCTTAAATGTATGTGATTGGCAGAGAATGGGTATAACAAACAAAGTATAAGTCAAATACTAACATACCAACAGACAATGTTACATACTTTTTGATTGCCTTCTGTACATATAATATATATAGCAAATTTCATTGAGACACATAAAATTTTCGTTGTTGCTTTCCAAAGTGTATATGTATGAATAAGCACCTTTTGTGGGTTAAAAGACATTAAAATGCATTAGGGTTGTGTGTTTTAGACTCTTCACCAACTAAAGTTAACTTTTCAAAGTTTATGAATTAAATGATTTTTGTTTTTTAATTTATATTAGAATACGAAACTTTTCTATTCATCATTTTATAAAATATGTATTGCTTTTCATATTGATTTTTTACTTTATCATTGATCTTTCATGCATTTTGCTTTAAAATACATTCTTCTGAGCCTTAATTACTCAAGATTAGGCTTCAAGACAACGCACAGTTATACCTACATATAATCCTCCGTAAGCTGTATACTCGTACACACACAAATATATGATTTTCTTTATCTGTACATAATCTTATATCTCATTATTTTCAACATCATTCAATATCATTTCGCCTTAATTGATTTTACTCAATATATCTTTGGCACCACAAATCCTCAAGCTAAGATAAATGTGCATGCATGTTATGTATGTATGTTTCTGCTTATGTATGTGTATACGAAACCGAGTGTTTGTGCGCATGTATATGTGCCTGTAACACATTAATACGTACACGACAAGAGACAAGAGACAAGCATTTGCTGCATCATTCAGACTTAATCCCAGCACTTTTGGGTAGTTTGTCACAGGCGAACCCAGGCACACAATGTTAGAAGTCTCATATGGTATATGTATGAGACTCTCAGAGTATATACACACGTACATACATACGTTAGTTCTAAAGAGGTGCACATTGCTATGTACTCATATACAAAAATGCATATGTATGCGTTTATGAAGCGTGAGTCTAGAGACAATATTGCTGCTCCATTGCCACACGCAGCTAAAACCTCTTTATCGACATATTGAATGAATATTCAAGCTTCTGCTTAGAACTTACGTTGTGAATTAGTAGACATTGTCTTTGCTCTATGTAGTGTCAAGTGAGACACATACATACATGCACACACATACGCATGTTTGTGTGTTTGCCAAGCACCAGTACAAAGACAAATTTATTCCCCTTTAGTGCTTTTATGGATATGTCTCTTTCTTCGTCTTAAGATAAATCGTTGCACGCTTGAATAGGTTCGATAAATATGTTTGTTTATGTTTGTTCAACTGCACAGATCCATATAGGTATACATACACTGCTGGCCAAATGTACGTATACTGTAAGAAATAATGCATTATTGCTTTTACTAATTTATGTTTAAATCAGAAAATAAAGTAAATAACCTTTTTCGTTGGTTAATAACAGTGTGAATATTATAAAAAATAAATTATTATATACAAAATTTCGAATTTCCAATTTGTAATTCTTGATCACAAATTAAATTATTATTACTTTTTTATTCTTCCAATTTAAATTTTCAGAAAAAAATCTGGAAATGAGTTTAAAAATTTTAGCAAATAATTTTAGTAAACTTTATTTAAGAAACAAGATTCCAAATTGTTTTTTTAGTTTTTTTGAATAATTAATTTTGAAATAATTTAATTTGAATAGTCTTATTTTATGTTTTTATTTATATATTTTTTCATGAAAGAAAATTCCAGATTTTATATCAAAATCAAAAAAAAATGCAACACTTTTTATTTTTACAATTATATTTAGTCCATTACAAAAATTTTTTATCACTAAAAATAATTGTTACGAAAAAAACAAGCCCGAATATCGGATATTGTATTTTAGTCGGCGAATTAGAGTCATAGAGAAAAAGAAGTTTTAAACTAAGAAAGAATGGAATTTGATAAAATAGCTTGTGTATAAATTTTCTAATTTTGGCCTATGACTTTTTTCCATTTTTAAAATTCAGTAAAATTTGCTTTAAGATTTGAAATAAAATGTTTTAAAATTTTATAAAAAAATGCCTATTAAATAATTAAACATAATAACGTTACAAAATCATTAAATTTAACATAAAGTTAAATATGTTGATTTATAAGAATTGGTTAGAAATGATTTATTTTATAAAAAAAATTTAAATTCATTTTTAAAAAAATTTTGATAAATTTTATGTTTGTTTGATATTTTTTTTAATTTTTTTCGGCACAGAAAATTTTCTTTAGTTCAAAATATGAAATTTAGATTTTAGTGGATTTGCAATAAAATGAAACAAAATTTTTTAAATATTAACCAATAATGAATGATAGAAAACATCAGGGAAAATCAAGAAAATTAAAAATATTTCCATAAATGTTAAAATGTTAAAACAAAATACTTTGCAAAAAATAATTGATAAATTCAACTTTTAATCGCTATAATCTAAAATTATTTTGTTTTAAATATTAATTCTTTATCTGAAAAACTGGTCAGAAGGACTACATGATCCTAATACTATGGATTACGATGATTTACAGTCGTAAAATATCCAATTTGGCACTTAAAGATGCCTTTTTGCAGTATTTTCGGCCGAAAATATCCGTACAAATCATATGTATCGAGGCTGTACGATATATTCTTACGATTTCGATGATTTACGATGTCGATATTTATTTTGGATATACGAGTATAAATATAATACCAAATTTCATATTTTTAGGAGTTTTGGCCAAAGCCCCATATCCGTAAAAATCTCTGTATGAGAGCTATATGTCATAGTCGTCCGATATGCATTTCCCAAAATCTCTCTCTAAAAAATCGGTTGTAGCTTATTATATTGGTCCGATCTGGCCGATCTGTATACCAATTTTTCAAAAACTTAAGAACCAGTTTGTGTATTAACGAGCGGACGGATGGACACGGCTTAATCAAAACAACTCATCATTCTGACCCGATCGCTATATGTATATTGTGATGCAAATATCTCTTCTCCTACTGGTACTTACACACTCTGGAACATGTCATTTCATATATCACCATCAGAGGTACAAAAATGCATTAGAAATTTACTAAAATATATATTCAAATTTTTTTTTACAAAATTTTCTTAATAGTCTAAATCTTATTCAGAAAATTGAATAAAAAATTTATAAAAAAATGTATAAAAAAGTTTATCAAAAAAATTGAATAAAAAAGCTTTCAAACGATTTAAAAAATATTAGAAAAATTAGTTTTTGATCACATGTTATAGATTTTATATCGGCTTGTTTATGATGTAATAATTACTTAAGAATAAGAATCAAAAGAAATAAATTTGCGTAAACTTAATTACGGCCGTCAGTGTGTACGCTGCCCTTTTATGTGCTCACTGCATTTACTCACACATTTTGTAAATCTCAATAAAGACCTCATCAAGTTGTGTGTGTGAGATAGTACCTCCTTTTCTCCGCCTTATAAAAGTTTCATTTACGCCTGGTTGCCCTGTCAACTGTTTTTCCTTGCACTTGTTTTGCCTATGCTACGAGTATTAATGACAACGTAATCGATATGTGCAACGACCCTTACACGCAACACAACCGAGTTTCACGATAAGCTATGTATTCACTTCAGCCACCAACACCAACACTTATGAACACATATAGGTATGTTGTTCTATTTTTATATTTTTGCATAGACTTCGCCAGTCAGCACACACACATTGTTACATATAAATATAAAACACATATGTATGTATGTATAGGTGAATGTGCATGTGGCTTGTTACCATTCACATTAATTGTTATCGATATTGTTAGCTCTCGCTACAAAGCCATTAAATAGGCGCTTATTCACACTATTTTCTCAGGTCGCTCGCTTAATCTATTGACGATGGCATCTGAAAGTGTTGCACAATACCATCATATATTTAACTATTGTATATAAGCAAGTTTTATTATTATTGTTCTCCTACAGCCCAATTAATTGCCACTCTAATCGTTCGGATAGAAGAAAAGAAAGAAAAAACTGATGTAAATATTCCAGTTGTGTGGTGATTGCGAGTGCAGAGCTGAGGACGAGATAATTGCTGTTAATAGTTTAATTGAGCTCGCTTACTGACTGGCACACGTGCACTTGTTTTACATATAAATATGTATGTGCGAGCACATGTAAATTTTCTGCTTTATTTGAAGGTGAATGTGTTTCACTTTATCATTGTCAATTCTAAAATTTAATGCAATTAATCAAAGCATAATAAATAAGTGGTTGAGTTGAGGTGTTTAATTTCTGCTACGATTTAAATTATTTGCTTAAGGATATGGGATTTTATACACATACTCGCAGTTATGTGTATCCTTTGTATCCATTCAATTTTCTTTGAGACGCATTAATTAAAGATAAATTGTTGATATCTTAATTTCGAATGAAAACTCTGTAATTATCCAAATGTGTAACTTATGCTTGCTTCAGATTAATTTTAATTGGATTTAACGAAATCATTTGAATAAATAAGGCTGAGTAATTGAAGGGTAATTGGTATAAAGACTTAAAAAAAAAAATAAATAAATAAATAAATAAATAAGTAAATGTAATACAACTGTACAAGCACAGTATTCCACAATTCGGAAGACCAGGTTTGGAACCTCTCTACACCAAGATGCGGAATTATAGAAAATTAATCTAAAAAATTATTTTAAGAATTAATAATTAATAACTTTGAAGTTTATTTGTCAAATTATGGTCACCTCACTGCAGGGAATGAGTTCTTCTAACATTAATAGAAGAGAAGCTCATAACAATCCATCAGATCTTCGGTTGTAGCCAAGAAAAACTGTCAGCTCCACCATTTGATGAAAAGACATTAAGAAGCACATCATAAGGAAGCAGAAATTCGCTTTGAGCGGTTCTTAAAAAATTGCTCTACATAGCAATAAGTGCGGCAGAAGTCCATCAAATGTGCCGGCTGATAAGTTATACAGAGAGTTGGTTCGACGTTTCGAAAATGGTGATTAATTCCTAGTGTGATCATAGGGACTGCTAAAACCAGCCCAAACCACTGATGCGTAATGTTATCGCCTACAGCTAATGCGTTTGAGCATTGCATTGCATGAAAAAACAGCCAGAAACGTTCGAAAGACATGACAAAGTGATTTCGCAACATAACAACGCTCGACCCCATGTCACCGTAGCGGTAAGAAACTGCTTAAAAATGCTGAAATAGGAGGCCTTACCCCACCCACCGTTATCTTCTAAACCTTGCTTCTAACGACTACTGGGTTTTTCGAGTTATGACTTATTTTTTAGTGAAATTACCAGAGAGATGGGAAACAGTAGCTGTTTCCGACAATAAATGATCTATTTTTTATTTAAAAAGAAATAAAAAAAAACAATTTTTGAACACAAGCTTACAGATCGATTGAATTAGTGTTAGAAATACATACCTATATCCCGGTATTTCTAAACAACAATGTAATTCGGTTATTTAAAAGTTTAAACCTAAATACAGCTTTTTCGATTAACCGAACTGCGGCATCATCTAAGGTGTTTATATACGATCATCTTGTATTTTGAGCTTTAATGAGCTAAGAAAACCGACCTTGGCACATTTATTTTCTATCCTCTAAAAAAAGAACAATTAAGATATGTTGAATTTATTAAAAACAAGAAGACACGGCACCACGTTGTTGTAGCTTTCAGTATTTTGTTCATACCCGTTTTCATCGATCTATTGTTCAGTGATCTATTTTCCAGAAATTAATCTAGCAAAAGGCTACCAAGGAGAAAAGGCAGCGCTTACTACATCTATCAAGACATAAAGAAAGAATAGAATTTCAAGTAAAACGAATTATAAATATGATTTTTTTCGATAGGGTCAGTCGCGGATCCATTTTTCGGCTGTTTCAAAACTTTTCAATTGTTTCTTCTACAAATATTATTTTTTTGCATACGATTGAGGGAATTATTACCTTACTGAAAATTATCTTATTTAAACTGTTTTGCACGATAACTTTATGCCATATTGAAGGTTATGCTTAATCACATAACTCTTAACCCCTGACCCTATTGGCAAAAAGATTGAGACAATCGATTTTTACTTGGAATAAGCTCGACGGCTGCGGTAACCAAGTGGTTAGAATCGCGTACTACCATTCGCATGGCTCGGGTTCAAATCCTAACATCAAAAAAAAGGGTAATAGAAAATTAATTTAAATAATAAGAAGCTAAATTTTCTAAATTCAATAATTGGTTACAAGGCGGTTATTAGGTAAGTAAAAAGTTCGTTCGGTTTTTATTGATTTTTCAAAATATGATAACTTTGTGCACATTTGTCCGATTTAAACCGAATATGCGCCGTTTTGTTCGCCAACGAGATGCCAACTTCATTATACCCTTGTCATAGAAGGCTGCGTCCCTATTGGAAAAAACTCGGAGAGCCAATTTTCACAGGCCTCTCTTGAGCCCTACTTCTCACCATTAAGCGCATTCGCCACGGACTGGAAAAGATGGTAATCACTTGGTGCCAGGTCCGGACTATAAGGCGGGTGAAGTAGGACCTCCCATCCGAGCTCCCGCCTTCAAGCGGTCCAGTTGTTGGCAGTAGAGGGCCGAATTGAGCGTTTGGCCATAGGGGAGCAGCTCGTGGTAGATGATTCCTTGCCAATCCCACCAAACACACAGCAAAACCTTCCTGGCCACCGTTTCCGCCGGATCACCGCGTTTCGACCACGACCGATTTCGCTTGACGTTGTCGTAAGTGATCCACTTTTCATCGCCAGTTCGTGTGGCACCCAAACATCGAGCTTCTGTTTGAATCCAAGGTTATGCAAATGGTCCCAAGCAGTTTTCTGGCTTATCTTTAGTTCCGCAGCAGTTAAATAAGTGCTCACGTGACGGTCTGTTTCCGCTATTTCCATGATTTTATTGCAATTTTCGACGACAGGCCTCCCGAAGCGTGGTGCATCTTTGACATCGAAATTACCGGAACGGAACCTAGCAAACTACTTTTGTGCTACACGTTCGTTTACAGTATCTGGCCCATAAACTTAATTAATTTTTTCAGCCGTCAGCCGCTTTGGCTGCTTTTTCGCCTCGATCGAAGGCAAATTGTAAAATAAAGCGAATTTACTCTTTGATGGTGTCCATCTTTGACGAGCGCTTACAACGTACTGAGTCAATCAATCGAAAAACTGTCAAAGACAAACTTTTATCGTGAATAAACACGTTTTCAATAACCGAATGAACTTCTTACTTGACCTAATATATAAGCTTCTGACTATAAGGTAGGTGTATATGAACCTTCCAACTATTCGGTAATAATATCATATGAGGTGTTTTCTCGATAATTCATGTATCACACTTACATCGAGCTTCTGTAAGCGGAATTGCCTGTAATGGTACCAGGACTATGGACACTGTTCACATTTTCAGCTGCTGACTAGCGATTTTGCCTTTAGCGAAGTGAATTTTTGGCAAATAGTGTATTTCCTCTTTACTGGTGTCCATCTCTGACGTCCGTTCAAAACCTACTGAGTTAAGCGATCAACACTTGTCTCGTAATTAGTTTTAGTACATAATATAAACTTTCTAATACAATCTAGTGTAATCCAATTGCACAGATCACTAAAGCAATTTATTCCCAAAATAATGGGTTACTTTTCACCAGGCCAATAGGTATGTAAAACTCAATTGAAATCCCAAATATTTAAAAAAAATTACGTAAATTGATATTTTTTACGTAAATAAGCACTCATTAGTATTCCAAATAAGATGCTTAAAATGTCTTGCTTCATACCCCAACATCTATGTGATGAGTGAAGAACAATTCGAAAACCGTTGTCTTGAATTTATCCAAATGACATAATATTGTTTATTTAAATGACATAATACCAATAGGCGCCATGAAACCAGACGAAAAAAATGAAATAAAATAAAAAACAGCAAAACAATAACAGCAGCCATTTAAAATTTATACTTTTCCATGGCGAACTTTAATGGCAAAAGAGGCTTAAGCCGTAGCGGCGCTAATACGCTGAAAAGCAATCAAGCTTTATACAGTAGAATTGTAAATAAACGAAAATTGATGAAAATAAGAACAAAAAAAGTGTACAAAATTGAAAGTGGCAAAATAAAGCAATGGAAAAAGTCTACCTCCTTTTTCCCCACAAAACTTTTACAATTTTCCAGCTGCAGCAATATAAATCATCTAAATGACAACCCGCAAGACTGTACGCATTCAACGAAATTTAAGCGCCGACCTTGCGCCGCCTTTTTTATGTGCTGACTTGGAATGTTTCCAATTTTTGCAAAATGTGTAAATGTGGTAATTCGTGGTGTATACATACAGATGGCTATATATAGATATATAATATATAAACATGTAGTGAATGGCTAAGTTTTTTGCTTCTTAAAAGCTCAGCACTTAGCGAAATTAGTAATCAATCTTTTTGTAAACGCTGCTGAGATATAAAAATATATGTTTACACGTATACTCCTATTGAGCTGTTGGAATGTGAGCAAAGCTGTGGGTTATTACCGTTAGTGAAGCATATAAACAAATACTCAAGTGTAATCATGTTTTATTCAACTTGGAGCTCAGCTGCATGTCGCGGAGAATTTTAAAAAAATTTCAACAACAGCAACAACGCGGATTAAAATTCATCAGACAGGCGGGTAATCAAAGAGGCGCTACCTACACTACAGCTACACTGTCTGTGCACTCGTTTGTATATGTATTAGTAAAATCAAAAGATATAACAATTTATACTTGTTTTTTGCTTAGCTGACATTTGAATCAAAAATGTATGAATAAGAACTTTTCAACAAGCAACAAGTACGGTCAGTTCAAACGAAATTATTCGAATGTTAGTAGTTTTAATAAAGAACAAAAATTTAAAAAGTAGTATTAAACAGTTTTTTTTCTAAACTCCACAGAAATCACTAATCAACCCTTCGGAGAAAACTTATTACATGTTAGACTCTACTCCCATTTTCCAGTTTTCGTTTTTATTTTGCCATATATGAAGTTCACTTCAGTAATTACAAAAAAAAGGATACGTATATATAACATCAAGCCGTATATTTTTGATAATAATATGTTGAAAATGCCCAATACGAATGACAGATGAAAAAGAGATACTAATAATTACAGTATGTTCTATAGTGAGGGTATCAAATGTTTCGTATGTCGTAAGAAAATGTAAGAAATTATCAGAACTATATGTGGGCAATGGGTGAGTTATATAAGAAAGTGGCCAACACAGCGGTTAGCCCGTCATAAAGTGAGCTCGTTGGTGATAACATCGATACAAAGTGTATTTTCACAGCACAGCGTTAGAGTTGTAATATAAGTAAATATAAATAACTATAAATAAATAAGAATAAAATACGTAGGCTGCTATATATAGGTCTGGCCTAGGCAACACTAAGTGTTGCCAGGTGCAATCTGACATTTCCATTGGAAAGTTTGACATTTTTTAGCATAACATCACTCAGAACGTTTTGTCATTTAATCGTGAATTGTTTTATTTACAGGGAATTAAAAAATTCATCTCGGCCAAAAAATGGAATTAACTCGTGAACATTTTCGTGCGATCATTTTTCACAACTTTCGACGTGGATTATCATGACAAGAGTGCATCGATGAACTAAAATCTTTATAGGGCTATGAAGCACCATCCTATAGCACTGTGAAAAACTAGTACAACGAATTCAATCGTGGCCGACGCTCGCTCAAAGACGAATCCCGTGAAGGTCGTCCAAAAACAGCCGTTGTGCCAGAAAACATCGATGCCGTACGTGAACTGATAATGCAAGACCGTCATGTAACATACCTACAGATAGAGGCATGCCTATGCATTTCTCCCACCAGAATATATTCCATATTGCATGAACACCTGGCCGTAAAAAGGGTTTGTTCTCGTTGGATCCCGCACAATTTGACAATCGCTCAAAAAAGGCTCGTGTGGATTGGTGTAAAGAAATGCTGAAAAAATACGATCGCGGTGCTTCAAAAGACATTTATAAGATCGTCACAAGTGACGAATCATGGATCTATGCGTATGAGCACGAAACAAAACAGCAATCGACCGTGTGGGTCTTCCAAGACGAGCCAAATTCAAAAAAAAAAAAACAAAAAACCTTTTTCGTTGATAAATACTCGCATTTTCATTATTAGGCCAGAAATATATTGTATATAGCAGCCTACGTAGAGCTTGGGAGTACAAAATAAGTTAGGTTAGTTTGAACTGATCGACCCTCTTATGCTGTCTCATATAGACAACGCGTGGTTCGTAGCATTACAAAATACGCTACAAACAACGTAAACTTTAAACAGCACAAATATTGTTTTGTCTTTACTTTAAAAAACATTACTGTTCTCCTAGCAAATGAAATGGATTTTTGGATCAGTTACAATTTCGTATATTTGATTGATATCCAGCCAGATTTGGTAATAAAGAAGACATGCAACAGAGAGAGTAAGAGCTAAGTCAAGTCGGCGGGAAATATACATATACATATATAAATATCCTCTAGGATTTTGAATCTTTTCACAAGAATTTCAAGTGAAGGCACAATTGTTCTCCTGATTTCCCCGCTTTAATTATTGTTGCTTTATTGATCATTGTTAAACTGCTTTCATTTAATGTAGCTTCATTATGAACTTAAAAGCATTAAAAACATTTATCGCTAAAAACAAGAACAAAAACACACATACCATAAATAGCAACAAAAGCTTTAACCACCACAAAGAAGAGGAGAAAAGGAAAATGGAACGTAATTTAAAAAGCACTGAGGCGTAACGGGGTACAGCAGAGACAACGTCGACAGCAATAACAAAAGCAACAAAAGGGAAAAAAATTACTAACTCGGCGTTTATGTTATTTGAAAAAATCACGGCTACGCTTTACACACACACACACACACACACACACGCCGTCACAAGCACAAAAATTCAGTGAAAAGAGAAATGTAGCCAAAAACACACGCGCAGCACAAACAAAAAATTTGTTGTGCAAAAAAAAAAAAAACAACAACAACAATAACAAACAACCACAATTTAAATACAGCGTAGCACACAAATACAGTTAGAAAGGCGAAAAAAGAACCGGCGGCATGGGAAACAATAATAATAATAAGAATAATAAGAACAACAAACCCTAGCGTTCGTACAAAATTTTGACATACAAAAGTATGTGACTTTAACATTAACATCAACAAAAAAAAAAAAAAAAAAAAAGCAACACGGAAAAGTACGAAGAGAAAAAAAACACAAAGGAAGTGCAGAAATGAGGCAAGTGTGTAAAGGACACGGCAAATAAGCGCAGGCTCGCTTGAAATATGAGAAAAAAAGAAATGAAAATAAACAACAACAGTATTATACATACATACATATACACAAACATATAAAACACACGCACACACACACACTCACAAAGTCTGTCCAAATATATGCACACTATTTTACCATTCACATTATGCAGATAAATTTATCTCAGCATGCCGCGCCACAGACAGATAAATTTACCAAAAAAAAAAAAAACAATAAAAAAAATTTTGTCGGCGTTGAAAGAAAAGTAAAACTGTAATGGATAGCGCTTTGCTGCAAGTTGAAAGCTGGTAATGAAAGTATATGACTGCGGAGTAGTTGCAAAGTGCGTTGCTTGAATTCACATTTATCTTGATTTTCAGTCTCGCACTAGACGCCATGGACTATTACTCTTACTACGAAACTATGCAGATAACATACTACATATAAACATACTCGCTGGTATTCTTTATCTGACTATATTGATGCTGGCCGTAGGCGTGAATGAAAAATACGTGTACCCCCTACGAGCTGACAACTGGCAATTTTTGGTCACAAATATACCGGGCTCATACTACACCCAAATGGGAAAAATATTAGAACTGTTTATAAAGCGCAAATAATATACATATATATTTATATATATTTAATATAAACTACTTAAATTAAATTATAACTAAATGCTGGTGTGTACGTGCAAGCAAGTATACGTTTAAAATTACTTTTGCTGCTAATAATTAATTAATTAATATTATTATTCGTTCCTTATTCGCTCAACGGTTTTCCCCCAATTTTTGCTTTATTCAAAAAATTAAATTATATTAAATTTTAGTTCAAAATATTATATACTGTTATCAGAGATAAATCATATTTTATTTTCAATTATTATTATTATGTCCAATTATTAACTATTTCTTTATAGACAAGAAAAATGAAGAAAATGGCTAAAATTACTGCGTTCATCAAAATCAGGTATTATACTAGGTGTAACAAAAAAGAAAACCATTATTTTTTAAATGAAATTGAAATCTTAAATTATTACTTTTCATATCCAGCCTCATTCAAATGGTGGTTTGTTGTGCAATTTTTAGCTCTTAGGCAATCGAAACAGTGCTTACATGACGGTAGGACTCGACAATGTCCAAGAAAAATAACTATATAAAAAAATGATTTAATCTCCATTTTCGTAGTAACCTTAATTTTTTTTACCAAAAGGGATGGGCAACATTTTGGAAAATAAAAGGTTTTATTTTTACGATGATTGAAATAGTTTTATCTGATTCATATACTTCTCAGTAATTTTCTTATAAAAAAAATTAATTAAATTTATTTTTTTATACAATTTAATTTAGAATTTTATTTTTTTACGCATGGGCGGGCTAAAACTACTTAAACTAAAACTACTTCCAGTATTTGTTGAATTCAAGAGTTACATTATTTATTTTAATTTGTAAAAAAAATTAAATTTAAAAAAACTGAAAGAAAAAAAATTTAAAACTTAATAAACTGAGGTCAGTACTACCAATTTTTTTATTGAAAAAAAAAAATTAACAATTTTTTTATTGGAAAAAAAATTGTATTTTATTCGAACTATTGAAAATTTTTCTTAGATATAATATTGTATATAACGATCAGTCAAAGAAAAAAAATATTAATTTAAATTTTTTTGCTGGTAAGACTATCATCTTAAGTAAGTTACTTGCAACAATGAGAAAGAAATTTTTGTCACAGTCAGCAGAATAAATTCATACAAATTTCATTTACTCTATATTTTAGCAAATCACTCTAGTATGCAAATCTGGCATCTTAACCAACCATCCATTTAAATATTTTTGCATAAAAATTCTATTTAGTTAAACCAGGCTTGAAACATTGAAAGAGACGTTGAAATTATATTAAGCATAAAACTATAAGAAACAGTTTACTAAATTTATTCCGTACTTGTAATGCCACTTAGTGCTGCTCACCTTTCTTGATTTTGCGCCGTCATCTCGTCTAGCTTAGATATATGTACATATTTACTTCCATGTAGAAAATCTGCATGAAATATTTGAAATATTTAATAGTAGCATACGCACTGCTTCATGATTTATGCAATCTCACTTGTTCACCTGATCACACATTCAGCGTTGTATGTATACATATATGTATGGCTTCAATGCCACAGTAGCACCAGCAATGTTCACTTTAATCTGCTTTGTCTATGCCTTACACTTTCCATATACACAAGATGTTTGGATGTATATGTACGAGTGTGTACGCTTATTACTTTGCACTTGAAAGCGTCTACGGTGATTTATACACTAGTGGTTGTATGTATGAACCCTTGTATGTTATTGTACGTGCAAAACATAAATTCAGTGAGCCATATTACATACATATATTCGAGTATACAAGAGTATTTATTATTTGCATTGAAGCTCTAAGGACATTGAAAGCTATGCACACTTGTATGTTTGTATATGGCTTATTTGACTACTATCGCTGTTATGCACGTTTGAATAAGTAAATTTTAGTTGCGCAATGGTAACACACAAACAATGCCAGACCGCAAGGACTCAAAAACTTATGCAAGCAAGTGTTTAACGGTTTATGGTGAGACCAAAGTTTTTGAAATAATTTCACTTTTATTATGCATTAAATTTAATTTAAGTTTAATTTCAATTTAAATTTCGTTTTACTATAATTTCTTTTTTTGTTTTTTGAAGTTTATTTCTTGTTTTTATTTTTTATTCTTTATTAGTATTTTAAAGAATTCTTATGGGAAATCATACACAGTAATTTGAGATATTTCTTCCTCAGACACTTATGTAGCACTAAATTACACACCAATGTATATTTTATATATGAAAATCACACGTTCATCATACGACGTGTAGTATCCGCAGTACAAGTACCGTTCCGTTTGAATGTTACTCCGCAACTAGCTAACACAGCAGGGATGCTGTTTGATTTCATAGCAATAAAATTGAGATTTTGCGAGATTTGCCATTGAAGCTGAGAGAGTGTAAATACATATTCTCTCTCATGCCTAAAAAATACTGGGAATTCAACTTGGCAGCAAGGACAATAACAGGCAAAGGAGTGGCAGGCAAAAATATACCCAAAACATTTGGTCTGCAACATTGTTTACGCCACAAACAGCTGATTGCTGCTGTACTACAAAATATATGTGTGATTATATGTACGTGTATGTATGTTTCTGTTTGTCTTTGCATTTATTTATGGTTGCTTTATTGTTGTTGGCGCTGCTAAATGCCGCGTACATTGGTTATTGTATTGAATTTGCTGTTTGTTGTTAGTCGCACGTGTGCAACCCAAAGCTTTTAACCGCCGTCTTTTTTGCAATGTTTTAGAGTGTTTTTTTTTTATCAAGTTGACTCACGCGTTGTAAACTTAACTTTTTGCCATATTTTTGATTGTAGTTTTTTCCACAAGCCACTTGACGTTAGTATTACCTTTCCATATACATATGCGGCAAGGATTGGTGTTGTTTACATGCGGTTATGCGGTAAGGTAAACGATGAAGAACTTGATTTGATGCTGCAGAGGTAAAGTAGAATCGTAGCGTTTTAATTAATATTATATTATTACATTATTATTATCACATCCGATTTTACTAAGTTTTACATTCAATTTTAATTTAATTCAACTTAATATAATTTTTTCGTATGAATTAATTTAATTTTTTTTATGAATTACTTTTTTGTTCTATTTAATACATTTAATTTTTGATATAATTTGATTTAACTTAATTTTAATTTAATTTAATACTATTTTATTTTATTTTTTATTTTATTTTATTTTAGTTTATTTTATTTTATTTTATTTTATTTTATTTTATTTTATTTTATTTTATTTTATTTTATTTTATTTTATTTTATTTTATTTTATTTTATTTTATTTTATTTTATTTTATTTTATTTTATTTTACTTTATTTTATTTTATTTTATTTTATTTTATTTTAATTTAATTTTACTTTACTTAATTTTAATTTAATTTAATTTAATTTAATTTTATTTTATTATATTTTATTTTATTTTATTATATTTTATTTTATTTTATTTTATTTTATTTTATTTTATTTTATTTTATTTTATTTTATTTTATTTTATTTTATTTTATTTTATTTTATTTTGTTTTGTTTTATTTTATTTTATTTTATTTTATTTTATTTTATTTTATTTTATTTTATTTTATTTTATTTTATTTTATTTTATTTTATTTTATTTTATTTTATTTTATTTTATTTTATTTTATTTTATTTTATTTTATTTTATTTTATTTTATTTTATTTTATTTTATTTTATTTTATTTTATTTTATTTTATTTTATTTTATTTTATTTTATTTTATTTTATATTATTTTATTTTATTTTATTTTATTTTATTTTATTTTATTTTATTTTATTTTATTTTATTTTATTTTATTTTATTTTATTTTATTTTATTTTATTTTATTTTATTTTATTTTATTTTATTTTATTTTATTTTATTTTATTTTATTTTAATTTATTTTATTTTATTTTATTTCATTTTTATTTATTTTATTATATTTTATTTTATTTTATTTTTGTTTTATATTAATTTATTATATTTTACTTTTTTCATTTTATTTTATTTTTTTTTTTTGATTTTATTTTATGTTGTGTATATTTATATATTTCATTTCATTTAAAATTAAAGGTTGTTCTCTTTAAGAATGCTTTGCGCGTTTAAGTCCTGTTGACACTAAACGACCTTATTGTGCAACCCCTTATTATTCAAAAAGTTGTTATGCCGCTCATTTGCTCGTATTATAAAATAATTATCACTTCACTTTGCTGTGCTCATTCGTAACAATGGGTAGAACGTTTTATTTTAGAAATATGGTATATCATGCACTCATGCCTGTCTATAACAAACGCACATATATGTATAGTAAGTACAGTTGTTCGTATGTAAATCTGTATTATTTAATTGTCACAGGGACATTTATTCCATAAACTGTTTTTACTGCTGTTGCTTGGTTTGCGGATGTCATCGGCATTAACTCCCTCTCAATCGCTCTTGTTTTCTTCCAGGCACTGTTGTTGTGCCAATTTCCTTGTTATTTGTGTTTTGTTTAACGCTCTCACATCGTTTCTGCCATTTTATGGGTTACGTGCAGGCATCGATTTTTTGATTTTCACTTGAACTCGTACATAAGTATTTTTTTATCATATTATTTTTCGCCCTTCGTATGGTAACCTCAAAAACTTTTTGCTTCGTTTTTGGTGGAGTTGGTTGTGTTGGTATGTTGATATGTGCCTCAGTGTCGCATCGTATTTCAGAGCAGCATCCAATAAATGTTGCATGAGTCATGCAGTTGTAAATACACATACAATTGTACTGCTTGTATATGTACGTATATACGTACGCTTGAATGTGTATGTGGAGCGTCATGTGTGGGTTGGCGCTCAAGTACATGCTCTTCCATTTTGAGGTCAAATTTTCAGCACTAAACAATAAATTACTTACTTTAAAATGGTCACAACGAAATTCATGCGATTTATTTTAAATTTTTAAATATGTTTGTATATAAGTGAATTTATTGCTGGAATTTCGAGCAAAATGTTCACATTTAATTTTCTAGGATATAAATTTTACAGAAATATCTACACTAATTTATTGATTTCAATTTGTAGAAAAAAAATAAAAGTAAAGATAATTTTAAATTTTTAAAGAAATTATTTCCATGGAAAATATTTTACTTACATTAGTATGGAAAAATCCAGGATTTAAATTTTGATTTATGTATTTTAATTTTTTCTTTTTATATTATTAACTTTATTATAACTAATTACTATTATAAAGCCGAACCATCAAATCGATCCCAGGTTCACTTGCAGAAAACAACCTCTAAATTTCAGGTCTTTGTGACAAGAGATTTAGGCTATGGGTGGATTAAATTAATATTTCTGATTGTATTGGCCTCTTGGCAGGGAATGTCAAGACCTCCGATAGTACTTCTGATATGAATCAAAAAAGCTCAATGTATACATAAATATATCGGGCGTTTGGTAATAGGTTAAAATTAATTAACTGTAGGTAGCTTATGTCAGAAATATTTAGTCTAGTCTAAACCTCTACTATTGCTTCTATCAGTAATCAAGTACTTGGTCATAAACAACTGTCGAATAAAATTGCAATTATTAAATTAAATGAAAGTAAAGTCCGTTTAGTGTGAATGCCACAGGCAAGCAACCGTTAACAATCAAGTCTACATAGATCATATTATTACTGTTATTTTGTTTGTATAGCGAGTGTCATGAATTGACATTGGACTTATCGCCACCAAAAGCCGATGCTCGGCGAGTTTGTTGCTGCAGAGATTCTCTTCACTTGTCTGCTTCTCTGCATTTGCGGCAAACCAACTGCAGATATGCGGCACTCAAGCCCACAGAGACACAACAATATTTGTGTATGAGTAATGTGTAATCATACTGCACGCCATTACTACCCAGTAAGAGGATTTAGAAGTACTTCTAACAGCAACTCATGTTAAATGTCTTGCTTGTAATAAAGAAAATTTTATTCTCGGTGTTTTGAATTTTCTTATGGAAGATATTCAGTAATTAAGTTTCATTTCAACATTTCAAAGAACCTTCTTATTGAGTAAACGAACAGAGTCCTTTTATCATCAGTCGTGTGCTCGAGTCAATATTATACCAGCTCCTCAGGGTAGAGTACTTTAATATCCCATTACCGATACTGAAAAAGGATCCGCAAATGTCATCGAACCTGAAAATTATGCTCATTGCGTTTTTTCCTGTCACCAGGTGAGCCACACAATTGGGAGTACTATCTAAACGCCATTATGATAATGCACTTACTCACATTACATCTCACTACTTGTTCGTAAATTTTTGGCCAAAAACAACGTTGTCAGACATTTTCTTGTGACTTTTTCTTTTTTCCAAAAATAAATATTAAGACGGCATCACTGGCAGAATTAAAGGATATCTCAAAGATTGAGTTTGTAAAGTGTTTCGGAGACGCAAGTGCATAATCTCTAAAGGAAACTACCTTGAAGCTGATATCATCAATGTGAACGAATGTAAGTATAAACATTTTGTTAGAAAATAAATTCTTCTTTTCCCTTTTTATAGCCGAAACAACAATAGCGCGTCATTCGGTTCCTCTCTTTGCTGTAAAGCGCCAGTTGGAAATATTAAGTGAAACCATTTTGGCTTAACACCTGATCCTTTAAGCGAAGTGGAGGTCTTCCTCTTTTTCTGCTTGAAACGTAGGGTACTGCATCGAATACTTTCGAAAGCTGGAGCGCTTTCATTCATTCGGATGACATGACCGAGCCAGCGTAGCCGCTGAACTATGTCAATTTTATTGTAGGTATAACTCGCACAGCTTATCATTTTATTGTCTGAGGTATTAATCGTAGCCAATGCCAAGAGCAATAAATCGTTAGCGAAACTTTTCTCTCGAATACTCCCACGGCCGGCTCATCGGATTTCGACATCTTCCAGATTTCTGCATTATAAAGTCGGACGGGAATGATGAGCGACTTGTAGAGGTTGGTATAGGTTCGTCGATAGAGGACTTTACTTTTCAATAGCCTACTCAGTCCAAGGTAGCACCTTTGGAAAGAAAGGTTCTGCGTTGAATTTTAGGGTTGCCGCTATTATTGGTATTAATGTTGTAACCTAGATAGTCGAAGTTATCTACAACCTCGATGTTATGATTGTTGTTCACACACATCTTGTTATTTTTGGGTTCGTTTGCAAATAAACTCTGTTAAAATGAAATAAAATAAAATAAATTTCTTGAAATATTTTTTTTTAAGAAATAAAATAGACAAAACTTCATAATTTATTTTAGTGAGATAGCAATTTTTGGAATATTTTAGGAAGATAACAATACTCTATTGCAAATGAGAATTGACTCTCCTTCAAACTTTAACTCACCGATTGTCTTGATTGTTCTATTCAAAAAGGGAGCTCGTCTGATTTCGATGAGAACTCGAGGCAAAATCGATATGCCCAGCGAAAGCAATATCACAAACCCACGAGAAATTTTATATACATACATACATACATACATTTTTCATACTAAATGATAAGTTTGTATTCAGGCAAGTATATTTTTATATACGTACACATATTATATGTACATATATGAATATTATATCAGTTGAAATTGAATTTCTTTACTGGGTTCTTTCATGTTGTTATGCCTACCGAGGTGTATGTTTATATGTTCACACCACGGTGCAGTGATTCTTCTGCGTGCTCTATGAATAACTCAATGACCTTATATTTCCGCTTATATATTTCTATACTTGCACCTCTTCACGGTACGCATTACGGTAATGCTGATTGCATACAACCGTTATGTTTTGCACTTCCTCTTGCTGCGTGTTATATGTATATACCATACACAGTTGCCGCTTGATGTTCATGTTGTATACTTGATGCATTTGTATTAGTTGTTGTTTATCTGTCTGTCTGTCTGTTGCTTGTCACTGTTCTTAAGCGGATTGTTGTTGATTGTGTGTGCTCCAGTGGAACATTACTCTACTGGAACTAAGTGGCGTAGGACAAAGCGTTGACATGTGCATGTAGGCAGTATAGTATCTATGCTCACATGTTTGCCGCACAGGCATATTTCATAGCATCGCGAGTTGTGTGCTTAAGTATTAGTTCTATAAATGTTAGTCGCCATCTTGTTGACATGACAAAATTTATCGGCGTATTGTGCTAGTCACTGCTGCCTGTTGTTGTTTCGCTGCTTCGTCGAATTGTCGCTGGCAGATAGGTATGTAGGAGTTGGCGCTAATTATTATGTACAAGTACAGAGTAGACAGCAAAGCGCTGAACTCATTCATGTGTCATTAGAAGAACACATTGACCACTCGAATGGCAATAAACTGAACTCGCCTTTGAAAGGGTTAATTCAGACTTAAGCGGAAAGATTATTGATAGCAGAGCAAGTTGATTGTGGCGAAATCTTTCACATGTTGAAAGAGGGTAGTAATTTCTGTTGATGCTCATACATTGTTGAATTCTTTGCGAGTTGCACAGAAAACTGGCCTTAGATATATCTAAGACAGTAAGGTTTCAGTTTATTTTTCTATTGAATATAAATATATAGTATGCGTCTTTCGTTTAAATTGAAGAATCCTAAGATAACGATCCCAATAATAAACTTAATTTTTTGAACTTGATTTACTTTGAATGTAGGGGTGAATACGGGTGATCTTTTTATTTTTCAACATAGTCACCCTCAAGTAAAATACACTTTTTACATCGTGAATACAATGTCATTATATCACTGAAAAAATATAGTTTAAATTTCTCTTCACGGTGGTTTCTTACGGCCGGTTTCATCTCACTGTCGCCTGAAAAAGGAAAGTTTTCGACTTTCTGAACATTTTCTTCGGTCACGACCGTCACTGGGCGCCCCGGACGGGGATCTTCTTTATCTCATCTCTCTCTTTCTTCTTGTCAAAACCACTGGAGCTGGAATCCCGAGCTCCTCCAAGGTCCGGTGAGCGTAATTTTACCGCATCTTTTACCAGCATTTTTTCGTACTCCTTGGTATCTCCTACTCCCCAAGCTTACGTAATTGTAGTTCTGCCTTTCAAATAAAATTTTGATTATTGCTGAAGATGTCAAAAATGTCAGATGTAACCCCCAAGCGGCAATTTGGTTTACTTTAAATACATAAATTAAATTTTAATGAATTAACAACAAAATTAAAGAATTGGAGTTTGTGTTTCACTGTTCGCACTCATTCCTTTTCGTACGGGTTCTTAAAGGTGCAGTAGTAGATCCGTGCTACAACTCTTCCTCGCTAGGAACTTTACCATACAGATGAGAAGTAGTTCTCACCGCGTCCAAATAGATGATTTATTTTCAATAGAAGAATCTGAAAATGCTCGTATATTTAGGTTACCTTATGGTATATCAATCGACTCATGATTTCGGTCTTCTTAAACACGAGCTTTTCTGGCTTTGGTATCTTAAAAACAAAATAAATATCACTTGAGTACAAATTTTTACGAATGGTGAATCCAATACATCAGGAGCTATCAAGCCCTGAGATATCATACTCAAACTATGTAAGCTGAAATTGGCTGAGTGCAGCTCTTACACAGAAGATGATGAAATTCTGAACTACCAGTTGAGAATAACGTGCTTCGTGATGCCCCAAGCTTTAATTGGAACCCTTAAATTGAGCGAGGTATTAGCTAACATTTTTCTGCGATACGCGTTGGAGCACAATAAACCTTGGAACCTTATTTTTTAGACCAATGGACAGCATTTTGCTTGGAAATCGAAGAAAACTTCAAGAAAGTTTGTGAAAGCACTCTTCTTCTCGACTGCACTATTTGCTATAAATACTACTTCAGAAAATATTTGAATTAGTATACCGAAATCAATTCATTTGTTGTTATTACAAGAAATATTATTTAGAATTTTTTAAAGAACTCATTTTTGAAATGTTCAATTCCAAACCAAAACTCCTCACGTAGCCATTCTTAAAGCTATTGCAAAACCGGATCATTGTACTCTAACAACAAGAATAAACATAAATTCAACAAATCTTTCGAACTAGCTTCTCTCTTTGCTATAGAAATAATGCATGTATTTTCTCAAGTCAAATGCCAAGGACGAATAAGAAAAATGATTTATGCATGACGGCTGTAAAAGCGAAGCGCAACACCCAAGTTGGTTGTAATTTCGAGACACTGGCAGTATGAGCAAATACGAGTAATAGTGAAATATACAACAGGGCTGTGATAAAAAGGAAGAACTAAAGGCATGCTGAAGGTGCATACATTGCATATATGTGTATAGTGTAAGTAAGTAATAGAAACCTTACAGAGAATGAAACCAGTTGTTAACTAGAATGCTACTAGCTTGCAGTTTTACACCAAACAGTCCAGCGACTGATATATTTAAATCGATGATGCTCTAAGAAATGTCTATTGTTCGTTCAGGCAACAGCTTCATACTAGTTAAATACTAGTTCGTTTCCGCATATATAATTTCTACTGAGTAGAAATAAAACCTATGGCACACTGGCATATTTCATCACTAAGATACTGGTATTGCACTAAAAATGTAAATATTGTATAAGGCGATAAAAAGTACTTTGTATTGAATAATTTCCAAGTGAAATACAAACCGGAAACAAGAAAGCTAAAGCTAAAAAAAGGGATAAAACAAAAAAGTATTGTGGATATTTTGTAGAAGATTTTGTGGCAAAGTTTTGTGGTGAAAGTATGAAAGTTTTTCGTTAGCTGTTGAACTGCATATTTTTCTCACACTCTTTATAGCCGTTTTTTTTTTCTTTTCAATATTTATTTTCTTTTAGGTTACGAAAATAACTAAATTATGTTTTCCTTCACGGCAAAACCCAATAACAATCAGAGGGATGCAAACAACAGAAAAAAAGAAAAAATACATCAACAATATTCCACCAAAAATTAATAACAAAAAGTGTTTGTACGTAAAAGAGTTGATGACGCACCGTTAGAGAGAAATCTGAGCGGTGGAAGAGTACAACAGTGCGGTTTGTAGTAGATCAAGGCGAAAAATAGAAATTACAAAAGTTTGGCAACAGTTGGCTAAGTGCTGTTGAGGCCAGCAGAGAGGCAAGTGAGCTTCCTTTCATTGCTTTACCTCAACACTAGTATACTCTACTGCGAGGCGACAGGCTTAACTGCGCTTTACACCTCAGCGCATACAAATAAAAGAACGTTTATACGTACATGTAGGTATATATTTTCCTCGAAGTGTAAACATTGAAGGAGTTTGCTTCAGCTTGAATATAGTAAAAGCTTATTGCGAAATAGTTTGCTATTCTTTAGAAATTGTGTGTTTGTATGTAAGTGGCTGTAGTTGGGAATTAATGGTGTTAAACGCACTTTATTGCTTTTGTATTATTTTTAAATATGTATTGTGGTGCACAGGCGCCTCAAATACAATTAACACAGAAGAACTCTGCTATGGCTTACTCAAAATACTTTTGATAACAATTTAAATAAGTAATTTAAAATTAAGTTAATAACGAAGCATATCCTTTGCCCGAATTAATGAAGCCATAGTTATTTTACTTTGAAAAATACTAGAAAAAATTTGTTAAATAAGATGGACTTTACCAGGGGGTTGAGACTTTAAAAAATCATTTTTTTCATTAATATTTGCTTTTTAAAAGAGATAACTAATCAAACTTATCTTAGAAGCCTGATGAGAATCGTTGATTGGGTATCTTCCATTCTAAAGTATCTATAACGAACACGACACCAGCGCTCAGCTTGGCATTTCTTTCAAGAATCGTAAAAAATTAGTCCAATCTTATTTTAAGTATGACAACAAAGCATTTTTATTGTTCATGTTAACTTTTATGCCACTTATATAATAGACCAGAAAGGAAACACACATTTTCGAGATTCAGACTGCAAATATTTACGAATTGACCTCGTAATTTTAATCGCTAAGGTGACTGCATGAAGTTGTATAAGCCAAAAGACATCACAGAGGCTGGAATCATTGAAATGCTCGGAATGAAAACTTCACCTGCCTTGAATTTTCCTGGGATTATCGTCCGTAAATCACGTAAATCGTCAGCTTACTCATCGCCAAATTCCTTCCATGGTAAAATTTTGGTTGGCTGTTGGGCTACGTGTTATACCTTGCAACCAACTTTTAGTTATAAATTATGGTGTTGTAGACCATTAATTAATACAATTTTCAAATTTTGGTTTTTAGGGCTCTTAAGAGTGCTCATCTGTAAACGAGACTTCATTGAATGACAAGGCGAATCGATTTAGCTATTTCCGCCTGTCTGTACGACCATCCGCCTGAGTACCGGATAGAAAAACTAAAGTTTGAGATATTTTGATGAGACGTCATTCACTCTCATAATTCCCATGGTTAGGTTAGGTTATGGTCGCTACGCATCTATCCTATCGATTATACTTAGGCCCGACTAAAACTCATTGCAAAGTGACAACAACGTGACCATAACCTTGATTTCCATAGATCATCCAGCCGTAGGGCTCCAAAATTCCGAAATCTAGCACTGCCGAGGCAGGACAGTTCCTACTCTTCGTTCTTGCAGCATCTTCTAAAGGAAAGCTCTCCGCATGCCTTCCCATCAGACAGTGGTATGTAAGGACCCCCATTACTTTGGACATACCCCTCCTTTTAAGCAGTACATATTAGCTGATCTTTTCAAATCATATTATGACCAGGATATCAGGATTTCACCTTGAAATTGCGTTATGTACATATGTAAATTTTTTGGAAAGCAGTTTGCAAGTGGCTAAAGGCATACCAATGCGTTCTAGCACGTTAATCCACCTTGCCAGTTCCCTCGATATCTGATGTCGAATGTTGGCTCCGATTCGTTTTAGTGCCTCCATGATGGCAAAGGCTGGGATCATCAGGGTCGGGTCTCTCTTCAAGCTTTGATCCATTCGTTTATATTTTCAGGCTGCTGCCCGGAATGTGGTAATTAACTTCCCTGCTGGGGATTTGTGTTCTAAAGTAATTATCAGAGAATATAATTGAACCTGTTCGATCTGCAAATCTTAGGATGAAAACTCACTTAACCAATATTTTCAAATTTTCCAATAGCTGAGTGATCCATTGAGTTGACTCTCTTGAACGAAGTGCGGTTGTTGTTGCCAACTGATATACCATTAAGTCCATCGGCAAGATATATTATATTATTGTCTATTATAGTCTATTAGGTATGTTCCTCAATACAACACTGACACACATTATTTATAAGCTTTGCATTTGAAGCTTTAACTATGTCAATCACACAATCGTTACTTCACATAAAATCTTATTTTTTTGGTCGACCTATGAACTTAATATAAGCACCAGCACCAATATTTAGTGTTCGTTTCCATTCGAACTTAGTCTTCCTCACTTGAGGCCAATACAAATCGAATCATAATTAAAAAAAAGTAATAAAAATCTTCAATACGTTTTTCTCGGGAATATTCTCTTACTTAACCCCTACATACACACAATTGAACATTCACAACTTGCCACCGCAATTACTAACAAAATTTACCGAGAATGTTCTTCCCGCACTTACAACCTTCACTATTGCTTTGTTATTGCATTGCGCTTGGCTCACCTCTCGAACAGTTACAAAAGAATAATCCAAAGCTGTGGCAAAAACTTTCTGCACACTTTTTCACGTTGCCACTTGCAGCAACCAGCAGACAAACAAACAAACAAAGAAATAAATTACAAAAATTTAAAAAAAAAAAAAAAAACAAAAAAGAACAATAAGAAGAATGGAAGGTAACTGTGCAACAAATTGTGCTGCCGCTTGGCATTTCCGCTGCTCGAGTGGAAGTTAATGAACTTTGGAAAATAATAAATTATACACATAACTGTACATATACTTGTATGTGCATATGTGACCTGCTGTCTATGGAGATTTTTGCAAGCAAAGGATATGCAGGTTTTTTTTCCTAAGTGAACACACAGCTATGCTTGTATGTGCATACATATTTTTACAAATTCTCACCTGCACACTTCAACTCTGTGGACTCCCAACGGCGACTGTAACGCGGCAGACAAGTTAATTAAACACCAACATATTTGCTGTTGCACAGTTGAATTGTCAGTGAAAAATATTACTATGAAATTATGCACCAACACTACCTATATATATAAAATGCATGCAGACTATTTCACACATGCATGCAAACATATGTACTCGTATAGGTATACATTGTACATACTGTTTTACCTGAATGCTTGTGTCAGGAAGATATTCCTTGACAAGACTTTTGCTCTGTCGAAATGTTTCAATGCATATTTTTCATTTTGCAACATATGCTTGTTTGCAAATAAAACAAAAAAAAAATAAATATATATTTATGTGTGCATAAAATGTGTGAGCATGGAAGAAAACACCTGCTGCGAGACTTTTTACCCAATAAACCAATTTCGTGGTTCATGTGAATAGTTTGGGTTGTGGCCAGGTAACTTAATTTTTGGAAGACACCATTGTAAGGATCATGAGATTGATGTGTAAATATTTTTCCAAGCTTCGCGAAATCCGGTTCCGAAACCGAGTTAAAAAGAGAAAGGTTTAAGTGCCGCGTCCTGAACGGCTGGTAGATGTTGCGAGAAATAAGAGAAATCGCGGAAAATCGTTTATCTTTATCTTAGAATTAAAATGGTGCTTTATAACCGGTCAAGTTCTCCTCTTTTATTCATATCTTTCATGCATATAAAATGGTTACTAATTTAAGTCCAAAGTATCTAACTAACAGAAGGAAAAGAGATAGACCCATCAAAACTTAAACCGATCGGCTCAGAATGACGAGTTGGGTTGTTTTATTCATGTCCGTCTGTCCACCTCTCTGTGTTGCCGACTTTGTACGCAAACTAGTCTCGCAATTTTTGAAATGTTATAACCAAACTTTATACACAGAAACACTTCTAGATTTAAAAGATGATTTCTCGGAACCTGGCAGGTCTGACCACTATATATAAATATATACGACCCATTTTCCACATTTCAGTCTTTGGGTCATAAATTTATCAAAAAATCATTTGGGAGTTTGAAACTTGGAATTCTGTACGCATATGATGGTTTACACGTTCATGCGAAAAATAATACAAATTGGACTAGTAAAAACATTTAGCTCTTGCAACCCGATTTTTTCAGAAACGAGGCTTGTGTCAAAACTCCGTCAAAATAGCATATGAGAGTATAAAGTTTGGTATTCTACTCTCGTACATATTAGGTCAAAAAGTGCGTTCGGTTTTTTTTCGAAGAGATGTCATACTATACGGCGCTGAAAACGTGTTTATTCGCGCTAAAAGTTTGTCTTTTACAGTTTTTGGATTGATTGACTCAGTACGTTGTGAGCGCTCGTCAAAGATGAACACCAGCAAAGAGAAAATTCGCTATATTTTACAATTATTCTTCGATCAAGGCGAAAAAGCAGCCAAAGCGGCTGAAAAAATTAATTTAGTTTATGAGCCCGATACTGTAAACGAGCGTGTAGCACAAAAGTGGCTTGCTATGTTCCGTTCCGGTAATTTCGATGTCAAAGATGCACCACGCGTCGGGAGGCCTGTGGTCGAAAATTGCGATAAAATCATGGAAATAGTGGGAACAGACCGTCACATGAGCACTTATATAATTGCTGAGGAACTAAAGATAAGCCAGAAAACCGTTTGGAACTATTTGCATAACCTTGGATTCAAAAAGAAGATCGATGTTTGGGTGCCACACGAACTAACACAAAAAAAAACATGATTGACCGAATTTCCATCTGCGAATCGATGCTGAATCGCAACAAATTCGACCCATTTCTGAAGCGTTTGGTAACTGGCAATGAAAAGTGGATCACTTACGACAACGTCAAGCGAAATCGGTTGTGGTCGAAACGCGGTGAGCCGGCGGAAACGGTGGCCAAGCGAGGACTGATGGCCAGGAAGGTTTTGCTGTGTGTTTGGTGGGATTGGCAAGGAATCATCTACTACGAGCTGCTCCCCTATGGCCAAACGCTCAACTCGGCCCTCTACTGCCAACAACTGGACCGCTTGAAGGGAGCACTCATCCAGAAGAAGCCATCTTTGATCAACAGAGGCCGAATTGTGTTTCATCAGGACAACGCCAGGCCACACACGTCTTTGGTGACGCGCCAGAGGCTCTGATGGGAAGTCCTAATGCACCCACCTTATAGTCCGGACCTGGCACCAAGTGATTACCATCTTTTCCTGTCCATGGCGAATGCGCTTAATGGTGAGAAGGAAAATTGGCTCTTCGAATTTTTTGCCAAGGGGACGCAGTCTTCTACGAGAGGGGCATATTTGACTTAAATCGGACAAATGTGCACAAAGTTTTCATATTTTGAAAAATCAATAAAAAACCGAACGACATAATATAATATAATTGGTGCTTTGTAAACTCTGAAGCGATTTTCGGCCAAGCTCCTCCAATTAGTGGTTTTTGTATCTTGATGTTTTTGCAAAAAATGGAGGGACCTACAGTTTATTCTAAGCCGCTTCTGAACGGCCTGATAAATTTTTATGTGGAGCTTTCATTTCATCTCCGAAATACACTCGGAGGGGTGAACATTCCCTGCCGAGGGGTAACACCGTGCACAAGGCATACGCTGAACGCTACGTAACTGCCGACATCAAGTACCTACACTTACTGCATGAGGTTGCGCTTAAAATGATGTGTCGGTAGATAAATTAACCACCGGGGAGAGCAGAGAGAGAATGTAGGATAAATTCGAAGCTGATACATAGTGGTGATCAATCTCTATAAACACCCTATCGCATCGATCTTTCGGAGACGGTGGTAAAAATTTCGATTGCGCAGTATTTAGTAGTGTGTTTAGACCGCCCATGAGTTACATATGTTGAGGACTTTGAAGAACTTCAGTTCATGGAACATAGTGTTTGAGAGTTATGAACAATTTTGTAGCTTACTTATGATACGTATGTTTCCAAACACAACAAAACACAACGAAAGAAGACAGTAACAGCAAGGGAGCCCACTTTGAAAACCCAGTCTCAAAAAACTTAGACGATAGATTATCACGCGTAGTTCGCGAAAAAAATATGAAAAAGAAATAAACGAGAGAAAGTATAATTAATACCAAAAAGCTGAGTTTTTATCAAGAATTGATAATAATGGATAGAAATATGTTAACATTTGGACAAAGATTTGTCTCATATATTCGATTGTGGCTTAGATTATTATTTTTAGTCAGTAGCTAACTCTGTAAATACATATCTTTTGAAGACTTATCGAAAATTCGGTTGCGGACATGCTTCCTGCCTACTCTATCCTGCAAAGAATTACCTTTGGATCCCCTCAATACTCTAATGAGGCTGTGTATATTTCTATCGATAACGAAATTACGACAAGTTTTTTTTTCGTATTAAAACTCCTTAAATATTATATCCTATAGCTACATATATTCTTGAATACATAACTTAGTATGTAAATGTTTGAACTAGATTTTAATTAGTCGGAATGCTTTTGTATCTGTTCTGTTGAAAAATTGTTTCATTATTTTCCCGCAACCAATTCATATTCACTCTCTACTTATTACCTTTGCTTCTCTGCGCTGTTATCGCCATCACCAGCTCAGGTTGCTCTATTTTAGACGATACACTCTTCAGTCTCATCTTTCATAAGTGAATATCAATGCTTTTATCCTACACTTCATAGCTCTTTTGTGTTGCAATTTTCAATTGCTACCTTTGTTCGTTTTTTTTTTTTTTTTTTTTTTTTTTAATTTTTACCGTTGCACTTTCTAGTCTTTCCAGTCCATTTACTCAACGCATTTTCCCAGCTACACACTCGTATATACACATGTACTTCTCTATATACCTTTGTTAGCTAAGCTCCCTTGTGGCCAGTGTTAATTTGTCGGTATGGAATTTCACTTCAATCAAAGCATTGTGGGCAGGCAGAGTGGAAGCTTATATTCTCGGAAGATGTATTAGTTATTTGCTTGTCTCTGTTAGCAGGTTTGCCTTTAACTTGCTGCAGGTTTTAAAATTATGAAGTGAAGTCTACAGTATTGTGGTTATATTGTATTTGTATGCACTATAGAGCTTGATGGTGGGAGTTGAATAATGAAAGCTGATGGAAGAGTGTACTCAGCAGCAAGCTGTTGTTATAAGATTAGTTTTGCTTTAATTTTTTGACTTCAAACATAAATCAAATCATATTTCATGGGTAAGAGAATATGGTTTAAACTTGGAAATACAACAACAAAAATGTGAACAAATGCTGCAGTTCCATAGTAGATATCAGTCACGCGAATGCTGGAAGAATAATCACTCACAGGCATTTCAGGCAAAAAATTATATTCCATATGTTTGACTCTTTTCAGCGTATGTAAAAAAAATCACTGGACGCAATGTGATTTAGGCGGGTCTTTAGCGCTATTTTTTTTAAGTCGGACCGACACCAATTTCTAATTACCTTCTAGCATGCCTCTTGTTTACTATTCAAGTTTGAGTGTGACAAAATCTCTTGTCAAGGGGGTCATAAAAATAGTCGATCATGCTTCGCAGCATATATAGCTGCTTATAGCACTTTTCAACGAGAAAGGGGTGCTAAATATTTGAGCGGAGAATATCATAGAGCAGAGCAGACTGCCTACAACGCGGATCACCTGGCCATCGCATCCGACTAGCAGATTGCTCCTATAATTGGTTGTTTTATAGTAGATGGATCATCTGGCTGATCGTCACTTACTGGTGTGGGTTTTCGCAAGTTAATTATGAGAGTGAAATTATTCTTGGATCCATTTCTAATTTTGTTAGTTGAAAAGAATATCTGGGCGCGGGCGGCCGCACTTGTGCCATTATATATATTCTCATTGCTCCCCTCGCTTATACCGCATTATGAGTTATCAAGCACTTCACTCGATTCAAATTTTAATACTTTCTTCTGTACCTACTTTTCTTCTACCCACTACTTTCCTTTGCCTTAATCAATCGCAAGGTTTCGACCATCATCGGTGCATGTTCAGCATTCAGTTTATTGAATATCACCAAGTTTTTGGAGATGACATCTTTCCCGGAGTATCTTTCTCGCCTCGTTAATAAAAGGTTATCCAATTCGAGATTCCCTATTTTTTAAAGAAAAAAACACAAAAAATTCAAATTTATTGGGCAATATTTTTTTATTATTCAATAGAACATTTTGGGCATTTATTTTTTGAAGATTGTATCTCTCAAATGTTGTCAGCGGCTATGTCTCAGATGGTCTATGCGTTGAGGCCAATTATCGATGACTCGTTCGAGCATTTCGACTGGTAACTGGTGAATGACCCGCATGATGTTTTGATGCAAGGCTTGAACCGAATCGGAACTGTCCGCATAGCCTTTAGGCTTTACATGTCTCCACAGAAAAATGTCTAGTAGTGTGATATAATATGATCTTGGTGGTCAATCGATCGACACAAAACGTGAAATTATCTGCTTACCGAAGTATTCTCTCAATAAATCCATTGATTGGTGCGATGTGTGGGCCTGTATTGTTGAAACCAAATACACGAGATCACGGGCTTCAATTTCAGGCATCAAATAGTCGGTTATCTTGGCGCGGCAACGGTCGCCATCGGCAGTTACGTTCTCACCGGCATCAGTTTTGAAGAAATATGGACCGATGATTCTACCAGCTCACAAACCACACCAAACCTTGGTTTATTCTGGATGAAATGGCAGCTCTTCGACCCATTTGCGGTGATTTTACTTTTTACTGGCGCTACATTTTCTTCACTGCGTGCTGGATGTGGTCTTTTGATGATGAAAGAAGAATGAAGAACTGTTTTATGGCTATGCAAAAATATCTAGCGTATACATAATCGAAGACTATACACGACAAACTCAACCCAGCAACATTAATGGAGCTTCCAGGCCAGAAAAAATGCATATATGAGCCCAGTTTGGACCATATAGAGTCTACAACGCTTAAAGTCAGAATAAAGGTTTCTAAAGCCCAAGTCTGGTCTTATTCCTAGAGGGTAAGGGTAATAAATATTATTTTTTCTGTGCCTGTGAAGTGTCGCCAAAACTGAAACCCTCCCTTTTCAACTAAGGGTGCTGAATTTTGAAAACTTTACCATTATTATCTCGCTGTAGACCTTTTGGAATAACTGTTTCATAAAAGATTTAATTCAAAGTACACCACAATATTCTCATTTCCTACCAACACTCATATATTTAGATAAATAGAAATAGTTGGCTACACACATATAGACAATACATACATACAAACTGTTCACCACTTTACCTAGTTATTTATAATTCCAACTATTTTCTACACATTTGTGGTTCTAGCTTATTTTTTGCATACACGTGTGTATGTGTATCTGCATGTGTGTCATAATATTTCCATACGGGTAATTATTAATATGACATTATTAGCATAATGAGTTAACCGACAATATAGTCGCAGTTGCCAAGTATTTAAGTGAGTATGTTCATAAGTGTACATATGTATGTGCATATGAGTGACTTTGTTTAGCTGTCAATTGCAGCTGCTGATAAGCCTATGCCGCCGCCATCGCCAGTTTTAATATTAACCTCAAATACAAACCATCAACACCAGGGAGCGCCACAAGTGTACTCTCACACAATCATAGCGCGCCACAACGCCACAACACCACTCAACCGCGCAACCCAACAAGAGGTTTAACCACTTAAATATAGGTATGTATACATATAAGTGTTGGGCGTAGAGTAAGGCGTCGAGGCTCAACCTATCATTTACGTTATGATTACAAGTGTGAAAATATTTATTTTTACTATTTCTTCGTTGGTATTTAGTGCAGTGAACGTCAGTGGTGGTTTCATACTTACATTTGTCTAGCTATTCACCGTTTTTCCACTACCACAGGTGACAGGTAATTACCGCTAGATTATAGTTTATTAAATATAATTTTTATATGCACACACACAAAGAAATTAATTACAACAATTTATGCAACATGGGAAATCATCACCTCAGCACCGGCAATTCATTATAATTAGCTCGGGTAATGATTTACATTCAAGCGCTGTTTTTCCAAATATGAATTATGAGCTAATAATTAGTTGTAAAAATTATCGACAGGGAATAAGTAATTATTAAAATGAATTATGCATAATCCTTTTTTATTATTTTATAAATTAAACGATTTTTCTAAACATTGTAAAAGCTGACATGTAGAGAGCTTAAAAAATATATTGTTTCTAATATAGCAAATGTTTTTTAAAATTCAAAATATTTTTAATACGAAATGAGTATTGAAGCTGCTTAACTGAAATAAGCTACCTTCAGTACAAATTATTGATTACACTGGTCTGCAACGAAAAGGTCCATTAAACAAAAATATGATCAGTATGAAGTATTCAATATAATGAGTCTAGATCTGATTTTTTTTTTTTAAAAATCATTTTTTTAATAGCTTAAAATTCTATATTTTTTAATGTTGTAAGTTAATATAGCAATTGGAGCGCCATCTCCAATTTCCTTGGCTAAAGCGAGCGGCTTGATCTTTCTCTCCATAATGAGAATCGTTATCACACAGCTCAAGTACAGCTTGATGGTGCCATACACTATTTACAATCCAGCATAATGTTAGTCTATTATCAGTTACAAGAACTAGGTTTTCCTGATAAATCCACAGAGTCGTCTCGAATTAGTTTAAATGCTATGCTGGTTTTTTTACGAGGAGCCTTTATTTCATGTCCGAAAATTTATCCGTTGTCGAAGTTGAAGCATACCTCAGGAGTTAAAGATTGACTACAAAGCATTTGAGCCATTTCTCTAGGCTGGACTTACAGCGAAACATATTTTCTTTTTAAAATCCTATAAAACTGATTTTGTGTGAAATGTCGCCTTGACAACGAGTATAAATATGGAATTGTAATGGCAGCAAATAGACTGCTTGAATGAAACAATCGCCCAGAAGAAATCAGCTTTGGCCAACAGTAAATCAAATGTGTTTTATGAGCAAAACATCAGACCACATACATCGATAGTGATTCACCTAAAGCGTCGAGAGTTTGGTTAGGTGGTTCTTATGCATTTACTAGAAATCACACCAAGTGATCTGCTCCTGATGGTGAATTGGCGTGAAGAGAAGCCCATGAAAATCGTGACTCCCAATTTTTTACCAATAGGGAACTTCAAAATGGCAAAAATTTGTGAAGCAAACGGTGCATATTTCACATAAATGGGATAATTCTAACTATGGTAAATAAAGCATTAAATTTAATGCAAAAATAATGTATTACTTTTAACCAGACCAAATATTAATAACAAGTCTTTAAATTTTTTTACTTTGTAATTGAAAATAATTTATATTTATTTATTAAAAAACCATCATAAATATTTTTTAAAATAAAATTATTGCAAAAACTCTTTCACCAAAAATTTAATGCACTGTATGTGTATTAACACTTCCGTTTCAGTTGCATACCAGAAAAAATAAACATATATATATATTTTTCCTAAAAACCTTTATGTTTTTATTTATTTTCTCTAAAATAAACAAACTATAAAAGAGTTTATGCTACTAAAAATATACCAACATTTGGCAAAATATAACATCATAATTACCCATTCATACATAAATACATATATGCGAACATGTATGCAAAGTTGTCTAAATATTTGACCAAATATAGTGCACATACTCGTGTCTATGGTATATTATATAATCTCCTCATTTACATCTTCATACTCATTGGTTATTCTTCGAAAAGAAAATTGAGTCATAACATTTGATTGCACACTCCGACCACAAAGCCCTCCCTTCCGAGAGCCAACAAAGTTTTTGCATTAATTTTTGGTTTTAGGCTGTAAAATATCTACATATGCTTGCAAAAATAGTGCCATATTTCCCCGTAATATATATATATATATTTGTTTGTGAGTAGTTGTGTGCACCTAACACTCAATGACTTATTCGTTTAAGTGAATTACAGATAAGAACCAACTTCACTTCGGTAGACAGTAAACGCCCACTGTTTCATAGAGTACAGGCAATGTGTGTGTGTGTTTTTTTTTTGTACGTATGTATGTACGAGTGTGCGTGACCACATAAATGTATGGCTGAACGCACAAAATGTCCGGTTTTCCGCTTTGGACATCCTCTTAATTTTCCGGCTTTCACCAACCAACCGAACGTATTTACATACATACACATACCCGTATACACACATGAGTACTATTACTGGAACTCGTAAGGGCCATTAGCAGCACAAATATGAGTAAGTTTGGTGTGATTATAAGGAAGGTCCGAAAATTCGCAGAAAGATATTAAAAATATTAATATTAAAAATATTAAAATATAAATTAAATAAATTTTTTCATTTAAAAAGCTTCCATGTAAATTGTACATATAACGTCCACTGCTATATCAAATTTTATTTATATTAAAAATGTTTCTTATTTTTAAATTAGCAATTTTTGGTGCTTTTTTAATTTTGGCTATTTTTTGAAAAGGTTCATATTAAAAAAATATTAATTTAAAATTGTTATACTTTTAGTATTGAAAAAAATGTGTGAAATTTTCTTAAAATTTCACTAGAATAGAGAAATATAGTTCCATTTAGATTTTAATTTTTTTTTGTATTTTTATTTTTGTTTAAATTTTATAGTTTTTAGCAAAGGTTAATAAGAAATATGGTTTTTTTATTTTTGAAAATTTTTCATATATGTATGTAAATATATATTATTTATTTAATGGAAAAGCGTGGAAATATTTAATTAAATTTTAAAAATTTTAGTTTCAAAATAAGTTTCGAAAAACATAATATATTTTAAAGTAAACAAATATGGTTTACGATTTTTATATTTTTAAATATTGTATTATATATTAGTTTTATTGTTGATGCCAATTTATTGTAGATAAATTAAAAAAACTATTTTTTTCATATTTTATTGTTTATAGTTTTTATTTAGTTCTATTATAAATGTTTATTATTTTTAGTTTTGGAAATGCATCGGAAAGGAAATTTATTATTATTCGAAAGAAGATATTTTGGCATTTATTTTTTGAGATTATCTCTTTCAAGAGCGTGATGTTTTGCTCGAAGGCCTCAATCGTAGCGAGATTGTCCGCACAACTTTTGACTTTACATAACCCATGATCTTGGTAGCCAATCGACCGGCACTAAACGTGAAATTATCTGCTCACCGAAATGTTATGTGTGTGGGAAATGGCACCGTCTTGTTGAAACCAAATATCGCCGAGATCACTTGCTTCGATTTCAGGCATCAAATAGCGGGTTATCATGGCGTCATAACGGTCGCCATTGACGGTTACGTTCTCACCGTCAGTTTTGAAGAAATATGGACCTATGATTCCAACGGCCCACAAATACACCAATCCGTGGGTTTTTCTGGATGAAATGACATCTCTTTGGCCCATATGTGGCAATTTTGCTTGTTTACATACCTCAGTATCATCGCTGAACAAAAATTGGTTCCACAATGTCGGATTTTCTTGGAACTTTGCAGGAGCCCATAGAGCGAAGAGATGTCGCTTGGGAAGGTCGACCGGATTCAGTTCTTGCACCAGCTGTATTTTATATTTGTATTCGCTCGAATATAATCCAATAATGAATGCTGGGTCTCAAGATGGATAATGGTGTTGCGAATAGTACGCACAGTTGGCCGAATATGTCGGTCATAGGTTGAGTGAAGCGAGCGAAACACATTATTGACAGAACGTTATATAGTTGAACGTTTTTTAGGCAGAAGTATTGTCATGATTACATACCAAAGAATTATGAAGAAAAATAACATGACAGCTTGACTCGTGATAAGTCAAAAAAGGCAAAAATATTGGAAAAGTACTTCTACTTGGATCATCCGTTTTATATATATTTTTGCTATTAAAAGCTTAATCAAGACCATTACAAACAAAATTTTTTAATTTGAAAATTTTTAATATATCTTTACTAAAAAAAGTTGCATTCGAACTTGACAAATATTTTTTAATGGTAATAAAACCTTCATTCAAAAGGGAGCTCCATTTATTTTTGGTAGTAAAATTTTCTGTACACTTAGATGAATATTTGGAAAAAGCAAGAAAAAATACTTTTTGATTTTATATTTAAGAAGGTTTTAATATTATTCTTATTAATATCTCATTTGTACAAAAATGTCTTTAAATCCATTAAATGTATTTTTTTGTTATTAATATTTTTTTAATTTCTTGTTTGTGGTATTTTGTTTCTATACATTGAAGTTTTGAAAAAAGATCTAAACAAGCGATATTCAGTATGCTCTTGCTTAAATTTGTTTTCCAATTTAATATAATATAAACCTTTTTTAGCTTGAAGGGGATCAAACAAAATTAAAAAAAATTGTATCGATTGAATTAAGACACCCATCATATGCATATTCAATCTATGTTGCCTTATATATATATGGTATATATATACGTATTTATATATGTACGCCTTCGCATACACTTTTAATCGCTTACTTATCTAACATACAAGCCTGAATACTTTTGCACGCATCCATACATACATATATAGATATATACATATGCCGGATATCCGTTTTGTACTATTTGTGCTTGTGACTATGGTTATAAAATCCGGCAACAGTATCTTCATCTGTGTAAATTAAATACATATGCATATGTTGTTGGTTATACGGATGCTCGCTGTCGTAATCAAATATAGCTTGTTTGAGCATATGTACTCGTATGTGTGCTTGAATATGGTTGTAAATATGTATTGTGAGTATTTGCACTCTTACGACTATGCAAATTTACGCAGAAATGTAAGTGTGCATACTTTAACTATTTATGCATGCGAACACATACGTATGTACAATATATTTATGCGCATACCTGTATACTCGTATGTACGTAAGTATTTATATTCACATATGCATATGCGTAAATCTTTTATTTATCCACTGTTTCATACCAGTAAAGGATAACATGTATTTTTATTCAAATTACCTGGGTTATAAATGTGGGAACCCTCAGCTGGTTGTCGTTGGCAATTAGAGTTGCTGAGCGGTGAAATGCTGCTTGTTTTTAGCGATAGAGCACGTACGGAGCTATCCTTGACTACTTAGTTGGAATATTAATTTTTTTGATATTTTTAATTTAAATTAAAAAAAAAATTAGCATTATTGAATAGAGAACTATAATTCTGGAATTTTTTCATTTACAAAATTCGCTTATAGTTACGGGAGTAAATAGCTTTCCTTCTATTTGTTTTGTGTACATATTTGGATAAAATATTTTTTTTCATTGGAAAATTGTTAGCAATACATTGAATTAGGCAAAAAAAAGTAGATTCTAATTTTAGTTTATCTAGAATGGTATATGTGCTACCAGGTCTACAAATATGAAATGAGCGTTTTTTTTTTTTTTTTTTGAAATGAAAAATTAAATTTAAATAGAAGACTAAACTAATTTTTTCAAAGTATGCAGCATTGCTTTCTATATATTTTGATCACCTTACTGGTAACTTGTGGGTACCACGCCAATAAAACTGTTCGTCCTTTAATGAAAACCAATCAGACACCCAATTTTCGACTTCTTCGCAGGAATCGGAGTGCTGCTCAGCCAATGTGTGTCCCATTGAGGAAAACAAAAAGTAGTAGGAAGTCGTCAAATCTGGTGAATACGGCGGGTGGGGTAACAGCTCCCAGCCAAAGTCCTTTGATCGTATCCTGTACCGGTTTACATTACTTTTTCGCCCATTGTGTATGTTTTTCGATGACTGCTTTCTTCAAATTGATCATTTGTTGCTTGTATCACCCTTTTGATCCCACCAAACACAGAGCATTTTTCCGAAGCGATCTGCAGTCAATGTTGATGGCTGCCCAGGTTTAACCAGTAGCAATTCGATGCCAAACTGATTTTCTTCCATGTCTTTGAAGCAAAAAATTAAAGATTTCCGCATATCATCACTTTCTAGTACAAAAGAAGACACCTTCGGTTACAGTGCACCACATGGTATGATGCAGCTTTCATTTTAGCTGTTTTTTGCCAGTTGATACCTCTAGAGAGGAAATGAAAGAGGTTGATTATTTGGTATCTTCAAACTGGGATTTGGGAGGAGATTGTTGCCGAAGAAAGGCACCAGTTCGGTATAAAATGTAGTTCCCGCATGAGTTAGATGGTTCGAAAGAAGTTGTATAGTCCCTTCTTTTTGGCACAGTTTCCATTTGGATAAGGGGAATTATCCTAACAGATCAATAGATCTGGTCCAATAACTCTTTAATGGTCAAGTAATGTGTCAAAAACCTCATAATTTGAAAGAAGAAGAAAGAAAATTACTACCAAATATATGCAAAAAATGTGCCGAGATGTGAAGACATAGGGGCCACGCACAGCCCCTCGAACCACAAACCCACTACTAGAGCAATGAAATGGAAGTTATGTATTTCAATCTGTAGCACAAAAAGGTGAACTAGAGATGAGGTCTCGTAATCAGACTAGCAATTGTCCATTTGAAGCACAAAAAGCTGTTGGAGCCAATTGATTTCCTACTAAGCTAATTAAACTAGCTGCTTGGCAGGCAGGATAAGGTCGGATGAGTGCACTCCCAAAGGTCATATCGAGTATATTTTGTAAACAACTAAAGCTCAAAGCAAGTGAACTGATTAGATTTCATCAGATCTCACAAATTTACCATTGACCAGATATCTATCGTGAGCCAAATGTTAGAAAAGTTGTTTCAGAAAAGTATCCTCGAAATAGCACGAAAAGGATTTATACCAAAAAAGGTAATGTCTGGTTTTTTCCTCCCATGCAACACTATCAGCTTCGTCAGAAGAGGTACGGCCATTTTCGAGAAAAAATTTGTAGCATTCGCCGTCGACAAAGACGATGGAGCGACGAACTAAGCGAACTAAAAAACAGCCTATACCAAGCTAAACAAAGAGGAAGAGCCTAGGTCTCCCCAGCTGCTGATGTTAGCAGTTAGTAATAACTGAAACATACTACAGAAATTCAAATGGATTTTTGAAGAATTTTTCCAGGAGTAATTTAAAAATATGAATTGATTTATTAGAAATATATCAATAATTAAACTAAAGAAAAAATCATAATATAAATTAAAAAATAAAAATCGAATATTTTTCTTATGCAAAATAATTATCAAGAAGAAATTTCAAAATATTTTAATATTTAAAAATAATCAACCACTTATTTTTGCTCCTCAATGTGTGCCTTCATTTAAAAGCACTTTTATCTAAGAAAAAAAGTGCTTCTACTTTATATTCCACCCCCCACCGGATATTTGCTACAATAAAAAGCAGATATTTTATTTAATTTGCCAACCATAACCAAGCGTCACCCTTTTTAATTCTAATAACTACTTTAACTTTGTGAGCAGCTGCTCTTCTGGCCAGGCATTGAGTGAAAATCTAAAAGTCCTATGTCTACACTTTTTAATCCTTTGAGTACTCAGCCAGACAACACTTGAGGTATATTATATAAAAATATATGTTACAGAAGGAGATGTACGAGAGTACGTTTGTATGTATGTATGTATGCACGCATAGTCATTTAACTTGCGCTCATCAAGTGGCATTACAACATCGCCACTTTTCTATGTTTTTTCTTCTTTTTCTGTTCTTTTCATTTTTGTTTAATCTATACTATCTATTCTATCAACGTGTTTCAAGTTTGTTTTACTCTGCTTTTTCCTTTTCTTCATCTTCCTCACCTTTTTCTTGTGTTTTTCTTCGCCTACTCAACAAGGTTCCAGTTAAGCCTCATTTCATCTTATCTACATTCCTATGCGTATTAGCACAGTTGAGTTTACTTAAGCCCACCCACCATCCAACCACATTTTCTACAATTACCGTTACATGCAAACGTAGTTTGTCTATTCCACTTTTATATATTATTTGCTCAGCTCAACTCATTTTATTTTGAAATTTTGCCAACAACTCACACTACCAACACCGTTAGTTATTCATTTGTTCTTGTTTAAGTTGGTATATTTGTTTTTGTATGTGTGCATTAAGTATGCCTGTGTAGGTGTATCTAATCCTTTGAATGTTCCTTAATTAACTTCTCAACTTGAATAGCGTCCGTTCGTTGGCTTTTTAATCCAAACCGTTTGAAGGTGTACCGAGAGCTGCTCGACTACATTATTATGCATATTTGCATACATACAAACATACTTTAACATTTATGCATATATATATAAATAGGTATATCTAATTGATAGGCGTGTGTGTTTGTGTGGGTGTAAGTTGAGTTTACCTTGAATTTTAAACTTTTTGAAAAGAGTGAAAAGGTCTGGCAAAAAAAAAAAAAATAAAATAAAAATCTAAACATACAAGCATGTAAATATAAGTATGTATCCACATACGTATATACATACTTTTATAAACATAACTTTGTGAGTTTAGTGTAAAATTTCAAAGCATAAAATTACTACATGAATTTGTTGTTTGGGTTTAAATACAAGCTATTTTACATACTCAGCTACTTGCGTGTGTACCATATATATGTATGTTCATACATATATGGTCAGGTGTGCATGAAAGTCTTTGTGCTCACAGTATGTCTAATACCTTAATTTGGTTCTAACAGCGTCGCTCGCTCTCTGTCTCTTTGTCTCTCCTTCTCCGTGCATATTTGGCAAACCCTTATGTCAGCTTGTTGGTTACTATAATTTGTGTGATTAAAATAATTTTCAAGGATTTCTCTGTTATTTTATTACTCCTCTACAATTATCCTTTACCTACTCGTTACTATTAAAATTTCCATGAAAGGTTAATTTTAGTCTAACCACTTTTGGTTTATTGTTTTAAGCTTAACTACTCATTTGCAAAACTAATTCAGCTGAAATAGCAAGTTCGTAAAGAAAATAATAGAGTGAGATAGAGAAAGAGAGGAAATAAAAGAGCTGCATCTAGTTTTTCTTCTTTACTAATTGAATCACATGTTCCTTTTTTTGGATATTTTCACCACACTTTGCCTTCATGCGGTTGAAATACTAATTTTAGTTCATTACTATCTGACTTTATGCTGGGCTCGTCGTATTGAAAATCGCAACCCTTTTCTCTACTGGCAAAGACTAGGACAATTCATTTTCACAGGCGTGCCTTGAGATCAATTCTTCATCAGCCAAATCAAAAAAATAGAAACCTCCGACAAATATATCGTAACTTCTGACTCGTAACTCGTCCTGATTAAACCCCTCCAGGTGGTCAAAGCTACGTGCTTCTGGGTGATTGCTTCCATCTGATGGTCCAACTGCTGATAGTATAGATCCGCATTAAGAGTTTGACCGTAGAGGACAACTTCATAGTTGATGATTCCTTGCCAATCGCACCAAACACACAAAAAAACCTTCATGGCCTTCAAACTAGGCTAGGAGACCGTTTGTGCCAACTCACTACCCTTCGATCATGACCGTTTTCGTTTGACGTTATTGTAAGTGATCCACTTTGCATCATGAGTCACCATTCGCTTCAGAAATGCGTCGATTTTGTTACGATTTAGTAGTGAGGTTTTTTCTCGTTAACTCATGTAGCACCTATACTTCGAGCTTCTTTGTGTATCCAGTATTTTTCAAGTGGTTCCAAACTGTTCCAACGGTGCAATGTTTAACCGCTGGGCAATCAAACGATTTCTATTTTTTTGATCGACATTTTCGACATTTAGCCATCTTTTACACTACAATATAGCGCATTTGTTCTTTGCTGTTGTCCATTTTTAACATGCTCTCAAACACTACTAAGTTGAATAGTCAGCACTTCTGCCCTCATCTTTTCATCATCTTTTTAATACCTTCTAGCTTATTCCAACCGCACTTTTTGAACGTGAGATACAGAAGTACTGAATTATTTTATTATTTAACTAGACTATTTAGGACTAAAAATATGCCGCACCACCTTTTTGTTTTGAAGGTTACTGAAACCGACTGAGCAGATATTTTCATCGTTCACCCTTTTCACCACATAATATTTTTTATTTTTTTTTTGGCAATATTCTGAAGAAACAACTCAAAGGGATTCACCTTGTCCAAACCTTTGGTCCCATCTTATTCTGACGGAGCTTACGTTGTTGTTCAATATCAGTTTACTTTGACTGTAGAATTTACGGTTGTACCAAAAGCAGTCATAGTGGCGTAAAAGCAACTTATATTCGTGCCATTGAAGGCGAAATGGTAACTAACGAAGAAAGATGGTGTCCGCAGGTAAGCGTCACGTGAGGAAAGGTCAGGGGTGTAGCCAGTGAGGTCAATAGTAAGATATAGATATAGATGTTTCCGAAATGTAGGAATAAATCGATATTATTGGTTCTTGCATAGAAAACTTTACTACTTAGGTATTTTCAGCATCTTATAGAAAATACCACGTTTTGATCATATCTTGACTCTTTGCTGAGTTCCTTGCTTCCTTTATTAAAATCGTAAAATTTTCGTAATCAGTCCGTTAGCTCATTTAGATATTTCATTAAGAATCTAAGCCCGATTGTCTAAGCTTGGTGTGTAGGAGGGAATGGATGTTTAGGGGTAGGGAAGGAGATGCTAAATAATACCTTGGAAGTTATTCATAGAGCCTTTTAGCTCTTAATGAAGTTCGGGGGTAGACTCCATAGGAATATTGAGAGCTGGTGTGGAGTGGCCATTCCTCTTTACACACTATGTATTTATTGGTTGGAGCTCAAGGGTGAGCTCCGGGTGAGAAATTTGGAAATGGTGCGGAGTGACCATTCCATTTGTTGCGTTGGAAATTTATTGACTTAAAAATCCATTGGATCACCCCCTCCCCCTCCACAAATTTAAAAGAGCCAAAGAGCTCAAGTATCATCCAAGCACCCTGAGTTAAGCATCCAATAGAGACTTTAAGTTTATTGCTTCACTGTTCACCTGAGAATTGCACTTATGCATATAAGCATGCAAGCTTATGCAGATATGTACACACGTGCCTAAAAATATGCAGGGGAAATCGGGTGTTGAATGATCCATGCTTAAGCACCGGTGTTGAAAGGATCTGATCTTGCAACATATGTTATGCCTTATAACGTATGATGCCTTTTTGAATTCTCTTATTTTTAAGACTGCTAAGAGTTTATGAAAAAATTACAATCGAAAATAAAATATGTTTTAATTCAATACTTAATTCTCAAGAACTGCTTAATATCACGCATAAAGTCATGGATTGAATTCAAAAATTAAAGGAATAAAGTTTCTAAACACGGTTGGCAGGGTACGTCAACCCATTTGAGGGCATATTTGACTTTAAATAAAAAACTCCTTCTAAAAAATCTATCAATCGTTCGTAGGTGGCTTAGAAAAACATTTTTCGTTTTGTTGAAAAGAAATCCAGTACTACAAAATGGCTGAGGTGTTCGACCAAAAATCGCTTCAACGGCTAGAAGGCGAAAATTATTTATAAATAATTTGAAAATGATACCAAATTTGTTAGATTCAGATTTTCCTTTATTTGTCGCTAAATTTACTTTTATAATTTTGCTTTGCTTAATACTAAAGGCAAACAAAATTAAATGTTTGCAAATCGATTTTCTATTAAATTAAACGTAGAACAAATATACATTCGCGCAAACACAAATACAACACACAGCACTTTGGCCTCCATCATCTGCCACCGCAGCTCCAAAGAATAATCACAATTTAAGCTGGTGGACGGTCGGTCGGTCGTCTGAGAGCAAATGGGCAAGGATTAATTATGGCAATGCCACGGCATGGGCCAGCTGTTGTTGTTTTACGTGCCCCGGCAACTTAATTAGCAAATTTCTGGGTATTTTATGAGCAGCGGCGGTGGCGAATACGCGGATTAGCCTTAATATTCTTTGCAGAGGGCAAATTAGTTGCTGCTGCTCGTGTGGCGACGGGTGTCGGGTGACGACGTGTGGGAATTCGGTTTGGCGGCAATGTGGCGATTGAGGTTTTTAATAAATTCTATTTGTAGTTTATTATAATTGGGGATTAGCTTTGCTTTGATGGCATTAATTTTAAACTTTTTTGAGTGTTTAACAATAATAATAACAAAAAAATAGTAATAAAAAGGTGAGTGATTTATGCTGCTCTATATAAGCATATAAATATTTGTAAAATAAAAAATAAATATCTTTTTGTTTGCATACAATATTTACGAAATAAAGGCAATGATTTTCATGCGCAAAAAATTAAATACTCACATAAATTACAGTTAATGGCGTGAAAAACAGTTACCGGCATTTCTCACATAATTAACGAGTTTACATATTGTGCCTGTATACGTGTATATATGCATGTGTTTGAGAGTGTATGGGTGAGTGCGTGCTTATATCGCAATTATTTGCTTTCCATTGTGCCAATTCTGCCGTCTGTCTTCGCTTTTACTTTTGAGTGCACTCGAGCAGCTTTAGTAGCACAAAAGAAGGGTCACTATGTTGTGCCATTTATTTACTTTTCAAATCGTTGGCTCCTGAAAGTATGCTAACATTCGTTTAGATATTTGTACTTCAATGCCTGCCTTGCCTGCCGCTTGCTTGCTTGGGGCATTTATTGTATTTGTTTGGTATTTGCAGCAGCTTCATAAAAATGAAACATTAATAGAGCGGCAATAATAAAGCATTTATTTATTGCGGCCTCAAACTCGTCGTTTGCTCTTTCAACATTCCAAGTCATTGCTTTTTCGCTCTTACATCTGTGTTTGTATGGGCAGGCAGGCATTTCAACAGCGCTTTTGTTCCCCGCGGCATGCTTAGGGCATTTGAATACGCCGCATTTTGTATTCTCTTGCATATTTTCTTCTGTTATTCTCTGTCTTTTATTAACTTACATGTTGTATAAATATTATTTGCTATTGCATCATTTTTCTTTGTAATTCATTGTTACTTAAAATGAGATTTATTGCAACGGGCTTAGCTAAGGCGACAATGCTGTGCTCTTTGGTATTTGCACGAAGAATTTATGTAAATAATTCACCACGATAAATAAATTTACAAGAAATCAAATTAAAAATGCGGGAAAAGTTAAGTGTGGGCCGAAAGAAACATTGGATGCGCGGCCTATATTTTTATTAGTACACAGAGAGCAAAAATAGAACGACTGCTGTATGGGTGGTCGGCCTGTGTCAGCCAATTTTGGTAAAACTTTGGTTCCGGGCATTAATCGCCAAGATCATGTGTACAATTACTGAAGAAAGATCAGCAGACTTCTTATAACGGGCACGAAAGGATTGCATGGCTATTGTTGGACTAAGGACAGTTCACAACCTACTGACTTCCCAAGCAAACAGAATGGGCATCAATAACGAAAACACAAGCAGGGAGTGCAGGGAAGAAGATATAAGTGAGAACATCTCCAATACTTCTCTGCGGCCTTGTCTAAAACTCTTCTTAGATATCTAGACGACTCACCGTTGAAAGGACTAGATAAGGTATCAAAACTAGATATCAAGATATCCTATATGACGAATACTTCTGCTCAAACTAAACTGAATCTCCATCTGGCATTAAAGCACCGAACAGCTATGATAGTCAGCCAGTGTAACTTAACCTAATCTGGCTCTCATTAAAAGTAGCATGCCTACAAAATTTCGTTGAGTACTTGGTGTAAGGTGACTGTGTTACTCTTAAGCTCGCTACATACAGCCGCCAATGAAACTGTTGGTTCCTGGAAAGGTGCAATTACGATGGCTGTACCGCAGGGGATAGAAAAAAACTACTTAACGAGGCAATAGCCGAGTTTTTAGCAATGCGTACTGTCATTCTACGCGCAAGGTTCGAGTTATAGTCCAACCAGCATTCAAAATTATAGGAAAATCTTTCTGCTAATTGTGGTCGTCTCTCGACAAGCTTCGAAGTATATTTATGAAATGAAATAAAAACCTCATTTCAGTTCACCAGCTGCAAAAGGACAGCTTAGAATGAGCTGTGGATTGGTCGAAAATCGCGATACGTTTGTTAGCCGTGTGGGGGGGATACCGAGAGTTATTTAGGTAAGGAAGACGCTCTTATCGACAGAAATAGAAAGAGGCAAAAATGTGTGAGTTTGATGAGTTTATAAAATTTACCGACAGGGGAAATGCTCGTGAGTTCTTTGCAAAATATCAGAACTTATGGATGGCTGGAAGACTGGAGCATATACATATAGAACCCAATGAGACAATCTGTCGCCAGATTTTGGAGGTATACTGAGTTTATAAAAGAAACTCGAGCCAAATGAACTGCAGTGAAATTGAAAGACCCGGAGAAGACCTTAACTAATGACGATAAAACTGATGCTCTAGAATGTGTTGAAGACCGAGAAACTACAATTATTTACCGCCGCTCCCACGCCTTTATTAACAACCGTTACTATAAATGCTTCTTAGGGATAGAGGCGACTAAAATACAAAAGTTCCCGCGATAGTCGGATTTTTATACCGTTATGTACTTTGGGGAATATTTTTACGACCACAACAACAACAACAACACCGTTACTTTAAAGTTGTGCATAATTTTCTTCATCAAAGAAGCAGTATCAGAACTAAATTCAATTCCAATCTCGAATGCGGAATCACTTTTAACCAAAAAGTTCTGCTTTGACCTGAGTAGGTTACTGCGAAGCAAAGTTCACTCTCCTTTAATAAAGATCAAGTGCAATGCGCTGCTCATAATTTTCTATATATTTTACAGCGATGTGGAATAACTCTTAACCATGTCCGTTATTCATTCAGCGATTTGTTTTTCTTTATCGTTCTCCGAAAAGTTTTCTTGTGCTACAATTTTAAGTCTTCAATATACTTCCATTCAAATCCACAATTTCCTCAGTTGGATTTTTATAAAAAAATGTTCTGTTTAAAGCCTTAAAAAGCAGCGCCTATCAAAGCCGTTAAAATAAAGCTCCTTTTACTGTTATGTAAAAAAGCCAACACAATCACAATTTACTACTCCCGTAGAAGAGACAATGCCGACAGCAGTTGAGTTGCCATTGTTGATAACATTTTAATTTGCGAAACCACCGTCAGCAACAAATCATAAAAACGCAGCGCCGCTGAGTTGACAAGAAGCCTGTGAAGCCTTAGAAGCATACTTGTGGTTTGCTTGTGAACGTAATTTACGTGCGTATCTACTCACGTACATATGTATGTTTGCATGGCGATGCTACTTTGTCTATGACAAGAAATAATTGCGGCTGCCAACATGCCAGTCTGACATTCAGCCAGCAGTCAGCAGCGCAACGACTCAGGAATCAAGGGAATCATTTGTCATGCGACATTATCAGTGCGACAAGCTAAAGCCACCACAAAAATGCACAGACGGCTGTACATACACTGTAAGACATTTGGTATGCATAAGGTATTTGGCGGCTGACATGGCCACGCGTGTGCATTGAGGTAGGCCACAGCACACCCACGCCCACACTACACCTTCGTACAGTGGTTTGGCCAGCTAGTGCCAGCGGTGCAAATGTCATAAAATGGCAGCTGCGCTGTGACTGCGTACATTTTCGCCGCTGTCATGTGACCTGCTGTCGTGGCAAAGCAGCGCTGCGCCGTCGAGAGGTGGCCACTGAGGCAAGACAAGCGGGACAGTCGGAGCGTTATGCAAGCGAAATGAAAATCTTACATATGCATAAATGTGTGGCGAAAACGTTGGGCTCGTGAAGAATTCTCTGTTTTTTATGGTCGCCTGCGGAAGTGGAGTACCATGCTATGCCATGCAGCCTGCCAGCCAGCTAGCCGACTTGCGAACGAGCGCGCACTTGACATGCAGGCATAAAAAAGTGCTAAATTAACTGCGCAAGTGGCATTTGCAAATTGCACTCAGCAGTCGGTGGGTTTTCTTTTTTCAACACATCACCTCCAGTTTGGCCGAAGCTGATTTCCATTTTTTTTATTTTATTTCCTTTTTACAGCAAAGGTTGTCATATGAGCGTTATCTTGAACCTTTAAGCACGTAGGCGGTTCGTAGGCGTTTCATGTGTCAGTACATTATATACATATGTACATCTGTTCACATGCACATGCTGTTGTGTGCATAAAAGTGCCTTTGCACAGGTGATGCATTTCAAACGAGATTAAAAATGCAAAAGTTGCTAATTGCGTGAAACATGACAGCGGAAATTAGCCGCTCTAATGTCATAAGACACTAAGTGGGGGCGTTGGTACAAACTAACATGCAAACATGTACATACATATATGTTTGCATATAATTGAGTGCATGGAGATTACGGTTATCGTAAATTATGCACATTTATGCAAGAGTGTCACTGTGATAAACTTAAACGTGCAGAATTTAATATTTGGAAGGACATCATTTGTATTTGCAGAAATTTTTATTAATTAATTTTTATTTTTGTTATCTGCTTATAAATAATTTGTTTAAAATTACTAGTTTTCTTTTAATATCGAGCAGTAATAGTACTGAATTTTATATTGTATAAAAATTAACCTTTCCTGGTTCTCATATGGAAATCGCTTTAACCCTTAGGTTACTAGGTTAGTTAGCTTTTTGTTACCATAAAGTGTTCTGAATTTGTATGAAGATATTGTTATACATATCTTTTTTAATTATCGAGACCAAGTGAAATTAACCTAAAAAATTGTCATGCTTAGACTTTGAAGTCATAATACGAGGAGCTTAAAAAAAGTTCGGTCAGTTGGTGACTTTCAATTTGTTTTTGTTTAATTTAAAAATAACAAATCTTTTGCAATTACTTTATTAATCTTTCTTTCAAATTTCGGAACAATCGGCTGAAATGGAGACGAGAAAACGCAAGATAGCTGAGGATGGGTCAGACGAAATTCCACCATCAACGCACACAGAAATTTTCCATGTGATTCTCTTCGGGATTCAGCGTAATTCACAACCAATACAATTATTCAGTGAATGCCAAATTGCATATGGAACGATCTATGAAGACTACTTCTAAGTGTTTCCGAAGATTCCAGGCCGGACATTTTTCCGTAGAGGACCAGCCCCGAAAAGGTCGACCAAAATCTTCCACTGATGACGTCACTATAGCTTTGGTGAAGTCCAGTGACGTAGATATTTTCTGGTTATTGTCATAATTTAAAAAAAAAAAATTAAAAGGAAAACTCTTTAATAGCAACGAAGATAATTATTGCGGTTAATGCTGAACTTGATAAGCTTAAAAAGCAAGATTTTGAAGACTGTTTTCAGAAGTGGATTTATAGGCTTAGAAAATGAATTGAAATCATTAGGTAGAGAAGATAAAAAGGACAAAGATTACGAGTAAATACAAAAATAATTTTTTTTTTGTTTTTTTCTGGTCAATTCACCGTACCTTTTTCATCCCCTCGTAGTAGTTATTTTAAATTCTATATAAGATTTTTATTTTGGCTAATCCAATTGGTTGCGGAAGTTGATAAGCAAAATAGTATGGCAGGTCCAGTTTTCCAGAAAAAACTCTGGTTAAAATGTGAGAGTTCACTTTGTACCGCTCGCAATTGACTTGAGAACTTCGCTCTCCCTTGCTATTCTGACAGCCGAGTTTATATTTAGTCTCTTCAATGCAATCATATCAACTAAAAGATAACAAAAAAATGTACAGAGACATCCCAGGAATTTCTGAGTTTGGCATGGTAGTCAAAAAGGTCAGCGTACTAACTTCGATTCCTCAGTGAAATGTCACCAGTAGGCGGAATGGGAGTTGTCGCGGTGAAACCACATAAAATATATCTTGACAGATCTGGGTATTTATCGAAGAGAAGAGAATAAAGTCTCTACTCCTTCTAAGCAGGACCTCCATTATCCTAACAAAAAGCGTAAAAAGCAGATGGTGAAGGTGTAAAGAAAGTAGGAGTCGGTAGAACAGTTCCTAGGTCACTGTCGATCCCTTAGTGCGCTCTAAATCATTTTTACCGTAATTTTTATTTCGACTGCTTTACAGGACCTACTTCAACAAAAGTCAATAATTATGTAGGATTCGTAAAATGCATCAAATGGTTTAAACATTTGGGAAGGCGAGAGGAATCAGTTCTACCATATATGTATATAATTTATAAAATATGAAAATAAGTTTTGAAAGTTTTCGATGCAGTACCTGTCGGTGGAAGCAGAGTAAGAGGATGACACCTCCACTCCATTGGAAAGAAAGAAGGTTTTAGGTGTGCTTGGTGTTTCCTATTGGCGTCGAATGCCGAAGAGAAAGAATGAATGTCACGCTGTTGTTAACTTGGCTGTAATCTACACAGGATCAAGACGGCAAATTACGTTTGGTTATTATGCAACTACCGGAATAAACGATAAACGAATGCTTCTCCCAATCAGTCACCTATAGCTTAGAAGAAAAGCAAAATGCATTTGCCAACTGTAAAAAAGAGGAACCAAAACGGATAAATTTGAAAAGTGTTATAAGATAATTGACTAGGAAATACTTTGGAACCAGAGCGTAGTCATCAAGAAGAGATCTGGAAAACGTTGCTCCAAGCATAGCGAATTTGTACAGTGAACAAGGGCAGTAGAGATATAGTATCGAGAATGGCGAACTCGAAAAGCCAATTGAGGATGACGTTCAATAACACGATTATGATGAAATTCGAATAACGATTGTTATTTTTGATAATAATAAAGTGCCGGAAACGACAGCAAACAAAGAATTGAAAAAAGAAACGCATCAGTTTTTAGATGAGATATTTACCGTGTGCATATTAGAAAAATATCGTGAAGGAAGAAACGATACTACAGCCTTCGTAGAGTTGCCTTTGCGCTGCTACGTTTGTTTATGTTATAATGGGTTACGTAAATTGAAATCGGAAAGAGCAATTTCCATCCTGCTGTGTGGTGGATAGGCTTGATTGAAGAAAGCATCCAGCGTATCAACACTAGAAGTTTTCGATAGAAAGGTTTGGCCTCAGATTGGACATATACAACTTTTTATGTGTTTTGGTATTTTTTCAAACAAATGGAGACCTACGGTTTGAAATGAGCCAGCTCTGAGCGACTCTCATGTTGGAAATACACTTGGAAGGCTTGACATCTCCTGCCGATTGGAACCTCAATTAACAAATATATATTTTCTATAAATATATATGTTTGGTTAGACCAGTACCCGCACCCTGGTCTTTCGAATACTAGTACGCAATGTTAACCCTTCAGCTGCTGTGGCTGCAAGGAAAATGATTATTCTATAAAAGAATTAAATTCAAAAGAGGACGATGACCTCCGCTCCGTTGCGTAAGTTTTATTGGCAATAGAAAAAATTCACTTTAGTGGATTTTACTTCCAACTACTATCGTGTCTTTAGTTCTTAAGACAACCATAAAGAAGGAGATGAGAGTTTTTGTATAGAAAAAAAAGGAGTTAGTCTTTCTCTACTCCTTCTGATGGATATCTTTAGTGGAGTTTGACTAGGCGTTTACTATCTTACTTCATAACATTGCTTTGAACATTTTTGAAGAAGTTATAAGAATCGTTCTGTCTAGTAGCTCCCTTGGTTTTAATATTAGGTAAATTAAAAAAAAATATTAAGTAATTAATTTTCTAAAAAAAAATGTATTTCTTTTCGGAAATTGATTTCTTGGCCGATATGACCCCAAAATTTTTTTTTTTTTTTAATTAATATATGTACAAATATTTAAGGTTATTGATAAAAGAGTAGGCCTTTCATTGAAACTAAATCAAAAAATAATAATAAAAATACTACAACGCCAATAATGTGCTTAAAGGTTATTAAAGTCTATGCCAAATATACATTAAATGTAGATAAGTATACAAAAACTTTGGAGCTACATAAAATCTCAATTCGATTATACTCGCATCATGTGCTCACAGCGGCTCACCTTCCACCTTTTTATACATACTTGTACGAACTTTACTAGAGGGACACCTTGGGATATTTGCCAAAAAATAGACACACATATACATATATATATATAGCAAATGTGAAAAGCTGAAATGCTAGAATGAGTTGAAGGAATTTTTTACACAATTTTTGAACATCTTCGATTAAAAGCGAATTGGAAAATTCCATCAGGTACATGAGAAAAATCTCAAAATTAGCAGCAATAGAAAAAAGTAAAAAAAAATGTGACAAACAACAAATTTCCAAGTATGCCATTTTTAGGATGCGCAGTGAAGTTGAACGCGCGGCATCATACCAAGCAAGCAGAGCGAAAGAAGAGAAAGGTAAGGCAGGTGCTTTGGTTGCTGTATCTGGAAAAAATAGCAAATAGAAAAGTCTCTCATTGTTATGTTGTATAGAAGACGTGTACTTGAAAGTAAAATTATTGTTGTTTTTGCTATTTTTATTTATTGTTACAGCACACCGTTGTGTGTGGAATGTGAAATTTTGCTATGACAATATCGATTTGATTTTTGTGGAAAGTTTTACGCATGAAAAAAGGAAAGCCGTGTAAATTTTGTTTCAAAACAGCTTAGATTTCTACTTCATTGGCTAGAAAAGTAATAAAGAATTACTTTTTATGCACATCAATAATATACACAGCTAATTGGCCGTCTGTTTCGACAGCCAAAAGACGAGCAAATAAAGTAGTGAGTAGAAGAAGCAAAGGTGGGGACATTTTTTCTGAAGTATTTGTTTACCTGACGTGTTTTTTAAGATATTTACGAACTTATTTTTCTATTTATATATATATTTTTTTTAATGCCTGCAGATTTGAGAAATTCCAAGAAAGGCAAAGTTGTAGCCTACGAACGAATTCAGGTTACGTATACGCAATGTCAGCCGCGTTGAAAGTGAAATTAAATGTAGAAAAGATGAAATGTAAACAAATTTGGGTGAGAACTCTCAAAAGAGTTAAATAAATTGGCGGTGTTATGTGAGAAAGGTGTTTGTCAGTTGCAGGAATGTACACATGTGTGTATATATAGACATATCATATTTACATTCGCGCGTTTGTAAATGGCATTTGTTTGAATTGCTTATAAACTTATGCGTAAATGTTACTAAAATATGACTTAAATAATTCATGGCAACACTTATCATCAGTCTGTGTCATAGCAAATACACGTGCGTATACACGTGCGCTGCATACTTCACTACAAGCAGATGTGTTTGCATGTGTATAAGTGTTTAGAGCTACCTAAACACTTAGTCATTTCCCTACTTGTAGATGTAATTATTATTTACCAAGCTCTAAGAGTGCTTAACTTTATAAAATAATATTTGCAAGTGAATTTCGATTTTCTTTCATTTTTCTTCTACACACCAACTCTAGCATTGATTGAGTTACTTATTGCACATACTTACAACGTTACTTATGTGTGTGCGTGAATTTATGCCCTTGAACACACTGAAATACTTTCGCACATAAATAGCTCACTTTATTGTTCAACATTTTATTGCCGCGTGTAGTGCCTGCGGTTTGTCATTTTCGCTTGATAGGCAGCAGACACGTTTGTCAACGTAGGAAAAGTGGAAAAGTTTCACAATGAAATTATAAAGTAGCAGCGAAAGAAATAGTAAAAGTTTTTTAGTGGAAGAAAGTCACTTTGGATGACATTAGCGACACAATAATTTATAATACGAAGCAGACTTTATATATAATATATTTATTTATATTAATTTTTTATCTTTTAATTTATAATTTTTTTTAACTAACTAAATGGCTGTATATGTATGTAGCAACTGGTGGCTAACGATTCTAAGCCTCAGCTTTTTTAATATCTAAAAAATTATTTTAAAATTTTTTCCAATATTCAACACTCGACAGTAAAATTATTTCGAAGAAACGTGTTTTTAAAAAATTTCGACAAAGCAAAAAAAATTTTAAATTATTTAAATTATTTATAATATGAATATGCTTAAATGTCCTAAGGTAAATATCAATAAAAAAAAATTATTTGGAATATTAGATACCACCATGATAAGTATCCGGAATTTCCAGACCGGCTCATTAAGAGAGTCGGAGCAATTTTTGGACAATGAAGATTAATATGCAGAGCTTATGAGGCAGGTTGTTATTAAGAAAAATGGCTTCAATACTTCAAACTTACGACAAAGGGATCTATGCTATGGCATACAAAGTCGAATTATTTCAGAAAAAAAGTTTATGGTTAATATTTTTAAGGATTGTGAGTAAATATTATACATTTAATCGTATAAGAACAAAGCTATGAAGGAAAAATATCAGTAAAAATTTGCCAAAGAAGGGTTGAGGATGACAACTTATAACCATTGGGTCTTAAAAACGACCAAGCTGCTCTTCTACACTCTTTACTGCGTACCTAGTATGAAGAACATTGCTGTTCTTTTCCAAATTGAAGTAGTTGTCTTGACTCCTGTATCATTGCCGATTAAAGATTAAATATGAAGCTTTTCTACGCCAAGTAAACATATATTGTTTGTCGAATATTGGATTAAATACTCCATTGTTTCAACACATTCCCTTGATTTTCTTCTCTCGTTTTCTCCAAGAGGTCTGTAAAAATAAGATTACTTTTTTCTTTTGCTTTACTTCGCTGATTGGGACTGGTGTTCTATAAGGGCATCCTCCTTAGCCAGTTCATCAGCTATCTCATTGCCTTCAATGGCCGTGTGATCTGGCACCCAGTAAAGATAAACTCTAACTTTTTCAGACAGTATTTCTATTGCATCTTTACATTGTGCGATCACAGCCAACTTCGTGTTGTATGAAATTAAGGCCTTTATGGTCGATTGTGTATACTCTTCTTTCGAAGCCAGCAGCCTTCAGTAATTCTGTCACCATTTTTAAAGCAAATATTTCAGCTTGGAAGATATTTCAGTTGTTTGGCTGCTTATATTGTTTTCTTACCGCTAGTATCGTATAGTTTTGGAGCAGTTAGAAACGACATGGTTTAACCACTAGAGTTGTTGGTTAAACGTCTGAAAAACCAATCAGATATATAATTTTATCAATAACTTTCCACCATAATAATGCTCCAGAGAAAAGTATTGACTTAACAACCGCAACGAAGGTTCAGTGAGAGATAGCATTGGAGAGAACCCAAGTACGGCGCAACATCCTTCTACACATACATATGACCGCTGATACCTTTTTTACTCGCTTCTTTACATTGAATCTCCACGACATCTTGCTATCCAACAGCATTCCAAGATACTTAGTGCTGAATGGAACCCGATCTGTTTCATCAGTGTTAACTTTAAGTCCTGGTGAAATAGGAAAGTTGTTAATGATTGTAAGTGCCTGATTTGTCAGAGATCCGAGGGTTGTGAAACACTTATGGTGTAGACTTAGCTATCCGCGCTAACTTGAAGCTCGTTTTTACCTTCTTCCTAAGAGATCCCACTTCAGATTTCCACAAGATCGGTTTACTTTTACCTGGAACTAAACTAAAGTTGGACTGATTAAAGTGGTGATGAGATGCATATCAGTTTTTTTCACGTTGTCACAATTTAGAAGCCCACTTGGTATTCTATTGGTCTTTTCTCAAATTTATAATAATTGGCTAGCTTTGAGTAGAAAGCCAGTTATACCTATGATCGGAAAAGGATGGTTTATTAAGCTCTTTGTTTGATACGAGTGTTACGTCTAAAACGATCTTTCCAAATACGTAGGCTTAGTACCTGTATATATAATATAATCTCAAGATTGTATTAAATGGCGAAAAAGAAACTAATCCCTGTAATTTCTTTCATTGCAGCCCCATTTGGTGTGCTGTGCATTTGCGTCCGCGTCTAATATTACCAGTTCCGCTTTGCAAATGCAGTATTCAACCTGCGTTTTCAGCTCACTTAGGGGAGCTTTGGTATTGTGAGCCATATAGTATGAGACTAGGTCACAACCGCCATTATCTCAGTGCTGAAGTTTTAGAAAAGAAAGGAGTATAATACTTTTCTTGCTATTATCACAGTTCTCACCCTTTCTACTAACTTCCTATGGAATACATTGAATCTTGCTGTCATCAGTCCAGAAACCTTCCCGCGGCTTGCAAGCCATGGTTCCTGTTCCAATGCTGCGTCGAACGACTCGTCCTCTAGCGTAAGCAGAAGTTCGGTCGAGACCACTTTATTATACCACAGATTTATCTGGAGTGGCTAACATTGCGTACTGTCATTCTGAGGAAGAAGAATGTTTCGAGTACTTGTTCGATCACCATCCAAAATTATGGAAAATTAATTTTTGTTATTGCGGTCGTCCCTCGGCAGAAAATGTCAAGCTCTTCGGACGCATTTCTGACGCGAAGTTCAAAATTAGCTGTACGAGGTGTAACAATTTAGTAAAGAGATTCCATAAAAACAGTAGATTTCAAAATTATTATAGAACTCTGCCATCCCTTTCAAAGTAGCCCCTTGGGAAGCTATGCAACGATGCCAGCGCCTTTTCCATGCTTCGTAACATTTCTGGAACGCTTCGACTGGGATATCCGCGAGTACCCTCGTCATGGCCGCCTAGATGTCCTCAATCGACTCAAAATGGCAACGGTCACTTGTCGACTATGCGTGCAACACGTGATCTATTTATGGTATAAGAATTCAAAATATTCCTAAGAAATATGAAACACCAACAGTACCCAGCATACATACATACGTGTATATGTAAGAACTTACTGGTACTCCTGTTTATTTGACTTGAGCGCATACACGTACATACGTGTACGTATAATATTTCACGCAATATCTTCAACATATCTGACAAGTTGCTGATATTTGTCATAAGATAAAATTTCATTAGAGCCAAAAGAAAACACAACAAAAAAAGCAAAAAAGAAAAAAAATCCAACGCATTGAAACAAAGTAATCTTAAGCTGTTTACATAAGTTTGCTTTTAGAAGCAAATTGCTTTTCAAATTGCTACATAACTACCATTACAACTACACAGCTACGTGTGGAAAAAGGTAGATATGCAACTGTGCTTGCAAACAAAAAGAGCGTACACATAAAAGGTGGAAAGTGAAAACGAATTGCAGAAAGATTCAATAGAAAAGTCAGTCAACGCTGAGACTGCTGCTGTTGGCAGCCTCAAAGGGCGCATGTGTGTGTGTGTGTACAATGTGCATAAGAAATGTGTTTTCGTATGGAAGAAAACGTGCGTATGACGTGTGTGGGTTTGTGTAATCTATTTTGTTTTCTTTTTGTTTGTACACATATACATATGTATGTATTTGCAATGTTTGTAGTTGGTTACTTACTCGCGTTGCCAACTACGGACGTGTCAGGAAATATGGTTTTGACAAGATAGTCGAGCATACCTGTGTATACAAAAAGTAGTGCGTGTGTGCGGGAAGATATTCGTAGATACTCTTTTATTCTGTTATTATGCCTATGCGTATGTTAAGCTGTCTCTTGTGTGCTTTTATGCACTTTGTTTGTTTGTTTGCTTTCAGTTTCTGCTTCTGTGTATGCCTCTGCTGTTCTTTGTGTAAGTTAACTAGGCTGATCTGTCAATTTCTTAGTTCTTATTTTAGCTTCTTTATTGCCGAAGCATGCCATCTTCTGTTTGTTAGTTTTGTTGGTTTTGAGATATGCTTACGAAAACTTATTTGGATATATATACAATATATATATTCATTATTTTCAAAAACCACATAACTGACTTTTCAATGTAATTTCATTTTTTTTTCGGTTTTGCTTATTTAATCATAACTACCTGTGATTATTCTTAGAAGTATTAATTATATTTTTCCAAAAAAAAAAAAAAGCCCTACTGCAATATTAATATTTTCATTTACTTTTCATCTTTCGACTAGGAAATTAATTTTTTTCCCTTGGAAAAAGGGGGATTTATTTGGTTGTTTTGCAAAATGACAATAATAGCAATAGGTTAGGCAAGGTTGTGGTGGCTTCCTATCTATTCTATCGTATCGATTACACTTAGGTCTGATTTAGAGGCATTGTGATACCACAAAAACTTGTCCACTAGGCTTCGTTATCTATTTCGATTCTCTAATGAACCTCATTGAATCCATTATTGGGTGCATGCATTAATTCGTGCGGTTTTCTAAGAGAGAGCTCTACTAGTATTATTTCGCGTGGTGTTCATCTGTGGCTATATTCATTTCAAAAGTACTGTCATTTCGCGTCGTCATCTTCTGAAAACATATGTTTAACATCAAGAAAAGTGCTACGAAAGCCATTGTATTTTACTGGACATTTATGTTGAACATGCTTTAGCCGAACGAACGTGCCAAAAGTGGTTTGCACGGTTTAAAAGTGGCAATTTCGACTTAGACGACGGAGAACGACCCGGACAGCCAAAAAAATTTCAAGACGAAGCATTGGAGACATTGCTCGACGCAGTGCATGCCAGACGCAATAAGAACTTGCAAAAGTATTAGAAGTGGATCAAGCAACCGTTTCCAGACGATTAAAATCATTAGGATTCATCCAGAAGCTTGGAAATTGGGTGCCTTATGAATTAAAGCCAAGAGACCTCGAACGTCGATTCTGCATGTCGGAAATTTTGCTTCGACGCCACCAAAAGAAGTAATTTTTAAATCGGATTGTCACTGGCGATGAAAAATGGATTCATTATGATAACCCAAAGCGCAAGAGATCGTATGTGAAGTCCGGCTAACCATCGACATCCACGGCAAAGCCGAATATCCATGGTGCCAAGGTTATGCTATATATTTCGTGGGACCATAAGGGTGTGCTCTATTATGAGCTATTGAAATCGGGTAAGATGATCAATGGGGACCTCTACCGAAAACAATTGATTCGTTTGAGAAAGGCCATCGCGGAAAAACGACCAGAGGCCAGTTAAAAACTATTTAGAAAACTGTGGGTGGGAAGTTCTACCTCACCCGCCTTATAGCCCAGACGTAGCACCTTCCGAGTACCACTTGTTCAGATCAATGCAGAATGCCCTCACCGGAGTACGCTTCACTTCAGAACAGGGTATCGGAAATTGGCTTGATTCTTTCTTGACCTCCAAGCCGGAGAAGTTCTTTTGGGATGGGATCCACAAACTGCCAGAAAGATGGGCGAACATCGTAGCTTCCGATGGGCAATACTGTGAACATTAAATGTATAACAATATTTTCACAATAAAGTCTTAATATTCGAGACAAACCGCACGAATTAATGCATACACCCATTGACGTTGGCTATCTTTTATAGACCATCAAACAGTAGGGTCTCAAAAATCTGAAACCTAGCACTGTCTAAAGCTGGACAGTCGTATAAGTGATTGGTAATTATTTCCTCTTCCGCATCATTCTTGCAGTCTATGTTTTTGTTGATCTGACTGTCGTTGAAAAAAAGGTATCACTTAATTGAAAATTGGCCGCAATTTACTTTACTGACTCTATGGTAGCAGACTTTTCCAACTGAAAAATACTGCAGGGGTCAGGTAGCCTGAAGGAGTGTTCTCTGGGAAGACACCTACGATGATTCTTACCTCAAGCTTTGATCCATTTGTGTATAATTTCAGGCTGCTACCTGGAGTGGGTTAATTACATTTCTATTTTCAGTCCAAATCCAGTAGCATTTAGAGCATCAATTCACATGCTGTTGCAGTACTAAAACACATCAACGCAGATTTCTCCGTAGATAAAACGTGGATCTATCGGTAAATCCTGGGTCTCAGACCCTACCTCTTACCGGTTGCTTCTCATTTTTTTGAACTATATTATCTTTACTGATTAGTTTCTTGTATGAGATGACTGCTGGAAATTCTTTGGTTGATAAGCTAACAGGAGGAAGAGTAATTTAAACAGCTACAAGCTCTGTTTTAATTAATTATTCGATAACATAACCCCGTCGCTGAAAATGTGACAGACCTTGGCTCGCCGGCTCATAGAACCAGCTGCTACGAGAATTGTAAGGTAGGCTTCACAGACTCCTTAAGCAGCACTACGTACCGACAGGCTTTGAACGCCATTCACTGAGAATCCGTTAACACCTCCTTGAACGGCGTTCTCGGAATCCAAACAACCCCTTTTGTAGCAAAGGGCTTGAGCTGCATTAAACTGGCACTATTAACAACTGTACATTGTTATCGACTTATTCCCAACTTATCCAGACTTAACCTCGACATACCCAACGTATGTCCTGCATGCTATGAGACACAACACTAACCACCTCTTTACATGCCCCTTAAAACCTACTCATCTAAACTCCTCTTTCTCCCTGGTCCGAACCCGAAGTAATGGCTCATTGCTTGAACCTTCCGTTAGGAGACATCGCTGAAAAATATATTATGTCATTAAGGCTTCGACTCCTTCTAGATCGGTTATACATCAAGAATGGTAAAATAGTCGGACCCAAATCCAGTGACTTTTGACGCAGCTGCAGGGAAAGTTAGTTTGTGTGCGGATGGAAAATATGTCATCTACGTATCTCTAGGATCAGTTTTATATTATGAAATGGAAAATGGATATGCCAATAAATTTAGGTCCTGACAAAAGACTCAAAGACTTATCTTTAGCATACAAAATTCCAACAGGTTATTTTGTTAAAATCAGCTTTACTATTTGAAGATTCCTCTATAAGTTTTTCGAACTTATATTTTACTCAGAGTACTGACGATAGAGCTGATTTCATGTTATCTGGATGGAAGTAGATTCTCTCCTCCCCATTGCGTAGTGAGGATTTATTAAATAAATATTAGAGCACATTCAATTGCCTCTCGTAAAGAGAAGCAATGGGACCGAAGAAGAAGAATAAAAGTGAGTGCAACTGTAAATCAATTAGGCTAGTGGTAACACTTTATACTGAATAGTCAATCTACAACTTCAGTTTTGAAAGTTTTCGCTACCCAAACATCGCTTTGAGTCATGAAAAAAGATCGCATTGATTTTGGTAAACACGCGTTATTATCTATAGCTTTCGAATTTCAAGTCATTTGTTTATACTTTCTCTGTTTTTGTTTCTGAATGTGAAACCCACAACCCGTCAAATATCGTCACATTTACCTGTGCACTTGACATTGCTGCGTGACCGAAATGCTAATGGAAATTTGATAAGGCAACATGTAGAGCTTTGCTGCTGACGCTTTTTGATTTACTGAGACGATTGAGTAACTAACGGTTTATCATTCAAATGACAGTTACGCTACTTTTACATTGTCACTTTCATAACCATATTTATTTTTGCTTTCTTTGCATGCTTCTCCCATTACTGGTCACTCTTTGCCAATTTTTCCAAAATTCTGCCCGAAGCAAAGTAATATTTTGCCGTGAAAAGGTAATCTATACACCGTCTAGCGTTCAGCTGCGTAGAAATGCTTGAAAAGTTGCTGTCTATACTTTACAGCAGGTAGGCTTGAAATGCTTTATTTTTCTTTATTTCAGCAGTCAGTGGCCAAATACCTACTCTTATGTTGCATAAGTCACGTAGGCCAACATCTGCATCCGGCATGTGTTTGATGTATGGATGTGTGTGTGTGAGTATGGAATAGAATTCTCTTTCAAAAGCAAAAATTGGCACGCACACATCCAGACCATACAAAAAAATGCTTGTCAAACATGATTAACGGTGTTGAAGGGCATTCTGTTGAGCTTTCAGTAGACGTGGCTTAGCATGTCTTTCATATACAGTTGTCTGTCATCGGCTATTCAAACATTGCTATACGTATACATATGAACACACACTTTTTCTTTCTCATTTCATGTTCTCATCTTTCTTTGTTTTTATTTATTCTTCGTCATTGGATGTCGCTTCCTGTAGTTGTGGGCTCTTTATTAGTAGCTGCGTGCGAATATGATTTTGACACCAACACCAAGCACCTCAATGATGAATGACATAGAGTTATGCGCAGTACATGGTTTTTCATTGCAAAAGATTTTTTTCTTTTTTTTTTTTGTGGCTTTATTTCTTTATAAGCCCATTCAAACTTCCTTTTTGCTGACAGCCGAGCAGTGACGAGACATTTAGAAATGTTTGCTTGTAAGGATTTACTCGTTGACAGCTGAATTCATATTAAAATGTCTTCAGAAATTGTACATCAGCATGATTATGTTGTCATTTAATTATATCAAATGAAAATTAATTGCGCGTGTGTCGTCTCTGACAACTTAGCAGGTTCATCTGCTCAAATAAAATTGAGAGAGGTCAACTCACTTTCTGCTACCAAATAATTCTTTGTAATGATTTTAGTATTGAAATATTCTGAGCGATTTGCTTTAGGTAATTGTCACTCAACTCTTTACTTATCTGGAGTACGGCAGTGGGGTTTGCCCGCATTGGATTAGAACGATATCCTGTTGCAGTTCTTTGAAACCTTGTTCTAAGAAAGAAACGTAACAGAATGCTTATTACCATTTCGGAGCTTTTATGTCACGATTTATCTTTGAAAAGTAATTAAAAATTGGCTGGAGGTGTTTCACATATTCTTCTTAGCTGAGGCGTGTTGTTTTTTTTTTTTTTAAACAGTGAATGTCAACCCCTTCGAGAGTATTTCTGACTTGAAATAAAAACTCTTCGTAAAAAACTATCAGCCCTTCAGAGGCGGCTTGGTAGAAACTAGTAGGTCCCTCCTTTTGTTGGTAAAACATCAAAACGCAAAACCACAAATTGGAGGAGGAGATCTGCCGAAATCACTTCAGCTGTTTCAAAGCGAGTTTTTTTTAACTTTCCGGATTTACGAGGGAACTTTCAATTTGTTTTTGTTAAATCTAAAATAACCAAAACCTTTGCAATTACTTTATTAGTCTTCTATTCAAATTTTAGAACGATCATCTAAAATGGAGACGAGAAAACGCAAGATAGCTGAGGAGGTCAGCCGGAATTCCACCACCAACGCAAACAGAAATTCGCCATGTGATTCTCTTCAGGTTTCGGGGTAATTTGCAGCAAATAAAAATATTCAGTGAATGTCAAATTGCATATGGGACAATCGCACCATCTTAAAAGACTGTTTCTTAGTAGTTCCGAAAATTCCAGACAGGACAGTTTTCCGTGGAGAACGAGCCCCGAGAAGGTCAATCAAAATCTTCGAGTGATGTCCTCACTGTAGCTCTGCTGAAGTCCTGACACAAGAAATTATTGCTAATGAATTGGGCTTGAATGCCAGGGCTGTGTCAAGAATATTAACTAATCATCTGTGGCCTAAAAAGAGGCTCCAATGCATTTTTCTCAATTTTTCCTAAACAATATCGAAAATGGTCAGTCTAGCAACCTTAGTGAAGTTATTACTGTTGACAAATCGTGGTTCTATAAGTACGATTCAGAAAGCAAACCGAAGTCCAACAGGAGCAAGCCAAATCCGTAAAATACTTCACCCGATCTATAATCGTAGCTGTTATTCCACTGGAAAGGGTGGGACGGTAAATGCAAAATGGTACACCGAAAAAAAAATTGGAAAACAGGAAGACTCTGTATACTGTAGGTCCCTCATCATTTCCGTCCGTCAAATGACAACATCTAATGGCATTGCTCATGGCACAGTCGATGGAACGGTGTACTGCAGGAGTTTGTACGGCGACTTGAAATTGTTCAGCGACTCAACAGCGTTACCGTTGTATGCAAGATAGATATTGTGGTCCGGATGGATATGAACATATCAGTTTTGAAAGTTTTCGCTGTATTACCTACCTGATCTGAGGAAGAGGAATACATCCGCTTGAAAAGAGTAGATGAAAAAGGACCTGTCTACCAATTGGGGTCTAATAACAAAAAGTCGGCTGCAATCGCGTAAACGATGAGAAATTATTTCAGCCCAACTTTTATATCCTCTACGTTGCGAAGCTCTCTGATCCATATTTCTAAAATAAGGAGCGTAAAATCATGTACAAGATGAAATAGTGCCCCCACCGATGTCCATTCTTAGACACTTCCATTATGTGGTTGTCCTAAATAAAATGATCGGAACTAACAGATGATAAAACATAAACAGATGATCCACCATAGACAGGAACAGATGATAATTACTTGGTATGATGCCCGTACAATAATAATGATGCACAGAAACTTCGCTTCTGAGGAGTCACAATTGATATGAGTGGTCGGGAGGTGTCCTGATGAAACGCGATTTCCCTCCGTTTGCCAAAACAATCCGCTCCTGGGCGATTGTTTCCTCCAGACGGTCCAATTGCTAATCCCACCAAATTCATAGCAAAATCTCCCTGGTCGTCCCCCTGGTTAGGAAAGCATTTGCGTCGGCTCATTCGACCGCGTTTTCTTTTAGGGTTGCTGTAGCTGACCCATTCTTCATCACAGTCACCATCTGCTTTAGAAATGCGTGGAGTTTATTACCATTTAGTAGAAATTCGCAATTGGAAATTCAGTTCATGAAGTTTTTTATCGTTAACTTAGTGTAACTAACCTTCTTCAAGTGGTTGCAATCTTATTTTTTGCAATGCTTAGCTTCCGGTCAGACTCGACGATTTACACTATTTCATCGACATTCGATACAAATCGCTAAAAGCATCTATTTCAAATGTATTGACTTGTTCTTGACCTAATGTTTATTAAGGAAAGCAGACGTAGTGTTCTGTTAGTAAAAGAAAGACTATAAAGCTAAGGTTACCTTTAGTAAAATATGCTTTTATAGCAAGTGTATTTTTTTTAAATGAGTTTAAAGTATTAATTTAAACAAAATACGAATTAGGCTCAATTGAAATTGTTGCAGTCTCAATTTAACCATTGCAAAAAATAAGAAATACGTGTATATGTACAATAATTCAATCAAAGCTCGACGCGTGAAGTGGAATAATGTTACGTATACGCACTGTGTGATTTATTTGGAAATTATGAAAGTGACAGGCGTTGATTTTAGGCACACGCAAGGCACAGCATGTCTTGGAAGCAACAGCAAATCAATAAAAAAAAATCATTGTATATAAATACATATATATAACACATACAAAGTAACATTTTAATTCAGAAGCACTGCGGGCCTCACAGCTTTTAAGCAAAATGTAACCAAATATTACTGTGACAATATGTGGGCGTAAGCACAATTATAAATTATATTATAAATTATTTTAGGCTTTTGTAATATAATACATATGTATATATGTATGCAGTTTACTGCTTTGTGTAAAGCCCAGTAAATTGATACCCCTTAAGTGGCGCATGTTTCGTCCTTATGGTCACTGTCAAAGAGAAGATTAAATTTATTAAATTATATACAAATGCAAATCTGCGCTGATTTATGAAAGCGTTTTTTACTAACATATTTACATGCGTGTATATGTATTTAGCGCGTGTTGCGTGTTTGTCGACCACTCGTCGCTTAATTGCCAGCACATGTTTGTGGTGAATGAGAAATATTGCGTGAGTGAGCATTTATGGTTAGTTATATACGAGTATGTAAATATGTATTCACTCCTATAAATATTTGAAATTGATTTTGTTGTCAGTATGAGCCGCAAAAGAGTTTCCATTTCAGCACACACCTACACCTAAATATTTTATATTAATTCCTGCGCGGGAAATATTTATATATATGTATGTATGTATGTACATAAGAGGATACGCATATGTATATGTATACGCATTAAACTTGTCACACTATTTAAATTATATAAATTAATGCGACTGATTTATTGCTGCGTATTCATGCATATTTGTAAATTATTAACATAAATTTATCATTTTTAATCTTATTTATCATTTGATATATGTACATAAGTACATATAATATTATACCTTTATTTATTTACATTATTTAAGTAAATCAATATAGTATACATTTATATATACTCGTATGTAGCTGTCGCATATAAATAATTTTAATTCATATCAATGCTGATTTTGTGGAATTTATCGATTTCCCTGCTAAATGCGCTGGCAGCAACAACAACAGCAACAACGACAGCAAAATCAATAGCAATAGCAGCGTAGCAGCAGGAAATTAGCAATATGCTGTCAACAGTTGCGGTTTCACATTGTTGTGTAAATATTTTGAAGATATTTTGCGTTAATGTATGTAAATACAAATACTCACTAACATGTTTGCACTTTCCCGACACCTTCGTTCACTATATTAAGCTGATTTAAAACTAATTAATAATTTTGGTTTTGTTTGTTGTCACTTTTGCGTCAAACGCACGAAATTAACTCAGAAATGTTTATAATTTGAATTTTCTGCGAAAAGGATTTCTGTGTAAGTGACAAGCGCGAAACTGCCCACATCAACATGGTCTAACAATGTAATTGTTAAAGAGGTCTGAAAAGCTCCGTTAGAGGAAAACTGGCAAGATTAAAGAGCAAGCCATACCGACATAAAGATTTGTACTGGACTTTTGAAGATTTGTGAAGGCGTGTGTACTAATTAGCTCCCGAGCAAGGGCAAATCAGATCTTTATTATCATATGTGTCAAATGCGTTAGTCTATAAACTGTGGTACAACAATGATCAACTTCAAATGGGAAACTAAGCGTGTCGGCACATACGCTGATCAGTATCCACAAAGAAGCTTATAAACACAGAGGACCAGGATTTGTCGTAAATGAAATTCTTCACTCGTTTAGTTGCCCATGATAAAAGTCAAACCAAGCTTCGGCAAAAGCTTGAAGCTAATCGGCTTGAAAGTAACGACAACCTGGTTATAGGTAAATAAGTTCACTTGTTTTCATACGAGAAGCACCCACTTACTTCTAAGATGTGAGCGCTGTTGGTATTATGGAGGTCATAAATGAGACGAATTTATCTCTTTGTTCATAAAAACGGATATCTACTGGATGGTCAACGATCTTTCGAGTGATGGCCCACCAATCTCTCACAGCGTGAAAAATTCAACTTGATGAGACAAGCTGCTCCTCATATCAAGCTCGTTCCATGAGCCTTAGATATGATTTGGCGGAGAAATGATTACTAAATTCGGGATTTTATTTCCTAATGATGTATCTAACTTAAAGCCTTAGATCAGAGGGCTGTGGTATTCGCCGATGGTCTCAATAAATATGAGTCATGCTCATATATTTACAATCATGTAAGCCACTGAGTGGCTACTCAAATCTTTGGTGGCAGGACAAACAGTTATGATATATTCCGACAGTCAAGCTGCCATAAGATCTCTACAAGGTAAAAGGACCACAGCAATCTAGGCAAACCTTCTACTAAATGCTACACTGCCGTGATCTGGCTTGGCATGGCAGAAGAATAGCAAAAGAATCCTTCTATCTGATGCAGATTTATCTTTGCCCACGTTAAATAGCAGGCATACAAACAGATCACTATTTAATGGGTCTTCACGGGAAAAGAATGGGCCACCATTCTAATGATTTTTTTAGCAGCTGTAGGGACGAACAACCAAATAATAAAGAGAAGCTCATTTTGCCCACGGAACAGCAGGGCATCACACTAATGATAAAATATTACTATATGCGTGGTTGTTTGTTAGGAGAATTTTTTAGCCAGCGGACAAAATTTATCTCTAAAGAAACATTGAACTTCCAATAACTTTTTCTTCTTCTTTATTGGAGTTGGCAACTCTTACGCGATTATAGCCGTAATGGAACTTTCAATAGCACAACTCGCAAATACAATTCATACTAAATTCTGCAAACCATTATTCGATTCAATTGAAGCAATAATGCTATCTGAGCCCACTTTTACTGAAGTTGAAGTTGGAATTTTTGAGAAATGGGTATTGCAATGCATGTAAGATCTCTTACGTACTACCGATGGTGAGAACCGAATACCACTCATAATAACCATGACCTCAGCCTTAACCTCAACTTGACATAACTTATCAATACTAAATAACAAAAACTTGCCAATAAATATTTAAATTTTACATCATAAATCTATTTTAATAATTTAGTACAAACCTACATATGTATGTACCATATATATAGATATGCCACAATTCATTAAATAGCTGACTAAATGCCATTAACTAATTAAATAATTTATAGTAATTTATAACAATATTCCCTGCATGAGATCATACATACATATTTAATATATTTTGTAATTTATTTGCAATTTACAATAACAATAAATATGATTTATAAACCTATGCATTATAAACCAATGAACAAAACAAGATTTCAACACCTTTGTACAATTTTGAGTTATTGTCTTAAAATAAGAAAGCGTTGTTGTAAAATTAAACAAATAATCAATTAAGTGAAATGAGCTTAAAACAAAGATAAGCAAAATTATAAATAACAGTAAAATTACACAATTTATGGTACGTACATGCATACTCGTACATATCATATAACTACCAAGCTGGTAATTCTCAAACTAGTCAGAAAAGTATTAGTTTTTTACTAGAGCTTACCAACGCAAAACTCACTACCAATAAAAGTGGCAAACTGGCGGAAATTATGAAATTTACCGATAAATGCTTCATTTCAATTTATTTCATACTAGATGACCCGGCCATACGTGCTTGCATCTTTATGTATTTTGTTCAATTTAGATTTTATTTATGTTAGCAGGTGATAACTAAGCTTAAAGTATTGTAAAATTTTGGTTGGTTGGTTGATGTGGCTACCGGACATCAGCTCACCTAGGCCACAAGCGGACCCATTGCGATACCACTGAGGATCCTAATGACCCCCATCCGATAATCGAACCAGTTGCCGTATCTTGGTCGCCGCTATCTCTCTAAGGTGGTCAAAAATTGCTGCCACTAGCGACAAGTGGGCATCCCTAAATCGTTATATGTCATATTGTGCAATATTTCTATATATGCTAGTGAAAAATTAAGAAAATGCCACGAGAAAGTGAGAAAAATTAAATTATAAATTATATAAAAAATATGAAAAAAAAATAAACAGATACAGCTTATAGAATACAAAAAACATACCTCGCTTGTTGTATTTGTCGTATTTCAATTTTACATGGGAAACAACACAAGTATTTATGGTATATGATAGTCATAAAATATAAGACACAATAAGACACCGTGTGAATACTCTATATATAATACAATAATAAATGTGTTATTTACATACAGACGTGGCCAAAAATAAAAATTAAATTATAAGAAATGAGATTTAACATATAATATCCGTCACTAGATCTTTACGTCTGTTGAAAAATCAATATTTTTCTATGATTAACGGTGTGATCAAGGCTACGCCAAATCAAGTCTTACCAGAAAATCCTAGAAAAATTAAATCTCCTGAAAGGGGGAAATGGACCTTAACTTTGATACACCAGTTGACAGTATTGAGATATTTACTGATGGATCGAAACTTGATAAAAGAGTTGGAGGAGGTGGTTTCTCAAAAGCTTAAATTACTCTAGAAAGGATATTTTTATTTTCAGCTATGGCCGGGCAAAAATTAAGTTACTTGGGTTGCTTATAACGATTTCAAAAATTGTACTGGACTGACGCCGACCTGTGCAAGAGATGGCCAAACATAAAGGATTTTCTAGATGCTTTTTCAGGTCATTGTTCTGTAGAAGGTTTTCTCTCATTTGGATTTCTGGAAATAGGGCAAGGTTGAGGAACTTGCCGGTCAAACCAGGACCAATGTATGTTTTCTTCTACATGCTAACTACTACTTGGCCATTCTGAAGACCCGGGCTCGATAAACATCCAAAATTATAGAAAATTAATTTTTCTAATTGCGGTTGCCCCTCGGCAAGGAATCTTAAGCCTTCTGAGTGTATTTCTGACTTGAAGCAAAGGCTTCTCATAAAAATCCATCGGCTGTTCAGAGGCGGCTTAGTATAAATTGTAGGTCCCTCTATTTGCTGGAAAAACATCAAGATGCAAAAACCACAAATTAGAGGAGGAGCTCGACCGAAAATCGCTTCAGCGGCTACAATGCCAATTATATATATAACTGCTACTCAGAGACTTTACTTATGAGCAGACCGAATTAAAATGAAACCAAAGTTTTTTAAATATGGCCGAAATGTGACCGGAAAAGGCCACACGAAAAACACTTTCCCCAAAGAGCGACTATCCTTTAAGTTATAGGAGTATTAACAGGTCAGTGTTTGATAGGACAACATGCAGCAAGGCTAGGAGCTCCCTTCAAGAAATACTGTGGAAGTTGTAAGAACCATGGGGAGGAAGAAATGGTAACTTATCTTCAATGTGACTGCTCCGCCTTGAGCAGAGCTAGGGTCCAATATTTTGGTATAAAAAACTGCAAACTATTTTGATAATTTTGAACTAGTACGAGGTGGGTATATTTTACACCACAAACTAACAGTATCTCTCTCATACTGCACATCCGTACGTTCGTTGCTGACTAGTGTAATTTAGCTGACATACCATTTGACGTGTGCCTTTGACTGCAGTACATATATATTGTTTTGAATTAAATTTCATGCCAAATAAGCACAAGCCTATTAATTATATACAAACCACAGCAAAGCTTAAGCACTGCTGTGATAAATGAATAACTTAATGAGTGGAAATATGAACTAGTCATTTGTACGGAAAAAGGATATGCCTGTATATGAAGTGCAGTGTCGAAAGGACAAATCAAATGTAACTATTGTAAATGCACACACACACATTCATATAGATACATATGTAAGTAAGCATTTAAGTGAAAGGATGCTACACAAAAGCATTAATTACAAAACTTTCTGCCTTCACGCAAATCATTCTCAAAATAAGCCGATGATGACATTAACCACAACTTTAAAGTTTGTTTGCGGATATCTAAAGAAAAAGCACAAAAATTACAGAGAAATTTCAAAATACAATGGATAGTATATTGCCTGTATTTATGTGTTTGTCTATCTGTGCACGCAAACAAAAGTTGTGCTCACCACTGGACACATAGCAACAAGAGTCTGTCTGTAAACTGATTTCGGCAAAGTAATTAAACGAACTTTTAATGATGTTGACATTTTGGTAAAACCTCAGTGAAGTACTGCCTATTTACGACCAAACTAACTGTTGGCGTTTACACATTTTGCAACATAATGAGTTTTTACTAATTTTCAGTAAAATATTTTGTGTTTTCTTTGTTTGTATGTTTGCATGTGTGTTTGATTGAGGCGTGCGAAGGCTGTTGCTACAAATGATATGCGTGCTCATATAATGAGTTTCTGCTTTACATATTTTTTCGTTGATTTTAAATGATCTCTGTTGCTTTTAACAGCCAATTTGATAGGTTAAATGGACTTTGAGGTTTGTTTGGAAATTTGTTTAATTTTTTTTAATTATTTTATAAAACTTTGCTTCCCTAATGAAGGACTATAAATATGGAAGTGGACAGAGTAGACAATCGCTGAGAAACTCTAATTGAAACTTTGAGTACACGGTGACGTCGACTACATTACACGCGCTCTTTTGACTACTTAATTTCTTAATTAGTTGTATATGATATTATGTTCGATCAGAAGAAGAAAATTACGAGAAGACAATGTCGCTCAGATTGCTCGAATTCGAGATGCAACACACACTATGTGGATTTCTACATCAGATTTCACAAATTCTAGTTATGAAATATCACAAAATTATTAGCAAATTTTATAAAAAAAAAATAAATGTTTAATTCTTACAAATTAAAATTTTTTATAAAAATAATTTTAGCTTTCAAAATACAATTATTTTGGTGCATTCAAAAAAAAAAACATTCGATAAAGTAACAGACTTCTATATTTCATATAAAAATAAAGTAGTAAAATAATTTAACAACGAATATATGTATGCCAATTAAGAAATAAACTTAAAATTAAAAAATAAATAATTTTAATTATCTTAAATTACATATTTAAAAATTCCTTAAGAGTCGCCCATGCCAGCCCACACCTGCTCTGAAACCACCACCAGACGCCACTCAAATTTGAAAAAAAAAAAAATAAATAATAAAAACAAACACAAATAAAAAAGTATAACATAAATTAAAAATCGCAAAGAAAACATACTTAAAAACCCACGTATCGTTAAAATGTTTATCATGCCATTTATGAAACCACAAAAGCGAAGTGCATACTTGTTTTAAATATCTTTTTTTTACCATATAATCATGCATATGTGTACATGTGTATGTATATGAGTATATATGTATGTATACTTGTGCACTCTTTTATTTTGAATGCAGCGTTGCGTTCACGGTCTTTAATTAAAGTGTCGAGTATTTGCCTAAAAGGCACTTTCAAAGCGTTGTCGCTGGCATGCCACCGTATACCACGGCGTATGAGTGATATACCAGTAAATGCTAGTATATAAAAATGTTGTGCCTTAAAGGTTTTCACAAAAGCATGCACACATTTACATATTATTATAATTTCTTTTGACTACCACTTTAGTGTATTATACATATATATATATGTATGTATTTACAGAACACTGTAATTTTTTCCAAATAAATGTACTCTCACTTTCATACCATAAGGATATATATTAATGTTTTTATATTTGCGCGCTTGGCGTGCGTTTTGCTCATTTCTATTATCACATTTTTTTTAATATATTATTTTTATTTTGTAATACGTACAAATTATGCTAATTATGCTTTTGCATTGAATGCTTGGCTGTCTCTGCAGAGAAAAAATAAAATTCTTTTCATAAACACGTTGATTTCATTTTTAAACCTTTTGATAATTCGCCTTTTTATTCCCCTTTATAAGTGTGTGCTTATGTATCAGAAAAACGGTTTGCTTTGAAGCATCTCTTTCTTTCTTTTTTGTAACTTTGTTTGTGCCTTTTTAATATTTTGATTGCCAAAATTTGATGGCTTTACTTTTATCTGTAATAAAGGACTGTCGTTAATGAGGCTTTCGTTTCAATTACAAGGGAAATAATTTGTGAACACATTAAAAGTCATAGAGGAATTTATTATTGTAGAGGGTGGAGAAATTTGTAATAATTTATGAGAAATTTGGTTAGTACAATGTGAAGCTTTTAATTTATTTAATTTTTATTGTATGTAGTTTTTGATGTTATTATTTTTATTTAACTTTAAAATCAAACATTGGAGACTTTAAGGGGTAGACTTCCTAGAGTATTGTTTGAAATATTTTAACTACACTCTACGTCAATCCATATGCACTCAGAGCAAAAATAAAATAATGACCATACCAAATTACACTTTACCTCACTTGTTAGACCCATTTTGGTATATGGCTCAGTTGTATGGAGTCGTTACTATCAATTGTTTAATGATGAATTGGAATCTGTACAAAAGCAATTCCTACTATTCGCGTTGAGAAATTTAAACTGGTATGCGAGTAAGAACCTGCCTTCTTACAAAAGTCGTTTACTGCTGATTAATATGCCTAAACTCCACAGTCGTAGAAAGATGCTTGGAGTTTAATTTTTAACTAAATTCATAAAAGGTGTTATCAAAAGCACTGTTCCTACTTAGCAAGTTTAACTTTACCTTTTAAGATCATCTAGACACTTTAGGCCCCTTTCATTGTGATTATGCAGAACAAACTTTGAAATGATCGAACCTTTTAGATCTTTTTATAAAGATTTTAATAAACATTTTGCCAACATTGATTCCTCTGACTCGCTTTTCTGTATCAAAATATACTTACTGAGTGCTTTAAACAATTAAGTAAATTTCTTTCCCTTCTTCCTTTATAATTTTTCAATGTAAGAGGCAAGTGTAGCCGTGATCTTCCGCGATCGGTTCCCGGTTCCCGGCTCAGGGCAGACCGGACTTTCACTGTTTTTCGGTGGATTTTTCGATTATCCTTCCGACACGCTATTAGGTCGGTAACGTGTGGGTTTCCACAGCTCGCAGAGCTGGTAGGAGCTGCACAGCTGATGTGAATGAGAAAGAAACGATCACTCATCTTCTCTGCAATTTATTTATATTTATTATATTTCAAGAAATCGGAAGTATATTTTTTTGGTGTTCTATTCAAAATAGCTGACGTCAAAGTTTTTCATTAATTTTATAAAATTCAACAAAAAGTCGGAGGATTGAACAACAAAACTCTATCGTCACGACGGATTCTATAGAGGCATACAAAAGTTGACGTCTCTCCATCGGATGGACTAAGTTAACCTGTAACGTTGCTCTCAAAAAACAGTCATCCAACATATTTAAATTTAAATGGTTTTTTTCATAAGATAATAGGCATACTCTGATTTGTAGTAATAACAGAACAAATTATCCTAAAAAAGTGGTTGAGTTTAACCTAATTTTCACCTTTTTTGTTTCCTACTCTCCGCTAAACTCAGCCAAAATGAAAATATTTATTAAGAGTTAAGCAAATTTAATTAAAATATATGAGAAGTCACTTTCCAGCAATTTTCCCTAAAATCAAAACCAACATATTCGCAACAAAGTTGGAAGTGTCAAGTGTCGCCATAACTACAACAAAACAAAAAAAAAACTGCTTCATAAGCGCAAACGCTCCAATAAGCCCGTATGCGAGTAGTATTTGTTTGTGAGTCATTAAAAAGCTGCTAAATGAAGCACTTTAAATGCAAAGCATACTAAAGTGTGCCGCAAACTTTGTCAACTTAACAGACAAATGGAATGCAATGAATGCCAACTGCCCACCGACGACACTCAACTGACGACTGACGTCCGCTGAGTGGAGTTCAGAACACAAACTGACCAGACACCTCGTACACTCATGTGATCTATACACAACTTCTGATATTTGTGCGCCTACATTTTAGTTTGTATGTAAAGTTGTTTATCTAACGCCCGCATTTTCAATAGCGAATGGTTGAATACTCAAAGCGAGCATTTGAAAGGATCTGACTATGAGTGCAGTGCAACGGCCACAGCCAATGCTTTTGTATAGCGGTTTGTAGTGCCACTTAACGTAAAGTACTCTGTCAACGCTATTTTGATTTATGACAGCAATGAGGCAATCCAAAATGTGTTTGCATTTGAGTATGTGTGTTGGTAGAAGTGCGAACAAGTCGCCTGGCGCCTATGCATATGTATGTATGCATATGTAAGTATTTGTAGTTATGAAATTGAAATGATGATTGAAAACAAATTTACAAAACTCAGTTTGCTAACTGACACTGTGGATGACCAAAGATATCACATATATACACATGTACAAGTATGTTCGGCATATGTACATTTATAATTAGGGTGTTCGGTATTTATAAAATGAATTTTTAATTTTATTTATATTGTATTTTATAAAGAAAAAATATTCCTTCTATTACAACTTGGATTTTAATTTAATTTCTGATAAAAAAAAAACTAAATAATCGAAGGTATAAATACCTTTTTAAGAAAATTTAAATTGCAATATGCCACACAAATGAATTAAAAATGCAAAATACGCTTTGTAACCGCTAAAGCGATTTTCGGACAAGGATTCGAAAAATAAAAAATCTTGCCAATTTATTGAGTCACTCTAACAGAAAAAATGGTTAAAAATCATTTTTGACTGAGAAAATTTAATCAAAATATTGTATACTGCATTAGAAGAATAATAATACCGCGCTAAATGATCCACACAGTGTGGCAACTGCTTCTTGATTCCCTGTACTACGCCAATGTCACCGTATATCTCACTCAGCTCATCGTTCCATAGGCTTCAGTATTTGCCGTTGCCAACGCGAAAAGGACCATAAATCTGACACATAACCTTCCTCTCGAAAACTCCCCACGCAGACTCATTAAATGTGAGCATCATTTATAACTTCGCACCAAAACTGATTCTGCCTTAGATTTCAAGCGTGACATCATTGTTGGTGTTAATACTTTTTTCAAGATATAGTCGCGAATGCATTGACTGTTTGTTTGAGTACAGACGATATTTCGTTTTTCCCTCGTTCACTAACAGAGCAATACTTTTCGCTTCCTTATACAGTCTGGAGAAAGCAGAGCTCACGGCGCGGTTGTTGAGGCCAATAATATCGATATCATCCGCGTACGTCAGTGTCTGTACACACTTATGGTATGGCAGATTGTGTGACCTCTATTCACTCTGTAGCAGTCACCTTGTCAGAAATCTAGTTTGGTACCGAACGGCTCAGAGAAGTCAATCCCGATCCTGACGGAGATTTTAGTGCTGCTTAAGGTCAGTTTATATAGCGTATAAATTTTGCACGGATACCAAATTCAGACATAGCGACTTAAGGGCAGCTCCTCTTCGTGCTGTCGAAGGTTGCTTTAAAATTAACGAAAAGGTGGTGGGTGTCAATGCTCTTTTTAGGGATCTTTTGCAAGATTTGACGCTTGGTGAATATCTAGTCAATGGTTGACTTCCCAAGTCTAAAGCCACACTGATGAGTTTTAATCTTTCACACAAACCAATCGGTATGAAACTTACCAGGTGTGTTAGTTGAAATTTGCCGGGTTTTTCTAAAAAGAAAACACTTAATTTTCAGAGGAATCTCAAAATTTTTTTATTCAAAGTATTGACCATTGATTTCTACACAATTCGCCCATCTCTCAGCCAAATTATGGATACCATTCCAAAAAATCTTTTTCTCTTTCGAGACAAACCATTCGACGAGCCATTTTTCGACATCTTCAAAATTAGCGAAGCACTGCTCTGCAAGGGAGTGTCCCATCGATGCAAAAATGTGATAGTCGGACGGGGCGATGTCTGGAGAGTACGGCGGGTGCGATAATATTTCCCAATTAAGTGTTTTTAATGTGTCTTTCACCAGTTTAGCGGTGTGAGACGGCGCATTGTCATGGTGCAAGATAACTTTGCCATGTCTTCGGGCCCATTCCGTCCATTTTTCGATCAACGCATGATTCAAATTGATCATTTGTTGTCGATAGCGATCCGTGTTTACCGTTTCACCAGGTTTTAACAACTCGTAGTACACCACACCACACTGGTCCCACCAAACACGGAGCATTGTCTTACGGCCAAAGCGATTTGGCCTTGCAGTCGATGGGCCAGCTTCACCAGGGGAAAGCCATTATTTTTTTCGCTTCGGGTTCTCAAAATAAATCCATTTTTCGTTCCCCATGACAATTCGATGCAGAAAAGATTTCCTTTCGAATCGTTGAAACAGCATTTCACAAACGGTTTTTCGATTTTCTATTTGTCTATCGTTCTATCGTTCAGCTGGTGTGGCACCCATTTTCCATACTTCTGGATCTTACCCACGGCTTTTAAACGTTGGCAAATTGCTCCTCGAGTCACATGTAGTGTTTCTGGCGATTTTTGCTGCGATTGGGTTGGATCAACATCTAATAACGCCTGCAATTCTTCGTCTTCGAACTTTTTCGCTGCACCAGGATGTTCATTGTCTGTTAAATCGAAATCTCCACTTTTAAATTGACGAAACCATGTCTCACATGTTCTAATCACTAGAGCATGTTCACTATAAGTTTCTACCAGCAACCGGTGAGCTTCAGCTGCTTTTTTCTTTTGATGAAATAGGAAAAGCAACGAATGCCGCAAATGCGATTTACTTGGAACGAAACTCGACATATTCACTGAGGTAAACAAATATGACGCTATTATTATGTCAATAGGAAAAAATGACATACATGCCAAATCATAGAAATTTATACATATTGCTAGCGACATCTACTAGTAAAACCGACACACTTCAACAAACACACCTGGTATATGCAATATTGAGGAGGATTATCCTATCCTCGGATCACTTTAAAATGCCACTCAGTAGGCTGGAGTAGTTTTGCTTCCATAAATTGAGTAGCTAGATCACATCTCTAGGTTCTACAAGGACAATCAGAATTGCAATCAATTAATATTTATCTATTGAAAATTGATTTTTTTCCAAAATAGCCTAAATAATAGAATAGCTTTATGTGAAAATAAGTAAATTAAAATTAAAAGGAATTATTATAAAGCCAAAGCCTGGCGTACGTCATTTTATAAAACCGGAAAATTTGTCTGCACCCAACATAGATAAGAACGATAACGTGAATAATAATGAAAAAATGAAAAAAGAGCAAATTAAATACAAATACAGTTTGAAGGTGTCAAGTCTGTTATTTTTTTAGAATGATTTTTCAAATAATCACTCTCATGCCGTACAATTTTAGTGGTAATTTCCTAATTATAAAATATTGTGAAATAGTACATGTTATCTAAATTGGCAGAACTAATTAATTATTTTAATAAAAAAAAACCCAAAATATCTATCAAACCATATAGAGAAAACCAGCAATTCTTTTCACTATTGGGAGTCCAAATAAATTCGGTACGTTTTCAAAGGTGGCTCTACCTGCAATTTGTAACCGATCTTGGAATACATGCGGGAAGTGTTGATTTTCTATTTTAATTGAAAGAAAAGTGCTGCTGATGCCCTTTGAACGCTTATGAAAGCTTATGGTGACTCTGCGCGGACAAGTCACGTAGAGAGTGGTTTGGACGCTTCAAAAATGGCGTTTAATGACAAATAGCGTCTTGGCCAAACCAAATAGTTTGAAAATTAGGAATTAGAGGCTTTATTAGATCAAGATATATGCCAACTGGGCGAAACCATTGATGTGAGGCCTACTCTTCAAATAATGCAAAAGAGCTGTCCATTGCATAAAAATTGACCAGAATCGAAAGAATGGCATGACAAGGTGATTTTACAACATGACAACACTCGACCCCACGTGGCTGTAACGGCCAAAAATTATCTGAGAATACTAAAGTGGAAGGTCTTACTACATCCGCCATATTCTCTAGACCCTCCAACTAATGATAAACTAGACCAATAACTTGAATGATGTATTTTTTACCTTTTTCTTAATAAAAAAAGCACTTTTTGGAATTCAAAAAACGAATAGAAATATTTTGTATACACAATTGCGAATTCCATTTTCATTAATATTAAATAATTAATTTAAAAAAAATATATACCTATATCGTAATTAAAGCTTGGTGATAAGACTTTCAAATGTCAATTACTTTTTATGTGTTTTTCTATCAAATCTAATAGGCTTCACATCATCCACATGCATCATACACTTTCGTAGTCAAATTCATTTTTAACGAATGCGGCTTGCCAGGCAAAAGTTCAAGTGCTGCTGCTCAAGAGCTCAGCAGTTTAGATGAGATACTGCTTATGTGATATATTTATTTATTTTTTTTCATTTTAGAACATATGTATATTTGTGTATATGCTAACTTTTGTGACTTTTATTTACGAAATCCGGACGTTTTTTCGAGTGATGTCATAAAACTCAAATTTCGAATGAATCAAGTGTGGAAATGCTGAAAAGACTGCTTGACAAACAGCATCAGAGCGTAGAGAGATGACCACACGCAGTGGCTATTGCTTGCACACAAACATTACATATAAACAAACAAATATGCGCATGGAAGCCCACCTCAGACGCCTGTGGTCTCACACACATATACATAATATCTCTATGCAACTTGGCTAATAGAATTCCTACTCCAACCGAAATTTCTTCTTCTTCTTTGAATATTTGTTTGTTGCTATATTTATGCATATGTATATGTTTTTGTGTGTGCTTGCACAAATGCACTGGCGTGAAAATAATTTGCCTCTAATGGACACATTCGAATTTGGTACGTGTCATTCGGACAAGTACATGACCTCATTAATGACAGACGTGACACTTAAGTGCCAAATGAGTATTTGACAAACCGAGAGCGCACCGAACAGCCAAGAGTCGCTGCGGTAAATGCATAGAACTTGCTAACAGATACTCACACAACACACACACACACACACACATACACTACACATAGCCATCTTGGAGTACGCTTGCTACCGAAACTCTTTGACTGCAATCGCTAAAGAACTTAACAAGCGACACTGCCGCAGCAAATTGCCGCATTTGATGATGATCACTCGATGGCGTTGATGGCGACAGCAGCAAATCATTTGGGGAAAACCCAAAGTGAAAAGTTTCCAGCTAAGATGAAAAGTGCAAGCAAAGAACATCATTATGAGAAAGTTTTTCGTACGTTGCCGCATTTGGGGAAGTACACAAAATGGGACACAGCCATTCGGTTGGTCAAGCACGGAATGAGTTTATGTGAGTTCGAAACTACATAAGTGTGTGTGTGTGTGTGTGTGTGAACTGCATGGCTGTAAAGCTTAGCATCTGAAATTATCTGAAAATGTTTGACTGTTTAACTGCGGGATATTCGGTTTATTGGTCAGAGTGCACTCAGCGTGAGCACTGCAGTTTGTGCTTAATAAGTTTACGCTTGTCTATTCTGCTTATAGCTGCAGCACCTTAAATTAATTGTTTGAAAACAGTTTAGAATTTTGGGAAAACGCTCTCTTTGTTCGGTAGAATTTCCTTCTTAATAGGTGAGGTTTGGTTATATTAGTAAGCTTTTACGTCTAACGTAGTCCTCATAGTCCTTTCTGATGTCAGATTGTGATTAAATTTAACTAGAGTTGAAGTAGTCGTGCACAAAAGCTAAGTGGTTAGCCTTGCATACTGCCATTTGTAAGGCCGGAGTTAGAGAAATAGTTCGTGTAATATCTGGAATTACAGAAAATTAGTTTTTTCTTAATTTCGGTGACCCCTCATAAAAAGCCTTCGACCATTCGGAACTGTACGTCTCTCCATTTGTAGGAAAAACATTTAGACGCACACCACAAATTTTTGTGAACTTTAAGAGAGCTTTGATATCCAATCTCCACATTTCCTCTAGCCCATTGAACTCCATAGCTCCACACTGACTAAATACGAGCTCTATTTAAGGACAGAAATGAAGGAAGCAATGAGCATCCTGTTGGCTTCTGCTGCGAGTAGATTGTGGTCTATCATGAGGCTAAACCACCGTTTTGCAGTCCTTTTGAAACCATGTAAGCAAGAAATGTGTGTGCCTCCTTTGCTGTTGTTGACAGTTTTCATATGTAAGTGGGTTCGTGCAGTCTTATCTAGCTCGGCAGCTTACCTTCCCTAGGAGATCTCCACCAGGAAAGTACTGCAGTACTTCGAAGCCTCGGATCTATCTCAGTACCGGCGCTCACTCCAGGAACCATTTTACATTCGTTCTTATAGATTTTGCAACATCCGTTGGAGGGTTTAAACCTTTAATACTCTAAATTGATTTTTGTTTTGTTTTGTTAAATAGGCTGTTTCAAAACTATGGACTAAAAGAAGAAAAATGTTAAATGAGTCCGAGTCTGAGTCGAGTCCATATAGCTAGAAGTTAAATCTTCTCCAAATCTTAATTCCGCTTGACTCTCACAGAGCAGTTCAAGCCTCTCGTCTGCATTACCCTACTTACAGTGATTTGGAACTTTGATGCTGGCAAAAATGGTCGACGTTGATTTCGCGGGTGTTCGGATGTGAAAACTCTGTGGTTATATAAATTGTTTTCAACTGGATAACAATTTTTTTCATCCTAATTTTGTCCTACAAATCGCCATCACCACCACCATATGTAGATAGGTATACATAGAGGGTGCCTGACGGCATAACCAGGCTTTTGGAGGCCCATTATGAAAGCTCCAGAACTGGAGGGAACGTTGTTATGTCCTCTCTGAATCACACCGTGATTTTGGTAATGATATTTGATTTAAAACATTTTATATGTCGTTTGAGTAAGTTCCCAGCCAGACTATTTTATACCCATGCGGTTAACTAGCTCTAATGAAACTGGATTACTGTGATGAAGAATTGTTTGAAGACGCATTAGTTAAGCAGCGCCTTATACCCTGGGTCATCAGTTTTAAATGTAGAAAATTCCAGCAACATCACTTTTGACATATCCATTTTATTTCTGCTGTGTAGCTAGAATCTGGTTAATAGCCGTTCCGCGGATGTTGTCACCTTAAATCTTGAAGCTAGTCTAAGCTGCACATAGGTACTACCCTTACACCCAGACCAACTTTACCTCCTGTCTTGTCTGTTTTGAATGAAAGCCGGACTGCTCTGGTTTTTTTATTGTTTAATGTAATTCTGCACCTTTTGGGCCTCCGACTGTAGAGGAATGTAGGTCTGAGTGCTCACAGTGCTCACTACGAAAGTAAGGCTATCCAATTTCGGAAAGCTACAGGTATCTGTACGCTCTGTTCGAGAATAGTAATTTAAGGATCCCCAACTGTACTGATCCTCAGCACAGGTTATACCTTTTATGTATCCCTACAATGAAGACTCATCTTAGCTGTGAACTATCCAACTACAATATGGGTAAATTGCTTGCGGTCAGTCCTTGCATCCTTGAGGAAAACTAAGAAAAGAATTTTTGCCACATAAAACTTTCAACATTTTTAAAAAAATCGTATACCAGGTTTTGTTTAATTTATCTTACTAAATTTCCTATACACCTCTTGTCTGTTTAAAGCGCCCTCACAATCTGCACCATTATTAATCACATTTTAATTATTACCAAATATTCGCCTTATTAAAAATGTTATTTGGAAAATTAATGAAAGAAAAATTTGCGCGTATAAATTATTTTACGGCTTCGCTACCGAACTTACCAATAAAAATTTAAATAATGCCCACAACATAATTATACACTCCACCAGGAGTGGGCGTTCGATAACCGCACACATGTGCTGAATTCTGGCTGTTTGCGCTCGTTTGTTATTCATAACCTGCAGTGCTTTTGTTCCATTGATTAAGGGCTACCAACGCTGGCGGCCAGTAAAATGCTCCTACAAGCAAATGTGCACGTACATAAATAAGTAAGTAGGCAGGCCACACCACCCTGTGCGCCTGCTGAGTTTGGTTGAGCAACCGTCTGTCTGCCCACGCACCTAGATATATATAAATATATTTATATGTTTATAGGAGTAGATCTCACAGCCGATGGCGCGTACTTGTTTATTGTATCAAAGTTTTATTAAGAATTTTATTGTTCAATGAATCGCCACTGAAGCGGAAATCGTTGCGGAAGTTCGCGATATACTCAACACGGCAGATAAATATGCTCGCATGTGTGTGTGCGTGGATTTGTGAGTAGGCACCCAAGTCCATGCCAGATCACTTTATCAATGAGTCGACTTGCCTGGATCCATATTTACATCGAATTATGCTCCATATTTGCTTACGCCTTTCACAAACATATTTAAGTGTACATGCATACATACATATATATATGCGTAGCATATGTATTATAACGTGTATACGTATGTGTAGTAATTCCATTATAGACATTTATCGCTGGCTTCCTGTTTCAGCATCGCTTGGGATTTCACGTGTCGATAAATGTGGAAACAGTGCGGCGAACAGAAGTGGATGAAATCAATAAATAATAAAATTGAAGAGAAAAAGAATATGGTTCAAGTACAAGTTGTAAAATCGTAGAGCAAATGTTGGTAGCAATAAAGAGACCACGTCATACAGCAATGTATGTCAAGTGGATTCTCTTCTCTTATTTTTATTCACTGCAGTTGTTCATTTGCAGTTACATAGCAACTCAGTATGGTGAGCCAAGAAAAATAGTTTCAATTTCGGTCGTATGCAATATCGCAATTAGTTGGCTGCTTCTCGAGCAATTAACTTATTCACAAATTTGGCCATTTGTAGGCGAGCCAAAGTGAGATCATCATGATTTCGCGTAAGATTTTGGATCTACCCCATAAAAAATCTGCACTAATCAACTAACAGCATCAAAAGAGAAACACCCTCTAAGAATCAATATACGAACCCTTAAGTGGGTAGGTGCCGCGGCCCTTAGGCATGATTCTTTATAAAAATTAAGGCTTACATAACCGCCATCCAAAAAGAGAGAGGCCGATATGTGTGAGTATAAAGTGCTTGAGAAGCTGGCCCAGAGGGTTTTGATGCTTGAAAATCTATAAGGGGATACGGCGACTTATTGAAAGTATCAAGAGCTCGCGTTAGATCAATTACAAAGACGATTTGAGTTCTGTAAAATCTATAAGAAGGGAGATCTCACAGTCTGGCCTATTAGCATAAGATCAGCTAATTCAATATCGCATATTTTGGCTTATGTTATTAAAAGATTAAATTGCACCTCCAACGAATTGATTAGACTTTATCAGTAAGTAAATTCATCATAGACCTAATATTTACCATGCGTGAAGTCCTAGAAAATACCCATGAGAAAATTATCCACATTCATCATTTCACCGTTAATTTTAAAGCAGTTTTCTATACTTAGCTTATACGGCTGTGCCAACTAAGGCTAAAGCTGTGTTAGTTTTCGAAAATACCTATCCGTGGCGTTTGATAGCAAAAGAGTCTCTGCCGTGGGACTTCTTCAACTTAATGCTAGGACAAATAATACGAGCTGCAAATATATTAGGTAAAGTAAAAAGTTCGTTCGGTTTTTTTTTTAAGCAAATGGTTCCAAACGGTTTTGCTCACGTGACGGTCTGTTTCCACTATTTCTATGATTTTATCGCAATTTTCGACGACAGGCCTCCCGACGCGTGGTGCATCTTTGACATCGAAATTACTGGAACGAAATCTAGCAAACCACTTTTGTGCTACACGTTCGTTTACAGTATCGGGCCCATAAACTAAATTATCTTTTTCAGCCGTCAGCCGCTTTGGCTGCTTTTTCGCCTTGATCGAATAAAAATTGTAAAATTTAGCGAATTTTTTCTTTGCTGGTGTACATCTTTGACGAGCGCTCGCAACGTACAAAGTAAATCAATCGAAAAACTGTCAAAGACAAACTTTTAGCTCGAATAAACACGTTTTCAGCGCCGTATAGTATGACGTGATGCGACACGTAACACTAGTACTATGAACAATAACGCCATCTCTTGGATAAAAACCGAACGAAATTTTTACTTTACCTAATATATAAGCTAGTTATGTTCCAAATTCTACAAAAGCGTATAAAGTTTGAACCTTTGGCGTTATAGGTGAAATACTACAGCATTCAAAAGGTCGCCTGCCGATTTCCGTCCGTTTGAGCTGGTTATCGACCACTTTTTGGCACATATTGTGTGGCATCTCAGCCATAACTTGACGAATGTAGATTTTCAAGTGTTCAATAGTTAAGGGCTTATCCGCATAAGCACGGACTTTCGCGTAGTCCCTCAAAAAAAAAATGTCCAACGGTGTCCAATCGCACGATCTTGGAGGCCACTTAATATCGACGAGACGAGGGATAACGCTAGGAAATTTCTCTCATATTTGGTCTTATGTTATTCGATCGTATTGTATGGCATGTGGCATCATCTTGTTAAAACCGTATATTGTCCAAGTTATGTTCTTCATTTGCAGGCCAAAAAATATGTATTGTCATACGACCATAATACTCCGAATGGACAGCGACAGTCCAATTTCCTTTTCAAAGAAGTAAGGTTCGATTACATCTCCGGACCGAAGAACGCACCAGACAGTAAGTGGTTTTGAGTATAATTACATCAATTCCAAAATTTTGTTCGAAAACTCGTTGTGCACAGCTTGTCGTTCATGCCCCCAAACGATGTATATATCGCGTTGTGAATGGTCAGCTGGCTTCAGTTGCCGGATGTAGGTGTGAGTTCAAGTGCTCAATGTGCCATTATGTGCCGTAGGAAAGTTCATCTTGAGTACGTCGAGAAATAGAAACATTTTGGTATTCGTTTATTTGGCGAAATTGATAACCGTTTACAAATTTTTTCTCTCATTTTTAATAAGTTTGTATTGATGCACTAATGTTCTATTTCATTTACTAAGTGTACATATGTATCTAGTATATACATACCTACATATTTCATCAACTTTGTACATCATCTAATTACAATTTAGTTGAGCTCTTTTGCTGCCAAAGGCAAATATTGATTTACACCAAGTCACCGGCCTGTTTGGATTATTACGATGAATTCCCATAATAAATATGTAATGATTTGTTTTTGTACAGAGTCAATAAATGGATTTTAGAATTGCATATGAAATATTTGTGAATTTCGGACTTTATTTGTTTGCAATGCAAATTGTTTATTTGTTGTTTTGCTCATTTGAGCGATTGTCATTATTAATTTTGGCATTAAAATTATTTGTTTGTCTGATTTGCAGATTATGTATAAAGCTACATACAGAGTAATTCATTTGTTGCACAATATTTATATATAAGTTTTTTATTTACGCAGAGACTTGCCTTGTGCTGCACCAACTAAGAACTGACAGTTGTTGCTTTTCCACTAAAGTTCAATAAAGAGCTTTGAATTATTAATGATTTGATTACCTTAAATAGCCACAACACACTACTCGGCAAAAATTCAAATAATAATTAGTTGGTTTAACTACAAGTTTATTTATGAATATTTTATAGAAATTTAAATAGATTTTAATCTATAATAATTTAATAATTTAAAGTGGCTTATTCCTTAAATGATTTTCCTTGGAATCGCACCTAATCGTGCTTGGCAGTTATGACCTAAAGCCAAACGTAAAGTTTGTATTGATATTTAGAAATTATATTTACATTAAATATTATATATAAAACCACTGAAGCGATTTTCAGCCGAGTTCAGCCTACAATTCGTGGTATGTGTCTTGATGTTTGGCAACAAATGGAGGGACCTTCAGATTATAAGCCGCTTCCGAATGGCTGGTCTTGATATACCCTACCGATGTGACACCGCAATCAAAAAAAAATACCTTAAATTTTTGTTTAATGATGAAAAACTCGATAGAAAAATTAAATTGGGGTAGATAGCAGAAATATTACAGATTTGGAAAGGAATTACAAGCAGCGTCATTTGGAGAGTTGTAAAGATTTTTTGGACAAGACAACGCACACTTTTACACCGCTCGGTTTGCGAGAGATGCCTTAAAAGCTACTGAATATCCAGAAGTTGACCATCCACCCTTCAGTCCATACCTGGCTCCCAGTAACTTTTTTCTTATTTTAAATTTAAAAAAGGGGTTACGGGAACAAAGATTTTCAGACGGCAGTGCTATGAAAGCGGCCGTAGAAAATCATTTGAAAAGAAATCTAAAGAATATTTTTTCAGTGATATAAAGACATTGTATTCACGATGTGAAAAGTGTATTTCACTTGAGGGAGACTATATTGAAAAATATAAAAAAAAAACATATAAATATACAATTGTTTCATTAAGTACTTTAGGTCGCGAATTAGTCAGCTACCTCTCGTAACTACTCTGTGCTCTCTATATATGTTGAATAGTAAAAGAGAATCTCCACAATTTTTTCATATTTTTGAAAAAAAAACTTTGAATTAAAAATTACTTCTTATCAATTACATATTGACTATTTTTATATGTATCAATCAAGAGACCCAGCAGACAATTTTCCATGCCGGTAATAAGAGAACGAGTCGCCCTTGGCAACAAAATTATCGCCGCCAATATCGCCATCGTATCGATTTCTTCTTACCAACCATTCTAAGATGTCCGTCAAAAGCAACTCACCTAGTCGAGTCGTTTTCTTATTGCCTGAATGAGATATTTGCTAAATTCTCTTCAAGATGATATTTGAGCAATAACACTGGCTTTTATCCTTTTAAATAATTCATGTTTTTTTATTATTAATTTTGGGACATGAATTAGATGCTTTTGGAGAATAGTATTCGTGCGAAAGTCATCCGAGTTTGGAAAATTTTGGCAACATACTTCTAAAATGATACGAGAGAAAATATTTAGGGCTTAAGGACTTTGACTTCTAGACTTCATTTATCTTTTATGAGTGTCACCGCGAAATTACCAATCAGTGCTGGTTCCTCTTATGTACTGTTCCATGAAATAACAACACATTTGTACATATGCATGCTTCATTCATTTCATTCATTAGAACCGATTCTTTATCCACTAGTTCCTTAATAAACTTGTCAAAGGCTGCTTTCTCACTGAAGGACGTGACAGGAAGGTAAGAAGACTATGAAGTACCAGGTTGAAGGTTTTTTAACTCTTCTTTAGGATTTCACGTCGGCCAAAAAATTTACATTTAAGAGGTTTATTTTATTATCACTGTTAACTGAGAGTATCTGGAAAAAAATTATGATCACTACGGCAATAAATCGGCGAGTTGCCTATTTGCTTCCATTGCTGATTGTTGCCTATTTCTTATGTTTTGCATTACAGGGGTTTTTTTTTTTTTTTGAGACGAAAATAGATGTTAGTTAGATGACGCAAGGTCTGAACCATAAAGTGGGTGCATAAAATCTACTATAGTGTTCCCCTTTGACTATTGCATTATAGCCAGCTTCATTATTGAAGAAATTTTGGGTCTAAACAGTGGCTTGTGGTTTATAATCACACCAAATGCGAAAATTTAGTTTATTGATTTATCTATTCAACCAAAACTGAACTTCATTGCTGACCTATGAAAATCGGGATCGGTGGGCATCTCGCTTTGGTCCAATTCACCGAACGTACGACGCCGAATCTGCTCCACAGCAGCAATGGCGTCTTCTGTGCGCAATGTTCTGCTGAACGATTATATCGATCGAATATTGGATGCGGGGACTGAGCCATTACTTTGGTGAAAAATTTGCACGATTTCAAACGTTTTTCCCAAAAAAAATCTGTTTAACATGAAATGGCAAGCAAAACTGAGTATAAGTGACCATCAACTTCGAAATAATTGCCTTTAAATAACTATGAATAATAATTTACAGCATCCATTTCATTACTTCATCTCCATATCTCACCTAAATTCAACATTATTTCCTTATTTCCACTTCGATAAACAACAAGTGGCATCGCTCAATATCAAAACCATTTCATCATTCATTTCCATTTATTTCTATTTAATTACATTTTCAAAACGCATGCCATTTCACTAATTGCGCACGTTTTATTATATTTTTCACAAAGTGCCTCTTATTCAATTCAAACAATGAATTGACGATAAAATTGCCATAAAAGCAGCTGAATTGAAATCTGTTTTTAACTGTTTAAAATAAAAGAGAACAAAAACAATAAACTTTGAAATAAAAAGCACTGAGAATTAATAAACAGCTATAAAGGAGGATCGAAGTGTGTGTATATGTGTGTGTTTGTACAATAAAAAGCCAAGTGCAACAATAAAAATACTAAGAAACCATTAGCGTCTCACAGAACTTACGACTGCAGCAGGAGATAGTCTTTAATATAATACACAGACAAAAAATGGAAAGATAAAACACAAGCAAAGAAAATAGAAGACAACAGTTGCAAGTGTGTGTGTCTTGTGCGTGTATGAGTGCGTGTGTGAATGTGTAGGAATTTAAGTGGCCTCAACAACAACAACAGAACCTTCAGAAACAGTGAAAACAACAATCGAATAAATAGCTTTCGGCAAGATGTGTCCTAAAAACAACAGCAACAACAACAATAATAACAACAATAGCAACAACAACAACAAAAGCAACACTAAAAAAATACTCGAAAATATACACGAAATTAAGCTGAACAATCGACAAAGAATTAATTGACGTCTCACTTGAACTACTTGAGCTACTTGCGCTCTTTTATATGTGTGTGTGTATGTGCGTGAAAGTGAGTAGGTGTTATCAGTCAGTTTCGAGAAGCAAGTCTGTGTAGAGTGCTACTTTAGATGGAATAATTTCGAATCTTTTACACAACAACAAAATCTAGTATTTAAAATGAATTAAGAATAGAGTGTGAGAAATACAGTGTGTGGGTGTTGGAAAAGTTTTCTTCGGAGAAAATTCGCTACGCAACGTGATAATGACGCTTTGAAACGAATAAACAATAGCTGCTTATATGTAATGGTCAATAAATATCTGTCATGACAGCATCGGCATGTAGCATATACGACTAGTTTGTGAGCTACACTTCTTTAAGGAAATTCCATTAGCACAGAGAGAGAGAGAGAGAGGGATAGAGAGAGAGAGAGAGGGAAAGAGAGAGAGAGAGAGGGATAGAGAGAGAGGGAAAGAGAGACAGAGAGAGAGAGAGAGAGAGCAGTTCATGTATGGATGAACTAACTACGTAACTTTTTAAGATTTTAATGTTAAGAAATCTGCTGATGCCATGTAACTCTTTAATGCTTGGCCTATAAAAGAGCTTTAATAGAATTTTATATATTTTATATTCTTTTAAATACATTTCAAAAATAGCAAATAGTGCCTCTGAAAGGTAAATGTCGGCATAAAGAGAGAACATTACAGGAAACATTCTTTGATCCTTAATCTTCAGTTACACGACTCGTTGGTAAATTTTTAGTGAGAGTACACCAGCCATCACGTCCTTCTTTTTACCCTAGGTTTTCCTTCAGCGCTGATTAAAAGCTTTAAATCGATCGCTCTTCCAGTCCCAGAAAAATTTTTGATTGGTCCATTGTAACGACACATTAAGCAGTTTTTAAATTAGTTGCAAGCACGTATTGGTTTAAATGGCTCGCTCTGAAACCACATAACACACCTGGAAACACTTGGGTGTAGATGCTGAAGCTTTAGTCTCGCGAAGACCAGAAAATGATTTGATTAACTGACTCCCTAGATTTATTTGGACACGCGAGAAGACATCACGCCTTTACTATAAACTATAACTTATTTGCTCCTTCAGTACTAGGTCCTACTTAGACAGCCTTATCACTTAACCCTTCTGATTCCACTACCACTTCCACTTTACTAGTTTCTGAATGACCGCGTGATAAACAACAACTCTAAAAATCGCTTAATACCAATCGTGAATACGCTAAGTTGGCACAGCTTATTACGTGATAGCTCAACTGAGGTTACAAGAGGAAAGAGACTTTGAGCTTTAGACTTGTCTTAGGTAGGTCAATAAGAAAAGAAAAATGTCAAGAAGACTTCACCAATCCAGTCATGTCAACTAAAGGTGGTCGATTTGTTTTGGTGAGCGTTAAAAAGTTCCTTGATCTCTCGGTTGATATTATCGTGCGGGTTTTAACATTCTCATAGTGTTCATTAAACGGATATATTATTTACCTGACCAGTAGAAGACCACGCATAGCCATAGGTGACTCTTTATGCTTCACTTTGATGAGTTGTGGGTTGAGCACCTAACCTAAAAATACTTTTTCTTTCTTTTTACTTAGGACACTTCAAGATAATTCACTATTATGATGAAGAGAATACAGTTAATTCTTCTTTTCATGCATAACTTCACTACGATCCGCTAAAATAGTTACATTCTGACTATCAAAATGCTTAAAGGACTTCCAGCTTTCTTTTCTTTAATGATTTCTAATATCTCTAAATCAAATCAGACTGCTCTTTTCGATAGTAGCTCTTCAAAAATACATACATAAACATAAAGCAACAAAAGTTCGCGCGTCTGCGAAGGCAATGAATTCGAATTAAGCGAATTCGTTGACCATAAAAGTCGAAAGGGCCGACAATTAACGAGGCCAATGACGCCAAAGCAAAACAAACAAAAGCACAACAGACGAAACAATAAAATTGGCTCAAATAAAAGCACAACAAGTTGGAAATGAAAGCAGAGGGGAGAAAACACTTGAAGGCTTGAGGGCAATTGTGAATATATATATCTACCTAATAAACGTTGTGGGGAGGTAAGAAATGGAATGCTACTTGAACAAAAAGTGCAAAAATCAAGGAAAGGGAGAGACAAATTCAAAAAAACCTAAAAATAATGAGAATTACTAAATATATTATCACTAATAGTTACATAGAAAACTAATTTTCAAGTATGAGCTTTAAAGCCGCCGCTTTAATTCTTTTTTATTTAATTTCAAAAACAGAAAAAACTTCTGCTAAAACCAACTTAATTTTGTATTCAACAAGCTTAGACAACTGCAATTAGCAAACACGTATCATGTTGCAACTATGGTATTTGTGGTTGTTGCTTTTTGTTTTGGTTTTTTTTCATGTTTGTATTGGCAGTGCAATAAGCTGATCTGACGCCACTCGCTACCTCTATTTGTTGCCTTTATTGATGTTGATATTGCTTGACAGCGATGTTGTTCGCTGTTGTAAACCATATTACCCACCGTTGATGGTGCAAACAGAGTACTTTTTGGTGTAGACATGTATTTGTAGATGTTTGTATGTATGTATATATCCAAATGGAGGAGCTCCTTTTCACAACTCACCACGTGTATTTTGTTGTGACAGTTGGTACAGCAATTGGCTCAGTTAAATGGATGTATGTAACTACTGACAAGCGGTTGTCCACACATGTATTGTGGGGAATATGTGGTGAACAGCGTGGAATATGTAAAACGAGTGCATATAAGCAATAGCAGGCATAACAGATTAATGTAAGATTTAATTACAACTTTAATCAAGCCAAAGCTCAGGAAAATCAAGTACATTTTTAAAATTTCTTTTTACGGATTTTAAGCCAATTTCGAAATAGTAACAACACAATATATCTAAAGCGAATGAGATTAGTTTTTACCTATACGAGGGGATTAATAAAAGTAACTTGACCAGAAAAAAAATTATTTTTGTATTTATTTATTATTTTTGAGCTCAGCATCAACCACATTAATTATCTCCTCGTTGCTATTAAAGACCTTTCCATTTTAATTTTTGGAAATAACCAGAAATTACAAGGTGCTATAACCGGGCAATATGGTGCTCGACGTATTTCTTCGATCCCAGAGATCGCAATCCCAATTCATTAGTAACCATTGTATGTGTCAATCGTGAGTCTTCGTCAATTTTGGACTTCACCAGAGCTACAGTGAAGTCATCAGTGAAAAATTTTGGTCGACCATCTCGGGGCTCGTCCTCTACGGAAAAATGTCCGGTCTGGAATCTTCGTATCCATTTAAAAATAGTCTTCAAAGGCGGTTCCAGTACCCGATAGTGGAAGCAGAGTATCAGAAAGATATCCCCTCCCACCGTAATTCCCCAACTAGATCTGTGCCCATTCACTTTAAGGAAGATTAATGGATGGATCGTTGGTTTCCCGGTTGGTGCAAGAATAGAGGGCACATCTTCGGTGAAATGGCAGAAACGAGATGGCTACCGATCCCGGTTTTCATAAGAAAATTTTGTTTGGCCATGAAGCTCACCCAAAAGTCGTTGTTGAGACGAATTACATCCCCATCCAAAAATGAAGCCGCCTATAATTTTATAGTCAATTTGAAATGTTATGGACTGCGGTTGATGACTTTTTCGTAACTGAATTAAAGGATGTTAATGTTGACAACTTTTCACATGTCATACAGACAGCAAAACGAAGGCAACTTTTGGGGTCAGTGGCATGGCCTCCACCGCTGGACTATTTTGTGGGATTATATGAAGCAGCTTGTCTACACAGATAAGCTCGAAGCTATTGAAACTTTGGAAGAAAATATTCTGTGCATTATTTTTGAAAATTGGAGTTAGATCGAGTCACCTGTACGAAATTATTTTTAAATTTAATGTCAAACCTCTTTACCAAAAAGTTTTGGCTATAATATTAAATAAAATAAATTTTATTTCTTCTTGAAAACCACACATCTAAAAAAAGAAACCAACTACAATAGAAGTCGCTGAAATAACCAAGGCTTCAGGAGACACATTCTACAGTGTCAACAAACGTAAAGAAAGTGACACGAGTGAGACGCTCGAGCACATCTTGTGCTTCGGGTATGTATAAGCTTTGAAACTCAGGGAACTAGCAAAACTCTGAAAGCTAGATATCAAGGGACTCTGGAGCTTCCAAAATAGCATTGAAGTCCTTCACCTCAAAATAAATTTTACCTCAAACTTGCACCCAAACAACTGAAAGGTCTATTTAAACATAATAGCCGCCCGGTGTTGCATAACCTAAACTAGCCAAAGAAGATATTGCATACATACATATAGAAGAATAATACTTATGTACTTTAAAATAAACGGTGTTATTGACATTCAATTTATTTTTATTTTATTTTTCTTTTTTTAAAGGCATTATTTGAAGATTTTTTGTTAGACATTTATACTTATTATTAGTTAATAATGAAATATTATAAAAACTTAAATATTTATTAAAGGTGTTTCGTGTCAAGGTTAATTAGGGGCCAAGAGAAATTCAAAGGGGATCGGGGAGTTGCCGGTTCCTCAGAAAGCTGAAAAAGGGAAGATCTTTTCTTTTCCTGCCGCCAAGTGCTCAATAAAAAGTTTGAAAAATTGTATTAATAATAGAATAAAGTTTATTGAAGACAAGTATATGCAAAAACTTTTATAAATAAAAAAAAACAATTACATGAGATGTTGCTGAATCAAAAGACGAGTTAGAACCGGCCTGAAACATTGGCCAATTAAAGATTTCCACATAATCACTGATTCTTTCTGCTTATTGGTTAATGCCTTTCCGATAACATATTTTTTTTAAACTCTATTTACTTTATATAGGTGGATATTATGACTGCTGATCAGGGTTGCATGCGTAAACAAAAGGAATAACCTAAACTCCCCTCAAATATACCCTTTATTTTTTGATGAAAATTATTATCACAAAGTTTTTCAAAAATATCTTTATCTCATTTCTAACTCATACAGTCATACTCATAATAATAACAACAATATCAGCAACATTTCGTCATCAATACCTTTTTTCAACGCGGAGACATATACATACACATACATATATGCATATACATAGGTATAACTGCTCATGAGCACATCAAATTCTAAATGGCAAATTTATTGGCTACGCAATTTTATAACAATATTAGGTGAAGATACGTGTATATGTGTTGGTGTGCAGTCTAAGGATATCTTTGAGTAGGTGAAATGTGGCAATATTCAGATAGTCACATATCTATACGAGTATTTGTCGTCTTAATATTGCCATAAATATGAGACCTTTCATGAGAACATCAAATACAAAATGAGCTCATATCTACCACATCATGTACATATATATTTAATTATATATAAATGAGGTTAATAATATTTTTGGTTAAGACTGTATGTGTGTGGCATTAAAATTGCTAGAACATGAGAGAAAGACGCGGAAGGGTTGTTTAGCAGAATTACTTACTCTTCCAGCAAGTGGAAGAAGAACTTTTTGTCATGTCAGAAATGTACTCAACGGAGTTAGCATCCGAGTCAATTGCTTAGTTAAACGCATGCTACGCTTAGTCTCCAACTCTGTTAGAAACAAATAATTTTTTTTTTTATTCTCTTGTAGGAAGTTAAATTTCTATTACCGTGTGGTATGGATTTTTACGGTATGTCGATGAAAATGTGCATAATAGGCGATTATGGAACGCTGTCCTACTTGGAGGAAAAAGTTATTTATTTATCACCAAAAAATTAACCGAAACCTACGAAATCAATAGTCCAATTATGCGTCAAATATATACTAATTAAATACTAGTTTATTTCATTAAGACCATAAATCTTCAGGAAATTATTTTTTTTTCGATATTCGCTGTTTGGTTCATCATGAAATCATTCCAATGGGACAGTCGACCAATAAAGAGTATTATTTGAGTGTTTTGAGGCGTTTAGGAGTAGTAAACAGCCGCAATAGTGGAACAACCATTTCCGGCAACTTTCATGTCGATAATGTGCCATCGCACCGAGCTGCAGTTGTGAATGATTTTAAGACCAAAGTACCAAATGGAATGGAAAAGATTCTCATTTGAAAAAGCTACCAGAACAACACTTATGCCAAATCTTTTGTTTTAAATACGCCACTGTTATTATACACTGGGTACAGAGCGTATATACCTATATTATTTTAGTATGTATGTATATTACAAAAGCACACTTCAAACTCCAACACCATCGCGCATACCTTCCCTCCTTTGGTTTACTCAAGTATTGCGTTGCCCTCGAAATGTCTACTTTGGTAATTCCGACAAACTTTTTCCGATGGCACCCTGTGGATTTTTATTAAAAAGTCACACCTGCAGCTGGAATGAAATTTTTCAATTCACTTACTTAGACGTAAAAGGTTCACCACAAAGCCATAACATAGCAAAGCGCAGCGCAGACATATTGCGAAACCTAATGGAATAGAGCAAAGAAAAAAAGAACTGTGAGAACATGAAGGTGAAGCACGAAAAAGACAGGCAGTTGCAAAGGTATATATACATATGTATGTATATACAGCAGCAGACATATTGTAGAAAACTGCACATATCAACATATGTATATGTATGTATGTATATAGCTTAAATAATTTTCTTCGATTTCTCAAAATACATTATATTTCTTACATCGCCTTTGTCCCTACGAGGGCTGTTCGCGTAAGCTGTTATCGATTAATAGATTGTAAGATTTTGAGCAAGCGAAGTTTGACAGCCATTGAAAGCAGGCGACCTCGTGATATTTAACAAAAATGAAAAGATTGAATTTCGTGTGCTAATTAAACAGAACTTTTTGTGTAAAAAAATTACACCGAAATCAAGAAAAGACTTGATAAATAATATGCGCACTCAACAGCATCAATTTGAAGGGTTAAGAAAAAGTTTAATGAGTTCCCTTGTGGCCGTACCAGTAAAAGTAACGACGACCACTCAGGTCTAAGTGACGAAGGAATTTTGTGAACAATAGTGCAGTTCCATCAGGCACGCCATTTATTCCTTCTTTTCTTTGTTCGACACCAATTGGAAATAGCAAGTACAGCCAGGTCCTTCTCTTCCTGATCTTTCCAACGAAGTGAAGGCGTTCCATTTCTCTGATTCCACCGGCGGGTACCGCAGCGAAAACTTTCAAAGGTGGAGTATTCTTATCCAACCGGACCACATGGCCTAGCCAGCGTAGCCGTTGTCCCTTCATTCGCTGAACTATTTCAATATCATCATATAGCTCGTACAGCTCATCGTTCCATCGTCTGCGGTATTCGCCGTTGCTAATGTGCAAAGAACCATATATAGTTCGCAAAACTTTTCTCTCGTAAATTCCTAGCCCCGACGTATCAGATGTTGTTATCGCCCACGCTTCTGCGTCATATAGTAGAACCGGTGTGATGAGCGACTTGTAGAGTTTGGTTTTCGTTCGCCGAGAGGGGCCTTTACTTTTCAATTGCCTTCTCAGTCCAAAGTAGCACCTGTTAACAATAGTGATGCTGCGTTGGGTTTCAAGGCTGTTGGTGTTAGCATTGGTTGCAAAAAAGACGAAATTATCTGCGAGTTATGACTGTCAACAGTGACGTGAGAGCGAAGTCGACTCTTTGTTTGATGACAGCAGATATTTCGTCATGTCCTCGTTCATTATCAAACCACTAGTGACCCAAGGCTCCGAACTGACTGGTTACCACATGCGAGACGTGGGCACAAGAGTAGGAATTGAGTATAGCCTTGCGACTGTAACTGCATACTCAGAAGTTTGATTACACACCATTAAGTTTGAAGTCACTGCTACCCGATCTTGAGCATCTAGCCCCTTGCGACTATTTCTTGACTATTTCCAAACATGAAAAAATAGCTATATGGTAAGAGATTCGGATCGAATGAAGATGTCATCACAGAAACAAACGCTTATTTGAAAAAAAAACTATTACTCGGAAGGAATTCAAAAATTTGAAAATCAAGGCACTAATTTTATATAGCTAAAAGCAAACCATATTGAAAAATAATAACTTTTTTGCCGAAAAAAATGTATTTTATTCAAAAAGTTGCTGATTGATCAAACCACCCTCGTATTTTCCAGCAGACTTCCGGTAGATTTCTCTGCAGTCTCAAACGTTCTAATTTTATTGAAGCTTTCACCGAGACTGAGAAATAGAATTTTTTAAACGAAATTTTAGGAAATTGACTAAAAGGCAATTCACGTGAAAGGCAAGAGAAATTCCGACACATTTAAGATTGCAGTACATACATACTTACATTAAATTTTTGTTATATAGAAAGTGGAAAAATCATGAAATAAGCATGGAAGTAGACTTTTTTTGGAACAGCTGTCACAGAGATTTTGAGTTTCGATTTTCTTATTATTATTATTATTCTTTTTCGTTACATTAATTTGGTAGATAAGAGAGACGCAAAAGTCTGTGGAGGTCACAGTTCTTAAAGTGTGTCTGTTGCGAATTATTTTATCAACGCGCTGGAAATTGTCAGAGTTTGACACTTCGACAGACATGTCGCCAAAGTATGCTTGTTGTAGACAGTTGTAGCAAGCATAAAAAGGTAAAGAAGATAAAAGTAAAAAGGAAGGGTTGCAAAAGACGCGAGTATTCTGCTGATTAGCATAATTGAAGCAGAACATTTTAATTAATTTTGTTTGTTTTTTTTTTTGTACGCCAAAATTCAGTTACTTAAGATAAGATATTTAATTTCTTTTTGTTTATGCTTTTATTATTTTCTTTTAATGCAAACATTAGCTGATGAAATGAAGTTAAAAAATGTTATTTAAATATGCAAAGGATTAAAGGGAATTTTTTTTTTCCAAAATGTGAAAACCGTTCAAAGCTAAAACTAAACACGAAACACTTACTAACTTAATTTCTATAAAAAAAGAAACAAAAAAAAAATAGATAATAATGCAGTGTTTGTAAATATAATTTTACAAAAGCTTATTTAACATTCCAAACTCTTTCAAAAAAGCAACAATATTCAAAAACAAAGCAAAACTAAATTACAGTCAGATACTGTTGACTTGCCGCGGCTGAAGGCGTGTTAAAGTTATGCAGGCGCAAAGTTTTCTCCATGCCCTTCACACTCTAAACCCGTCCAAACTTTTCACTGACAATCGTTTCGTTTCGGTCATTTGAACTTTTACTACAGCAAAGTAACTTTCATCTAATAGTTATGTGCCTTGTTGACTGAGCAATTGGGGGGGAAATAAATACTCTGCAGACTTTACAAAAATTAGTAAAAGGCAAAATTTGAAAAGTACAGCTGGCGCGTATCCGTTGACCACTTGACAGTTTAGAAGTTAAATTACAGTGAAGGACCATGCCGAAGTTGTTATTTCTTTGGTCTTCCAACAAAGGTAAGAAAAAGAAGAAGAAAATTGTATTATTTTAAGTAGGAGATACGCTATGGCTTGTATAGAAAACCTAGGTTTCATGCTCATTATGTTACCTGAATACTTAGAGATTATCATTTACGTGACAGCTGACGAGATATTCCGGTGGTTGTTAGGGGTTCAAGTATACCTGTAGTAAGGGATGACGGGTATTCCCTGATTTTCGACGACCAGGTCTTAGCACCAGGACGATGCTGATTTGTATACCACCAAAAACCATAACACTTACGACAACACCAACTACAAGTTTTTTCTATAATTTTCTCTAAAAAAAAATCACTTTTAATTCCCTCAAACTGCATCAGACGCTCTGTCGTTAATAACCACCAGTCAGAGTAAGTTAGTTTAAAATATTTGAAGCATACGGATCTTTCGATTAGAGTTTATTCATGTAAGAGGGTTGATGAAACTCTAGGCTTTTCGTAAGTAAAGTCCTCTCCGACGAACTAAAACCAAGCCCGATGAGTCGGTAGTTTTGAAGAAAAAAAAAACGCTTTACGGAAGATTTATTGTCCCCTGCGTAAGCATTACGAATACAACAGATGATGGAACAATAAACTGTAGCATAAGCTGTGAAACAATGCCCGCTAAAGGAAAATGAAGAGCGCCACTTCGTTGGGAAGATCAGGCGGAGAGGCTGTCTGAGCGGTTGGGGGATAATGTCGTATGTATTCAATTGAGCACTAGGCTCTTATCAAAAATTTAAAAAATAAAATAAAAAAGAATAGACTAACAAGCTGAAGTTAATTCGGTTATAATCGCGTAAGCGGTGCCTACGAAAAATAAGATGAAGGACAGTAGTCACGGAATAACAACTTTCTAACTATATCAATGATTTTTATTATCGACCAGTAGATTGAGTTTCTATTTGAGAATAAAGCACACTTTCCTTCATTTAAGTAATTGTAAAATGCAAAAAAAAACCCGCGTCCAATTACTATTTACGCCATTTACGTTCACTCGATGACATGCGGATAATGAAAAAATTCAGAGACTATATTAAAAAGACCCCAGCCCCACAACGTGCCATGAAATTTCGAATAACCACATAAAGTTGACACCCCTCGTTACTCTGTCGGTACGACAAAGCAGGAATTTCTGCTATCACTCGATTCAGCTTGTGCCGCTGCGCTCTTACTCCTGAAGTCAGATTTCACGGATAAGCGAGAAAGTAGGCACTACCTCACACTGTGCTTCTTGTAGCCTGTTCCATTGAGTCAAATTTGCGCATCTAACTCCCTCCAACAATTTCTTTTCTCTATAAAAGCTTGATAACCTATCTTTATAGCTCTTGCTCTGCTGCTCCTTATTCTCTCGAAGGGATTATGGCCGACTTTTGGCATCGATTATCAATGACATTAGAAATCCACTTCTAATTGAAAGGTCGAGTTTTAAATGTGCTTCTTCTTTGTTGGCGTTGGCACCGCTTATACAATTCGAGCCGAATCAATACAAGAGCGCCATTCTTCTCTACTTTTCGCTGCCTGGCGCCAGTTGGAAATTTCAAGTGAACCCAGGTCACTCCCCACCTGCTCCCTCCAACGGAGTGGAGGTCTTCCCCTTCCTCTGTTTCCACCAGCAGGTACTGCATAGAATACTTTCAAAGCTGGAGCGATTTCATCTATTCGGACGACATGGCCTAGCCAGCGGAGCCGCTAAACTATGTCAATGTCATCGTATAGCTCGTAGAGCTTATCGTTACATCGTCTGCGGTATTCGCCGTTGCCAATTCGCAAAGGATCATAAATCGTTCGCAAAACTTTTCTCTCGAAGACTCCTAGAGCCGACTCATCAAATGTTGTCATCGTCCACGCTTCTGAGCCATATAGTACCACCGGTATGATGAGCGACTTGTAGAGTTTGGACTTCGTTCGCCGAGAGAGGACTTTACTTTTCAATTGCCTACTCAGTCCAAAGTAGCACCTGTTGGCAAGAGTGATTCTGCGTTGGATTTCAAGGCTGACGTTACTATTGGTGTTAATGCTGGTCCCTAAATAACGATATTATCTACGACCTCGAAGTTATGACTGTCAACAATGACATGGGAACCAAGTCGTGAGTGCGATGACTGTTTGTTTGATGACAGGAGATATTTCGTCTTGCTCTCATTCACTACCAGACCCATTCGTTTCGCTTCTTTATCAAGTCTGGAGAAAGCAGAACTCACGGCACGGTTGTTGAGGCTAATAATGTCAATATCATCGGCGTACGTCAGCAGCTGTACACTCCTGTAGAAGATTGTACTTTCTCTATTCAGCTCTGCTGCATTTACACAACCGTATAAGTTTTGCTGGGATACCAACTTCAGACGTAGCGGCGTATAGGCAGCTCCTTTTCGTGCTGTCGAAGGCTGCTTTAAAATCGACGAAAAGGTGGTATCTGTCGATCCTCTTTTCACGGGTCTTTTCCAAGATTTGGCGCATGGTGAATATCAGGTCTGAAGCCACACTGAAAAGGACCAATCAGTTTCTTGACACTGGGCTTTGGTCTTTCACACAATACGCTTGATAGGACCTTATATTCGATGATAAGGAGGCTTATTCCACGGTAATTGGCGCAGACACACTTGGGTTCCAATCGTCGGGCATTCTTTCATCCGACCATATTTTGGAAAAAAGCTGGTGCATGCACCCGATCAGTTTTCCACCGCTGTATTTGAATAGTTCGGCCGGTAATCCATCGGTCCCTGCCGATTTGTTTTTTCTAAGCGGACCATTGCTATTTGGACTTCTTCATAGTCGGGTCTTTGTAATCTCTGAAGCGATTTTCGGCCGAGCACTTTCTCTAATTTGCGTCTTGTTATTTTTCCAACAAAATGTTAGGACTTCGGAACAGCGCGGCAGAGTTTTGATTTTCATATGAAAAATACACTAGAAGGGGTTAACATTCTTTCTCGAGGAGGACCGCAATTAGAAACTTAATTTAATTTTTTTATTCAAATTGGTTTTATATTATTTTGGATGTTGGTCGGACCAGTACTCAAACCCAGGCCTTTCGAATGGTAGTACGCAATACTAGCCACTCGACTAACGCGGCGACCGTAATTCAATGTAAATTTAACTCTCTTCGGAAAAAGCGCTTAAAACTTGATTGCAGATTGGTGCTTGAGACATTTTGGAATTCGCCGTAAGCGAATGAGAATATAAAAATATACGCGCGTATAGCGTTTATTTACTTTGTAACCCAGCTATTGCTCTAATTCGGAACGAAAAATTACGTAGTTCCAAGAAAGCGTTGAAAGATAGCTTTCTTAGATCCAAATTATTTGTTCCAAATCTTCGTCTTTAAATATTTTTTTTAGATTTCTATTTTCGTGTTTCTTTTGTTGCTATTTCTCATCTAACTGCACAATTTTCATTTGAATGTGACAACCTAAAAGGTTTCTGCATATATTTGTGGCAAACGCTGTGTGACCGATTAACGTTCCGTTACACGCAGCAACTGCGCCGAGCGGCTTCATTAACTTTCACAGTTATTTCTTGTTTGCAACGACATAGAAAACGCTCACGCTAGCAAAAATATCTGTCAGTGAGTTGACTAGTTGACAGACCAGCAGGCAGAGCGACAAAGAGATAAACAGTCGGGAGAACAAGTAAAAATCTGTTGAAGCAATTTTCAAATTTAACTTTGTGGAACGTGATGCATGCAACTAAAAATATGCTAAAATGGGGAAAATAACAAATTGGCTCAACTACAAGTATATCATTATGGAATAAAATAAAGGCAGAAATTTTTGTAAAGAAAAGTTATAGAAAGAGTTGAATTTAACATTTTTTTTAAATGATGTAATTTTACCAAAAAAAAAAACTATGGTATTTTTCACTACCTCGCATTTTATTTGCAGCTTTAAGCAAATGTTAGTCGAAAAGCCGATTCTACTCTCTACTGTGCAGTGATGAGTAAAATTAGCAAAGTAAGCTACTCACAGAGTAACTGGTACCATAACAAATATGCTAGTGCTTTGAAAAATGGTCTAACTCACACAAAACTCCTGCAGAGCATACAAGCACCAGCTTGAATATTTGGAAATTTTGTTAAATGCGAATTTCCAATGATTTATGCTCTTGTACTCGTATAATATACATTTATGCGCGCACAAATTTACATACATATATACATACATGTGCATTCCCATATACAACCTAAATTTAAATTTAAAATTATTTGCTACAACTGAAATCTTTTTGATTTGAATATTTCTGCCATACAATATGGAAAAAATTAAAAAAAAAACACTTTCCTTTGTATAACTGATATCATTATGAAGAATATGGTATTTCAGACAGCCGCTACCCTCAGTGACCATTGATCTTTTCAAAACCAAAAGTATCTTTTTTCAATTGAAAACATGCTTCACTACAAGGTATGACACACTCATATATTTATAATATTACATATAATACCATTGCATATGCAAACAGTTGCAAATGATTTATGTATTAAAATCTGTGGGACAGCAGCATTGGCATAAATCATTTTCATTTAACAATTAAATGCAACCAGCAGGAAGGAATTATTATTTTTTAATATTGAATCAAAATTTTACTTAAGTTCATGCCTACGAAAATTCACGAAATTCTATGGTTAGTTACATCTGAAGCAATTTCATTTCATGTGTGCCACTTATTTTGCCATGAATTTGGGAAGAAATATGCATATTTTCTTCTAAATACTTTTTGGTTTAATCGAAATAAAATTACACACCTATTTAAAGAAAAATCAGCAGCTGTTTGGAGGCCAACATTCGCTGGAAAACAGCAAGTCGCACGCCTCAGATGGGAATGGGAGAACAGCCAAAAGTCCCCTGCCGGGACAAAGTAGACTAGTAAGTAAAATTTATAGTTGAATACTAGTATTTTGAATATGAAATCATTCTAATTGGTTATTTGTATAGCAGTTTGCAGGTATTTTTGGTAAAGTAGAAATTCAGCATACCTAAATTAACTAGTATACAACTAGTATAAAGTTAATGCATAGTCGGACAGTTGACAGCTCTTAAGTCATTGCGATGTTAAAAAAAACCAGTTGCTACATGGGAAATAGAAGGAAAATGAGTAGTTAGTGCGAATATGCAAACTAGTTGGATTCTAGTTAATAAGCAGTGTGTTTTTCCTTCAGGGTTCAAAAGTTATGATTATTTTAGTGAAAATAGATTTCATATAAATTTATTTAGGAAGCTTTGAATGCTCACCAACACCTTTCAAAGTTAGTTACGATAGTTTTAGACACACCCTATTGAGGATATGTAGTTCGATACACTTGAATAGAGGCATTCAGTTTACTTGGTAACAAAAAAAAGCTTAAAAAAATAACAAACTTACTTAAAACTAGATTTGATATGCACAAAAATATGTGATACATGTGGCCTTCATTCAGTTCTAGATGCCATTCACTGTCGTTGGTGTACAAAAGATACAGTAATGGACCAAGTACACTGCTTAGAGAGACACCTATGAGGCACCAATCATTTTCAATTTGGAGTAGACATCAGCTTGCACAACTCAGTTGTTTACGACTTTAAGTAGTCACAATGTTTCTGGAGCTAATGGATAAGCCCTATAGAGGGTTGTATCCTAAACACAAATTGATGAGCACGTATACGGTTTCAATGTTCAACTATTGGCCTCGCTATAGCTAATTTAAAAACTTTTGAGAGCTATTGTAGGTAGCTAAGATATTCAGGTCTACAAATCATTATCACTTCTTTCCAAGTCCAAGTCCAAGTGGGACGTATTTAAGTTCGAAGTATGCATTCAGTAGATTAATTAACTGCAAAATAATTCCACTCGAGAAGTACAAGTAGAAGTAATCAAGCCAGAATCAGCGGCATTTTTTGGTTTCAACTCTTTAATTTTTTTCCTTTTCTGGCGGCATAGCTCACGGCTGTATTGCAGTATATTTAATTAGTATTATATCCTCTGGATATTCCAAACTACTCAACGGCGCTTCTTGACAGGCATCTGTACGCAGAGATGAGATGCTTAAAGACCTGCCAGTTGATCAGTTTGTTTAACAAGAAAGTTGCGAGATCTTTTTGGAATGCTCTTTGCTTATTTTCAAACAAATTGGCTAAGTGGTCCGAGTTTGAGCCGAAACATTGGATTTCCAGTAGACTCTACTTCATAATTTTTGCGTCGAATAGCTTCTAACAGCTTTTTATTAATATCATGCTGATAGTTTTGTCTCCAAAATTATTAAGTGAATTTGGGTAATGATATGATATGACAGTAACTTGCAAGTTATCAATTTCCTCAACAACAGTAGTAGCTCGACTTCCTCAGAACACATTTTAGGACCTTCGTAGGATATATAATTTTTCTGACAATCACTACACTGCTTCTTCTTCTACAATTGCTTGGCCAAATAGTGAAGTCAGTGCGTCATTATAATCAAATAAAAAAATTCCTTGATTTGAAACAAAGATCATAAACTTTTTTACAGAGAAGACAAACTAAAATCTGCTGGGTCTGTTTATTTAGCCCAATATGTTTGACTCACATACATACAATTAAGTTACAATTTCACATAAACAAATATCTGTTTGAATAAATAAATTCCATAAATAAAACATATGCTCTTTACATACATTTATAAGAAATGTATATACAGCCTTGGCCAAAAGTATTAGGCACCCCACTAAAGTATTCTCAAATGTGGCTATCAAAGTTACCACTTCTTTTTGTAAATGTCTTACATGGGTGTTTAACTGTTGATTAAACGAATAAATTGTGTAATATTAAAATTCAAAGCACTCTGGGTAAGGTAAACCTAAAAATTGGCATTTTTAAGAAATTTATAAAATATTTTCGCATTTAAAATTTGAAAGAGAAAGTGTGAATTAAATATAGTGAAAAGTTATTAATCTTATAAAAATAGTTCATATTTACCGAAATGCCTAAAAAAGTGAAATTAGTTACGATGATAGAATTAGAATTCAAGTGCTAAGTGAAGAAGGTAAGTCTCAGGCTGGGATTGCCAATTTGGTGGGATATCCGCGGTGCGCGGTCCAATGTGCTATCAGGCGATTTTTGGAGACGAAATCCCACGATAATAAATCAAAAAGTGGAATAAAGCGTCTAACCAGTAAACGAGAAGACCGAATGCTTATACGCGAGTCTCTCAAGGATCGCTAAGAATCTTCTTCTGCCCTTGCTGCTGCCCTTTCGGATGAATTTAGTAAACCAGTTAGTGCTCGAACAGCTCGAACTTCTGAAAGCAGTTTTAAAAGGATGTAAAGCCCGAAAGAAGCCGTGGCTCTCAGAAAAGAATAGGAAAAATCGTTTGGAATGGGCTCGCCGATTCCAACATTTCACGGAAGAAGATTGGTCGAATGTTCTGTGGTCTGATGAATCAAACTTCGAGGTAAGCTTAGTTAAGAACGTCTTAAAGTATTAACAGCCATAGCTTCTTACCCTAGAGTAATTTTGTAGACATAATACAATTCTTATGAATTGGGCACACGTGGGCTATTTTAAAACGCAAGATTAAGGAACTTAGTATAACATCAAAAACTGCCTTGAAGAATGCCTTAATTAATGAGTGGACGAATGTGCAAAGCGTGTACTTTACTAATAAAAAAAAATTCAGTAATTAGTGGGATGCCTAATACTTTTGGCCAAGGCTGTACATTAAAACGAAGATAAATTTTTTGGAAAATCTTTACGCCCACATTTAGGCAAGCTTCTTTTATGTATATACTGGTTCATATAAATATACATATATACACACGAATGTATGTATACATATATCACTATTACTATGCTTAGTTTTATTTATATAGCCGTCTCTGAATTATTTTTAAAACACATTTACAGGAAAAGGTATTTTTACGACTGCTATATATCAAAGAAGGACATACAAATTACATAGGTGTAAAATATTTTTACTATGTATCATTATTATTATTTAAATGAAAAAGCAAAGCTGTAAGATGAGTATTTATAAAAGAAAATTTCTACGGCTTAGTGGTTAAAATTGGGCACTAACATTCGAAGGGCCAGAGTTCGAGTCCTGATTCCACTAACAAACAAAATTATTGAAAATAAATTTTTGTAGTTGCACTCGGCTCTCGGGAAGGTATGTCAAGCCCTCCGAGTGCATTACTGAAATGAAAGCACCACATAAAAATTTTTCAGGCCGGCTTAGAATAAACTGAGTGTCCCTCTAAATGTTGGACATCCAGACGCATACGACGTATTGGCCGAAAATCGCTTCAGTGATTACAAAGCGCCAACTAGATATACATTTACGTAGGCTGCTATATATATTTCTGACCTAATAAGGAAAATACGAATATTTATCAACGAAAATGTTTTTTTTTTTTTTGGATTTGGTTCGTCTTGAAAGACCCACACGGTCGATTGCTGTTTTTTTTCGGGCTCATATGCATAGATCCATGATTCGTCACCTGTGACGATCTTATAAACGTCTTTTGAAGCACCGCGATCGTATTTTTTCAGCATTTCTTTACACCAATCCACACGAGCCTTTTTTTGAGCGATTGTCAAACTGTGCGGGATCCAACGAGAAGAAACCTTTTTTCGGCCAGGTGTTCATGCAATATCGAATGTATGCTGGTGGGAGAAATGCATAGGCATACCTCTATCTGAAGGTATGTTACATGACGGTCTTGCATTATCAGTTCACGTACGGCATCGATGTTTTCTGGCCCAACGACTGTTTTTGGACGACCTTCCCGGAATTCTTCTTTGAGCGATCGTCGGCCACGATTGAATTCGTTGTACCAGTTTTTCACAGTGCTATAGGATGGTGCTCCATAGCCATACAAAGATTTTAGTTCATCGATGCACTCTTGTCGTGATAATCCACGTCGAAAGTTGTGAAAAACGATCGCACGAAAATGTTCACGAGTTAATTCCATTTTTTGGCCGAAATGAATTTTTTAATTCCCTGTAAATAAAACAATTCACGATTAAATGACAAAACGTTCTGAGTGATGTTATGCTAAAAAATGTCAAACTTTCCAATGGAAATGTCAAATTGCACCTGGCAACACTTAGTGTTGCCTAGGTTAGACCTATATATAGCAGCCTACGTACGAGTATATTCATAGACTTAAGCAAGTACTTTCATTTGTTACAAAAACATTTATTATTTTTCTTTTGTGGCTTACTTACTCCTGGCTTTGGTCAGGTGCTATACACATATTTATGTATATAAAATACATTTTGTAATATTTCAGGATTTGCTGACTTTAAATTTTGCTGTAATTTAATTAAAAAAATAACCAATAAAATCTTAAAAAATTGCACATAACAGCTTTTAACACACAAGTAATGTAGCCAGTATATAGAAGGTGTTAAATTTTTCGGAAAAATGATATTTATTGTTCGCTTTTAATTTTCGCATTTTTATTTTTCAAAATATATCGTTTAATTAATATATAATATAAAATTGCTCATATTTTTGGGATAAATCGTATTTTTGATAAATTCATTTTAAAATTTTATAAAATCAAACTTGCTTTCAACTCATATTTTATTTAACCAAAATATTGAATATATTTATTTTAATGCTTCTTCCAATATATACGTATAGCTATAATTACATACAGAGAGGGTATGCAGACTCTTTTGCTGATATTCATATTAATTAAAAATCAATTTAAATCCATAAAAGTTCGTTTTAAAATATTTTGTGGCCTGTTCAAAAACTCCTTCTTTTATATACATATATACATATACTAGTATATGTAAGATAATTGTGAATATTTTCTGCACGTCAGCGGTTTTGTTGACATATTCGTGAGTGATGTCGGTAACGCTTAAAAATAAATATATTAATTTAATACCTTTTCAAAGGCCTGAATCTTTATAAGTGTAGTGGTTCAATTGGATGTGATTTTGGATATATGTATTTCGTTATATATTTCGTTACATATTTGGTTGCACATGTACTTGGTCGTCACAAGGTGGGTGGAAAAAAGGTTTCTCAAAAAATTTGAAGTTTTTATGGTAACTTTTTAATATGTACTTGTAGGTATATATATTTGCATCAATGTTCATGATGCTTCACTAACGTGTGCGGTTTGTACATCATTCACAAATATTTATTACTTTTGGCTCCTGCAATTTAACTGAAAAATTCAGATTTAATTCATTGGAAAAAGTGTAATAAATTCATATAAGTATATATATATATAAACGTATAAATAATGTTTTTTCAGCTTAATTTTCACATCATTTAATTCATTTTGCCATTAATCTCTGTGCTCTACAAATAGACATAAATCATTACGTGGTTTTATTTATATGTATTTAATTTAATTAATTGCACAAAAAAGAATTATTAGTGCTTATCAATTAATTATCTGGCACACTTTTATGAATTGATAGAGCTTATTGTATTATCTATTTTGTTCTTATTCACGGAAAATATGATTTAAAGTGGTTAAATATTTTCAAATGATTTCTATTTCAAACCGATTTTTTTTTCTAAACTTCGCATCACCTCAATTCCATGCCTTTGTATTAACTCTATATAGATAGTTTAAGTCATAATATAAATTGTCCATCATAATAAATTGTTTGAATGGACACGAAATCAGTAGAAACCGATATGGTAGTTACCGAATAGTTTTTCCGCACAGGAACAAACAGCATTGACGATTTGCTAGCACCTAAACGGGCGACGTAGACTTAGTAGACTACTAGAATGCATAAGCCAAATGAACTTCCTCCCATTAAAATTAACTAAAACGTTCCAAGACCATAAAAACTATAAATCCGATTATTCCGATTTGCTTCCACCAGCGGGTACTGCATCGAATACTTTCAAAGCTGGAGTGCTTTCATCCATTGGGCCGACATGACCTAGCCAGCGTAGCCGCTGTCTCTTCATTCGTTGAACCATGTCAACTCGCTATACAAAAAAAAAATTAAAATTAAATCACATCTCTCATCCTATTTCAATTCATTGACAAACAAATCAAAAAGGAAGAAACTCATATTAGCAGAATTGGTTACTCATACGCCATGTGGTACTACATGAAGGCACTCTTGCATATTTATGAACGACTAACGGGAGCGTACTAGTTAGCGTTTTGCTTTATTTTTATTCCGGTGCAGATGAAAATTTAGCTTATAACTCATTTGGTAGTAGCTATATATATACAGTTAGCTCAACTGTTTTTTATGATTATTTTCTAGGAAAATTCTATTTTTGATTAGGTTTGTTTATAGAGCACGCTGTAGGTATAAGAAATAAACGTATTTATCTTTGGGTATATAGATATACGGCCGCAGTAGCCGAGTAGTGGTTAGCATTGAGTACTGCCATTCGGAAGGCCTGGGTTCAAATCCTGTTACGACCAACATCCAAAAGTATAGTCGCACATCCACATACTTATCAGCATACCAATTGAATATGTGAGGCAATAGGCGGCTAAAAGTATTGTATTTCTTTAAAGAAAAAAATGAATTAATAAAAAAATTAATAGAAAAAGTAAATGAAAAAATATAAAAAATAAAATAAAAGCAAAAGAAATTAAAGCAAAATAACAATTGCAAACACGCCTGGGAAATGAAATTGTAGGAAAGTGTTGAAAATCCGCAATTTATGAATCACAAGCACACTCACTCAACCGCTCATAAATCGCTTTAATTGTAGTTTCACATCTCAATGTGATGCGCGGCTGATTGCCAGCAGCTCATCGAGTCTGCAAAAATTCAAGCAAAAACATTGCACACAAATATTTATACATATATTTAGCTTAGCAACCGATGAATTGCTAGTCAAGCACTTGTCACGTGAATAAATGTATGTGTGACAAATGCGAATTGCAACGCAAACGACACATTTGAATGATTTTTACGACTGTAAGGCGCGCAAACCAAGGACAATGTACCTACAGCCGCCCGCGCTTCTTTGACAAACGTCATAAAAGGCCCGACAAAATGGGCAAAAAAACAGGCAGGTGAAATGCATTATACTCATATAGACATACAAACAGCACGTTGTTGTTGTGGGTACTGACTAGTTGTGGGCGACTGACTAGTTGTCGGGTAGTCAGTTTGTCTATCGCATGATTTACATCGCACATACATATATGTTATATGTGAACAAAATTCACACTACGTATTAGTTAACAAAAAAAATTTTTTTTTTTTTTTTATAAAAGCCTGTTTGTTGGAAAATCACAATCTCTCAGTGCACTTGAAAGCTAACAACGCGCACAAATACGCCAATTTTACGCTTAAGGCAAAACCTAACACTATGCGTAAACAGCACACATATACATATATGTATTATATATGCATATATGTATGTACTCGTATAGCATATTGTAGTATGGCAATTATTTTGTGAATATTGAATGCTTTTAATTGTTGTTCAAATTGTTATTGCCGCGGAAGAACAATGCATTGTAAATTTGTTTAGCTCCAGAGGCAATATAATCTAGAGGCCGAAAGTGGTTGAGCTTGAAATAGTAGATTTGGTGTCAAGTGTAGCTACACAGGAGTTAAAATAAGCAATATTTGAGAACCGTTTTTGATTAGACCAAAATCCCAAATAATAGAAAGACATGAAGATGCACGTCTGAAATTGTGGGAGCAGCTCGGCCAAGAATCGTTTCAGGGGTTATATCGCAAGAATCATCAGTTTCTTTCACCCTTTTTTACGCTTCGATTCGAAGAATTAAAACGAAAAGTTTTTGGTTGAGAAGAAATCTTTCAGGCATATCGAAACAACACTCTTTGTGTTTACATATGTACATATGTACTTATCAGATAAAATTTCAGCTTAACATAGAGTGTATATATTTTTTCACCAAGCATGGTTACCATAAATCATATTACTATGTTGCCAATTCTCATCGTATCAACTTTTGGCGGCCGCTATAGCCACAAAAAGATTCGTATATCTCTAAAATAACCGAGCGATTGAATCAAAATTTCGCCAAATTGTTTTCATGGTTCCTGGAAAGGTTTTTACAGCATTACCTTTTCGGGAAGGGGACCAGGGACTTATACTTATGGTCCAATTTACTTGAAATTCGATACATTGACGGCTCTTTGCTATAAAATTCTGTAAGCAATTATTTTTACTTGAGATTCTTTGGAAAAAATTCATATTCGTTCTGGATCATTAACATTGCTTTTACAGGAAAGATATCACCGACCTATTTACAAAAATTAGTATGATTTGGATAAAAGAATAGATCGTGCGTGGAAATGTTCACTTCGTATTTTTATTATTCTGCGGTGGCGGGCTACAACCGTTTGTTAAGATCCGCATTGTTCGAATAGTTACGCACTTATACAACTAAGCTGTCTGTCATTCCTCGATCAACCCCCGAAATATTCCCAAGCATGCAAATAGATGTGTACAATTTCAACCACACTACGCAATGAAACATTTCAAGCGAATCCGTCACATACAAGGCTATTGACAGTTGTAGAAGAAGATGAGAATGTCAGTTATCCAACAGAATATCCAAGAATTTCCTTGACATAACGGGTGCCCCACCACACATATTAAATTTGAAAATTAGTGTGCCTCAGGGTTCGTATCAAAACATAGAAAGACACAGCAGAGAGGAAACTAGTATTATCTTAAATTTCTATTAGTGGTGTCATGAGCATGATCCCTAAAGTCAAAAAAAACCTCTAGTGGTAAGGCACCTCGCAAACAATTGGCGATTAAAGCTACTCGTATGAGTGCTCCAGCAACTGGTGGTGTTAAAAAGCCACATCGCTATCGTCCCGGTACAGTGGCATTGCGTGAAATTCGTCGTTACCAAAAGAGTACTGAATTTTTGATCCGCAAATTGCGATTCCAACTATTAGGTCGTGAAATCGCTTAGGATTTTAAAACAGATTTACGTTTCCAAAGTTCTGCAGTTAGAAGCTAGTGAGGCATATTTGGTTGGTTTGTTTGAGGATACTAATTTATGTGCCATCCATGCCAAGCGTGTTACAATTATGTCAAAAGATATTCAATTAGCCAGTAGATGGTCGATAGGTATACGTGTCCGTGAATATCGCCGACAAAAGTAGTACACCAGAGGGTTTCCACTTCACGAGTACTTAGTTTAAATTCAACGGGGTTTTCACCTTAGTTGAAAGAAAGTTAGTGGAGGGAGTTCCAACTCCGCAACTTTTACAACAGTAGAGTATATTCGGCAGAGGGATTCCGCCTCACCGAACGGAAGACAAGTGGCGATCTTTACGAATAAAGTAGAAGATAGAAACTAATTTAAACTAATAAAACTTTGTTGTAACAGGAAAGAAAGCGACTTATTATTTTGGCCACCCTGGGTATACTGAGCTTACCCAAACCAAGGAACTTCATTAAAACTGGCTTTACTTTCTTGAGTAATTTGCTTGCTATTGCCATTCGGAAGACCAGGACCTACATTCAAAATTATAGAAAACAATTTTTTTTAATTACAGTCGTCCCTCGGCTGAGTATAAATAATATTGAAAACTTTCTTCCAAATGTTTGAATATTCAACGTGTACTAATCCAACTGTTCAAAGACGTGAATCCTCATGCATATCTGTTGTGGATTCATTTCTTTCAATGACCAGAAGATCGTTTGGCGAAGATAAGCATTTTTATTGCAAAATCATCTTTTCCAATTAAACTCATTTTCGCCTCGACGGCTAAGTTAACATACAAATCTTCCGTGTTATTGAATCAGAAACCTACACTTTACTATGAAAAAACCTCATCGATACTTTTCATTGCAGTATGTGGATCGGTCTTGTCTTGGCTCGCCCGTTAGACCTATCTGCCAGGAGTTGGGACCAGTTATCTTAATCTGATTTAAGAATATTTTTAAAATTTTTTAACTTGCACTCGTTTCCTCAAAAAACGTTGCCTACATTTAGGATGTGGTATACTCGTATGTATATATATGGATGTTACTGAAATTAGTTAGTTTATTAGAAAAAATGCTAAAATGTATTACCACTATTTTCTTCAGTTAAAGGGTCTAAACAAAATAAAATAAAAAAATTTAATTATTTACTTGAGTGTGTGATGATAAAAAGTTTCAAAAACTAGAAACTGTCACTGCTCGCAAATTTCACCAGCGCAAAGCTCAAGTGGCCCAAGTTTAGCAAAGATTAATAATAAGAATGCCCCAGAGGAAGGCAGACTCACCCTGAGGCAAGAGACACACATGCACTTTCGCACAAACACATGTTCATATATATAAAACAAGAAACAAGAAATAAGAAAATATGGTGAAAATATCAAGCAGCGGCGTCACACAGGCGGCGCACAAAAGTAGGCTACAAATACCAAAAATTTTATGAAAATAAGAGGCAAAAGACGAGCAGCAGTTATGGCAAACATTACGGCATAATGCGGTTGACATAAAAATAGGATGGAAATAAATTGCAAAAAAAAAAAATTGGAAAAAACTGCTGAAAACATATAACAGACAAACTGCTACTAAAAACAAATTTGGCGGTAACATAAATATGCGCCACTGTGCGGTATATCAAGCGCATACTTTCATTCATTCCATTCTGTTTTTACGCGCACACAATAAGTAATTTCAGTTTTTCTACTGCTGAATTTATGGTAATTTTCACCGCGCCTACTTTTACAGTTTATTTACAATTTTGGATGGAACCATTTACGAATATAAAATTTAGAAATTTATTTTTTGTAGTGAAATAGAAATTGGTTATACACACGTGTATGTATGCATGCTTGTGTGTGGTTAGTACATATAACGCTAAAATAACTTTTGTTTCTGTTCGTCACTTTTTTTACTGTTTTCGCAACTGCGGTTACTTTGGCTGCGTCGTTTTTTCGTCATTTGTTAATATCGATTTTTTTTTATTTTTATTTTTTGTGTCCAGAAAATGAGCATAAATAAAATGTAGATAAGCAAGTTTTCACATGACATGCCAGCAAGGACCACCGCTGCGCCAAATAAGTTGGTGTGAAAAAACAAACTTTTGTGTTTGCTAAATTAAAAAATCATCAAAATCTCAGCGGGCAATCGCTGATTGTGTTACTGATGCGATTGAAAATTTAAAAATTAAATTCAAAAATAAAAATTAAAAAAAAACCTATTTTTTTGAGTAACTTTGAAAGGGAAAATTAAGGGGCATTAATTTGTTTATTATTATAATAATCTCCATCCATCTGCTTCAAAGTTTTATCAGTTGATTTCCCTTGTCGGGAAGATGGGAGGGTAGATCCTCTGAATCTCCGTAGGTATTGTTAAGCTTTTACCAGCAGAACATGGATTTTTATTCGGTAACAGAGGGTTCTGGTTAGAATTCAAAATTATGTAAACCGTACTTATGGTAAATCAGCGCCAAATCATATCTGTATTCTAACAACAATATATTAAATATAATTTTCTACTTATAGACTTTTCTATTACAAATTTATCATGAAATCATCTGAAAATTGGATTGCTCATTGAGCACATTCATCATGAATTGCACTGATATGAATATGTACACGCGCCATTGAGTTCAGTTTTTCATCAGCGCTGCATACAATGCTTAATGAGAAAAGTTGTCGGAATGATTAGCACAATTCTGATGCAAAAGCAAATGAAAAAAAATTACACTCGAAATTACTGCGGATTATGAATACAAAATGAGCTAATCCGTGGAACAATGTGTAAATACGAAAACCAGTAATATGTAAAAACCTAATTTATAAATAAAAAAACATGGAAAACTCATTATTAGTATTGCTCATACATTCGCATTACTAAATTATCAACACTTATGTAAACGCCTGAAAATATGCAATGCTGCATCTATTAATACAAATGATTAATGCATTTTTTTCCATTTATAAAGTTTATAAAATTTTTATTTTATTTTATTTTTCTTTGCAACATTCTTTTTCACTTTCAAACAGAACACAAATAAAAAATCCCACACTGAACTAATCCGCTTAAGCTACAAAAATCTCGTGTTTACACAAACCTAAATGCTACACATCATTTGTCAGGTGCAAAATAGTAAATCCAAAGTTTCAAACATTTTCTACTGTACAATACAAGTTTTTGTCGGTGCAACTAACTAAGCCATCGCATTTGCGAAGCTCAGAAAACAATAGAGGCAAAGAGATAATGTGGGAGACTACTGTACATAAATATGTTCATTAGGGTGTTCTCAATTCATGAAATTTTCTTTTCTAGCATAGAAAATAGAACTGATTGAAAGCGCTCATTAATAACCAAAATTATTCCGGTAACAAAGAAAAATATTGGTCAAGTAATAAGTCATCCATCTTTTTCATGGAAGACCAAAAGGACGTGACGGGTTCATCAAATAATCAATTATAACTAAAAAAAAATCATATAAGTTTTTATTAATTATAAAGAAGTTAATAAAGTTAGTAAGGATTTGCTGAAAACAGTCATACTTGGTAAAGAATTATGAGATTTTCGGTCTTGACCATAAAACAAAGCCCAATAGTTCTCTTAGGTGAATCTACGGGAGGTAAGGCGAATCAATGCATTTTTGCAATATTTGGTCAGAACTTCAGAAAAAAGTGGCAAAAAAGAATAATAGCCGCACAAAACTGTCAGAAAATCTTTTTAGGTACGAAATGTCATCTTTCTAACGACATCTAGCGGAACCCGATCGGACTTATACAACGCGAAATACATACTAATAACACCATATATTTGAAAAGTACTGGATTTCTTTTACATACATTACATTTGCTTTAAAGGAAAGAATTAAAATTCAACTTCATAATTTTTTTTTGCGGCCTGTACTATTTATTTTTGTTAAAGGTTAGTAACGAAAGGACCATTTGTTTGAATGAGTTTAATATTTTCACCACATCTTCTCTTCAGACTCCCCTTTAGCAGGGATTAAGAATACCTTACTTTTCAGCAGATTGCATACATCGCAAAAAGAGATGACATAAATGAAACAATTTTCATAAAATACAATATTTAGATTGAATTTTTAATAAATTTACTCATCTTTTTATTGTCTAGTTATCTGCTATTTCTAATATTATTGCAGCAATTGTAAAAAAAAATGTTCCATACTTCTCTTGATATATGTTTGAACAAAATTGATGTATCCTCAGGTATTACTCAAGGTAGCCCGGATCTTGGTATTTATTAAGGATTTATCATCAGTTTAAAAAAAAATTAAAAAATTGTAGATATTAGAAATGGTATGAGTTTTAACCATATGAAATCCAAAAGCATGTTATTCTCCCGAAAATATTTTCAATCACCATCTTACACAAAAACAACAATAATCTACAAAAAGTATATAATTTTATTGATTTGTGTGTAACATTGCATACTTAAGGCAGTAGTGTGCTTTAGAGGCTTCAACAAAGGCGTTTTTTTCTTAAATCAATTTCAAAAATATCCAAGAATATGTCTACAAGACTTCAGTAGCCGATTCGTCATATTTTAGAAGCTAGAGCAGTTTTAGTGACCGAGCAGGTTCTAATGCTTGGGCAGAAATTTGAAGCGCGTTTTATCGAGTTTTCATTTTTACAAGTATTAGAAAACGGTGCCGGTGATAGCAAAACGAATATACGTCCGATCGAAAAAAATCAAAGTGATCTAGCTACAGTATTAAAATATCTTCTAAAGGGTGGTTAAATTTTCAAGGGCCGATGTTGATTTTGAATAAAACACAAACTATTTAGGAAATTATTGAAATTTTACAAAATATCGGCCAAATGAGCGCCGCGACCTCGGCGGCACACCTCCATACGATGGTCCAAATTTTCGATGACGCTGAGGCATAATGGAGTTTCTATGCCGTTAATGTGCCGAATTATCTCATCCTTTAGTTCTTGAATTGTTGCTGGCTTATCGACGTACACCTTTTCTTTCAAATAACCCCAGAGAAAAAAGTCCAACGGTGTCAAATCACATGATCTTAGGGGCCAATTGACATCGCCATTACGTGAGATAACACGGCCATTGAATTTGTTGCGCAAAAGAGCCATTGTTTCGTTAGCTGTGTGGCAAGTGGCACCGTCCTACTGGAACCACATATCGTCCACATCCATATCTTCCAATTGTGGCCATAAAAAACTCGTTATCATCTCACGATAGCGAACACCATTCACAGTAACTGCCTGACCAGCCTCATTTTGGAAAAAATACGGCCCGATGATGCCGCCAGCCCATAAACCGCACCAAACAGTCACTCTTTGTGGGTGCATTGGTTTTTCGACAATCACTCTTGGATTCTCATTCGCCCAAATGCGGCAATTCTGTTTATTGACGAATTCACTGAGGTGAAAATGTGCCTCATCACTGAAGATGATTTTCTTCGAAAATTTTCATAATAAGTCTGGATAACTTTAACACGTTGTTGGATTGTGTATCTCTCCATGGTTCAAATTGAATAAGTCTGAAATAGAGAAATGTCAAATTAAATTCGGAAAAAACTTGGCGTTTAGGTGTGGTTCACATTCAACATCGGCCCTTACAATTTAACCACCCTTTACAATATTTGAACTAAAAAAGTTGGACAAAATTATAATTTAAACTATTTTTTTTTGCAACTAGAAGTGAGTTTTTTTTTCAAACATCTAGGAAAATGCAAGTTTTCAATTTGTTTGGTATTTTTTAGTTCATATAGAAGAGACACTCATAATTATTAAAAAAAAAATTCCATTACCGGCCCGCTTCAGAAAACTCATCATAATGCATTATTATATTATTGTCTGAAAATTTCCTTCCCTTTCAAAACAAATGCTGAAAAACGGTTCTAAAGAAAAAGGAGTTTATTCTCAGGCTTTTATTTTATTCGGCTATTTATAGTTATAAAATTCCGATAAAATTGAGTCCGTTCGAAACTGTCTTGTTTGCTTTATGTTATTCCCCACAACTTTATCGCCAAAATCTTCTTACGTATATCATTCGCCTAAAACTTGTTAATCTACCCAGACTTTCTCGACGTAGAGAAATTCTTAAAAATATTGTTGAGTAAATTTCATTTGCACTCAATTTCTTTAAGGTGAAATTAATCTAAATTTATATATAATCTTATATTTCATCTTCTATTTTTTTACCAGAAAAATTAAACTCAAAAATTAATAGTTTTTTGCGACCATACATACTATTAGATCACCACATCTCCTCATCAGACTTCTTATGGCAGGGACCGAAACAACGGATTCTGACTTAACAGGCTGTCAGCCATCACTTCTACCATATTGTGTAACACATATTCAATTCATACAAACAAACCAGGCCTTTAGCTCACTATAAAACTTATAACAAAAATAATTATTATATTTGAAGAAAATTTTAACACTCAAATTGCTATGAATATTTTTGATGAAAAAATTGAACCCAAGAGAAAATCTTTATTTTTGATCAAAAAATTTTAATATCGAGTTAATGATTATTTTTGATAAGCAAATCATTACTTTTGAGCAAAAATATAAAAAAAGAAAATAAAAATTATATCTGGTCGGAAAAATATAACTTAATAGTTAATAATTATTTTATGGGCGATAAGTAATTATTAAAATTTATTATTAGTTTTGATTTTTATAAATATTGATCACACTTTCTGAAATCACTGCAGAATCGCAAAGAGCCTCTAGAAATATGTCTCTATATATACAGAAATATTTCATACTTTTCAAGGACATATAAAATTTATTGCATACCTCAATTTTATTTGCATTATTATTAGATATCGATTTCGATGATTTTCAATGCCAATATTTATTTGAATTTACGTGTGCAGAATACATCTGGCTTCGTAGAAGCAATATTTTTTTTACCCAAAACAACATATCCGAACAAATGAGTTGTATGGAAGCTATAAGAGATAGTCGACCGACCTCCGGCAGATAAATGATCAATACAATGCGTTCCCAAATATACGGGCAGCCGGGCATGGCTCGATGAACACAGTTCACCAATCCCATAATATCAATATCAATTTTATTGGATCGCTCTCTTCTGCTTCTGGTACTTGGGTATTTGAATACTTCTGAAAGAGTTAGTATACCATTTCATGTTTTTGACAGGGGAAACAATTTAAAACCACTACTTCGAATCATATGAAATTCTGTCAAAATACATTTCCTTTAAATTTACCAAAATCTGTCATTCATTTTGTTTTTTTAAGTCTTTAAACTTAAAATTATTATTGTCTGATTTATCTTTCGTATATACGTATTTATAGTTAAGTTTTGCAAGTAAAAATGTAGTATTTGGTGGAAAAATAAAAAAAAATCACACATATTTATATCAGACACCCTAGTAAGCTCACCAGTGGACAGCACAAATGCATGTTACTTTGAAATGGTCTTTCTTGTCTTGTCACATGACAATGTCAACAGAAAAAAAAATAAACAACAACAACAAAATGTATGTGTATGAAACAGTTTAAGAGCTGTAAAGTTGCATGTACCAGTAAGAGTGATGTACAGAGCTGACAACAGTCAACAAGGAACAAGCAACCAGAGACTAAAAAGCGGCAGGTAAACAAATGCAAAAATAAATCTGCTTGTGAACTTACAAACTGTGGGCAAAATAGCAAAAAAAAAAATAAATAAAAATTAAAAAAAATGCTTAGTAAAAAAACCGGGTTTTTTTCCAAATATGCTTGGAGTACATTTGTATTTAAATGTATATTGTATGTATATGTTTATATGTACTGATTGCAGCTAATACCATTTGTATCTTGCTTAGTACAAAATAAATGTATGTGCCAATGTACAACAACAATAACAAAAACAACAACTTAACGTAACACATACTTAAGGGTAAAAATAAAGCAAAATATGCCCACTCAATCTTTGTAAAACAATTCTTCCAGTTTTAGTATGTTTGTTAATAAATAGCAGTCGTTAGCTGTCGTTGTTATTGTTGTCGTCATTAATCTTTTTCGCCAACGTTAAATGAAGTTTGAGCTCACTGGTTGGCTGAGTGACTGACATTTGCCCCCTACATAGGTGTGAAAAACGGTTTTATGCCTTCACACACCGGTCATTTCGCACTAAGGCGGACGAAAGGAAAAAAAAATAAAAAATAAAATTAAAAATAAAAGGAACAACAGAAAAACAGAAAAACTGCAAGAAAAGGGATTAAACAGATGAGCTGGCAAAAAGTCCGCTTCAAGTGAAAACAAAAAAAAAACACATAAGAGTAATAGAAAGTCTTCAAAGGAAAAGAGTTAACGATGTTTAGCAGAGAAATCCAGCATTAAAATTAATGGTTTAAATAAGTGTTAAGACAGGAAAAAAACTAACCTGTAATGTGTAAAGTCAGCAAGTCAAGCATAAGAGATTTGGAGTCATGTTACGGAAATAAATTGAAGTTCTTAAAGGCACGCCCGCTGAAATTTCTGCTAAATGCTTTAAGAAAAATTTAAGTAAGTGGAAGAAATGACAATTTTAAAATAAAAATTTCTTTTGGAAAATCCTTTCTTTTATACATAGTACATCCACAAGTATCTCAAATTCTCATTTTTGTTTCAATATATTAAGTGCTGAATTTAAAAGTCGGTAAATTCCGTCGAAAAATGCTCTAACTATTGCCACTTAGTGAAAATTATCTAATCAAAGATTTTTTTTTAATTCTATTACAAAAAGGCTTACACTTATCAGGGTAATGAGATGGTTTTAAAGTTTCTTTCTATCTGTGTATTCATTATGGTTCCAAAATGCCGCTTCGCTCTTAACTCCCTGTATTAACTCCTAGATTAAAATTATACTCATATGAACTAGATGTTCATTCCAATAGAACTAAGCTGATGACATTCAAAAGTACACATCAGTACTAAAAATACTTCTGTCCCTTGAAGCAAAATATCCTTGAGGTTGAGTTGAAACTAACTTGAACTAGCAGATGATATCCTATTAAGCTTGCAAGATACCAAGTTTAGGTTTTATGCCCAGAGAATAAAATACAAGGAGAAGCTTGTAAGGAGTTTATAGGAGTGATTAAGTCATGTTCAGTAGATGATCCCAATCTACGAGGATATACTACAAAGTTATCTTGCAACATGACAACGCGCCGTCTCATACCGCTAAACTGGTGAAAGACACATTAAAAACACTTAATTGGGAAATATTATCGCACCCGCCGTACTCTCCATACCTCGCCCCGTCCGACTATCACCTTTTCACATCGATGGGACACTCCCTTGCGGAGCAGTGCTTCGCTAATTTTGAAGAAGTCGAAAAATGGCTCGTCGAATGGTTTGCCTCGAAAGAGAAAAAGATTTTATGGAATGTTATCCATAATTTTCCTGAGAGATGGGCGAAAGGTGTAGAAACCAATGGTCAATACTTTGAATAAAAAAATTTTGAGATTCCTCTGAAAATGAAATGTTTTCTTTATCGAAAAAACCGGCAAATTTCAACTAACATACCTGGTAAATATTAATCGCTAAGCGAGGTTGGACACGGGGTTTGGGAACTACCGCGGAAGAACCAGATAATATTCTGGATAAGATACCTCCTTTTGATGATGACTACTGCAAACTTATTAAGGAGTATGATTTAAGTGCATGCACTTTAATATCTGGTCCATTAATAAAGAAAGAACCTCTGCCCAACTGGCTGTAAGGCTGACATTAAAGCTTAAACGGTTTCCAAACGAGCTCTTTCTCAAATTTTTGCCGTGCGTTTTGATGTTTTTTCAACAAATTGAAGGACCTACAATTTATTCTAAATTGGTTTTGAACTGAATTTGGACTTTGTAGAGAACACATCAGAATGAAATTGGCATTCCCTGCCAAAGCACGATCGCAATTAAAAATTCTGATTTCTATAATTTTGGATGGACTGCAAATCCGGGACTTCTGAATGACAGTACGTTAAGAAAGCCGCTCGGCTAATGCGGCCCTCGGGCTGTTATTACAGTGACCAAATTAAAGACCACAAATTTGGTGTTGGATTTGTGATAGATGATTTTATATTGGGTCGGAAAATTCAGGTTTCGTAATACCAAAGATTCTGGCACATAAATCCATCAACTTAGTTGGCTCGATCATTTTGTTATAGGCAGAGAATACGTATTCAGTCAACAGCACGGTATTTGATGAGCCAACCAAACTACGCAAACTATGCTTGATACTAACTGTTCTATTATTATTCAAATTGTATGAATATAAAAATTTGAAATTTCACCCAAAGAAATTTGCCTCGTTTTGCCTCTCGAGAGAAAAAGTAAATAAAATATTCGTTATTTACAATTTAAATTTGAATGCTATGCCAATTTTTTTAAGCAACTCAATTGAATAATATTTATTTATTTCATACTTATCTTTTCTGCTAGCCACTCTCCTTCACGCTGAATTTCTTCGGAATTTTTTCCTTTTATTTTACTGTAAAGTTTACATAAGAATAACCATTGTTCGCACTTATAAGTGAATTCCAACACAAATTGAAGTGGAAAACTTGATATCTTCTCAGTTGGATGACTGCTTGTGCGCCAAAGCTTTACATAATTACATACATAGGTATATACATATTGTATGTATGTATGTATGAGTGTACTTACACAAACAGCGCACTTCTATTTAAAAGGGCAAAGTGCGCTTGCACTTGAACCAAAAGTGCAGTTGTATGGATAAGGCTGCCCCTAATACTATATTTGTATGTATGTATGTATGTATGTGTGTGTGTATTTATTTTTATACTTATTTGTAGTGTAAGTTTTTGTAGAAAGTTTTGCGGCGTTGGTTGGGCAGTTATTGTTTGAATTGTTTTTCTCTATTTCGTAGTTATAAACATATTTATATAATAATTTGTATGTACGTGTATGTATGCGTGCATATTGAAACCTTAAATTTCTGGTTGTTTTGTTTTTTCTTTGCCCTTACTTGTGCACTATAAGTTAGTTTATCATCTTTTTTTTTGTTGCCTTGGTCTTTAGATGCACACACATATCTACATATATATATATATATGTATATGCATATCATAGCTGCAAGGTGTATTCTCTTTGGCCTTTGACGGCCATTTGTACGCTTGTTTAGTTATGAAAATAGCAAATACTTACTTGGCCACCAACAACAACAGTGCATGCATAAGTATCACAACAAAAAGCTAACAACAACATAACAATAATATTTTGTTAAAAACTTTTGCTAAACAGCTGAGGAAATAACAATGCAAAGTGTTTGAGATAACAAGAAAAAGTGGCAAAAAGCATAAAAAAAGTGCAGGAAAAAGGCTTTTTGAGGGATCTCAACAATTGATGAGCTGGTTGTTAAGGATGCACTTTGCGATGGAGGGGAAATATGTATAATGATATTTTGCATACCAAGAGCTATTTTAATGCGCTCTCTTGTCGGTAATTTACATTCACTTTGCTTTTTATTTTTGATATTTTCAAAGTACATCTGAATTTTTTCTACTTCAAAATATGTTTGCTTTGCAAATATGAGAAGTGACTGTAATATATGTTTTTCACAGTCATAAATATTGAGAGGATTTTGCGTCTTAAAATTTTTTTTGTTCTTAAAAAAATTAATTAAAAATTGTGCATGCTATTTCTGTGTAAAAAATTGTTAAATTAATTTTTCTAATTGCGGTCGCTCTTCGGCAGGGAATTTAGATCTCTCCGACTGTATTTCTAGCATAGAATAAGAATTCTTCATCTTTCTTCAACATATGGAGACACTTCTGCAATTAAAAAGCGCCAATCTTGAGTGTGTATATGTACATACCTACATATGTGTATATATATACGGGGTTACTCATTTTACAATTTCGAAAATAAACGTAAAGAAAATGCTTTTAAAACCGTTTTTTCATGAAATTCCTCTTTCGTTGTAAAGTTTGCACTATGACATTATGTGCGAATCACTACAATATTTAAATGACCGCCTCTTGAATTTTTGCACACTTTGATCCATTTGAGGTAATATTAAATCACTTTTTGTCCATATTGGGCGGTATCTCAACCATAACTTGATGAATTAAAGAAGGTCCAACGGTGTCAAATTGCAAGATCTCGGGTAATTCCCCAGGCAATAAAGCCATATTTCCTCGTGTTGTGTGGCATATCGTCATCAAATAGGGACCAGTCACACCTACGGAGCAAAGAGCGCACCGGATAGTAATTTTCTTACGGTATAATGGCTTCTATTCAATTACTTGAGGGTTCTCGGAGCTCCAAATGGGAACATTTTTCTTATTTACGGGGATACGTAGATGCGTGTGAGAAATGTGCCTCGTCACTGTAGAAGATTTGGTTCGAAAAATCGCCGTCCATTGCTTTTTTCAAGCTTAGATTGTACAGCGTTGTGAATGGTCAGCTGGTTTCAGTTGTTATATGTGAGCTGGACTTTATGTAGATTCAGGTGTATATAATCACTATTAATATAGTCGGTTTTAAGAATCTTAACGCTTTATGCGGTTGTTAAGTGATCATTTTTCATAAATAACTCACTTTTAACTAAAACAAAACATGTTTGGTTTGACAGTTAAGTTTGACAGATGTCAAAATACGGCCGTGTATTCATTTTTACTACCTTTAATTAATATTTCATGCTATGACACATTTGGAACCTTTTGAAAGTATAAAAAGAGTATAAAAAAATTATGCCACCAAAACTAATCGAAAACGCTGTAAAATGCATATTTTATTGGTAAAACTACTCGGGAAAATACCCATTTATGCAATAAAATATTTATAAAAAAAATTAAACTTCACTAAAGAGAACTACCTTTGCCTATGACTGACGTTTAACAGCAAAAAAAGGCACACAAATCGTTTCTCCAAAAGCTCTACTTAACTTAATCGTAGGCATTTTTTATGAGCGATACGCTCACACATACATATCTATGAACAGATGCAATAAAATTTAATATTAAATTAAGTAAGTTAACTGAGGAGTAAATAAACAAGCATACCAGAAGAAATTAATAGCATGCGCTCAGTGTCAGCAAAATCACACTCACACATGATTACTAACACATATGCAGACCCAACATGCAACTATTGCGGGGAAAAAATAAAATACAAACAGAAATTGTAACATTAGAAAGCTAAACAGTCAACAGCAGCATGAAGCAGCGGCTGAGTGGTGGCAACCGGAAAAGAGCAAAAAAAAACAAAAAAGCAGCGTGTTAACAGCAAACAAGCATGTTGTATCAAAATGCGACAACAACAACAACAACAGCAACAGCAAATAACACTCACCAGCAGCTAGCGAAACAGCTGAAACCAAAATGTGCGATAATAATTTAAAATAATCGCGTCATAATTCATAAGTCGCATTTAGTACAAGTTAAGTACGTTGGAAAGTAGAAAAAAAGCAAAAAATTGTGGGAAAAAAATATAAAAAGGCATAGAATAAACCAAATAACACGCACAAGAATACACAACAACAACAGTAGGAAACCACAACAACAAGTAAGCTAGTGTTGTTGTGTGCACGTACATACATACATGTGCTTTTTCGGTTTGTTGAGTGAAAGCGAGAACGCGTACGCTGAGAGAAGCTTAATGTAATGTGCACTCAAGTGATTACGTATACGCAGCGGTATACCCAATGCGCTACTATATAGCGCAACGACTATAAATACACATCTAGGTATGCTTGATTGTGTGTGGATTTTCGCTAGTGAAAGTGGTGTGTGTGTGTGTGTGCAAGGCCACTGAAAACTGTTGGGCCTTGACATTCCAAGTGTGAACAAGCTCACACTTCACTAGTTACACCAGTGTACACGTACGTGTATCCAATGTAGGGCAATGCACAGCTGGTAATAGCTGTATTTACTACCAAATATACATATGTATATGCGTGTTCATACGAATTTGCAGCTACATTTCAAATTACGCTATAATGTCGTTTTTACGCAATTTTTGCAAGTTGAAATTTTCAACTTCAGCGTGTGGAAAACACTTAAGTGTTTCCAATTTGTACAAGTACTAGTGAGACGTAATGTGGCACTTTGGGACATAATTATATACGATTTTGAGGTACTTATAAAATACACAAAAATGGAGGAAAAATAAAAACATAGCAAGCTTAGAAAGTGTAGAATTTTATAAATTTTTCTCCACTCCAGACTTTTTGTATTTTGAAACCAGACCGACATTTGGCTTAATCGGAAAATAGCTAAAGGGTCTAAATTTTTTACAAATATATAAAAATATGTGAAAAAAAGAGCATAAACATTTTCGTTTAGTTAAAGTTTGAGTAATACTATGGAGAGTTTATATGTTTTTATGTTTATAGAAAATAATGAGTGGAAATAAACCTAAATTATTTTTCCTTTCCAATAAATTTGCCTGCAAGACGGAAACATTGTTTATATCTTTCAATTAAATTATTTAAATATTATAAATCATGTAGGATTTTAAAAATGACTTCATTGGATGCTCTAAACATTTCTGCGAGTTGTTTCTTCCTTAGTCCAGCATCGTCGTGGACATTTTAGAGTTTGAACATTTTGAATCAATTCTGGCAGGGACACTTCGATGCTCCTATCTTATATCATATCTTATTTATTTTAGTCGCAACTGTCGCGCGATAAGAAATTTAACAATAATAAATTTTTCCATATTTCACTTGTCGCTCTCTCCGTCCATTTACAAAGCCTTTTGATTATTTATGTCCAGGCAGTAACTTCCATACGAAACTTTTTTATCAACTTTAACATACCAACAGCTAAAAAATAAATACAATGAAAAATGAATTTTTATTAAAAAAAAGTAAATGTGAATATTTTGACTGAAGCCGTGCTCAGCAGATTACGCTGCAGTCGAATTCATTTAAACATTTATGCAGGTCAAATGAGAGTTTGTTATTTTAACAATTTTGGCATATTTTGTTTATTGTTTAACATACTAATTTGTAGTAATAATTTTTATAATTTTTTTGTTTTTAAAATGAAAAATTATTTTACGCTAAACTGATAATCTCTTTACAAAGCATAATTCACAAGCAATCATAAGCTCATACGAAAATTTCACTCAAGGCAATACTGCTATACTTAGTGAGATTAAAACTAATTCCTATACAAAATAAAAGGTCAAGAAGACCCAGCAAGAAATTAATTAAATCTCTGAATTTCTATAAACAAGAAAAAAAATTAAAGAAAATATAGTTAACCTTTTCCGATTTTTTTTCTATTTGCTAGACATATTTGTAAAAATCCATTGTTTTTCTGTAAAGTTTGACTATTTTTATTGCACAAAGTTCTCAACCGATTGATTGTTTCTGGCCTTTAAATGATAGTCTGTGTATATCATTTTTGTTATGAGGACGATTAATTAAATATATTATTTGCTAGAGTTTCAACCATTTATTAAATTTAGAATAATTTGTGAACTATTCCTTTTCAAAATTTTTAAAAACTAAAACTGAAACTAAAAATAAAAATAAAACCTGTAAGTAAAAATTAAATTAAAATGTAACAAATTAAAACAAAAATAAATAATTGAATAAAAATAATGGTTTAAATTTTAAGGATAAAATTTGTTTTTGCAATCCTCGCGAAACAATTTTAAATTTGTTGTGTTTCAAGGTTCAAGAAAAAATTTCATTTTCAGTTTTCATCGGAAGCCAGAATTTTTCTACTTTGAAATGCTGTTTTTATCATTCAAATAGAAAAAATTACTGATTTATTGATGAAACATTTTTCTCACCAGGTATGTATGGTAAACTTAAAGGCAGGCTAGCTTAAAAAAATATACTTGAACATGTCGCCAAAACCAAAACAATTTTCTAACACGTGCAAAGCGATGTTTTAAGCTACAAACTTAGCCACCGAAGACCAAAAATATGCAGCAAAGACACTCTACTCTACTACATTGTATATCTATAAGCAAAAGTTTTACCTACTTAATGTTGCATTCATAAACGAAAATCTTTCACAGAACATTTGAGTATAGCTGGTTGTCGGAAATTGCTTTAAACAAACTTTAAATTTTAGAAAAATTGTTTTTTTTAAATATTTTAATTTTTGTATATATATTTTAACAATTTTCATAAGGAAATATATTTGGTTTTATTTTAAAATTTGAATAAAAATTAATTTTGAATTAAAAATCAGCTTAAACATGCATTGAAACTTCCTAAATTTTGTATTTCCCTAAATCAACTAAATCCCAGGATCTTACAACGCTTGTAATGTCAAATGAACGCTAATTAAATATTAGCGCATAGCCAAAGTGTTACGTGCGCTTACAGGTATAATAGCCCAACAACTTTAGACTTAAGTACTCGTACACGCCTATAATAATACCTTTAGATACACACATATGCGCAAATTTACATACATATCTATGTAGTATGAACCATATCACGTTACGCTACTGACAAGATGTGTATCTATAATTTATAATTAGCACGTTTAAATAGCATCTTGCTGTGGAAACTGCTACTTAAATAGCATAACTGGGGACTTACACATATACTCGTACCCATACACATAGACGCATATTTAGGTAGAATCACTTATGAGTGAATTTGTAGATTTTCCAGGAATAAGGCATGATATGCTCCCATATGAGTGCATATATGTACATATACAGATATATATACTACTACACAAGCTAGTTCAACGTCAATATGCGCATTAATTAGTTAATGAAGCATACATATAGTTATATATATACATATGTACATATATGCGGTAGTTGATTTTAATGAGACCAATTTACTGGCACTGCAATATCTAAATTTGTACCATATTATAGTACGTGTATATATATTTACACTAAATATGTACTTCATATGGCACAGAGCTTGTAGCGCGATGTATCTGCAGCAGATGTGCATAATATGCTTTTGTGTAATGAATGAGAGAGTACGTGTATGTATAGGTTTACATGGCATTTAACCCAATTTTAGGTAGGAAAACTAACTGGATATGTGAATAGATCTAGAAAGTAAAGCAAGCTGCCTGAAAAGTTTAGCTCTTTTATTTCTTTAAAATAAGTAAAAACGAACATAGATATGTAAGTGTAAATATATATTAAATATATTACGCTAAACTGAATATTACTTTGAAGCTATTAAAAATGAGAGTTATATAACTTATTTCTTTATTATTTGTGTACATACAAGGGGATTAACAAAAGTTCGGTTAGTGGACCAGAAAAAAAAACCAATCATTTTTCTACATATTCGCCACTCATTTCAATGCATTTCTTTAGCCCATAGATCTACTTCTGAAAACTGTCTTCAAAATCTTGCTTTTTAAGCTTATCAAGTTCAGCATTAACCGCATTAATTATCTCCTCGTGGTGCTGGACGTATTACTTCGATCCCAGAGAATTTTTTTTGAAACTTTTGGTAAGCTTTCTTCGGTGTACCGTTTTGCAGTTACCGTCTGATACTTTTCCAGTAGAATAGTAGATACGATTTTAGATGGCGTGAAGTAAACTGATATCATTACTTTTGCTGCAGATTTTTGTTGTTTAGATTTTACGGGGCTCATACCATGCACCGCCGTTTGGTTTCTGGATAGTACTTATAGAACCAAGATTCGTCACCAGTAATTTACTAAAGTTGCTAGACTGACCATTTTCGAATTTGTTTAGGAAAAATTGAGCGAAATGCTCTCGGGACTTTACCAGAGTTGCAGTGACGTCATCAGCGGAAGATTTTGGTCGACATTCTCGAGGCCCATCCTCTACAGAAAAATTTCGGATCTAGAATCTTTGGCACCACTTAAAAATAGTATTTATAGACGGTGCAATCGTTCCCTATGCAATTTGGCATTTACTGAATATTTGTTTTAACTGTAAATTACGCCGAAATTCGAAGAGGATCACGGGGCGAATTTCGTTTTGCGTTGGTGGAGAATTTCGTCTGACCTATACTCAGTTATCTTGCGTTTTCTCGTTTCCATTTTAACCGAGCGTTCTAAAATTTGGGAGGAAGACTTATAAGCTAATTACAAAGGATTTGGTATTTTTAGATTTAACAAAAACAAAAAGAAAATCACCAACTGACCGAACTTTTGTTAATCCTTTCCAACTCCTCTCTCAAATTAAAGTATACATCAGCTAATAGATTTTGAGGATAATTTATTTCATGACAGTAATTCATTCAAAGGGCTTAAAACTATCTGCCGAGGGGCGACCTCAATTTTCATTATTATTATACAATATATTGTATTAGTACTTTTATAGTTATTATATATAAAAGGCTTTATCTTCACTCACAGCCTAAACCACCGATAGAACTGAAACCCAATAAGAAAAGATTTTCCGGGAAGTGGGCCTGGGACCGGTAAAATCGAATTTATTTTCATACTGTGGGATTAACAGGAGACATAGATAGGCAACTATTTGCCTGAATTGTTCGGAAAAATCTTTTCATAGTTCGATTTGCCTATATAAATATGTGGAGAAATATTTATTCCGGGACAGATCTGTTTGGAAGAAGCGTATTCATGTTTATGTTTTAATTTGCTTGATATATTGAATATACATCTAATTATTTATAATTTGGTATGATGGTCGAACCTGGACTCCATACCTGATTTTCAGAATGGCAGTTCGTAATGCTAACCACTCGACTATTTTTAGGTTTTACTATAATTGTTATTATTATATAAGCTTTTCTAAAAAAAATAATAGCAATTAATTAATTAATTAAATCTGTTAAAGTGTACAAGTTTAAGTTCTAGTTTCTCCACTGGCAATTTAATTTTAATTTTTGTTTTTATTTTTATTTTTATTTTTAGTGAAGTAGAAATTCATTATAATCAATTAACTAGTATTTAACCAGTGCAAAGCTGATGAATAGTCGGACAATTTTCAGTCGTAAGACTTCACTGTGTTGAAAATACCAGTTGTTTAAATCGAAAAAAGATAGAAGATGGAATCAGTCCAGTCAGTGTAAAAATGCAACTATTTGGATTCTAATTAACGACTTGTCTATCTGTCGCTGCTATTCCCACAATAAGTAAAGAAGAAATTTCTGAAGCAGGTGGAAAATTATTCAGCCAAAAAGCACCCGAGGTAGAGACATACCAAACCTTGCTTTGAAAAAATCAGGTCATTTAAATACAATCCAATTGTCTTGCTAAGAACATCAGGTATCAAAGGGTGGTTAAAAACGTCTAAAATTAGCAGTCAAAAAAAAAATAGAGAAAAACCCAATGAGAGTTGGTGTTTGCTTTATTGAGTTAAAGCTTAACGCCTAAGTAATCACTAACCATCGATTAAGACTTCGTGACTACCTCGGATATGCTATAATAAACCCACAACAGCAACCCCAGCCTTAATTAGACTAATGATAAGCATCAGCCGAGAGCTTCTCGCGGAAGTAGTGAATGCAATCGTATTTTAATGGCTCTACGACTTGGTACCCAGCGGTGGAAACAGAGTCCTTCGCCCTTGCGTTAAGTTCACAACATACTATCGAACGACACTTATGTTGACCAGGTAACTCATACCCAAGTTACATGGTGACGAGTACTGAGACCAGTACGATTGAAAACGACGGCAGAGATTATCGACTCAAACTGAAATATTGAAAGGTAGTCCCAGGGGTTACGAGGGAGGGTGGTTTTAGTAGGTTAAAGTCTTGCACTGACGGGCTTAAAGTTTCCGATGCTTTCCACCCTTAAGAAGAAAAATACACCAGTATTCACCAAGTGAGTAAGGTATTTTCGGTCTGCAGACAAGTATTTAATATGTGCGCCGTATTTTGTTATAAAGTATGTAGGTATATATAAAATGGTGGAAGTGTTATGCACAGTAGTTTTAGAGTAAGGTTTTCACATAAATAAAGATCTTCGGCAACAAAAAAGCCTAGAACCTTTGCCTGTTTCGCTTCATTTCTATAAAGATTCATCATCATTTACAACTAATACACGTATTTTTCCCTGCTGGGGAGGTGCTACCAAAATTGGCATCCACTTGATTAAGGGTGTTCGGCAGCGACCTAATTTCAACTCACTACCGAAATACGAGACATATTCGGAAAGCATACATTTTCGACATGGGCGTCGTTCCTCTTTATGCAGCTGGTGAAGCGGGATATCAATTTATTGATGCATTCCTCGACTCCTTCCGACGCTTATTCACCTCCACCTTGTTGGTTTTAATCGCAGAATGTTCATCTACTGTCAATCTGCGATCGTCAGAGAGCACTTTTACGATTTTTCAGATATTTTTTCGGTCACAATGAAAGGTCTTTCGCTCCTCTGTTCATTTTGCACAGATGTAGGACTATTTTGAAATTTTTTAAATAATTTGTAGACATTCCTATTATTCAAAGCTTTATCACCAGGCGCACTTTTACCTCATTATAAATCTCAAACAGAGGTTTTCTCTACCAAACGAGATGACGTCGCGTATTTCGTTCTTGGCGGAAGACTGGACTGATATTGTTCCCGAATCGTGTTATGGCACTGACTTAGAACCAGTACTGTTGCAAATTCGAGAAGTCTGGCTATACTACCGTGTTGCCTACATGGCGAAAATAAAATCTTTTCAGCCGTGATAGCTTTGTAAGCTTACTTTGTGCATGTGCCTCGTATTAAAGCAAATGTTGTTTTTACAAATAAATACATTTTATTAAACTAAAATATTTATGTACATAACAAAAACTTTACATTTATTTTACTAACAGATAACTCATGTTTACTTGAAGTCAACATCAAAGCAAAAGTAATGAATTCGCTTTGTCAAAAACAGATTTAAGATAAACGTTTTTCATAACTCTTTTATATTTTACTTTCAAAATTCATATAACTTTAAGCATTATTATGATTAATACGAAAAACTGTTTGCACACACACACACACACACACACACACAATGAAATGTGTGCTTGCAACAGTTGCAATAGTTGCCAGTTGCAACTTGGAGGTAAAGTTATTAATCTGCAAAGAAATAATGAAAAAGTAAGTGCCACCGGTGCAAAGTAAAGTAAAGCAACGAAAAAAATAAAAGAAACGAAGAAATGTATTTTAATGCACGCATGCAAACACACACAATTATACACATGTACATACGTGTATGGGTAAGCTTGCATCTAAAAGTGTACACATTTCTTTTACTTGCCACTCATAACTCGTAAAAGTTTTGCCAAAAAGAAAGAAGGTTGAACTTTTGCACCTGCACCTCGAACGCACGAGCTGAGGTGATGAGATATGTATTATATGTATGTATGTAAGAGTAGAGATTATGCAGCTATACATGTGTTTGTATACATTCATATGTGTGAGTGCAACCTTTTAAGCTACGCTAGAGTGAGTTATAAATGACAAAAAAGTAGTTTTTTCCACTTTCCAGCAGTGAATGTAGCGGAAAAACGCTCAAAAAACTACAAGAAGAATCATCTGTGCCACTTTTGCACACTCACACACGCAGGCATCTCCCTACATCAGGTTAAAAGTTCGGCACAAATGAAGACAGCATTTGAAATGCCCTTGTAGCCTGACAGCAAATTTTACCATTTTCTTAGTTACTTGCTTATTCTACTTCTCTTCTCTTACTTTACTTTTTCTCTTAAAACAATTTCTTTTGGAAAACTTCTTTTGTTGTTGTTTTTAATCTACGCTTGCAGTGTTTTTCAGCGAAATAGAAATTATGCAACCAGATGTTGGTGGGTGTCGATGCTGTAACCTTCTTTCTCCTCTCTTTTTCTGTTTTTCGCTTTCCCATCTGCCACTTTGGATTGTCAGCACAAATGCATTAAGCGTGCGGCAAAGGGCGTGGCTTTTCTGCTTAATAGCTTGGAAGTTATTTGTATGCCCTCCTTTTTTCATTCATCTTTATTGTGTTTTTGTTTGCGGAATTTTTTACCGATCTTCCGTTTTTTGTTATCTGAAACATTTTGGCCATGTTGAAACTTCACCTCTGCGAGTGTGTTTTTTTTTTATTCCTGCGCCATATAACGTTGCATTTTTTTTGTCATTTATCATTGTAGGAATCTACTTTAATATTTGTAACTTACAATTTTCACTTTTTCAATTTTTATGTTACCGAATTTTTAATTTCAAAAATTTTCATTTTTCTGAATTATAATATTTTTCATTTTGAAGCTAATAAGAAATATTAAATAAATTGAAGCAGATAATAAGTATTCAATAAATTTTATTAAAAAATAAATGTTTTCTTAATTTTAAATATATAACAATAATACATGTTATCCATATTAATTGGCGATCCTGCGAATCAAAACTTTTTAAAATAAACTTTTAAATATTTATATATGTGTGTGTGTGTGTTTGTATATTAACAAGAATTTATACAACTGAATTTTGCAACAACTTCAATGCATCTAAACAATTTAATAACAAATATAAAATATAATATATGTATATCATATACATATATATAATGATTAATGAAATAAACTGAAATTTTCAAAATTTTCTATGCGATATTATATCAGAAATACTCAATCCGAAATAACATCAATTTATTTGAATCGTTTTCTGCTGATGTTTATCAATTTCATTGGAATGAAATCAACATAATTTAAGAATTTAACTTCTATCAATATCAAGAATTACAACAATCAACAATATTATCTATACGTAATAAAACAAATCAATATCAGGTTTTATCTTTAAATTTAAATATATATATATATATATGTCATTTAACTTTTTAAATTAATTTAATTAATTTAAATCTTAATTAATTTTTATCAAGTTTTTGTAAACTCTTTCTCCAAACATGCATAGATCACCCATTCGCACACGTAATTTTACAACAACAGAAACACAAAATGAAATCACGAACACTAATACAGATTTAAATACAACACAAAATTTAACACAAGACATTCATACAAATAATTTTAGACCGAATTCTAATTCCATTAAATTACCTCCGTTTTGGAATGAATGTCCTGAAGCATGGTTTTTGCTTGTTGAAGGACAATTTGAAATTAACAACATTTGTAATGATAATATTAAATTTCAAAATGTTTTAATTGCTCTTCAACGAGAAACTATTTTCAAAATTATCGATGTTGTTAATCCACCTCCGTTGTCGAATAAATATGAAACAATTAAGAAAGTTCTTTGTGAGAGATTTTCTCTTAGTGAAGAAAAGAGATTAGAACAATTATTTTCAAATACTGAACTTGGTGATCGTTCACCTTCAGAGCTTTTTAGATATATGAAATCTTTAACTGGTTCAGATTCAATTGTTAATCATGAATTACTTTTCAAATTATGGATTCGTAAACTACCTCAACAAATTCAAATTCATTTAACTTCTTCTAGTAATCAAAATAAAGATGAAATTATTATTTTGGCTGATAAAATTTTCGATTTAACTCATAAACCTCAAGTATCTGCAATAACTTCAACCTTTAATAATAGTAATAATATTTTAGAACAATGTATTAAAAATTTAACTGACTTAACAACTGGAATATATCAAACTTTAAACAAAATTACAGAAGATATTAATGAATTACAAATTAAATCTAGATCTAGATCTAGAGATAGATATAGATCTAGATCGAGAAATTCATCAAGACCCAGGAATAATAATAATCAAAATAATATTTGTTGGTATCATCAAAAATTTAAGAATAATGCCTTCAAATGCGTTCAACCTTGCAATTTTAAAACAAACACAAATATTTCAAATGCAAATTCTTTAAACTAAAACGTTCCATTATGACGGTGGCTGATAATGGAAATATTAATAAACTTACACGTCGCCTTTTTATTTTCGATAAATTTAACAAATTAAATTTTTTGATTGATACAGGCGCAATCGTTTCAGTTATACCTTCTTCAAAATTCAAATCATTTAAAAGAAATTCTGACCTTAAACTTTCAGCTGCAAATGGATCTAATATAGAAACATTTGGAACAAAACTTTTAAAACTTGATTTAGGTTTAAGAAGAGATTTCGAATTTCCATTTATTATTGCCGATATTTCAACTCCAATTATTGGTGCTAATTTTTTAGAAAAATTTGGAATTTTAGTAGATATCAAAAATAAAGAAATAACAGATTTAACAACAAAATTTAAAATTTCTGGATCTACTGGTTTTTGCGACATTTTCTCTCTTCGAATTCCCATTATTGAAAATAAATTTACGAATATTTTAAATGAATTTCCATCTATTACTTGTGAACCAGATTACACTAAACAAGTGCAACACCATACGGTTCACAGAATTGAAACTAAAGGGATTCTTCCTTTTTCTAAACCTCGTCGTCTTGATCCTATTAAATTAAAAATAGCAAAAACTGAATTCGAATTTTTAGTTAAAACTGGTATTTGTCGACCATCAAATTCACATACCGCATCTCCTCTTCATTTAGTTCCCAAAAAAGAACCAAATGATTGGAGACCATGTGGGGATTATAGAAGATTAAATTTTATATCTATTCCAGATCGATATCCTTTACCTCACATTCACGATTTAAATATTGATTTAAAGGATAAAACAATATTTTCAAAAATTGATTTAGTTCGTGCATATCATCAAATACCAATGGCTGAGGAAGATATACACAAAACAGCAATAACCACTCCTTTTGGAATGTTTGAATTTGTACGTATGCCTTTCGGACTTAGAAACAGTGCTCAAACATTTCAACGATTTATTAATGAAGTATTTTCTGGATTAGATTTCGTATTTGTTTACATCGATGATATTTTAGTAGTTAGTGATAATGAAGATCAACATATTGAACATTTAAAATCAGTATTCAAAAGACTTGAAAATTACAATTTAAATATTAAACCTGCAAAATGTGTTTTTGGAACAAATAAATTAAATTTTCTTAGCTATGAAATTTCAAGTGAAGGGATCAGACCTTCTTTAGAACGTATTGAAACAATTTTAGAATTTGAAAAACCTCTGTCGATTAACAAATTACAAAAATTTTTAGGTATGGTAAATTATTATCATAGGTATATTAAAATGTTAGCAGCAGAATTAAGTCCTCTGCACGAAATGTTGACATTTACAATTAAAAATAAAATTAAAGAATTAAAATGGACAGATGAAACCACACAAGCTTTTGAAAATGTTAAAAAACTTTTCGCACAAAAAACTTTATTAACACATTTTGACAAAAATGGTCAATTATCAATTGCAGTAGATGCTTCAAATGTTGCAATCGGAGCTGTTTTACAACAAAAGAGTAATAACACATTAGAACCGTTAGCATATTTTTCGCGAAAATTAACTCCAACTGAAATTAATTATTCAACATTCGATAGAGAACTTTTGGCAATATATAATTCAATTAAACACTTTAAACATTTTCTCGAGGGTAGAATATTCACTGTTTACACTGATCATAAACCACTTACACATGTTCTAAATTCTAAAGCAGATAGATCTCCTCGTCAAATCAGACATTTAGAATATATTGCCCAATTTACTAATGACATTAGATATATTTGTGGTAAAGATAATAAAATTGCTGATACTCTTTCTCGTATCCCAGAAATTAATTCAATTACAACAAAAGACATTAATTTCCAATACCTTTATGAAGAACAACAAAAAGATGAAATACTTAAAAATATTATTTCAGATCAAAATGCCAATAGTAATTTAAAAGAAATTAATGTACCTATTATAAATCTTAATATTTGGTGTGATGTTACACAAACACCTTTTAGACCATATGTCCCTAATTCAATGAGAAAAATTATTTTTGAAAAAATTCATTCTTTATCACATCCAAGTGTTCGAACGATTTTTGGCCTAATATGCGTAAAGAAATTAATAGTTGGACATCATCTTGCATTAACTGTCAGAAATCTAAAGTTACTAAAAACATTAAAACTCCAATTCAAAAGATTAATATTCCTTCTGGACGATTTGAACATATTCATATGGATCTAGTAGGACCTCTTCCAGTTTCAAAAGAGAATCGATATATATTAACAATCATTGACAGACATACTCGTTGGCCGGAAGCATATCCACTTAAAGACATTTCAGCTGTTTCTGTTGCAACTACATTTATTCAAAATTATGTTCCGCGTTTCGGTATCCCACTTAATATAACGGTTGATCAAGGAACACAATTTACTTCAAAATTATTTAATGAATTAACAAAGTTATTAGGTTCTCATAAAATACACACTTCTCCATATCATCCACAGTCAAATGGAATGATTGAAAGATTTCATAGAACTTTGAAAACTGCAATTACAGCATCAAATGATTCAGTTCATTGGTCTGAAATTTTACCGTGGATTCTTTTAGGTTTACGAACAGCGATTAAAGAAGATTTAAAATGTTCTTCAGCTGAATTAGTTTATGGTCAAACACTGAGGCTTCCGGGTGAACTTATTGTTTCCAATAATAATTATAATAGTGAAATCGAAAATACAAATGAAATTCTTTCTAAATTAAGAAAACATTTCTCACTTGTTCGATCGAAAGTAATACATCATAATAAAGAAAATAGTTTCATTCCTAAAAATTTAAGTACTTGTGAATATGTATTTGTTAAAGTTATTCATAAGTCTAATCTTCAACCTCCTTATGAAGGACCATTTAAAGTTATATCCAAACATAACAAAACTTTTGAAATACAATATGGAAATAAAATTAAAACAGTATCAATAGATTTACTTAAACCTGCAAACATTATGTCAACCACTTCTTCACGAAATACAACTACACTGTTAAACACCAAACAAAAAAAAGTTACATTTAACCTTAATTAATATTAATAAATATGCGTTTCACTGGAGGGGGAGTAAATGTAGGAATCTACTTTAATATTTGTAACTTACAATTTTCACTTTTTCAATTTTTATGTTACCGAATTTTTAATTTCAAAAATTTTCATTTTTCTGAATTATAATATTTTTCATTTTGAAGCTAATAAGAAATATTAAATAAATTGAAGCAGATAATAAGTATTCAATAAATTTTATTAAAAAATAAATGTTTTCTTAATTTTAAATATATAACAATAATACATGTTATCCATAATCATTATGCATTTATGCCACTGCATATTCTTTCTTGTTGCCCTGCATAATTTCAGTGCTAATGCTATTTATGTATGTTTTACAATATTTTTTTCTTGTTGCAATTTTTGTATTAAGAATCCCTTTTTTAGCTCTCTTTATGTTGCTTTCTATTTGTTCCCACCACCTAATGCATTTTAAGCAAAAGCATTTATATTCCTTTATCTTCAACTAAATTTCATTTTTTCTTGTCTTTTAATTTTCAAATTTTTTCAAATTCTTACGTTGTTTTCCGAGTTATGGGCAACAGCTGCAAGCACATGCTCTTTCCGAATATATTCTTCTGTGTCTTCTTCATGGCTTACAGAGTAATTTTTTGCATTAAGTTTAAGTGATTTCCTGCAAGCTTATAAGTTGAGTAAAGCTTTTTCGTATGACGAATTAGTATGGTGTATCATTTGGAGTGAAGGACTGCAGAAATATCATCAGATTCAATTCTAAAGGAAATCAGGTTTTGATTTAGAATAAAGCTAAAATCACGAAGAAAATTAAAATCATTACCAAGAATAGGGTCGAAATAAATAAAAACGCTGAAAAAGCTAAAGAGTGAGAGAAAAAATAAATTTAAAATCAATCCAAAAAAGGGAAACATTACTTTACACTCATAAAAAGTCAAAAAACTCCAAAGAATACATACTACAGATATCGCAACGAAGGGCAATTCAAAACCATCAAACAATTAAAAGGTCGAAGGCCACACCCAGAAGAATATCAAAATAAAACCTAGACAACACCAACACAAAAAGCAGGACATTGAGCTGTATGAATACCTAGAAATAAAGTATCAAACCCTATATAGTATATAATTAATGTAACTTATACCAGGTGATGAACAAATCTGTTTCGGTTTTGGGATAAGTAAATAAAATAAAATCAAATGATATAAAATAAACTAAGTAAAATTAAATTGAATTATATTATTGTAAATTAAATTATATTAAATTAAATTAACTTAAATCAAATTAAACTACTTTAAATTAAATAAAACTCACTTAAATTAAACTAAACTAACTTAAATTAAATAATATACTATAATAATACTCAAATTAATTATTATTATTATTATTATTATTATATTAAACTAAATTAAATTAAATTGAATTATGCTAAATAAAATTAACTTAAATCAAATTAAAATAATTTAAATTAAATAAATATCACTTAAATTAAATTAAATAAAATAAACTTAAATTAATTATTATTATTATTAAATTAAATTAAATTAAGTTAAATTAAATGAAAAAAAATTAACTTATATTAATTATTATTATTATTACTATTATTATTATAATTAAGTTGTATTAAATTAAGTTAAATTAAATTAACTTAAATTTAATAAAATTAAATAAAATTTTGTAAAATTAACTTAAATTAATTAAACTAAATTAAATTAACTTAAAATAACTTAAACTAAATTAAATTGAATTAAATTAAATTAAATTGACTTGGATTAAATTAAACTAAATTAAATTAATTTAAATTAAATTAAACTTAATTAACTTAAATTAAATTAAATTAAATTAAATTAAGTAATATAAAATAAAACAAAGTAAATTAAAATAAAATGAACAAAATAAAATAAAATAACAAAAATATGTCCACTCATTCATCATTTGCCTAACGAAATAGGAATGCCACCGGTCAGGCATTTAATTTTAATGGCCGATCTCTAAGCAACAAAAGGGCGACGAAAATATATTGACATATTTTAAGCAATCAACTTTTCGTTCTTTGGAGGCCACTTTTGCTAGAAGAAAATATTATCACAATGACAACACAATTTTCAAGGTTCAAGGAATGTAAGTAAGGGAACCATGGCTGTGAGGCACAGAAAAGAACAGTTGGCTGGCTCATGTGAGTAACTTTAGCGTTAAAACAATTCAAAATAGGTTATTTATTAAATTTTTATTAGAATTAGTTTTTATTAAATTTGTTTACTACAATATTTTTAATAACATAAAACTTATTACTCTTACTGAGAGTAGCCAATAATATTTCAAACGAAATTAAGTTTTTTAGGTTCTTTCCTTTTTGTTCAATATACAACTGCATATATACAACTGTTCGACTTTAGGTTGCTAAATAGAAGCGGTATCAAAAAATATATAAGAACACATACACGAGCCAGCAGACCCGACCACACGTTGTTGTGACTTTCAGTGTTTTGTCCATTTTTTATTATAAAAAAAAGAACAAGTTCAAAGTTCAAAGTTTTAAACGAAAATGTCAAATCAACCAAATCAAATCACCTAAAATTAATTTAAATTAACCTAAATTAAGGTGGATTAGTTAAATTAAAATAAATGAAATATAAAAAAAGTGTTAAGTTATTTTGAAATATATTTTCTTTTCATTTATTACCTTAGTGGTACTTTTATCCATGTATAAACTCAAAACATATTTAACACCTATCGATTAATTGAATGTTTTTTAACTACATACCTTACGTATTAACACCCGCTAGTAAATAACGTTACCTGTGCAACTTTCTAACGCCAACGCTTCTTCGCTGGTCCAAAAAAATATTGCCAACGCACTTAACACTTCTACTAAAGTGCATTAAATGCTATTTTTGCGCGTGAAAAGTAAATTTAACGGTGTTAGTGACTATAACGATGTAATGCAAAATATGGCTTTCAGCTATTTCCACCTTTTTCACCTGTATGTATATTTAACGGTAGCTGCGTTGGTCGTACTTCATAATCCACGCTAATGTATCTTACATAATTTAAGTGCTTTTTGCACTTTACTTCTCTTCTGTTGTGGTTGCAGCAATGTTGATGATAGAGGATTGCGTGCAAGCGTTAAATTTATGCATATACTCGTATATATGTAATGCTGGCCGTTAATTTAGAAGTGTATCTACTGCTGGGCAATGAAATTATCGTTAAGACGATAAGTACCTCACTGGTGGCTACAATGGGTCGAGTGGTTAGTAGTGCGTACTGTCATTAGGTAAGACAGGCCACGAGTACTGGTATGCCCAAAAATCGAAAATTATAGAAAATACTTTTTTCTAATTACGGTCGCCCTTCGGCAGGTACTGTCAAGCTCTCCGAGTGTATTTATGATATCAAATAAATGCTCCTCATAAAAATGTATTGTCCATTCAGAGGCGACTTAGAATAAACTCTAGGTCTCTCCATTTGTTGGAAAATCATCAAGAACGCGGCGGTTACAAAACCTCTATCATATAAAAATGAGCTGGAGCAATGACCACCACGCCGATTATTTCAAATATAAGTTAGTCAATAAAATTTTTTTCATAGAGATAAAAAGCTAAAGTTTGCTTTCAGGTCCAATACTTTACCAAAACTTTTCACAGTTTACACTTTTTCGCAATAAAAAATGCAACAATTTTTTAATAACGTTTTATTTTAAATATTAAGAAAAAAATTAATGCAACTCAAGTTAAAGGAAAGATACTTCAGTTCTATGATTTAAAAACAGCAAACGGGCATCAATACATAATTAAAAGAACATTAATAAAAGTTTTGTAATAATTACTGCACAAGAAAACTATGAATATTGGCATGAAAAAGCTCTGGTACTAGCCATCCCCTTTGGTGGCTCAAGCGTACTTTAATCTATTCGCTTCCTCAGTGATCTCCTCGACAATATAATTCATGTTGATTGTACTCATGGAGAGACTCTCGATGTTCAATTGAAAGGAATTCAAGCGCAATGTTTTGTAGATATTCGACAATGTTGTGCTATGATGTGGTATATAGTAGTGCATAATAGCGCCTTCTTGTCTGTAGAAAATATCAAAATTTACAAAAGAAAAATATTTATGTATATTTTTTTTAAATAAAAAACTCACACCAAATTTGAGCTCGGAAATGTTTTCTCCATAAAAGCAGTTAAACGAAAATACACTTTCGATATAACACCCTCCGGTGCCTGCACTGATTTCTTCATACGCATCCAAATTGAATAGCCCGGCGCTACCTCAGTTGCGATTTTCTCCGGTCGGCCAATATGCACGAAGAGGCCATCATGCATAACGGCGATTTTCGTGCAAAGAATTTCCGTATACGAATTCGCAACGGATGTAATGGCAATAGCCGTGCCTTGCTTGCGCAGACCATCTACGAGGCGATACAACTGCCGCCTACCCTCCGGATCAACACTCCAACTAAAATTACCAATGCAAATCAGTGATGGCTTCTTCAAAATGGCAATTGCATAGGAAACTCGCTCCCTTATGCCCGTACTACAGGCGCTCATACGCACATTATAGTGCGACTGCAAACCGAAGCGATTAGCAAAATCTTCACAGATTTCATTGATCAGATTGCGTGGATAACCATAGAGTATGCAGAATATTTTCAAAACCTGACGGCAAGTGAGCATCGGCTCCACACAACTAACAGTTGGTACATAACCAATGTGTGCAAGTGCCTTACTGCTTTCCTCTGTCGTTGATATGTTATTGATATAGACACGGCCAAAGCTCGGTGTGTCCTGACCGGCGATAAGGCTGAGTAGCGCATTGGTATAGTTACAGTTGGAGCCAATAATGCCAAACCTTTCGCCGCTGAAAAATTTAAAAACAATTAATAATTAAATTTTTTTATAAAATATTTTCTAAAATGCTTGCTCACGGTCTGATGGTGAATGTCAATCGGTCGACTAAAATGCGACCCTTTCGTATTAAACCCAAATTTTCACAAATTACATTGTAATAATAACGCATACGAGGTCTCAAGGATTGCACATGTATGGCTTCGCCTGTGACGCCATCGACTTCGTACGAATCGCTTGCATGACGACGCTTATGCTCGTCGAGTGCACGATCACTGGAAAAGTAGAAAAGTATTTTTTAGTTATATTTCAGATTATTTAGCAAATTGACGAGCAAAGGTAATGGCGTCACCATTTTTAAAATGTACTCAGCACACATAATAGGGCGCCCATAGTGTTTAAAACGGGTTTTATGTAAGCCTCGCCTGTTTAACTCAAACGGGCTGTATAAATTCCTGATCAACACTGCACACTTCCCTAGACAGAACTAAAAAACAAGAGATCCGCCGACATTACTTGGTGTTCGGTTTTTTCAGTTTCCATGTTTTATCTAATATAGGTGAGACACTACAGGTTTTGCTGCTCTCTTTTTTACCGCGGCATTTAAGCCAAACATCCCAACACTACGATCATAATAATCGTCATTCATACCAAAACAATCCCTACGCCAGAACTTCCTTGATAACCACCAGAGGGATCTCACGTTTAGTCAGAATATTGGTAATTTATGTTCCAAGATGAACGATATGTTATAAATATCGCTGTACTGACCGGGATGTCGTAGACGAGGCTGGCCAGACTGCCACCGTGAATTACGTCAGACCCTTCAACGCCTTCGAATATTCCTTAAAGTCAACCGTGCGGGTAGGGGTTTAGGAATTTTCCCTGCCTGCCGAAAAAGGGGACTAAAAACCAAAAGGTCCCGCAATAGTCGGGTCTTTATACCGGAACGACCCGGAGCAGACTCAATTTCTACCTGACCAAACTAGATTTCATACGTCCAGCATGCAATGAGTTCCGCACGACGTTAATCTCCACTTTTCATGTCATAATAACAATAAGTGCGAATCTTATTGGAGTCAACCAAAGAAGCTACTCACTAGTTGTCCAAGGGTATGTTGCGCATAAAAAATCCTCTAGATTCACGTAAAAATATACCAAACCAGCTGATGGCGATTATTATCCATAAATACATGACATCATTTTCCGTTGCGAGTTTGGGTTCCACTGTAAGTACAAAAACAAAAGTATGGAATTACGGAGATAAGAGGAAAGAACTCCCCACGCGCGCTTACCACAACAATTGGGAATCTTCTTGCAACCTTGTGTGGCCATCTTTAACGTTTGCATGGTATCCGCTTCGCATATTTTCTTTAAAATATTGTAATCATAAACACTTTCAATGCCTCTACAAAGCGAATATAAGGGAAATATACGTGGTAAGAAATCCAGTTTTTCTGCAAATCGCTTAAATCCCCTAGAAAATACCACAAATACAACCATGCCGATCGATTGTAGCGATGTAATTTTAAAATAAGCGCCATGATTATTCTGGAAAAATAGTGTGCTTAAAAGATAGTTGCTTGAAGATAATGCAGCACAGCCGAGCAAAATTATGCCGAAACACCAGCCTGAAACAAAGCATAAAAATTATTTTAGCGGTTTAATACTGACAGACGGCAGAGCTAATGTGCATTAACAACCATGCCATGAAAATGTTAATGCACATTAACTAATTTTTTTATGTTTTAATTTCGTTAGTCAGCGGCTTTAAATATCCACATATATGTGGGAATGAAGGCAGTAACCCTATACACAACGAACAGACGACAACCTTAGTTCTACAAACCAAAGCGTACATCAGGAGAAAGATAAGGTAGTTTAAGTTGAGCAGTCGTTGGAGTAGATCATAACAAAATTGAATTAAATTTTATAACAAAAAATAAAAATATATATTTTGATTAAAAAAATAACTTACGAAAAACTATTGGTGGCGCATAAAATGGCGGTAATACCATCCAGGCGATAATGACGGAGATAGATAACACAATAAAGTTCTGAATCATGTCATACGTGAACATGGTTATCCAGAAGTTGAAGTTGCTCAAGCCAGCCAAACGCTGTATACTATGGAAACCGCTCCCTCGCTCCTTCACCAAAATGATTATCCTTATCGATATCAGATAGCACATGATTATCGATAAATGCAAAGCCGTTCTGCTGCCCATATTTAAACCATTTCTAGATAACTCTTTAATATCCACCTTATTTTCTATGGGCAAAAATTCCAAGTTTGCTGATATTTTCGCATTGGTTGTCTGCAGTAGTTGCCTTGAAGAAAATATACACATACAAATATGGTACCATTAATTAACATCATAAACTCGCTTACCACAGATATACATTGTGCAAGAGGTTCAAAACAAGCGGTCCAACTTGTGGCAAATAACCGTTAAACCAACCAGTCACATGATTACGAACTGTCAAGCCGAGTATAATGCGAACGTCCAAGTGCTTGTGTGGATTATCACGCTGTTCGCTCATGAGATAGTCATTGATTAATGTATTATTCATACGTATGACCTTAACATTGCTATTCTTCCAATACAGGTACTTGGTATATGTATCTACGAACTTTAAGAGACGTTTATTCTCCGTTCGCACATCGAGCAGTGTTACGGCGTCATCGTAATCGTTAATATCGAAATCTACGGTTGGCAGAACCTGTACACTTGGCGCCAAAATTAGAGCGCAAAGAAATAAACAGGTTATCGGCAACACTATAAATATGGGCCAGTAAATTGCAAACGATCGTGTGATAATAAAAAATTTATAAAATCTTGCTTTCCACTGGTTAAACAGTCTCTGGTGTAGATTTAGGTTAGTTTGCAACTTCGTTGTCATAAATAAAGGCTCGGCGCTGTGATTGTCCGTGAGTGTTGTGAAATTTAAACCATTGAAAATTCTCAAATAGCATTTGCGATCATCATATGCGGGTCGTTCGGCGGCAAGTTTACAGAAGAGCTCTTCCACTGGTGTCTCTATAATTGTTATATTTATAATGCCAAGATTGTCTTTGGCGGCTTCCAAGGACTTAAGCATCGATTCGAGTAGCTCGACATTAGACGTTTCGACGTGATATGACAATTCCAAAACCAGATCGCTGACGGCGGTAATGTCTGGTATAAATTTGCTCAACAGTTTCGTTACCTCTTCCGATTTGCAGCTTTCGGATTTTGATATGAGCTAAGAGTAGGGTAGTCAACAAATAATGAATTTTTATTTTTTATCGATTTTCCGTAATCGATTAGTTTAATGGTAAACATCTATTTTTAACTTTTATATAAATTTTACATTTCAAGTCGTTTCTTATGCGGGGAATGAAAAACAAATATCGATTAATTTTAAATTGATTTGTATTGTAACAAGAAAAAAATCGACTTAAGGTCAAGCATTATCAAAAACTGATTAAATATTTTTAGACTAATACTCACTATTTATGATTTAAAAAAAATTTTAAACTTCTTAAATATATTTTTTTAGTGCTTTTATTATATTTTAGTTTTAAAAAAACTTCAAATCGATGGCAATCCTGCTGAAATTTTATGTCTGTAAATTATTTGAAAAAATGTCGATCTTATAAAATTATATTTTTTTCTTTTGTATAATAAACTCAACTCAATGAATAACTTGAAATTTTGCAAATATCTTTTTCAAGTTAAGTTTCCGCAATTTTTATAAATTTTTCAATTTCAAATCTTATCAAAATCTTTTTAATGGGATACTCTCATTGTAATAATTAGTTTATGTTACCAGTTTTATTAAACTGAAGCTCCTGAAGAGGTTGCCACACCATCAGATAATGTTTTTGATTTGAAGCTTTTAAGCTTTAAATTCATATGTAAACAATTTTTAAATTGCAATATTTCATTTCGAATAGCAAAAAAAACCAATTTGAGCATCTCGCCGTCCCTACTTACCAAATGACATCCAAAGCAGTACATTGACCTAAGGAACTGTGCAGTTCCACCACCACTCAAACGTCCCTGAGACAGCATAAGAATATTGTCAGCATGCAATTCCGGCTCACGGCTCAAATTTGTCGACACCAATATAACACGTCCGAATTTCTCTTGATCCAGCAGCTTCCAAATGAGTTTATAATCGCATACGTCCAATTTCAAAACAACATCATCGAGTACAACAACTCTACTACCACCAATAAGTGCACAACAAACAGCCAATTTTGTTCTTTGACCACACGTTAGATTCTCAGTCAGCGTATAACGTACTTCTTCCAGTTCCAGTGCTTCCAAATACTTATTTACCTCTTTGTTTAGCTCAAAGGTTTTCAAACATTTCAAACGGCCAAACAACATCAACTGATGCCTAAGGTAGAGATTTTGAAAGAGCAACGTATCATTGAAACAAACTCCAACGAAATCGCGTGAAGGACCATATTCCTTGCGTTCACTATCCTCCTTAAAAACTACTTTGCCCAAGGTAGCCCTTTTGAGGCCGGCAATAACCTGGAGCAATGTTGTTTTGCCACTCCCATTATGTCCCATCAGCATTGTGATTTCGTCCTCATACAAATTAAAAGATACATCATCTAGTATCAATTTATCGCCAATTTCCACTGTTAATGAGATCACCTCCACTGCTGGCGGCTTATAGTTGGCACGAACCTCACATACAATAGTTTTCGAATAACGACTGTGGTCGGAGGCGATGCGCATATTGTATTTTCGTTGTTTATTCCATCTCACACATTTTACCAACACTTGTCCAACCATTGGCGCAAATATGCCAATTAATACCTGAATCATGCTTTCAACGCAAATAAACAACCCATAAGTGCCAACACTAAAACTGCGATAAGATAATTCATTTTTGAAGAAATTGGACCAATTTAGGCCATCCTGATACTGTAGATTGAAAACGGTTTGCAGTGCCAAAGCAAATGCGGTATTGCCGAAGAGCGAGACGTACGGGTGTATAGCATCGCTTAGAGATGTGGTGTGCAGTCCAACGGCGAATGGGATGTATGTTATGACCCAGAAGACGGGCACAGCACAAAGTGCCATGTCACGATTTACAAATACACGCGATAT